>CM053410.1:10054552-10072380 GCA_028644305.1 Xerus rutilus
AATTCATTCTTCATATTTGGAAAGTTTTCTGATATTATTTCATTGAATAGATTGCTCATTCCTTTGGTTTGGAGTTCTATGCCTCCTTCTATCCCAATAATTCTTAAGTTTGGTCTTTTAATGTTATCCCAAAGCTCTTGGATATTCTGTTCATGGCTTCTTACTGTCTTCACTGTGTGGTCAACTCTATTCTCAAGGTTAAATATTTTGTCTTCAGTATCTGAGGTTCTGTCTTCCAAGTGGTCTAATCTGTTGGTGATGCTTTCCATTGAGTTTTTAATTTGGTTTATTGTTTCTTTCATTTCCAGGATTTCTGTCTGGTTCCTTTTCAGATTCTCTATCTCCTTATTGAAGTGATCTTTTACTTCCTGTATTTGCCTATGTATCTCTTTATCAAACTGATCTTTTACTTCCTGTATTTGCCTATGTATCTCTTTATCGAAATGGTCTTTTACTGACTGGGCTTGCTCTCTTATATCATTTTTTAAGTCACAGAGCATTTCAATTATGTACATCCTGAATTCTTGTTCTGTCATTTCTTCTGCTGTACTGACCATGGATTCTAGTAGTGTGTTATCTTGGTTTGTTTGAGTCACTTTCTTCCCTTGTTTTTTCATGGTGATTGCGTATCTTTCCTTCTAGCTCTGCTGATCCAAGTTGTTACAGTTTTTACTCCTATATGGGTATAGTTTCCCTGCAGGGTTTCAATACCTCTCTTTTAAAGGGGAGACCAATATTGATTGATCTCAATACAAGCAATATATAGTTTCAAAACAAGTAGTTCCTAATAGCTCCCAAATACATTTACAGTTTAATCACGATATACAACAATTATGGGTTCCTTTACAATCTATTATGTAAACAATAAGTTTGCACAAGGGTCTATAGTTTCTGTTGGTGGGCTAGGGAAACTTGAGGGTGGGGTGTAGGATAGATTATTGGGGTAGTAGGAAGTGAGGATATGGTTATTAGATCTTAGAAAGCATGAAAAAGGAATCCAAGAGAAGTTGGCTATTACTAGAAAGAGCGACCGAGAGTTGGGGAAGGCCAGTAAGGAGGAAGAAAAGAGAGTACAGCGAGGAGAGAAGATAGCAAGAAAAATAAAACATATGCAAGTGGGAGTTACAAGACCATATAATACCACTCTAGTACACAGTTCAGCAATCCCAATCTACCATGTCCCACTGTATAACAAATACTTGGTTTCACAACTGTTGGGGATTAGAGGGTAGGAAAAGAGTGAGAGAGAAAAGAGGGAAGGAAAAAGAAAGAAAAGAAAGAAGAAAAGAGCAGTGAAATGAAACAAAAAGATTAAACAATAGAAATATTAGGAGAAAAAGATAAAGGATAAAATAAAAAATAAGAATAAAAAAAGTAAAAAAAGTCTCAATGTAAATAAACAGGTATGGTTCCTTTCACTTCCAGTAGGTAGCGTTGTCCATTGCTTGCTGGCCTTTCGCTGGTGTCCTGGGTGTGGGTTTCACAGCAGGGGGTAACTCTGGGCCGGGCTGCTGGTGGAATCGCCGCCTTTTCACGGTGTTCTGTGTTGAGTTGTTTGTTCTCAGGTGCTGTCCCATGCCCCCTCGTGTAGAAGCAGACCCTGCCCCAGTGGAGCTCTGCTGCCGTTTGCTGCTGAAGTCACGTTACTTCTGACAATCGCTGCTTGTGGCAATCACTGCTGCCTGGTGGCCCTGCGTACACGTGCAAGTGAAATTCCTGCGGGGACAGCTGTAGGATGATGTCCAGAAGCTGGCTGGGAGATGGTATTTCCACAACTTCAATCTTCGGTTCTGGAGAGACTGACCCCGGTGTACGTCTAGGTCGCCATCTTGGAGCCCCCCCCCCCGCCAGTTTATTTTCATCCAGTTATTCCTACTCTGTGCTGTTTAGAACATCAAGTACATTAAAATAACCTAAATATACAATAGTTGGGAGGTAACTGAAGCCTAACCACAATAAAGAATGGTCTAAATAATTTGTAAAGCTTTATGAAATGCATGTATAGTATGCACAAATGTTATAGGTAGTGCCTCTATATTGAGCAATTTGCAAAATGTGTCAAGTTATGAAAACATGCTGGAGATCAGAGAGTACTAATTAAAGATGAATTAGGAGCTGGGCGCGGTGGCTCACGCTTGTAATCCCAGCACTTAGGGAGGCTGAGACAGGAGAATCGCGAGTTCAAAGCCAGCCTCAGCAACGGCGAGGCGCTAAGCAACTGAGTGAGACCCTGTCTCTACATAAAACACAAAATAGGGCTGGGGATGTGGCTCAGTGGTCGAATGCCCCTGAGTTCAATCCTCAGTACCAAAAAAAAAAAAAAAGATGAATTAGGAAAAGCTCCTAAATTGTAGATCTTTATTATTATTTATTTTGTAGTTTTATTTATTTACTTTTGTTATTTCAAAACGAATTCAAATTATGACAAAGTTTTTACCAATGGAGGCACAAAAGCAGTAATAACTAGATAAAATTTGTTTGAAATAAATAATAGATGTTTTGGGTAAAGCCCCCCAAGCTATGAAAAATGGCTTATAAAAAGCTTAAGGCGCTGGGTGCAGTGGCACACACCTGCAATCCCAGCAGCTCAGGAGGCTGGGACAAGTGGATGGCAAGTCCAAAGCCAGCCTCTGAAAAAGCGAGGTGCTAAGCAACTCAGTGAAACTCTATCTCTAAATAAAACACAAAATAGGGCTGGGGATGTGGCTCAGTGGTAGAGTGCTTGCCTAGCACATGTGAGGCACTGAGTTGGATCCTTAGCACCATATAAAAATAAGTAAATAAAATAAAGGTATTGTGTCCATCTACAACTAAAAAAAAAATACAAAATAGGGTTGGGGGTGTAGTTCAGTGGTTGAAAGCTACTGAGTTCAATCCCTGGTAAACCGTCCCTCTACCTACAAGTAAAGAAGTTTAAGGCACATAACAAGCTGAGAAAACACCCTCAAGCATACTAACACCCTGTACATCAAAATCAAAGGAAAACTGGACATCAAATAATCATTACTGGGGCTGGGATTGTAGTTCAGTGGTAGAGCACTTGCCTCGCATGCGTGAGGCCCTGGGTTCGACCCTCAGCACCATATACAAAGCAATAAAATAAAGACATTGTGTCCATCTACAACTAAAAAAAAATATTAAAAAAAATAATAATCATTACTTCTCCAGCAGCTCTTGGCCAAATCACCTGTGGCCTTTCAGATGAGGGCTGCCTTTGGTAAGTAAATGACTTTCTGCCCAAGATGGTGGATTTCCCTCCAAGTCAGACCTTTTGCATGAGAACATGTGGACAACTTCCTGAGCCTCCTATGGATGGGGGCATGAGGAGATCAGACATGATTATTTATTCAGTGGTAAGGAATGTGCTATTCTCTATAATTTCTGATCAGTATCATCCCAAAAAATAGCCAGTTTAATACTTTGAGTTTCCTTCCCTTCTAAGCTTGTTTAAAAACCTCAGAAGCCCTCTGTTCTGTCCCATGATTTCTTTGTCCATGTTTATACCAACAGCACATTGTCTTGATTATTGTGACTTTATAATAATTCTCTCAATCAGAGAGACTTATTCCTCCAATGCTGTTCTTTTTCAAAGCTGTTTAGGCTAAGCTAATTCTTTTTGCATTTACCTGTGGATTTTGGAATCAGTTTGTCAGTTTCCAAGAAAGCCCTTTGGAACTTTGATCTGTTTGACATCTTAAGGATATTGATTGGCCTACTCTATGAACATGTCATATTTTTCTATCTATTTATTTCTTTAAGTTCTCTAAGCAATTGTCTGTACTTTTCTGTATATAGGTCTTTCACCTCTTGTCAGATTTATTGCTTAGAACTTTATACTTTTCAAAGTTATGGCAAATAACATTTCTGAAGTTCCCAACTGTTCATCAGAAATGTACAGAAACATGATTGACTTTTGCATGCTAATGTTTCAAGCACTGCCACCAACTCACACATGTATGAATAATTGATATTCAAAAGATGTAAGAGCAAGTCAGTGGAGATAATCTTTTCAATAAATGGTGCTGGAACTATTAAATATTCATATGCTACAAACATAAACAACCTTCAGTCCATACCTCACATTATACACAAAGTTAACTCAAAATGGATCAAAGCCATATATAAAATGTATTCACTTCTAGGTGCACACATCAAAGAAAACCTTCATAACCTTGAGCCAGGCAAAGATTTCTTTATATGGTAACAAGCATAAAATACAAAAGAACACATCAATAAACTGGACTTCATCAAAATTGAAAAATTCCACTCTTCATAAGGCACTTTTAAGAGAACGTAAAGACAAGCCAGAGTCTGAGAAAATATTTGCAAATCACATATCTGATAAAGGATTTGTATCCAGAATACATAAAAGACTCTCAAAACTCAAGAACAATGCAAGTTAATTTATAAAAGAGCAGAGGATTTAAACAGATGCTTCACCAAAGAAGGCATGTACAAGGCAGAGAAGTACATGAAAAGATGCTCAACATCACTACTTATTAGGAAAACGCAGAGTAAAACTAGAATGAGATCATTGCATTATCTATTAGATTTGTCATAATTAAAAAGACTCTTCATACCTAGTGCTGACCTGGCCATGGAGGAACTGTAACTGTCACACTGCTGGTGGGAATGTGAAATAGCACAACCACTTTGGACACTGGTTTGGTACTTTCTTAAGAGTCAAACATATGCCTACCATCTGATCCAGCCACTCTTCCCCTAACCATTCTATATCCAAGAGAAATGGAGGCACACAGGACCACAAGAAAACATGTGGCATGAACATTTATAATAGCTTTGTATGGGAACAAGGACAATGTTCATTAACATGCAACTGGACGGCCATGGAATAAAATGCTATTCAGCAATAGAAGGGAATAAACTATGGACACACATTACAATATGGTGAATTCTCAGAATAAATAGTGAGTGAAAGAAGTCAAGCAAGAAAGAGGATGTATTGCATAATTCCATATGTTTATATGAAATGCTAGAAAGTGTAACACATCAGTAGAGTTGGTGGTAAATATTACACAGGGTATGAGAACAGGTGGTGGTGATTATATGGTCCTGGTTTCAGAGTGTAGCATTGACCTCTAACCTTATCAAACTGCACATTTTAAACATATGCAGCTTCTTATCTGTCAATTATGCTTTAATAAGGTTTTTTTTTTTTAAAAAAAGGTATGAACAAAAACATACATCAGGACCCACCTGAGGGCAGCAACATCTTTGCAAGGTCAGAGTGCAAGCCTGTGTGTGGTCCATGAGCTTCAGAGACCGTCACTCAGTTCGCTCCTATGACGTTCAGATGGATAGACATCTGCACTTCATCTAGGCTCTGATCAAAGCTGCATTTCACTTTCACATTATGTAATAGAGCTGGTTATTTCCAGCACCTCCTCAGAAATCATCTTAGGACACTGTGTATCCAGTTGGGAGGAAATGACCAAGTCTCCAACATAACTCAGCTTCTTAGATGTAGGGGAAAATCCAGGATCATTGTCTCACAAAAATGAAACTTGATAAAACCCTAGTGAAACTATGGGGTTCAGATCAAGCCAGGCAGCAGCAGCTGTGAGTGGGCTGGTGCTGACCAAATCCCAGCAGGCAGACTGGCCCCACTGAACTGCCTGTAAATTATTGGAGGTCTTGCTTAAAAGCCCATGGAGATCGTGGGGCTCCTAACTTTCATACATATCCTTGGATGACCTTCAGTGGGTCCTTGACCCCCAAATCCTATGCACATTTTATAAGTATATACATTCATGCATTTTTCTAGAGAGAGAGTTTATAGCTTTAATCAGATGCTGATAAAGCTCCTTCACTATAAAACAACGAAGAAAAACCTACAAGAACACAGTAGATCCGTCTATCTTTTCGCTTCCTTTCTATAGGTCCCGGAACAAAACCCCACGAATCACTCATTCGATTCTTCCTGTTGAGATCAGATCCCAAATGATCACTAGCTTGGCTTCTTCCTCTGTACTAGGAGCTCGGACTTCGGGCTGCAGGTACCATCCCGGCTCCCGATTTCCTGCTCATTTAAGAACTGGGAGCTGAAGCCGGGCGCGGTGGCTCAAGCCTGTAATCCCAGCACTTACGGAGGCTGAGACAGGAGAATCGCGAGTTCAAAGCCAGCCTCAGCAATGGCGAGGCGCTAAGCGAGCAACTCAGTGAGACCCTGTCTCTACATAAAACACAAAATAGGGCTGGGGATGTGGCTCAGTGGTCGAGTGCCCCTGAGTTCAATCCCCAGTACCACACACACACAAAAAAAAGAACTGGGAGCTGGTTCCAGGTCCCCGGGTGCGCAACTTGCCCGACACGTTTTTCCTCCCCAAGGACGTAGTCCTTACCCCATTCTTCTAGTTGCCCATCCATGTAATTTACTTTTGCCTGAACGTCGAGAGGGGTCGTGTTCCCCGCACTTCTCCGGGGACCGTGTGCAGTACAACTCCCGCACAGAAGCGCACTCACACATTTCTGGAAATTGCTGTATGACACTAACACTTCGCTCCCAACGTCAAACCCGGCGTGTCCTCCCCACGTTCGCGTCCAGCCGCTCCGCTCGCTTGAGTGGCTCGAGAGAGCCCCAGGAGCAGGGCAGGCGGCGGCGCTCTTCCCAGCCCTCTACGCGGCTCCTCCACGTGTCCCTCCCGCCCGCCCTCTCCCCGGCCGGTGCCAGCGCACACCGAGTTCCTCCAGGGCCCGACCTGTGGCCTGGCCCGGGGAGGTGGGGCGCCGGCGCCATCCAGCTTGGTGCCCCGGCCCCCGCTCGCAGCCCCGCCCGGGCGCAAGCCGCTCCCTACCCAGCGTCACCGGTGGCGGGAGCAGCAGCAGCAGCAGCAGCAACGCGCGGAGGGCGTGGACTCGATGGCTCCGGAGCCGCCGCCGGGCCATGGCAGCACGTCCCGTGGTGCCCCGCCAGGACGCCCCGGGACAGCCGCGAATGCAATGCCCCGGCCCGGGGAAAGTGGCAAGTGCAGCTCTGAACCCGTCGGCCCGCCAGACGCATTCGCTTTCGCTTTTGCTTTAGCCCCCGGAGGGCTGCCGAGAGGTGCGAAGTAGTGACAGATCAGTGACTCAGCATCCCCACCCCAACTTTGGAAGAAGCTCCAGTGGCAGCCGTGATCCCCGCGCCGTCGCTCCTGTAGCGGGAGAGCCGCGAGCAGTGCGCCGAGAGGACAAGGGGACCTCACCTACTCAAGACCTGCGTCTTCCCCCTCCCGCTCCTGGGGACTCCCGAAGTCTTCTAGGGCTAGTGTCCCAAGCAGAAGCAGCGCAAAGCCATCGGAGAGCAAACTCTCTCTAGTACACTCTGCTGCTGGGGATTCACACCTGCTGACTTGGGCTCCCCAATCGCTTCTGTCCTCCGGGAGCTCCGACGGCAGCTTTCCAAGTTTCCCTCGGGTTTGTGGATCTGCGCTCGGCGTCGGTAGGAGACTGCGGAGGTGTCGCCGCGGTGTGGCTCTGGAGGGCAGCGGGCCGTGCGCGGGGTGGAGGAAACGCAGGACTGGCTACACGCTCGCTCCAGCGGTGGCGGCGGCTGGCCTCGCCACTTTGCCTTATTCCTGCTGCTTTTTCCTTCTCCGAGAAAAAGTCAAATGAGTGAAGAGGTGGGGAAGAGCAGGAGAGGAACCCACAGTTACTCATCTTTGCGCCTCGTTTTATTTCCTTAGACTAGTTCTCCCAGTCTGCCAACCTCTTTTGCAGGTGGCTCCCCCACCCCACCCCCGCCACCTCTCCGCCCCGCTTGAAATCTCAAGTCAAGCCTCACAGAAATACGCTGTGCACTGGGAAAACTCCGATGCGCGGTCAGAAATGCCCAAGTCTAGGCGCAGAGCTAGGAAGACCAGACATTCCTCCGCTTCCACCTGTGGCTTCCTAAATAAAATCTCCCAGCGTAATTATGAGGCTGTTGTAAAAGAATAAGTGCAAATTCTCTTTGAAAAGAATTGCGTGATGTGTGAATTGAGGTTATTACCTATCCCCCAGGGACAGTGGGAGAAGGAGAAGGCTTTGCCTATACTTACTCCCCTTTTCACTAAAAAGTTTACGAGTGACATGATAATTGTAAAATATGCACAATAAAGGAATTCAGAGGATTGAAAATTACCCATGGTTCCCAATCTCTAAGTATAACCCATGCCAGCGTTTTGTGTGATTCGGACTTATAAAGCCTCTTTTATTATGGACATTTTTAAACATCAAAAGTAGAAAGATTGGCATAATGTAATCCAGATATTCCACACCTGGCCTGGCAGTGACCTCATAGAAGCAAGAATAGCTCCGACATACCCTTTCATTTCCTCCCTGAGTTCTTAAGCATCTATAGATGATGAGGACAAATAAAAAATTAATATTCCTTGATACCATCAAATATATCCAGTTTTTTGTTTGTGTGTTGGTTGGGTTTTTTGTTTTTTGTTTTTTGGTTTTTTTGTTTGTTTGTTTGTGTTTTGGTACTGGAGATTGAACTCAGGGGCACTCGACCACTGAGCCACATCCCCAGCCCTATTTTGTGTTTTATGTAGAGACAGGGTTATATCCAGGTTTTATTGAATGCATATTGATCACACTATGCATAAAATGACCCTTTCTATAGTCTTTCAGGCTTTATAAAAATAAGGATTTCCCTATTATTACAAACTCTTTGTAAACATTCCAGTGGCAGCAGATTATCATAGTTTAACACTCCCTCTCTTATTTCAATATTAAAAACAACACTGTAATGTATATCTTTCTGAAAAATTCACCTAGTGAGTTTAAGATTGTATAAAATAGATTTTCTACTGTGGAACTCTTGATTGGCAGGGAATAGTGTAAAGACTTTTTTCTTTTATACAAACGCTGCCAGCTTATTTTCCAAGTCGTGTGCCTTAGTCCCTTTTGTGTTGTTGTAACAGAATACCTGAGAATGGATAATTAATGAAGAACAGGGATTTATTTCTTACAGTTCTGGAGACTGGGAAGTTCAAAGTTTAGGGGCCCCAGTCTAGTGAGGACCTTCTTGCTGCATTATCTGATGGTAGAAGGTGGGAGAACAAGAACATTCCAGTAGAGAGCAAGAGCAGTAACAATAGAGAGACATGGCTGAACTCGCACTGTATCAGGAACCCACTCTGGGGATAATGGTCCATTAATCCATTCTCCAGAGCAGAGTCCCCACAACACTATTGCATTGGAGACTTGAGTTTCTGACACAGGAATGACAAAGTTTCTTTGCTGTTCTTGCTTGTTTTTTTATCCAGATGAATTTTTGAATTTTTATTTCAGATTGTTCCCTGCCCCTTAAAAAAAGAGACCCAACACATCTTGAATTGCATTTAGATGGGAATGATATTCAATTTTATTCATATTCAATGACAGCTACTTTCTTGGGTTACATTGATGTGACTGGATGGCTATTTTTAAAAACTCTTTTAATTTGGGGATAATTATAGATTTACGTGTAGTTATAAGAAATAATACAGGGGCTGGGATTGTAGCTCAGCGGTAGAGCGCTTGCCTCGCATGCGTGGGGCCCTGGGTTCAATCCTCAGCACCACATACAAAACAATAAAAAAATAAAGCTATTGTGTCCATCTACAACTAAAAAAATATTTAAAAAAAAAAGAAAGAAATAATACAAAGAGAACAAGTAGATCCTATATGCATTTTCCCCTGATGGCTACATTTTTTTTTTTGTACTAATAATTGGACCCAGGGGCATTTAACCACTGAGCCAAATCCCCCTTCCTTTTTTTTATTTTTAACTTTTGAGACAGGGTCTTGCTAAGTTGCATAGGGCCTCTCTAAATTGCTAAGGCTGGGTTTGAACTTGGGATCCTCCTGCCTCAACCTCCCAAGTCACTGGAATTAGAGGTGTGCCCCCTGGCAACATCTTTAACCATAGTACAACATTACAACCAGGATATTGACTTTGATACAGCCTACAGACATTCCAATTTTGCCAGTTTCACATGCATTTGTATGTATTTAGTTATATGCAATTTTGTCACATGTATAGAGGTGTGTGACACCACCACAATCAAGATACAGAACAGTTCTGACTCAAGGATCCCTCATGCAGCCCTTTTATAGCTACAGCCATCTCCCCTTCTCCCAAAGCCCTGCCAACTTCTGATGTGTTTATAATTCTGTCATTTCAAGAATGTTATATAAATAGAAGCATGCTATATATAGCCTTTAGATATCAATTTTTCCACTAAGTATAATTCCCTTGTGGGGCTGGAGCTGTTGCATGTATTGATCGTTTGTTACTATTTATGAGTAGTAACAATGGAATCTTTTTGAATGAGTGAATCTGCCACCCAGTCTCCAGCAACTCTGTTTTACATGTGTGTTAGTTTCCCAGGGCTGCCATAACAAAGAACTGATGTTAAGTGATTTAAAACAGCAGAAACTTACTGTCTTGCAGTTCTGGCTGTGGGAAGTCTGAAATCAAGGTGTCAGCCGGGCCATGTGTTCTCTGATGGCTGTACAGGTGTTCCTTCCTTGTCTCTACTGGCTTCTGGTATTTGCTGGAGATCCCTGGCATTCCTTAGCTTGCAGCACTGTGTCACTCAGTCTCATGGTCGTCTTCTTGTGTCTCCTCACATGGTCTTCCCTGTATGAATATCTGTGTCCAAATTTCTCTCCTTATGAGGATAGCAGACATTGGATTAGGGCCCATCTTACTGACCTTATTTTAACTCAATTGTCTCTGTAAAGACCCTATTTCCAAATAAGGTCACATTGTGTTTGTTAGTTATGGCTTCAACATATATTTTTGGGTGAACATGCTTCAATCCATAACAACAAGATGTCTTTACTTTTGAGAACAAGATCTGTTACGGTTCAGACATAAAGTGTCTCCCAAAAGCTCCTGTGCCAATTCAGGAATATTCAGAAGTGAAATGATTGGATTATAAGAACTGAAACTTAATCAGTCCATCCTAGTTTGAATGGACTAAATGGGTGGTAACTGTCAGCAGATCAGAATGGAGGAGGTGGGTCACTAGGGCAAGCTCTGGAAGGTTCATTTTCCCTGTGGCCCCTTCCCCTTTCTCCCTCTCTGCTTCCAAACCGCCATGCCTTTCTTCCATGATGTCCCACCTCACCTGCCAGAGGGATTGAGCTGGCTGACCATGGACTAAACCTCTGAAACCATCAGCCATAATAAACTTTTCCTCTGCCAAGTTGTTCTTGTTGGGTATTTTGGTCACTGAGACAAAATTTGACTAACAGAAACTCTAAGGTTCATAGTCTCAGGCCAAAGGAAGGAAGGAAGCTGACTTCAAAACCAATGGCTTCTTCAGGCAGTGTCCACAATTCAGAAGTGGCTCAGGTTTTGCTCTGGGGCTTCTATCAGGGAACCCACAGAGGGGTGGGGTGTTTGCTCAGCAGTCATCACTCAGATCATAGGTAGAGCTGAGTTCAAGGCTTTGGGATCAAGAAAGACAAGGCTTGGCAGGAGGTTTTTCAGCCTTTGGCTCATTCGCAGGGTGATGGACCCTCAGAAATGAAGAGAGCAGGTAGAGGGTCTGGAGTTAGATTAGACCACTAAGAAGGAGAAAGAAGAGCTCAAAGCTAACCTCAAAGCCAATGGGTCCTCCTTCTTTCTGTTTGTCAGCTTTTCATTGCTGTGACAGAATACTTGAGATAATCAACTTTAAAATAGGAAAGATTTATTTTGGCTCATGGTTTCAAAAGTTTCAGACCATGGTCACTTGGGCCTGCCCTTCGGGGCCCATGGTGAGGCAGAACACATGGCCAGAAGTATGTGGTCAACCGAGCTGGGTAGCAAAGAGGAGAAGAGAGCAAGGTCCCAATATCCCCCAATTTCCTTCTAGCAGGCCCCACCTTCTAAAGGTTCCACCAGCTCCCGATAGCTCCATCAGCTGGTGATCAAGCCTTTAACATACTAGCCTTTGGGAATCCTAAGATCTAAACCATAACCTCCTTTCTCCTTCTCCTTTTCCCCTCCTCCTGCTTCTCCTCCTTTGTCTTCTCCATCTTTGGCATCTTCTTCAGAACCTTAAAATTTTAAATATAATTATAATCCATTTAATATTTCACCATTTTAAGGTGAACAATCCAGTGGTTTTTAGCATTTTCTTAATAGTATGCAACCATCACCACTAATTCCAGAATATTTATCATCCCAGAAAAGAAACCCAGTACCTATAAGCAGTCACTCCAAATCTCCCTTCCCCTAGCCCCTGGTAACCTCTAATTTTATTTCTCTATGGATTTTCCTATTCTGAATATTTTATATAGATATATTTATACAATACGTCTTTTGTGTCTGGCTTCTTTTGCTCAGTATATTTTCAAGATTCATTCATGTTGTAGTATGTATCAGGACTTTACTCCTTTTTAGGACAAACTAAAATTCCATTAAACATTTCATGATCTGTTTATTCACTAGCTGATGAATATTTGGGTTGTTTCCACTTTGGGCTATTATGAATAAAACTACTATGAACATTTATATACAAGTTTCTATGTGAATGTACATTTTCAGTTCTCCTAGGTATATACCCAGGCATGGAATTGATGGATTCTCAGCTCATGCTAAGATTCTTGAAGGTGAGCAAGAAGATTCAGGGAGTCCTAGGGGAGCCAGGCAAAAGAGGTTCTCAGTGAAAAGTGATGCATTTCCAATAAGAGCAATCTTGGCACTGGAGATATTGATTTAGAAACTAAGGCAAGATAGAATCTGTGGCAGCCTCCTTATCAGGATCAGGATCTAGCTGATGCAGCTAAGCTAGGGACCCAAAGGCAGTGAAAATGGGCTAAGAAAAATGAAAGAAAACAAGTTCACTCAGAGGAATTTTGCTTAAGAGTAGAAAAGAATGTTGGGTGTAGAGGATGGAATTCTCCTCAATACCCAAGAGTGGAAAAAAAAAAAAAAGCATTTCCTTATTTTTGTAAATCATCAGCTCTCTTGGTTCTCAGCTTCCGCATTTGCCAAGATCAACAAAAATCTGAAATCAATCTTTTGCCTTCTCTGAGGCAAATGATTCTCTTCTCTTCCCCAGGACTGTGCCAGGACCCAGGGCCCAGGGCAAGACAGGCAGAGGCTACAGCTTGTTCTGTCTTGGTTACTAGTAAGAAGGTCACGTCTCAACCTGCCTGGTTTCCTGGTCTCAGCAAATCCACCTGAAGCCTTCCCAGGTAGTTGACTTCAAAACACTTTTGCACATTCCCTAGCCCCAGACAATCCAGGTAGATTAGCTTGTTTCCTTGGGTCTTCTTCCAGAAGGGTCAGTTTGAGTCAGCCTCCCTGCATTATTCCTGGCAATTAATCTGTTTACTGCAACCCCAGAACAAGACAGCCTCAGATTCTAGAACTCAAAAGCTTGTCTGCACTTGGGGACAATTACTCCTTCATTTTTCCCAGGATGCATCTTTGGTAGCCCAAATTCCCAAGGATCCAATCCATTTCTTAATAATTCACCCAATTATGTGAATTTACAGCCTTATACCTATAATTTAAATTGTCGTGGGTGGAAAAATTAAGGTATGAAATGTAGTCTAGATTTTAAATCTTTAAATATATTAGAATAAAATGAGTTTAACAATGATTTAAGGGTTTCCTTGTTTTTGAACTCAGAATTGTTTTGGAATTTGATTTTTTAATTGATTTTGAAAGTATGTTCTTTCCAGTTTTGTGTTTTATTGGCCAGAAGTTTCTGTTCCTTGTGGTTGTGCACACGAGGAGAAAATAATGGGCAGATTTCATGTGGATAAAAAGCAGCAGCATTATTGCGATTCTCTAGCTTCTCCTGAGTCCTCGAGAGCAACTGAATTATACCCACTTCTCACTGGTCAGAAGCCCTGGTTTCTTACCTCCTGCCATTTCTGTTTTGTCCCTGTCATGCAATGTTCCTGTATCTGCTTTCAAGCTTGGAATATTGCGGGTGAGAAATACGGGGTAGAAAGGTTGTCATATTTATCTATACTGAACATGTACAGTCAGCCCTTTGAATCTGTATCATAGAATTGCTATCATAGATTCAACCAACCTCAAATCCAAAACATTTAAAAAAATTGTGTCTGTACTGAACACATGCAGGCTTTTTTCTTGAATTCATTCCCTAAATAAAATACTATAATGACTATTTACATAGGATTTACATTGTATTAAGTATTATAAGTAATCTAGAGATTATTTAAAGTATGTGGGAGGATATGTGTTGATTCTATGCAAAAATACTGTGCCATATTACATAACAGACCTTATTTAGATTAAGCGTTCACAGATTTGGGGGTCTTAGAAGTCTTAGAATCTATCCCCTGTAGACACCAAGGGAAAATCATGTGCATATATTTGTATACCTGACTAAGTGGGTTCCATTGAGGAAGTTGTTAATCTCTCTGTTCCTTGATTTTCTCACTTGTAAAATGGAAACAATAGGACTTACACTGTGAGAGGTTGTGAGGAATAAATGAGCTAATAAATGCAATTTGAACTGTGCCTAACATGTAATAAACTCTGAATGAGTAGTAGATATATAATACACAGTAGTTAATAGACAATATATTGTCCCTAACTCTCAATAAATATTAGCTGTGCAATGCACAATTTAATAGATCGTATGCTGTTCTTTGGAAGCTACCTAAGACGATTGCAGAGGACGTTGTCAACCAAGTATGTTAGGGATTGAGAAAGTGTTTGGAGAAATATTATCCCCGCCACTAAATCAGAACCATCTGTTGAGGCAGGAGGCCAGAGCATAGAGAAGATGGGTGGGGAGGCCTCAGGAGCAGATGGCAAGGATAAAATTACCCTTCCTGGAAGTTCTAACAGCTGCGACCAATGTTCCATATCTCTCGCTGTCACTTCCCACAGCAAGGCTACACCCAATTTCGGATAGTAACATCATAAAGCAAACTGCCCAAGATGAAGTGGTGTCCTCACCTTTCCAGACCATCACCCAGGTCCCTCACCTGTGAAGAGCACACCCTGGCCTGCTACCAAGGTCACCTGCCCTTGCTCTTTAACCCCAGCCTCTTCCCTTGTCCCCCGGTAAGGAGAACTTGGGAGAGGAGGAAAATCTTTTAAAAACCTGTGACTTTCACCTTGGGTTTTTTTTGTTTGTTTGTTTTTTGTTTTTTTTTTGGTTCATCCCTTAATAATCTCCAGATAATAGTGACAAAACCTTAAGGTTTTAAACTCAAGACTTTTCTGAAAATCTCAAACCCACATGCCTCGAAGGCCAGACTACAGTGTTGGAGAGCAAGACACAAGAAAGGGACTGTGTGCTCCTGAGACTGTCAAGGAGCAATGAGTGTCCAGTACTACCAGATTTTTAATTTTTGAAGACTTGGGAAATGTAAAACCTTGTGTAAAATCTCCTAGTTTATGAAACGTGGTTGCAATTTTAGAACCGAAAATTAAGGCGCCATGTGAGCCTAACAAAAGGGACGAATCACATAGGCTTTAATCCCACCAACTGCTAGAAGTGCTTCCATGTCCTGCCACAGGGGAAATCAGAAATACTGAATTTACTGGAATAAGTGTGGTTCATGAATGTTAAAATCTTAGCTCTATGAACCAAGACAGGTGGCCAATGACCTGTTGAAACATCTTATGAGAAGTTTTTGCACACGTACGCTTCTCTGCAGAGGAACTCATAGCATCCATCAGCTTTCCAAAGGTGTCCTTAACCGAAAATGTTAGAATAAAATGTTTACAAGAGGTAAAACTTTATAGCCATTTTAGTTTTTTACTTGTTCATGGATTTCTACATTAAAACCATTTATAAACTTAAAACCATTTTATTTCTCTGAGTTCAGAGTCTTTTCTTTTTTTTCCTTCTAAATTATATTTCTCCAACTGTATCATAAATAAAATGCTACAATGACTCTTAATAATTTCCAAGAATAGAAATGACCCAAATACTTATCAATAAGGAAATGATTGGAAAAGTATGTAACATGTATTAAAGAAAGTATAATGAAGTGTTAAAAAATAGTAACATTCCTTGTTGGAAATGTCTTCAAAATATCTTGTTTGAAAAGCAAATAAATGAATGACATGCAAAACTCTGTGTAGTAGGTTGCCTCTTATGTTAAAAGGGAGAAAGTGAAAATATATTTATATTTGCTTGTATTTACACACACATTCAACAACACTGAAAAAACACACAGGAAGCTGGGTGTGGCAGTGTATGCCTGTGATCCCAGTGGCTCAGGAGGCTGAGGCAGGAGGATCCCAAGTTCAAGTCAGCCTCAGCAACATAGTGAGGTGCTAAGCAACTCAGCAAGACCCAGTTTCAAAAAATATATATAAAAAGGGCTGGAGGTGTGGTTAAATGGTTTAGTCCCTGGTTCAATCACTGATACCAGTTCAATCACTGATACAAAAAACAAATGAACAAAAAAAACAAATACACAGGAAAGTAATAAATGGGCTTCTCTGTGGAGGTGGGAACTGAATAGAGGGGAGTAAGGTGAGTGTGTTTTGTCACAGCTTTCTGTTGCTGTGACAAAATACCTGAGAGAAACCAACTTAAGGAGGAAAGATTTACCTTGATTTACCTCAAACTCAAAGGTTTGAGCCCATGGTCACTTGAGTCCCTTGTTTCTGAGCTTGTGGTGGGGCAGAGTGAAGCTACTCACATCATGGTAGCTGGGAACTGGATAGAGGGAGGGTCCAGGGGCAAAACATATCCATCAGAGGCCCACCCCAAGTGCCCCACCTCTTCCACCTAGGTCCCACCTCCTGAAGTTTCCATCACTTCCCAACAGCAGGGACCAAGACTTCAGCACATGAGCCTCTGGGGCACATTCCATGTCTCAGCTATAACAGTGAAAGAGGCATACTTTTCTGTACTTTTTATTTTTTTATATTTTAATGGAAGAAAAACAGTATATTCTTTCTTTTCATCGATTTTAACATATTGCTAAGCCTTACCTCTGCATTTTCATTACATTTTAGTGATTTAAAATAAATTTTATGGGGCTGGGGTTGTGGCTCAGTGGTAGAGCACTTGCCTAGCATGTGTGAGGCACTGGGTTTGATTATCAGCACCACATATAAACAAAGTCCATTGACAACTAAAAATATAATAAATAAATAAATTTCATTATATTTCATTTACATGGAACATACAAACGTGTGTGTGTGGTATTGGGGATTGAACCCAGGAAAGCTCAACCACTAAACTATATCCTCAGCCCTTTTTATATTTTATTTTGAGACAGAGTCTCACTAAATTGCTCAGGGTCTCGCTAATTTACTGAGACTGGCCTCAAACTTAGAGTCCTTCTGCTTTAGCCTCCTGAGTTGCTGGGATGACAGGCATGTGCCACCATGTCCAGCCACTTATGTTGTATTTTAAAAGAGAAGCTTATTAATGTACATAAACTTAATCAACCATTGACTTTATAATACAGTAGAAAGAACATTCATAAGGTTATAAAGCATATAAGATTATTCTCATTTTCTATCCTTAAAAACATATTCATACTGATCATTTCTTCATTTAACTTGGTAAATCTGATTTAAGGGGGAAATTCTGGCTAGTCATGTGGTCTACCTAGCTTAATTGATAATTTTAAAATTTTTAATCAATTTTTAATTGATAATTGATTTAGGTCTTTGAAGCCACATCTGGTTCTATATGTGAACTATAACATTTAATTTCTGGATAAGAACTCAGTGGCTATTAAAAGCACCATTGTCAGAATGGCAGCTATCCAAAATACCAGCAACAATAAGTGCTGGCAAGGATGTGGAGAAAAAGGTACACTTAAACATTGCTGGTGGGATTGCAAACTGGTGCAACCAATCTGGAAAGCAGTATGGAGACTGCTTAAAAAACTTGGAA
>CM053410.1:10078611-10112311 GCA_028644305.1 Xerus rutilus
ATGGGGACAGAAAAGGTGGTGGAATATGATGGTCAAAAAAAAAAAAAAGAAATGCAAAAAAAAAAGAAAAAAAGGAAAAACTAAAAACTAACCCTGAGCTGTCTGGGGAGGGGAACTATTGAAGAGGAAAGGAAAAGACTGTGAATGTCAAAGATGTTGTTTGTGGAACAAAAATGCCAGATGATGCTTCTTTTTTTTTTTTTTTTTTGGTACTGGGAATTGAACTCAGGGACACTCAACCACTGAGCCACATCCCCAGCCCTATTTTTGTGTTTTATGTAGAGACAGGGTCTCACTGAGTTGCTTAGTGCCTCGCCATTGCTGAGGCTGGCTTTGAACTTGTGATTCTCCTGTCTCAGCCTCCCTAAGTGCTGGGATTACAGGCTTGAGCCACCGCGCCCGGCCAGATGATGCTTCTAAGGACAGTGCGCAGGCGGTTACCTTGCAGGACCCAAGGCAGGAAGCATATTTTAAAGTCAAAATTCTTCATTTCTGAGTCTAAAGCCCTGGTTGACCAGGTGCCCTCAACCGAAGCTGCTCCACCTCCTGCCTTTCCTCTGTCCACTTCAGTAGTTTCCAGGTCAATTATTAACTCAGAATTTGAGTTAAAGTCCTGCCTCCAGGTTTTATTCCTTTCTTCTTTGGGTAACTACTGTGAGGGCTCCGGCAGCCAGGGGCAGCCAGGGACTGTAGAGAGGGACGGTCGTGACTGGTCATACCCTGCAGGTAGGAGTTTCGCTTCCGCTTCGGCTCCAGTGTGCCTAGATGCTGAGAATTCCCTGTGACAGGCCCCAGCAAGTAGCAGCCTCCAGATCCATGGGTGCTCATTCATTTCCTGGAACAAGTGTCCACCTGAAGTTCTGTTCCAAAGTCCAGTGGGTCTGCAGCAGGGAGCCCAGGCTCCTTTCTTGGTGATGCCTGGGGAGAAGACGTGCCTGTCCATGGCCTCCTTTAACTATCCCTCGTGGGTGGGCACGTGGGGATGTGTGGATCCCACTCCAGCCACATCTACCAGAGGGAAACTCCAGGAGACATATGAAGCTCTCTCTTGCCTTTCTGGCTTCTGGTCTGAGTTCTTGGGCTCCTCAGTTTGACGGGGTACTATGTATCCAAACCCACCTTTCCTCTACAAATCATGGAGCAGCTGGAAGATGGAGACTTCTGTAGATTTCACTCCCCTCTTTGGCTTTTCTTTTCCTTCACAGCAAGCACACTGAGCATGTGTGTGGGAAGGAAACCTGTTCTCCTGATTGTCTCCTATTCCCTGCCTTTTGGGTCTCACACCTAGCGCAGTGTTCTTGGAAACCAGCAAACCAGGATCCATTGATTTTATTCCGTGTATCGGTGTGTAGGCTGTCGCAGGGCATACTGTGTGATGCCTCAGTTTCTCACTCTGCCAAAATGGAATGGTTTACACAGCATCTGATCACACCAGCTGTGGAGTTTTCTGTTTGTAGGTTTTCCCCAGGGAGTGGTATTAAATACTTGCAAAATAAGTATATGAAGAACCTAGAATTTAAAGGTCCTAACAGCATTTCAACATGACCATCATGGACCAGAAGTCCCTCTCACCTGGGTTCACCACTGGAATTCAGGTTTATCTGGACATGTCTGATACACCCAAGGGGAACTAGCTGCATTTCTGAAGAAGTAAGGCTGGAAGAGAAGAAAAAGGAATCCAGGGGGCATCCTGGTGTCTGTCTCAGAGATCATTCCATTGGTCTGACTCTGTGGCCATATGTCAAAGGCTGTGGGCAGAAAAGCTAGAGGCAGAAGCCAAGGATGCAGGCTTTGGAGGTTAAGCTGGTCTTTGGATCAAGCTAACATGACAAGAGACAGAGAAAAGAGCGGGGGGGAAACACAGATTATGTTCTTCATAAGGTTGATGAGCCAGGAAGGAAAGCACCACGTGAGGGATGCCCAGTTCCATGGAAATGTTGGGATTTTCTCAGATTTTCTGCTTTGAATCTTAATGACACACGGATGAATATAGTGCTCGATAATTCATGATCAAAGATTTCTTCTTATCCCCACTGTCACATTAGTAGGATAGATCCAAAGGTATGATCCTCACTGCTGTAGAAGACATGCATTTGACATCTTGCCACTTGAAGGGAGAGTGGAAATTATAGCGAATCTTGAAAATCCCAGCAGACTTCTCATTCCCAACTTAGCCAGAAAACACCAGCTCATGGGAATAGCTCCAAGTGAACCAACATTTTTGGAAAGCATTCAGAGATGTTGCAGATTGACTGCTGTCATTCCCTGAAGATGAGTAAAGGAGTAGTTCCATTTAAAGAGAATGGGTGCCATTTGATCTTACAGACTTACCTCCTGGAGGGAAAACTTTTCTGGAGGTAGTCATGGAGCAGAAAACATGTCTTTATGTGAGTCTGCTGTGATGCTGTATGTTGATTCTTGGTCCCATTTTTTTTTTAATTTTTTTTTTAGTTGTTGATGGATCTTTATTTTATTCATTTATTGTTTGTATGTGGTGCTGAGGATCGAACCCAGTGCTTCACGCATGCTAGGCAAACGCTCTACCACTGAGCTACAGCCCCAGCCCCTCTTGGTCCCATTTTTAATGGAAAAGATTTTTACACTAATAGGACTTAAAAGCAGATCTTTTTAGGGGGGAGTATAAGCTATATCTAATATCAGGAATATCATTGTTAATTTTTCCCTAAGGAGGGCAAAAATCACAGTGGCCTCAATGGGAATGGGTGTGCATATCTGGCACGAGTACAATCCAGTGTATGCAGTCACAGCATGGCACCTCCATGAAACAGATGTCCTGGGTCCTTCAATTATATATCCTTGTTTAACTTGGCAGGTGGCTCCTATGCCACTTTTGGTTCTGCCAAGACCAAGGACCTGACAGCAAGAAGAGGTGACGAGGGGGAAGGGCATGCCCATCCTCTTCAAGGGCGTACCCTGGACGTCCCTTTTGCTCACCTCTTCTTTTTCCAGAACCTAGTTACGTGGGCATAGTTATCTGCAAAGGAGCCAGCAGATATTATTTTCAGCTGGGGGAGGGATGGGTTCTCTAAATCAAAGGGCTTTTATTCCCAATGGAAGGAGGGAAGAATGGATTCAGGGGACCATGGCAATCTCTGCCACGATGATTTCTGTGCCGCAGTTGTAAATTCCTGGTCCGATTGTCCAGCACCTCGGCTGTACCTGAGTTTGGTGATGACACTTGCCTTGCATTTCTTCATTTAGCATGCCCTGTAATTATTTGTTGAAAGCTGTTCATGAGGTACTGAATGGGAGGAACTGAGTAAAGCAGCCGTTGATGCGAGGCTTTATGTTTGTCTAACAGTGTTTGCTGTTTGCTGCAGCCACAGATGTCGGAGGCAAAAGCTTTCTCTAGTGTCCTCTTTTTTTTTGTCTCCCTGTTGTTTCCCCTAGACTTCTTCTTAAATATGAAACATGAGTTCTCTCTGCTGCCTTCTCCTGTTTCCATGCAGGAGCCCTATGGAGGACTGGGTGGCAAGGGGAACCCTACTATGGTCTCTGTTAGGTGGCAGCCTCTTTGTGAGCCTGAGCACCTGCTCTGTGTCCAGGAGCTTCTCAGCATCTCCTCCCTTAAGTAAAACGAGAGGGGAGGGGCAGGAGTTGCATATATCTCATCCCACGCGGAAGATGAGCAGTTTGGCATTGGATGTTTCCCTTTCCAGGGTTGGTGAGGCTCTGGTAGAATCCACGGTGGGCAGAAAAATACTTTTCCTCAAGGACAGGTCTTGTTAAGAGAATGGAGTGCCTAATCGCATACAAAAACACATTAAAAAGATAGGGCACCACAACCAAGTGGGGCTCATCCCAGGGACGCAAGGTTGGTTCAACATACCGAAATCAATAAACGCAATTCAGCACACCAATAGACTCAAAGACAAGAATCGCATGGTTATCTCAATAGATGCAGAAAAAGCATTTGACAAAATACAGCATCCATTCGTGTTCAAAACACTAGAAAAACTATAGTAGGAACATACCTCAACATTGTAAAAGCTATCTATGTAAAACCCAAGGCCAACATCATTCCAAATGGAGAAAAATTGGAAGCATTCCCTCTAAAAACTGGAAAAAGACAGGGATGCCCTCTTTCACTACTTCTATTCAAAATAGTCCTTGAAACTCTAGCCAGAGTAATTGGACAAAAGAAAGAAATTAAAAGGCTACAAATAGGAAAACAAGAACTCAAACTATCCCTACTTGCTGATGACATGATTCTATATTTAGAAGACCCAAAAACTCCACCAGAAAACTTCTAGAACTCATAAATGAATTCAGCAAAGTAGCAGGATATAAAATTAACACCCATAAATCAATTGCATTCCAGTACATCCGTGATGAATCAACTGAAAGAGCAAGTAGAAAAACTATTCTACTCACAAAAGCTTCAAGGAAAAGAAAATATTTTGGAATCAATCTAACAAAAGAAGTGAAAGATCTCTACAATGAAAACCACAGAACACTAAAGAAAGAAATTGAAGAAGACCTTAGAAGATGGAAAGATCTCCCATGTTCTTGGATAGGCAGAATTAATATTGTCAAAATGGCCATACTACCCAAAGTGCTATACAGATTTAATGCAATTCCTATTAAGGTTCTGATGATATTCTTCATAGAATTTTTAAAAAGCAGTCATGAAATTTATTTGGAAAAATAAGAAACCCAGAATAGCCAAAGAAATCCTCAGCAAGAAGAGTGAAGCAGAAGGCATCACAATACCAGACCTTAAATTATACTGCAGAGCTATAGTAACAAAAATGACATGGCATTGGTAGCAAAACAGACATGAAGACCAATGGTACAGAATAGAAGACACAGAGACAAACCCACATAAATACAGTTATCTTATATTAGACACAGGTACCATAAACATACATTGGAGAAAAGATAGCTTCTTCAACAAACAGTGCTGGGAAAACTGGAAATCCATTTGAAATAAAATGAAATTAGACCCCTATCTCTCACTCTGTACAAAACTCAACTCAAAGTGGATCAAGGACCTAGGCATTAGAGCAGAGACCTTGTGCCTTCTAGAAAAAAAGTTGGCCCAAATCTCCATCACGTTGGCCTAGGAAACAACACTTCTGCAGGCAAAACTCAAACTCCTCAACATGATTCCTAAAGCGCAAGAAGTCTTGATTTTTTGAATCAAGAATCAGGCCAGGTGCAGTGGTTCATGCCTGTAATCCCAGTAGCTCGAGAGGGTGAGTTCAAAGGAGGATTGTGAGATCAAAGCCAGCCTCAGAAAAAGCGAGGCACTAGCTAGGTTCAGTGGCACATGCTTGTAATTCCAGCACTTTGGGAGGCTGAGACAGGAGAATCGCAAGTTCAAAGCCAGCCTCAGCAACGGCGAGGCGCTAAGCAACTCAGTGAGACCTTGTATCTACATAAAACACAAAATAGGGCTGGGGATGTGGCTTAGTGGTCAAGTGCCCCTGTGTTCAATCCCTGAAATGCCCCCAATCAAGAATCAATAAATGGGATTGTATCAAACTAAAAAGCTTCTTCACAGCAGGGGATACAATCAAAAACATGAAGAGAGAGCCAGAATGGGAGAAAATTTTTGCCACCTATACCTCAGATAGATCATTAATCTCCAGGATATATAAAGAACTCAAAAAATTCAACACTATAAAAACAAATAACCCAATCTATAAATGGGCGAAGGAACTGAACAGATACTTCTCAGAATAAGAAATATGAATAATCAACAAATATATGAAAAAATATTCAACATCACTAGCAATTAGAGAAATGCAAATTAAAACTACACTGAGATTTCATCTCACTCAAGTCAGAATGACAATTATCAAGAATACAAGTAACAATAAATGTTGGTGAGGATGTGGGGAAAAAATGTACACTCATATATTGCTGGTGGGACTGCAAGTTAGTGCAACCAGTATAGAAAACAGTATGGAGATTCCTCAGAAAACTTGAAATGAAACCACCATTTGACCCAATTATCCCACTCCTTGGCATATACCCAAAGGACTTAAAATCAACATACAATAGTGACACAGCCACATCAATGTTTATAGCGGTTCAATTAACAATAGCTAAGCTATGGAATCAACCTAGGTGCCATTCAATAGATGAATGGATAAAGAAAATGTGGTACATATACACAATGGAATATTATTCAGCCATAAAGAAGAATGAAATTACAGCATTTGCCGGTAAGTGGATGAAAATGGAGGCTATCATGCTAAGCAAAATAAGCCAATACCCCCCCCAAAAAGGCCAAATGTTCTCTCTGATATGTGGATGCTGACTCACAATAGCAGGTGGGGGTGGCGGGGAGGAGTAGAGGTTCACCAGATTGGGGGGAGGAGGGAGGGGAAGGAGGATGGGAAAGGGAAAGACAGTAGAGTGAATCAGATATACTTTCCTACGTTCATATATGAATACACAACCAGTGTAACTCCACATCATGTACAACCAAAAGAATGGGAAGTTACACTCCGTGTATGTGTAACATGTCAAAATACATTGTACTGTGATGTATAACTAAATAGAACAAATAAAAAAAGAACTTTAAAAAAGGAAATGCAAAACCATAAAAAATAGTCCATTGAATGGTAAAAATCAGTAAATAAATGAATGAAAATTAAAAATTAAAAAAAGAGAATGGAGGGCCCATTTCAAAATGGTTCCTTCCTTTCTCCCCTTGATTGCAGGTTCCTCTGATTTTCATGGTGAGGAGCTCAAGCACCTGCAGGCAAGCACTCATGAGAGGCTGGGCCTGGTGGCCAAGCTCCCCTGGGGCTCTCATTGCAGAAGTGGCCCTGCAGAGCCTCCACAGTCAACACTTAAATTACCATTTCCTAACAGAGAGGAGTTTGGGTCTGGGGTTTGTTCTGAAAAGTGGTAACTCTCTCTTCAGCAGCCTCTTTCTCCAATCAGGGACAGATTGGCCCTGTGACTTCGCTTCATGTACAGATCTAAGAAAATTTGTTGATTTTCACTTTATGCAGGTTTTCAACTCCCAACAAATTAAGTTGTCTATGGGGAATACATGTTGGGGAGCCAATAAACACAGTCCCTATCTGAAAGTACTGAGAGCACTTTATAATTTAGCTAAGAGAATACAAGCAATCAATAACCCAAATGAACTCAACATAGATCTGGTAATGTGTCAGTAACAGCACTCTTCTGGGGAGCTATGCAAACTTTATGTTCTCAACGGAATACTGAATGAAGTCTTCAACTTTAGTGATATATTTTAAAACGTTAGTAATGATTTTAATTTTTGAAAACAAAAATTCAGGTTCTCCTAGTAACTCATCTAATAGAACATAAGCAGGTCTCCATAAAAACTTCAGGACGACCTTCCTGGCCCTGCACAGTGGCTGAGGACCTTTCTTTGAGAATCGTGAATGAGACCAGCAGTATTTGAGTATTTTGGTCTCAGGGCCTCCTTTACATTTTTATTTTATTTTATTTTTTATGGTATGGGGACTAGAACCCAGAGCCTTCTGTATGCAAAGCAAGCACTCTACCAACTGAGCTATATTCCCAGCCCTCTTTTTCATTTTTTAAATGAGGTAGAATTCACAAAGATTAATGAGCTATTATAAAGTATGCAATCCAGTGACTTTCAGTGTATTCACAATGTTATGCAACAAGAAGTTCTCTTTAGTTCAAGACATTTTTTTAATCATCCAATACTTTTTATCATTTTATACCCATCAAGTAACCCCCACCCCATCCACTGTCTTTATAGAATTGTCTATTATGGATTTTTCCTATAAAAGGAATCAAATGTGACTTTTTGGATCTGGTTTCTTTCACTTAGCATTAACACCCAAACAATGCACTAAGAGACACAAACTATAGCAAAAATCGAGGCTTTAATGATGGTCTTGCAAGATTGGGCGTCTGAGGGGCAGGCACACCCAGATCCTGTACAGTCAGCATTTTATCCTCCAGAGCGTGAGATCCCTCCCCCTGTTCCCCATTAGCTGAGTGCTCTAGGGTGTATGGTCTTCAAAGGTCACCTAGGTTTTACTGTCTCCTGTTGAGCTATTTAAAGAAATATACCTTTAGTTGTCCCCACCTCCCCTGTTCTCTTGTGGCTGGAAAGTCCCCTTGGATTGAGTGCCATTTGGCCTGCACACAATATAAATAGTGTGTATGTGGTTCTGTTTGGACATCTCTTTTGGGAATGTGAGTAAGAGTGGAGTTGCAGGGTCAGAGGGTAATTCTACATGTAGTCGCTTGAGGAGCCCCCAATCTCTTCCACATCAGCTGTGCCATTTACTCCGCCTCAGCACTGTATGAGGTAGAATTCAAAAGGATTAATAAGCTATGAGGGTGCTTCTGCTCCTTCTTTTGTTTAAAGTCTCGTTAGTGGCCATTAAGTGATATCTCCTTGCAGTTTATTTTGGGGGTGGGGGCAGTGGGTATGGGGGATTGAACCCAGAGGTGCTTAACCACTGAGTCACATCCCCAGCCCTTTTTTACATTTTATTTAGAGACAGGGTCTCACTGAGTTGTTTAGGGCCTCGCTAAGTTGCTGAGGCTGGCTTTGAATTTGTGATCCTTCTGCCTCAGCCTCCTGAGCCTCTGAGATTACAGGCATGTGCCACCGCTCCTGGCTCTCCTTGCCCTTCCAAAATGCCTGTGCGATTGATTCACTTGCTTGTCCTTTGTCAGGCCCTCTTTCTATTATTACAAAATATTAAAGCTATTACAAACTAGGGAGGATCTCAAAGAGCTTTTGTTTGTGTAGATTTATATCTGTTGATATTTACCATACTGAGAAACTAAACACAAGAAAAATTTAAAATACCATTTATTAATTCTTTGATAAACAATAGAAATGAACTCATGATATGAACTCATCACATAGCATGTAGTTTCTGGGAAATTCCACTACTTCTGAGTGTGAACTAAAGAATCCTCAAAGAGGCCATGTTTGTATTTAAGAGCTTCCAGATGGTTTAAATTTTACTGATTGGAGTGTTGTGACCTTGTGGAGACATAAATGTTGTAAATTAAAAAGCCTAAGTTGTATTGGATGATTTAGTTAGCCTCTTTTACGGCTGTTTATCACCAACCTCTGTGCCCAACCTAGCATTTTTGCGACCACTGGGTAAATGTCTGCTAAGCTTCACAGACCTCTGTTCAATTTTCAGACTAATAATGAGATAGTACTCCTGTAGGAAATTCCTCTGCTTTACTGAAAACTGTGGAAAATTTCCCTACCACTTTGTAGCTCGCTTGGGGACCCCACCTACTTTATGGGCACTATAAAATACTTGTGTAATCTCTTTATGGGAGGATCATGTCCTTGGAGAACCATGTGCTTTGGGAACTCATGTTGTTAATTTGAATTGGTGTTCCCAGGGCTCATGTTGGCTCAGAATAAACCATTTTTTAATTTCAAATGTGTTATTTCTATCGTCATGAGTGAGGGAGAATAAAATAGGTAAATAAAATCTTAAATTAATAAGAAAGAATCATTGATGTCATTGCCCCCTCCTTCCCAAAATGAGTTATGATAATACAATTCAGTTTTACTCAAGGAAGAATTTAAAAAAATTTTTTTAAAATTCTGGTCTGAGATGTCCCTCAAATTTAGTTTACCAGAAAACATATATTTGAGAAAGAGAGGATTATAGACAAGAAAGTCTGCTTTGTACTTGGCGGGTCATAGGAAGAATAGACGATGGTTTTTTATTTGAATCTAGATCCTGCTGAAACCTGCCCATTCTTATTCTATTATTGATTTATTTTTTGGCACGCTGGATTGAACCCAGGGGTGCTTTACCACTGAGTTACATCCCAGTTCTTTTATTTTTTTATTTTGAGACACAATGTCACTAAGTTGCTGAGACTGGCCTTGAACTTGTGATCCTCCTGCCTCAGCCTTCCCACTTGCTGGGATTACAGGCAGGCGCCACCATGTCCCACCGTAACATTCTTCTGCCTTTCCAGAAATGAAAACTGGTTGATAGTTCAAACTTTTCGCTAATCCCATGAAGTCACATGATGGTATTAAACTTGAACATCTGAGCCAACCGGTTTGAAGAAATATCTCACGTGAGATTGAACAAGAATTCTCGAAGGGAGTACACTGTGGTTCTCAGCTGGTTCCTTGGACCAGCACCCTTAGAAACACCTGGGAACTTGCTAGAAATGTAAATCCCAGATCTACTGACTCAGCAACTCCAGGGGAGGGCCTAGCAGTCTATTTTAAGAAGGCCTCCAAGCCTTCTGTCTTGCTGAGCTTTTTGGTAACATTTGAGGACCATGGGGACACCTTTTCCATAGTAAAATTGTAACAGTGTCATCTTCCCCTTCACTTCCTTCTTTCTTTCCTTCCTTCCATGAACATTGAATAAACTGATCCTTTTTCAGTGTTTTTATGATATGTACTGGGAAATGTACACATTTGTACATCATGTGTCTCTCAATAAACATCACATTAGTGTAGGCCAAGTTCTGAGTGTAAATTTACAGTGATCTCAAAGAAGCCAACTCTTAAAGAAGCCTATTAGTAAGGTACAAGTTAAGCATTTTGATAAGCATAATTCATTATCTGGGACATAGTTTACCCTCCTATTCCTGACACTGACTTTCAATATTTGAAATCCTGTCAGATCCTCTCCAATATTGAAGCTTCACGATTCCAAAGGATTAGCTGCCCATATTTTGATATCATCCACACATTATTCTGCCATAGCTTTTTTTTTTTCTTTAGAGATTCAAATCCAAAGCCTCAAGAGAAGAGGTTTGCCTTCCAGGATTGAGCTAGGCTCAGTGTGCTAGTCACCAGCCTAGAGTTCTTAAAGGCTGTTTGGTAAACAAAGGGATCAGAATGGGCTAGCCAACCAGAGGCTGGGAAAGGATCCACATGGATAAGATCCAGGTACATGGGGTGGCACAGGAGGGAAACTACCTACATTAGTGCTCAGGCTTTACCTGGGATTTCCAAACTGGGAAGTTGGGATGAAGTCAACACAAAGTTACTTTATATTATATATGGTATGGAGTACATTCCATGCTGTTGTAGCTTTAATCAACCCATGTCCACGAAAATAAGTCAGAGAATTCTGTTTCCCTTTAAAGACCTTGGGAATTCTGGATAGAAGTGAGTCTCCCTCTTTGATGGTGTAGATTGGTTTAGTGATGTGGCGGCAGCTGCCTGATGTCCTATGATGTAGATCCAGAGCTTCCCAGCAGCCAAGGGATGCGAGAGATGTCTGCTGAGTGAGCATGTAACCTCTCTGGCTTTGCTTCTGCCTTGTGACTTCTGTTGGCTGTTCTTGGCTTCTCACCACTGGGTTTTTCTAGATGGTTCTTCTACTCTTCTTCCTGTGGTGATATAACTCAGTCATAGCCATATGTGTAAATCTGTGCCAAGGAAAATGTGATCCCCACTTTATACCAATATGGTCAGAAGATTCTACTTGAGTCCCAACTAAAAGTTACACCTGCTAATTTTGAATCTACCCCAGGATACCATTACCTTCCTACTTGATGAAACCTGACCTTGAGACCTTGCCACGCCCCTCTGGAGGCCCAAGCTGGCTGCCCAATCTTAGCCTCTGCTTCAGTGTTTAGTGAGGGGAGTCTGAGGCAGAGCCCTGGAAGCCCTCCCGTTTCCCCATTACTCCAGAGGCAGAGGCTGAGTGGATAAAGAACAAGATGGGCTCTGTTTTGTGGCTAATCCCCAAGGGGCATATTACCTGAGCTCTTCACTTCACATTTCATTCTCGGACAAGGTGGCTACAGCGGTCCTTCCTCCCTTCCTCTCGGGCCTTCCTTTCTTCTTTCCTTCCTCCTCCCTCCCTCCCTCCCCACCCTTTTCTTAATTTAGTACTAGGGATGGAACCCAGAACCTTACAGGAGGCAATTGTACTACCACTGAGCTATATCCTTAACCTTTTTATTTTAATTTGAGACCAAATCTCACTAAATTGCCCAGGCTGGACTTCAACTTAGGATCATCCTGCCTCAGCCTCTGAAGTAGCTGGGATTACAGGCATGTGCCACCATGCCTGGCCCAAGGAATTGAATTTTTAATGGTATTTAAATTGTTTTAGCTTAAATTTAAATATCCATAGGTGGCTAAAGGCTGCCATATTGGGCAGTATAGTTTTTACTTTTCCCAGTCCTTACCGAGCTCACAAGCACATCTGGTTACTCCCTCCCTTGCTTAGAGCTTCACAGGGCAAAACTCAGAGCAGAGGTGTGCTAGGAATGTCTAACAACCAACCCTCTGAAAAACTTTGCCTGTTTCCATTGTGTAAGTACTCCCACCATGCTTAGCATCCAGCTGCCCACGTGACATCCCTGGACACAGGGTTGGGAAGAGATGCACAGTAGCACACCATCCTGTGGTATTTCCACGATACAGGTATAATAGATGTGAATTATCCTGAGAACAAAAATCTCAGTAAAATGTAGTAAAATAATTAGGAAGTGATCAGTTTTGAGTATTTATTGCCTTTGTTTTTAGTATAATTTATTTAATTGTTATCTTATGCTCTTTAATTTTTAAGAATGGCTGTGCTTAAAAACCATTTCATAGGGCTGGGGGTGTAGCCAGGGGTAGTGAGTCTGCCTAGGTTCAAGGCCCTGGGTTTGGTCCCTACCACTGCTATACAACAACAAAACAAAACCATCCAAAAAAATCCCTGAAGATTTAACCAGTGTGAGTTGCTGTAACATATCGCTAGTTCCTGGTAATTACTCCAAAACAAACCAATCAAAAATGACCCTCAGCAACTTAGTGAGATCCTGTCTCAAAATGAAAAATAATAAAGGACTGGGGATGTAGCTCAGTAGTAAAGTGCCCCTGGTCTCAATCCCCAGTACCACAAAAATCAATCAATCAATCAATCAATCTATCTATCAAATTTCTGGCTGAGATCCCATCTTTCAGTAAATTAAATGTAGAAAATCTGTTTGGCCACAAGAGGGCATCATCAAATGAAATGAGATTCTAGAAAGTAGGATTTGGGGACCAGGCCTCTGACCAGCGGGGTCATTTTGAGATTTATGTCTGAATCTCTCCAGAGACTGTAATCCTGGGAGGTCTTATGGGAACTTGAACAGTTTCAGGCCATCTCTTACTTCACTACATAAACTGAACCATGATGCTCTCCAACGGTCTGTCCTGTGTCTGAGGGCTTTTGGTCTTCAAGCTACCAAATGAAAAGGTCCTTGCCAAGTTCTCAGCTTGGGGAGGGAGAAGACCTAACAACATGTCAGACACTTTACAAGCTTCATCTCCTGTAATCTTGAAATAACACATCAGAGAAACAGGGCACTACCAGGTCTGTGAATAATTCCTAATATGATAACCCTGAAGGGTTTTGCATTGCAATAATGTGTACTTCCCAGTTCACATGAGGAAAATGTGTATATTAGGGGCTAGATGATCCCTAAGAATGGAAGGAATCTGCTTCAGTTAGCTGGGCTAACTGAAGAATCCAGGGCTTTGGGTTTTGAGAGGTGGATCCATCCATGTCTTCCCAGGTCTATCTTGGGAATTTATGTTAGGGTTGGCCAGAGTGGACTCTGGCAGGCAGGGATGTCCTGATACTGAGAGAGTGACAGAGTGGATCTTACAGTCTACTCTCTAGATGGCAAGAGGTAGATAGGCTTTTCTCAAAATGTTTGCTTCTTAATTCTTAATACTCTTGGCTTAGTGCACAGCCCTGGTCTATGCTTATGCTGTTGTTCCAGGGACCAAGCTTTGAGACACTTTCCCTACTCTAGATGACAGGCTTCCTTGACAGTGTCGGACTCACCATCTCCGCTGCCAGGTGAGTCCACTCAGAAAGAGGATGCTGATCAACAGGAAAACACAGCCGGCCACTGTCAACAGAGAGGATGTTCAGCAAGGGTGCGCTGAGGTTGGACATTGAGCCAGCAGAAGCTGGGTCCCCAAAGCTGGGGAGAAGTTGCCCCAGATGAGCAAGAACCTCCTGAAGGGTGGGCACTGCAGTTTCCACTCTCCCTTCTTAGAATGCAGGTCCCACCCCTGTGGATTTCTTAGGAGGCTCAAGGAGGACAAGGACCAGGTGGGAAGGAGTGGGTACCTCTCCTTTGGGGCAAACTGACCAACAAGCAATTCGGAAGGGCTCTGAGGCCAGGCTTCACCTAAGGAGGCCTGTGTCTGGTGAAAGAATCATTGAAACAGAAGATAAATGATAAGTACATGAGTCACTCCTGACTCTTTCTCTCCTTGCCTGGCTCATGGAAGGGGGCTTTGCCCTTTTAGACCTGCTCAAGAGGATCGAGTGGGGTTTGGCTTGAGAATTAACTACAACTGATTCTTGGGTAATGGTAGTATTTGTTTTCTCTTTTTGCCCTTAGTAACATATACAGTGTGAGGAGAGGCCCATTTAAACCAGCCAACCAACCTGTCCATGGCAGACTCTGGTGTACATTTTGTCCACAGAGAAAATGATGCCACCCACCTACTATCTGGTACTCCATTGGAAACATGAATGTCTCCATGGTTGTCGCTACTTCTGAGTGTTCTTGGAAATCTGAAAAAGTGGTGGAGGAGACATTTGGTTTATGGCGAGTAGAGTACCGCACGAGCCTGGGAGAGTGACTTCTCCATGGGCAGCCAGGGTCAGATGCTTCATCCCTCTGTCTGGAGCCCTTGGTCCTGTGGTTCCTCTTTCTGACACCTGCTTTGGGGGTGTGCAGGTTGCTGAGACGTGTCCCTGCTCTGGAGGAGAAGGAGGCAGCCGGAGGTGGCTTCTCCTGACCCTGTCCATCCGCCGGCGAGGCTTGCATCAGGCAGACTGTCTGCCTTCTCCTAATCTGGCTTTAATGGCCAAGCGTCTCCCCGTACCTGTTGTGGTGATGGTGTGGGAAGTCTCACTCTCAGGAAGAGCATCTGTGCTTGCTGGAGTGTCAACTTCACCTGGGAGAGAGAGACAGTGCTGCTTGAGGGGTCCAGGGTGGGGAGGTGGGAATTGCCCCTCCTGCAGCTGTGCCCTGCAGCTGGCCCCAGATATGCCTGCTGAGGCATGACTCCTGGTGTGGTCACATCTCTGGGGATGGCACATCACTCAGTTCCACATCAGGGTCACTAGGAAACAGGTAAGTGGCTACAGCAGGGCAGGTGATGGGGAATTCTGGCTCTGATCCTGGGTGTCCATGGAACTGTGAGCAGCAAGTTCTCCCCAGTCTCCCCGTTTGGCCCTGGCTTCCACTTTTGACTTGGAAATGGGTGATAATAACACAAGCCCTGTGAACCATCAAAGAGAGAGCCTTCCTCTTTGACAGGGCCCCCAATCCTTCCCATTGTCACTGTCCCAGGTTGAGATCAGTTACTCAGGCTCTGCCACTTCAGCAGGAAATGATGGGCATGCCCCGGCCATCAGGGTGGCTTGCTGGAGGCAGGCTATGGGAAAGAAAGAGCATCCCAGAGAATCCCAGAGGAAGTCATGGGGCACGAGACGCCATGGTCAGCAAAGAAGCCGGAACACTCACGGGTGAAGGTGAAACGAGTAAGATTTCAGAACACATAGTGGAAGACCTCAACTCCGGCCAGTGGCATGTGTGCAAGAGCATGCACGTACACACTCACGCTTGAGTGAGCCCCTTCTCTGCATGTTCATCAAAGCTCAGGTGGGGACTTACACAGGAAGGAGCACGGTAACAGAAGGAGCACTTGACAAATGACAGATTTACATCATAAATCAGTGAAAGGAACACATGCGTGGGCAGCAGGTTGAAGCTTGGGTGACTTGGGGAAATATTGGACTTTCAGGACCAGCTAGACAAAGAGCAGCATTATTCCCTCAGCAGCATCCTTCTGCTTGAGAACACTTGAGAGAACTTCCTCTTCCATCTCTAGTTACCCCCACTCTGGGCACAGGGCCACCTGAGGTGAAAGAGCCTTAGAGATCTCATTCTTTTTTTTTTTTTTTCAGAATGAGAAGAAACTCAGGCCCAGGGCATCAAGGGGGTTTACCCAAGGCCACATGGTAGGTAAAGTCAGGAATCCTACCTGGTCAGCCAGAGGGAGAGAGCAAGGGAGTGGACTCAGGAGAGGAGCCACCTACCTGAAAACTGATGGTGCTCATTTTCATCCAGGCACGTGAGCCGGGGCTGGGTCCACCTCGTCTTTCCACGGATCATTTGGCAGACACTCATGAAAGGGCCACTCTGTAGGGCCTTGTACCCCTGGATACACTGGTAGTGAAGTGTCTGTCCCACCATGAAATGATAAGTTCTCTTTAAGTCTTCATGTTCCCATGCAGGGGGCTCTCTGCAGTGACCTAGAAGAGAGAGAGCTGGTTCTGAAGCAAGCTGGGGGAAGCCATAAATCCGTCCAGAGGGCCTCTTGCTAGAGACTGGACTTTGGTGCTTTCTCTCTTGTTTGTTTCTTTCATTCAACCAGCATGGACTGAGAACCTCTCTATGTCGGGAACCTTACTAGGCACTGTGGGGTGGCTGAGGCCTAGTCACTCCCGCAAGGGTTGGACAGTCTGTGGGATGAGAACTATGAAGTCAGAGGGTGGTGAGGACTATACATGAGCAGCGACTCTTGCTGGGGACACAGGAGAATGAGTCATTCATTCTGACTGATGCTAACCCAGATGAGGAAGTGTCTGAGCCAGTTCCTGGAAGATAACGAGGGCTTTGAGAAGTGGAAAGGACAGACTTAGCAAAGGGGGAATGGTAGGCTCAATCCAAGGAAAAGACCTCTTGGATTTCTGCTGGAGAAGTAAGGAAATACATCCCTGAGTGGCAGCTGGTGACCAGGGACAAAACCAAAGCCTAGAAGGAAGAACTGAGAGAAATGGAACGGGAGCTCTGATCAAGCCATGTCTGCAGCTTGACCCATATGAGTCCTGTTGAGACTTCTAAGATCCCTATGCCCAGTACTTTACATACACTGCCTACAACCCAGACTTGGCCGACCACTGGCCTCAGAGATTATGTTCTGTTCTGATTTGATCTCAGGATTCCACGCCCACTGTCCCCAGTCTGATCGTAAGGAACTGTGTGTGCCTTCTAACTAAAGACCATGAAATTGCACACATTTCATGAACTTCCAGATTCTCCATAAGCCTCAGTACCCAAAGTAACCTCTGCAAGTACCCTAGATAAGCCCTCTGAGGCTGCAGGAAGCAAATAACCCTGTCCTGAGCTGGCTTCTGTCTTGGAGTGCCTTGCAAATCTTGACTGAAGTTAAGTTTTAATCTCAGAATAAAATGTTCTTTAAAGGACAATAAAATCTATCACTGTCTGAATCTGTTCAGTTTGGATTTGCTTCTTTCCAATGAAAACATCCAAACTATGACAGTTCATGAAGCATCCCTCTGCCAGAGCCAGCTGGCTGTCTCTTGAGTAAGGACAACACACAATGACTTCTGAAGCCATTCAATAATTGTGAGGGTGACATGGAGGAGTAGAACAACAGACACACTAAATGAGTTTGGAAACTCCAGTGTAGCCCAGAGTTGGAGAACAAAGGGAAAAACCACCATGGTGCCTCAGTGTCCCTAGGCTGACCTCCCTCCCCCAACAATGGAAGCTATAAATAAATTCAAAGTCATTTAAAATAAGTACTCAGTAGAAAGATCCCTCATCTAATCCAGGAGACCTGGGACCTTACTTCAGTCCTATTATGTGAGCACTTTCCATATCTCAGTGCCTCAGTTTCTTTAGTAAATGGAAGTACTACTTTCTGCTCCCTGACTTACCAGGCTGTGAGGCTCAATAAGATCATACATGATATGGTGAGGTTCTTGGTAAGGCTATAAAATTAGCAGAGGACTAATGTCTTCCTATGGCAAACTGTTTCCTGCCCAGCTCAGGTGTTCCTAGTGGGCTCTGTTTCCTGGTGTCACACCTTAATGGAAGCATATTCACTTGGCAAGCTGGGCTCATTCATCTTCTGCTCATTAACTAGGAGAGGTTTGTCTGAAGCCTTTAAGTATCATCAGGAGAGCACAGTACATTTTATAACTCCATCCTGTAAGAAACACCTGGACAAAAATCATTTTGTTTGTAATTTATCATCTTGCACTTAAAAGAAAACCAGAGGGTTTCCTCGAAGGCAGGAAGTTGTCCCCTTCATGTCTGTATCTTCTGTTGGCAATGCCTGACACACAGGTAATCCCAGCACGTGCTTTTGAATTGAACTGAATTCAACCAAGTTGAATTCCATTTGGCCAGTTCCCAAATCATAGCCCAGGTTGGCTGCTGTAAGGGTAGCTGGAGATGCTGAGCAAACAGCCTGCCAGTGTTAAGGGATGGTTCTTGTCCACAGGATATCCTGAGAAGAGGAGAACGACACGCAGGTACCAATGGATAGTGTGTGGGACTTAATGCCCTTCTTGGGGAAATACGTCATTCCTATGTAGGACAAGGTCAGCTCCCAGGAGTTGGATAGACAGATGCATCGCTTACCAGGAAGGTTCACTTGGTCCACAGGCTGCCATTGGCTTTGCATTTCTGTGGTTTTCCTTTCTTTCTGTTCTTCAGGCTGAGGTGTAACTTGTTTCCCTGAGTTCCCAGGATCTAGGAGATATGAGCGGAGTACAGCAAACAGCTTCACAAATACTTAAAACAGAACATACAGTTCATTTATTAATTTACACAAGGTCATCTCTCTAGTGCCTGCGATGAGTCCAGCAATATCTTGGTGCTGGTGTTTCAGATGAGCCAGGGGCAAGCCCTCCCTTGAGTGGGCTTGGCTCACGCCTGGCCCTGCAGGGGCCTCTATATATTCATGTACATAACAGCAATGCTACAAAATGTTTCTGGAAGAAATCAAAGATTTCCTGGTGGATAATCCTTTTTAGTTCATGTGTGTCTCACTCTTGCTATCAGATCTGTCAATGTTTTTGGGGAGAGGTACTGGGGTTTGAACTCAGGGGCACTTGATCACTGAGCCACACATCCCCAGCCCTATTTTGTATTTTATTTAGAGACAGGGTCTCACTGAATTGCTTAGCACCTCGCTTTTGCTGAGGCTGGCTTTGAACTTGTAATCCTCCTGTCTCAGCCTCCTGAACTGCTGGGATTACAGGCGTGCGCCATTGCGCCCAGCTAGGTCTGTTGATGTTGTGTATGGGTATGTGTGATGGCAAGTAGTTCTGACTCTACCACCCAATGAACCCTTCATTCCCATAACACAATTCAAATCCTTATGATTAGAGAGGTGTGCTCTTAAAGCAGTGGCAAGAAGACTCCTCCTATAACACACCCCCTGTCATGAAGAGTTTGGCAAATTTCCAATGAGATAGGGTTCAGAACTCCAGCTTAGGCAGAGATCTGCTGGGAAACGACTCAAGCAGGTGCTTCAACATAGGAGCAATCTTCAGACTTTATAGTAGATTGACTTATTGACCCACACGTTCTCCAAACAAACCCACCACTTTCAGCACATTCTAATACCACAGGGTGGGTGCGAGGCCTAGTGCAGAAATAGGACTTTGTGAGAGACATTTTGGGATTCAAGGAGAAAGGTCAACAGCTAAATTACAATGTTCCATCAATTTAGGCTTAGAAAGCCCAGAAGAGTTCTTGGAACCTACTAAGCCTTTGTTTAATGAATGATTATTTCATAAACCTCTAATGTGAGTTATCCCATAGACTGGGCTGGCCACATTTTTATCTGCAAGGCTGAATGAATGAAAGCTGGATTCTGTCTCCTTCTATCCTACAGTTTTCTTTCCCCTGGTTTACAAAAGAAACCACTTACAAGACCTTACACACTGGCACTTGTTTTCCCAGGACGAGTTTCCTGTACAAAGCATATAGGGAGACCCGTTTTGTATTCTGCGGAACCCTCTCTTGCACTCGCAGGTTAACATGGTGCCATTCACGTAGCTCAAGGCTTTGAAGGTGGCATTACTGATCTCCAGTGGTTTGTTATCACAAAACTCTGCAAAGAGAGAGAAACAGGCTGTGAGCTCAGGAGGCCCTGGCCAGACCCTTGCAAATTTGATCATGCAATGACTTTTAATCATGTATTTCTTCACTCTGTTTAAAGGATTCACATACACCCTGCTTTTTCCTAGAAAGGAACCAAGTCTGCCACTGCTCTTTAGAAATCTTTGTAAGAGACATGGATTAGGAGTTTGCACCTGAGTTACTCACCAAAGTAAAATGAGTAAGTACTGAGTAAAAAATTAATGAAGTTTTATTTTGAATATGCACATGTTTAGCAAATACAGAGAGAGGACTATTAAGGAATATGAGAAAAGGAGAGGAAGAAAGACAAATAAGTTTAACTGAGGATTTAAATGTGTCAATGCAAGATGCTTTTCAGGAAATAAGAGTCATCAGGCTTTGTATAGTTAATGATTCTGCACCTTTTTTTTTTTTTTTTTAAGAAATAGACATCAATGCTCCACTTAATGTCTGGCATATGGGAGATGTAATTCTAACTTACCTACCCACCACTGACTTACCAATTACCTTCTCATACCTTGAAAATCTTATCCCTCAGTTCAAAAAAATGGACACGGCGGTCCCAATAAGGACCTGAAAGCAGAGCCCAACACCCAACTACTAAGGGGGAATCAGAAAAAAATGGCCTAATCAGAAAAAATGATTCCACTGCATACTTTGCAACAAGTTCTTCTGATTTGAGAGACTGGATTATTATTAAGATGCCACAGGCTGAATGAAGGAAGCTGATGGAGAGACGACAGGGACATGAAGAGGCAAGGAGGCAGAAATCTCAAGCACAGCAGAATCTGTCCATCCATGGAAATGTACACAGAGGGGATCAGGCCTGGCTGCTGTAGTCCTGGCTGTTGGTTGGCCCATTGCTTATTGTGAGGGTTCTTTTGGAGGTTGACTAAAATGGACTGATGGAAACTTGGAGAACAGGGAAAGCACACTTCTGGCTGTGTCTATGAGGATGTTTCCAAAGAAGATTGGCAAGTGGGTGTTAAGGCTAGACACATGGATAGTCTCCCCCAAAAGCTCATGTGTGAGACAATGCAAGAGAGTTAGAGGTGAAATGATTGGGTTATGACACCTTAACCCAATCTGTGAATTAATCCCTTAATAAGGGTTAACTTGGTGGTAACTATAGACAGGTAAGATGTGGCTAGAGGAGGTGGGCCACTGGGGGCAAGCCTTTGGGGTATATATTTTATCCCTGGCAAGTGGTATCACTCTCTGTTTCCTGGTGTGATGTCTTGAGCCTCTTCTCTCCACCACATACTTCCACCATGATGCTCAGCCTCACCTCTAGCCCAGAGGAAGAGAGCCGGCTGTCTATGGACTGAGACTCCTGGAACCATGAGCCACAGATAAACTTTTCCTTCTTTAATTGTTCTTGTCAGGTCTTTTGGTTGCAGCAATGAAAAAGCTGACTAGAATAATGGGTCAGCAGATTGAGAAGGAAGAGTCACCCGTCCTGTGGGCAGGCACTACGCAATCAGCTGGGACTCCAGATGGGACAGGAGGCAGAAGAAGGGGGAAAGGGCTCTCTCTCTCTCTCCCCACTCTCTTTCTTTCTGCTTCTTCCTGGCAGAGTAGATACATTTCTGCTGTTGCTGTTCTTAGACATCAAACTCCAGGTTCTTCAGTCTTTGAACTCTGAGATTCACACCAGAGGTCCTCCAAAGGTTTGTGGACCTTCAGCCTGAGACTGGAGGCTGTGCTGTTGGTCTCCCTGATTCTCAGGCTCCTGCTTCTCAGACTGAGTCATCACTACTGGCTCTGCATATGGGCACCTTGGAACTTTTCAACCTCTGTGATGATAGGAGCTAATTTCCTGATGCATTCGCACACACACACACACACACACACACAAACACACACACACACACATGCACATACTTTTCTGTTTGTTCTGCTTCTTTGGAGAGCCCTAATACCCTTTTTAATCACTCAGGCTGAAGTGAAGTTTTTATGCCCTTAGGACGTCCAGCATGTGGTCACTCTGAAGACCACACCATGCAGTGGCTCAGGCCTCCTCCGATTCCCCCAAGAGCTGCAGCTGGGGAGAACTTAGACAGGTTGGCCTATCTCTAACCAAGAATGTACTAAATAAAAGCAATTTAAATGGGATCACAGGGCCAGCAATTATAGTGTAATAGGTAGCATAGACACTCAATAAATTCTGTTAATCTTCATAATAAAGCAAATAAAGTAGAAAGGGGAAAAAGTTGGGTTTGTAAATTCAAGCATACCTAGAACATTTATAAAAACTGACCTCTTACTAGGTAATGAAGGAAATCTCAACAAATGTCAAAAAAGGAGTATCACAGAGATTCATTTTCTAACCACAATTCAATGAAATCAGAAGTCAAAAACAAAACCCACACATTTTAAAAAGAAAATTGAAAGTTTCTAAATTCTAGCTCTGCCAGCTTACTAGATTTGAATCTCATTGTTTTTACTTCTCTAAGGCTCAGCTTCCTGTTCTGCAATGGGTGTAATGATAATCATTTTATTGACTTAAAAATTACATGGAATAACGTACCAGAGTTACTGTAACCCTAAACAGTCAATAGAAGCAGGCCCTAAAAGTTAAACTGTGAAGTTTAATTCCTGCAAAAAGGTCTCTCTTTCTGCTGTCTGTATCATTGGTACTACTTGCTGGCACTTATCAAAACACCAGTCCAATGTTTTAAGTGCCAGAAGGCAAATCTGTTGCTAAGACAAGACATGAATAATATCAGAAAAACCGATGAGGACTTTTGCTTCCAGCCATGACAGTGTAACTGGGACCAAACTTACCTTTCTGATGAAAACAACTATACACCAAATGTGTGCAGCAAGAGTTTCAGGTACCAAGTGACAGGGCTACATTGTTTGAGAGAAGTCTAACATGTGAAATGAGCTCACACTGCATGAATTGCTTCCTGGGAATTCATGTTCCTCCCACGCAGTAGCAAAGTGGAGCCCAGGCACTGTGGTGGCTTCCCTGACTCAGGATGACTGGGATCTGTGGGGTGGAGCCTTGGAGAGGAGGACACTGAACAAAGGGGGGCCCAGAAGTATGATGGGGGGATCTTAGGCTCTTAGCCAAGTTCTGGGTTGCACATGAACCGGGAAGGATGCAGTGAGACCAAGCACTGACTGCCTATTGTGGGATCTGAGAGAAAAATAGTTACATCAAATTTTATTTACAAAAATGGACATCTGACCTATGGGCTAAAGTTTTCCCATCCTTCTCCAGAAGAAGAGACTTTCCTAGAATGAATTTCAAAACCATAATAGACTCACCTTTACAAAGACAAAATCAAGCCTGCCAGACAGGAGGATATACTATATCTTTAACTGATTGTCAGAGCAAAATTCAACATCTGTTAGAGGACAACCACATTATCATCTAGACCATCTATGGTGTCTAATTTGTAATACCTAGTAAGTAAAAAAAATTATAGATATGCAAATAAACAGGAAAATATGATGTACTTTAAAAAATAGTCAATAGAAACAGACCATAATATGATCTAGATTTTGAAATTAGCAGATGAGGAGTTTAGAACAACTATTTAAAATATTTTATATCATTGAGTACATTTATTATAACTAAAGCAGAAGTCAGCAAACTTCATAGCTTCATAGCTACAACCTGAAAATCGGCTACCATTTATTTTCATAAATAGATTTTCAATGGAACAAAGTCATGCCCACTTATTTACATTTTATTTACAGCTGCTTTGCCACTTCAAGGGAAGAACAGAATAGTTGCAACAAGGACTGTATAACCAGCTGGCCTAAAATGTTTATTTCCTTACCCTTAATGAAATCACTATGGTGGAATGAGATGGACATCACTGCCCTAGGTACATGTATGCCTGCACATATGGTGCGCTGCTACGTCATGTACAACCAGAGAAACAAAAAGTGGTGTTCCACTTGTGTACAATGAATCAAAATGCATTCAGCTGTCATGTATACATAAGTAGAATAAATAAATTAAAAAATCACTAACTGCTAATATAAATGTAAAATGGTTGTGATGAGTGAAACAATATATCTCAGCAGATAAATGAAAACTATGTATATAAAAAAGACAAGTGAAAATTCTAGAACTGAAAGGCACAATATCAGAAATGAACTTAACCGTAACTTGAGGGAAAATTAATAGCAATTTTCTGAACTGATGAGCACAAAGAAAAAAAATAGAGAAAGGAATTGAATAGTCCCTCAGTGGCCTTTGGAACAATATCAAACCGTCTTGTATCCATTTAACTGAAGTCCCAAAGGGAGATAAGAGAAAGAATGGAGCACAAAAAATATTTGAAGAAATAATGGCCAGATATTTCTGAAATGTGATGACAAACATTGATTTGCAAATCCAAGATGTTCACTACACCAAACAGGAGATACATAAAGAAAACACACCCATGTACATCACAGCCAAAGATAATGAGAAAATCTAAAAAGTGGTCCAAGAAAAAGGACACATGGCATAGATGGGAAAAGGGTGAATAATGACTGACTTCTCAACAGAAACAGTGGAAACCAGAAAAGAATAGTACAACATATTCAAAGTTTTAAAAAAGAAAAAAGCCTGTCAGTCTACAATTCTACTTAGAGAAAAATCCTTTAAAAATGAGAGTGATGCTAGTGTATTCTTGGGTAAAAGAAAGATGAGAGAATTTCTTACCAGCAACCCACAGTATTAAAAAAAAAGTGCTAAGGCAATTTTTTGAGCTATAGGGAAATTATCTAGAAATGTAAATTTACTGTAAATAATAATATTTAGGTACACAAAAAGACCATCTTTTTATTGAAAGACAACTTTTAAAATAAAAATAATAGACTGGCCATAGTGGCTCACACCTGTAGTTCCAGCAGCTCAAGAGGTTGAAGCCAGCCTTAGCAACTTAAAGAGACTGTCAACAAATTAGCAAACCTCTGTATTAAGGTAAAAAATTTTAAAAAGATGTAGTTTAATGGTAAAGTGTTCCTGTATTCAATTCTTAGTACAAAAGTAAATAGATAAATATTAAAATAATATTGTCAGGTAAGTTGTGTTGCCTATATAAATGCAAATATATAATAACTATAATATAAAGGTTTGGTTGAATGGAAATTGACTCAATTCTTATATCATGCATGAAATGATATAAATAGATTATAGTAAGTTAAGAATAAGAATGAAGTCTGAAGACCCTGGAAAAATGACCAAATAATAAAATAGTACAAATAGTGCATCTTAAAAGGTCATAGAAGAAATGAAATAGAGTAATTCATATATACATATATATACACACACAGTGTACACAAACACACATATATTTACATTGAGTATACATACATATATATGTATACACAGACACACTATTTTTTTAGTCAGGCAAAATAAGGAGAGAAAAGGAAGAATAGAGTAATAAGAATACAAAAAGACAGCTAAGAAACAGTAATGAGACAGACTTAAAGTCAATCACATCAGTAATTTCATTAAACATAAATGGACAAAAGAATTAAAAGATAGAAACTGCATAAAACAGCCGGGTCCAACGGCATGCTGTTCATAGGAGAATACACTTTGAATACAAAGGTAATGATAGATTAAAAGAATAAAAAAAAGGTATCATACAAATATAAGAAAGCTAGTATGACTATATTAATATCAGAAAATATATTTCAAGATAAGGAAATTATTCACAGATGAAAACACTTTACATAAAACTACTAAGAAATCTACAAGTGAAATTTAGAACTTAGGTAGTTTAGCCATCTCAATATGCAAAAATCACTTGTTTCTTATACTGAAAGCAATCAATTATGAATTACAATATTTACAAGCAATTGCATTTACAATGACTTAAAAACATGAATACTCATGAATAAATTTATCAAAACTTGTAAGACTTCTAAACTGAAGACAGAAACATTGCTGAGATAAATTTAAAAAGAACTAAATAAATTGAGAAATATACAATGTTTATGGATTGGCAGATTGTTTTTTTAATAAGAAAAAGATGTCAATTCACTTTAAATTCATCCATTAATTCAGTACAATTACAATTTGAAAATCCAATATACTTTTAGTATAAAATTGGCAAGTTGATTTTAAAACCCTCTTAGAAATGCAAAGAATCTAAAACATCTAAGGTAATCTTAAAAGACTGCAAATTTGGAAATTCATGCCATCTGATACACAGACATCCTGTAAAACTATAGTAGTCAACACAACATAGTACTGGCTTAAGGACAAATAGAGTAATGAGACAGAATAGAAAGTCTGGAATTAGACTCACTTACATGTGTATTTCATTAATTTTTAAAATATTTTTGTTTTTGTTTATTTACTGTTTTTATGTGGTACTGAGGATCGAACCCAGTGCCTCACGTGTGTGAGGCATGCACTCTGCCACTGAGCCACAACCCCAGCCCCTCATTAATTATTTTTTTAAAATTGCCAAATCAATTCCACAAGAAAAGGAAAATCTTTTCAACAAATGCTTCAGGAACAAATGGATAAATGTATGGAGAAAAAAGAATCTCATTCCCTATACAAAATTTAATTTTATTATATGTAAACACAAAGATTCATATACTTGATCTATATATGATAGATGTAAACATTAAAGTTAAAACTGTAAGCTTCTAAAAGAAAATAAAAGTGAATAGCTTTCCAAGTTGGGGGTAGGCAAAGATTTCTTAGGACTCAGTTTGCACTAATCATAAGAGAACAGTAACTAAAAATTTCTACTAGTCTAAAGACAGTAAGAAATTAAAATAAACTGGGAGAAAATATTTGTAACACATGTATCTGAGAAAAACATTTGTGTCCAGAATACATGAAGAATCACAAATCAATACTAAAAGACAGACAAACCCAATAAATGGGCAAAGACTTGAACAGTTAACTTCTCCAAATATATATGATTATCAGCAACCAATAGAAAGGGTGTTTGAGCACACAACAGATACCAAGAAAATGCAAATTGGAAACCATCATGAAATGCACCCATTAAAAAGGGTAAAATGGATAAAAAGACTGGCACCAAAAGTGGAAGCATAAAATACAAGGAATATAAAATAAAAAATTACTTTGGAAAACTGAAATTTTAAAAAATGAAGTTAAGCAAGTGATCCAGCAATTCCAATCCTCGGTATTTAAGAGGAGTGAAATAATATGTCCACCAAAAAAAACTTGTACAAAATATTTATGGTAGTGTAATTAATAGCCAACTCAGCAACTTAAATATTGATCATAGGGAGAACAGACTAATGGTGTATGATATATTCATACAACTACTTAAACATCAAAAGAATGAACTGCTGATACACACAACATAGATAAATCTCAAACAAATTGTATTAAAAAAGACAAGCTAAAGACAAAAAAGTGCATTCGGTTTGATTCCATTTATATGAAGTTCAAGGAAAGACAGAATGTAAATGGAAAGAGAGAAATCAGAGCAGTCATTTCTTGTGGTAGGTGGATCAACCAGAAGGAGGTAGCAGCAGGGTGACAGTAGCGTTAATGTTACAGGTGCACACATTTGTCAAGGCTCATCAAATCGTATGCTGCACATCTGTGCATTTCTCTACAGATAATTTCACCTCCACAAAAATCAAGGAAAAGTACATTTAGCAACTCTTATAAATTATTCATTAGCACAAATAATCAAGGACTGACTTCAGATGTATTTAGAATCTGATATCTCAACCACAAGCCAAGAAAGTTTCTAGACACATAAATTTGAAAAGGGTCAGACCAATTGCCTTTAAGGTTCTTAGAAACTCTTTCATATATAGTGGTATCTTTTTCTAGATAAGGCCATGGAAACTTCCAGAGTAATCATAAATTAGCCTAAGTATCTGAGGAGGTCATGTGGGCAAGTTCCAGAACTTCCTACTCTCCCTGCAACTTCCTTTCATAAAAGAATGTTTTTGGGAATTGAATACAAGAACTTCCAGATCTGTAGCAACCAGTAGTTTGTCTGCAATTCTTAACCCTTACAGGCTGTGTTAGTCAGCTTTTGGACCCTGTGACCAAAATATCCCACCAGGACAACTTGCAGGAGGAAGTTGTTTTGGTTCACAGTTTCAGAGGTTCAGTCGACAGTGGGTCAACTCCATTGCTCTGGGTCTAAGGTGAGGCAGAACATCATGGCAGAAAAGGTGTGGTGGAGGGAAGCTGCTTACCTCATGGAGGCCGATAAGCAGGTAGGGGAGGGGCTGCAGGGAAGGAGCACCCTTCCAGGGAATGTGCCAGGTGCCCCATCTCTTCCTGCCACACCCAACCTACCTGCAGCTACCACCAGTCCATTTAAACTAGAGAGAGAAACTAGATTGAGAAGGTTACAGTTCTCATGATCCAATCTATTTCACCTCCGAATATCCCTGCATTAACACAGGAACTCTAGGGGGACACCTCATAGCCACACCATAACAAAGGCCTTTCCAAGGGTCTTCCAAATATCATGTGGAGTGAGTGAGAGCTAGATGAATGTTGGAGAAGGCAGCTCTGGAGTTTTGGTTTTTTAAAAATTAAATAGGAATAAAATAGGTTATTTTTTAACCTCTTCTCAATCTGGTGTCATTAAAGAAATAGCACTACAACATCCAAAAATGAATAAAAAATCATGTGTATAGACGTCTTTCGGAAAGATAATGAAGAATTCCACTTACTATGACTCAACAAAGGGCCTTTAAGTATTTTTTATAATAATCATTTTTATAACACAGCATGGCAGCTGCCCTCATTCTCCAGTTTAACTCGCTTAAAAACTCTAATTATTCTTTCTCAATATTTGACCAACAGTGCTTTTCTCCATCCCACCCTTGCTCTTATCTTTCCAGACCTGCTCCTTGCTTCTACCAGAGGCTCTGAATCATTAATATCAATCATTCTATCCTCTTATTGCCTCCAGTTCTCAGCTCTCCTCACCCCCAGCTCCCACCATAACGGTCCTGTAGGCTCTGGAGACAAACAGAATTTTCTTTAGAAGATAGGAAGGAGAATATTTTCCTCCCTTAATTTTTTAGTATTGCTATCATTTTGGATTTAAATGCCATTTTCTCTTCTGAGAGTAAAGCATTCAGTGCCTGAGGAGTGGAGGAAAACTTGAGATTACTAACTTGGGGGTAGGAGGTGAGGATGCTGTGAGGTATCAGAGTTTGAATCATGGGGCTCCTGGGTGGAGAATCTTGCCATAGGCTCCCAGGCAGGTTGATGTGGCCTTGCCTCTAAGCTTTCATGCATTTCAGGTGGGCAGAGGGAAAAAGAAACAGCCAGCAGTTATTAATGCTGATGATCCCAAGGGCTTCTGCTTGGGACGTGCACTGAGAGAGAGCTAAACTGAACTCTTGTGATGTTGGATGCAACACATCCTATGTCAGGGTCTGGCTGTGGAAGATGGTTTGAAAGCCAGAGGCAGAATCCTTCCTGTTTCCGCCCTTGCCACACCCCACCTCCATCACATCCCTGAAATACCATCATGGATGGAACTTTCCTTGGAACATTTGTGGATGCGTTGCCTTTGTGAATTCCCTGCACAAGGGAATTGTAACACCCTGAAGGAGCTTCTTAGCTTCTTCAGCTAACACTTTGGCAAAAACTAGCAAGAGTGACAGGGCCAACCTTCTAGACTGTAGCACAGAGTAGGTGCAGGTGGGTGAGGATCGGGAACACTTGGGCACTCTTCTCTTTCTCCTGTGGGTTCTCCCACAGATGAATTACTGAGACTCAGCTTCACCTCTCCATGCCTGTGCTAGATAGGGAAAGAGCAGGCATTGTCTTCCAGTCATAGAGGATCAGAATGGCATAGCCAAGAACAAACAGCAACAGAGTTAGGAACTCAAACCAGCTTTTCTAACTCACAGGCATCTTTTCTCTCCTTTCAAGTATTAGACTATACTATCAACCACTTGCCATTTTTCCCAAAGGACCAATGTGCAGTTTTTACTTTTTGGATTTCAAAAAACAGACCAGAAGGAAGGAAGGAAGGAAGGAAGGAAGGAAGGAAGGAAGGAAGGAAGGAAGGAAGGAAGGAAGGAAGGAAGGAAGGAAGGGAGGGAGGGAGGGAGGGAGGGAGGGAGGGAGAGAGGAAGGGAGGGAGGGAGGAGAAACCTGAAATCCTGACAAATAATCACCTTTGCTTTTTGTGTCATTCGCTTCTCTTCCTGCAAAGGGACCTGTCAGAAGATTAAGGACAATAGATGCAAATCTCTGGTTCTTCATCTTATGTGGAGTTGCTAAGCCCTTTATTTGGTTTTGCCCTATGTCCTCAACTCCACTCCTCCAACCTAAAACCTACCCTTAACATTTAGAAAAGAACCAGATCTAAAATTAATGTTGCCATCAGATATTTTTGTGTCCCTTCAGTTAACCAACCCTTGAAGGCCACTTGGGGGACAGTCAGTCATTTGATCAGCAGGATGATGCCACCATTGCAGAGTGATTTGGGAGCTGACAGCTCTACACCCAGCAGCACCGACGCTGAGATTGTTCACAGCAGTGCATACCACAAGTCACCTGTCGGTCCTATGTGTCGGATTCCAGGGGACAGGTGAGGGGCTAAGAGCATTTCTAACAAGCTGCCAAGCGTTGCTGAGGCTGCCCGTCCATGAGCCACGCTTAGAGTAGCAGGGGTCTAGAGAGTGCCTGGCTGGTGCTTCTCGTCATCTACCTGCCCCTGCCTAAGGACCTGCAGCCCCCCAGTGCACAGCAAGCAAAGACCATAGCACGGCTGAGTTCCTGTACAGAGCAGTTAGTGCACAAGCACTTGACTCAGAACCCAACATGGTGACTGGAGAAAAGGTGGGTGGGTGAGAAGCATTTGTGGGCTAGGTGATGTTTTTTGTTGTTTTTCTCTGATGTTCAAAACCAGGAGAACTCATCTGGCCCTTGTGGTCCCAGGTTGAGTGACATGAAAGAAAAAGAAAAGGAAGGGGCTTCCAAAGGATGTGGACTGAGTCTAAGATAAGATTCTTTGCTTTGCAGGTGAATCAAGGTCAAGTTGTTTTGCCCGTAGCCCAGTCAGCACTGAGAAAATGACTTTGTCTTTGTGCCTCTCTTCTTCTTCATCCATACAATACAGATTGAGGATGAAGATGAGAATAATTCACTGAGCACAGAAATGGCTAAGCCTTACAAGGGACACAGGAGTAGATCAAGAGCTTGGGCCACCTGGTCAAGAAATGATCTTGTTGTCACCCCAAAGTCCTTCTCTTCTGCATCAGACCCAATAAGAACTCCAAAGATAAACTCAAAATTGGTTCCCATATTCTTGAACCAAATCAGTGGTTGGGCCTTAAACAAAGTAAGTGTTTTGGGTGCAAAGTAAAATACTACACAACATATTGACTATATCTTTTAATAGGACCACAAGAATCAGAACTGGGAGACACTTAGGTAAGGAAACTGAAGCTGTGGTCATTCCATGAGTTTGCGGTAAGCCTCAGATTACAGCACGTCCCTTGACTCCCAGTTCAGAGATTTCCCATTTCAGAGAGCCTTCATCTCCAGTGTGTTAAACACACATACACACACTGTTGAAGTTCTCTCTCCATTATATCAACTCTCTGGGTACTGAGAGGTGTTTGTGTAATCTTGTGGTTTAGTTCAGATCATTATCTTTGAAGAAGTCAGAGAGCTCAGACCCTCTGTTTGGAGTTATTTGTATAATATTCACCGTGATGCCTGATCCCTGCCTGGGCTTGCTGCAGCTCTGAAAGGTAGGCACTGCCATTACTGCTTTCCCTGGCAGGAGCCTGAGGTCCAAAGGCCCTGAGTCGCCTGACCCACACAGCTCCAGGTGGCGGGGCAAGAGTCGTGTGCAAATCTACTGCTGCTGCCCTCATTTTTGCCTTTTAAAAAAATCTCACTTTTACTTTTAGAAAACTCTTTCCAATAACCAACATAATTAAATAAAGAAGAAGCAAGAATGAAGAGGACAGAAGTATAAATCTATAATTATCTTGAAATATGAGGTTGCACACTCCTGTGTTTCTCTTCCTGTCTCTATTTCTCCTAATGACCCTTATCCTTTGAGTCACCAGAGCTTCCATTCCATTGTTGGACCCCTACATCCGGTCAACTCCCCAGAATCATGACTTCCACCCCAACAATGCACGCCCTCATCTCCACTGACTTTTAAGAGCTGCCTCAGCCTTCCTGACAGCCCACCTGCCATCTGCCATGGCAACAGCATCCTACCACTTCTCTCCACCCCTCCAATACCTCATTAAAAGACTGTCAAATCAAGCGAAGAGCAGCGGCACCTGCCTGTTTCCCCAGCTACTCAGGAGGCTATGGCAGAAGGATCTCCAATTCAAGGCCAACCCAGGCAACTTAGCCAGAACCTGTCTCAAAATAGCCAAAATTAATTAATTAATTAATTAATTAATTATAGGACTTGGCATCTAGCTGGGTGGTAGAGCACCCCTGGGTTCAATGCCCAGTGCCATCAAAAACCAAAAACCCAAATAATCCCCCCCCACAATAGCAAGCACCCTAAGCACAAAACTGCACCAGCAGCCTAATAAATGGCCTAGTGATAAAGTCTAATGTGCCCTCCACCTTTGTGACTTATTTATACCATGAATAGCAAAACTCCCTTCGCTCTCTTTTGACCCAGGAAGTGTTTTTATCTAATATATGCTGTTTTTGTCAAGAGGTGTTGACTGTATTTTGGGTATTGAGTTGTCAATCAAACAGCAGATGGCATATTCCTCTGGACCATCAACTGAACTCCTCAGACACCCCAAGTCATTGCCTTCTGCCATGCTAATTTGTCCTTCTGCACCTCTGGACGTGGGCCCCTGTTAGAAATCCTGGCCATGCCCAGGATCCAGGTAACAGAATGACAGCTGTCCTTGACTGTGGGTGTTGCAGGGCATTTGAGGCTCACGTGGCGGATCAGGCAGGACAGGCCATCCTGGCAGAGGGAATGTATGAAATGGAGAGCTGTGTTTAGGGGTTACGAGTAGGATCTTTTGCTGGAGAGTGAACTGTAAGGGTATGAGTGTCAGAAACAGGAGCGTCAGTTGAAATAATGTAAGTAGAATAGAAATGTATACTATAACATGCCCCACAAATCTTAATTGTCACTACAACTTTCTGAGCAACGTTGTTTTTTACAACCAAGTGATAACATGTGTAGTTGTTTTGTGAGCTGGAAAGAAATATTGAAAATGTTATTACTTTAAAGCTTGACTGTCTCAGAACCAGGAAATAGAGTTTATTTTGAATTCATATTCTAAGAACTATTTATGAGAATTCTGAATTTTCCCCCTACTGTGGCCTATAGTCACATGAGTAGATTATAATGGATTTCAAATCTACTAAATTATGGTAAATTTATGGTTTAGTTTCTGTACTTTCAGTTATTTTTAGTTGTTGGCTGCCTATATCACCAATTATTTATTTAAGCTATTTCACATACATTATATTATGTATATGTAACTTTTTCTTCATTTTCTTAGCCAAGGCTGCATCATTTCTTACTTTCTGATACATTATTGTCGTAACTGTCCACTCTGCCCTTTGTCTCTTTTCTTGAACCCACCTGTTTTGTTTTGTTTTGTTTTTCCTCTGAAAATACTGAAAGGCTTAGTGGTATCTTTGGGTTTCCCTCACTCAGATTAACTTTAAAAGGACCTAAATTATTGGTGATCTAATAAAACTGGTAGCAGATAAAATGTATAGCCTTTGGAAAAAGAAAGACAAAATAATCATTCTGCACGCGCAGTTTAATTATGTACTTAGAAAACCTAAGACAGTTAAGGTATTAGAACTATTGAGAGTTTGGCA
>CM053410.1:10112811-10200185 GCA_028644305.1 Xerus rutilus
GCCCTGACTTCAATCCCCAGTATTGCAAAAAAGAGAGTACTAAAGGGAAGACACTGCAAATTTACAGCAAACAATACTTACATGATACCCTAAAATCTATTTAATGGCAGAGATGTGGCAGAAATATATATATAGTCTCTACTTTTATTCAAGTGTGTTGTATGGATTAGCTAATGCAATTAAACTAGTAAAAAATATGAGTTGATAAAACTGTTGTTTGTAAATAATAATGGTATCAACTTAGAAGATACAAAAATCTACAGGCAATTACCCAAGAATTAGTATCCAGAATATATAAAGAACTCTTACAGATCAATACGTAAAAAAGCAAACAACACAGTAAAAAAGAGGATAAAAGTTATAAAAAAGCAATTAAGTAAATAATAAATTTGTGACAGCATGATCTTTATCATGAGGAATCATGGAAACTTGAGATAACAGATTTCATATTATTCTACCAGATTGGCAAAAATATTAAGATTTCTCAGTGCTAATGATAGTGAGGATTATGTGAGGGAATCAGAAAATCTCATAAATTGCTGGTGGGAATGTAAATTAGCATAGTTGTTTCAAAGAGAAATTTAAGAATAGGGTAGTAAGATTGAAGCTGCCCATGTTCCACATGCGAAATCTCTTTTCTAGGCAAAATTCCTAAAGAAATAGAATATGGGCACATATTCTAGGCTACTCATTAGTGCATTGCTTATAATAGGGAAAAATCAAGATGGTATTAGATTAATGAACTCTGGCATAATCAGAGAAGATAATAATAATGCACACGAGTTTAAATGTATAAACAAGCATCGTTAGGAACAAGTTTCAAAAACAAGTTTAAGTGAAAATGTGTTAAGTGAAAAAACAACTTTCAAAACGAAATTTACTATTTATGTATATTTGAAATAAAAAACCAGTAGTGCACATTGCGTTAGGAGTTACAGCTCAAGCTCAAAAGCCACTCCTGTGGGGAAGAATGGGATTGAGGTGGATACACAGGGAGCGCCACTCTGTGTAACACATGTTGAAGATAATAAAACGGACATGAAGCAGCCAAGGTCAACTGTAAACATTCATTGAATCCTGAGGATGGATATTTGATAGCTATGTTAATCTTAGAGCTTTTCTGTATTGTTTGAAATTTTAATCATTTTACATTATTTATAGAACAAATGAGTTTTTATGTCAACCTGCATGAAAATCCTTGGATAGCTAATTCTTTTTAGTTAATTCTTTGCTGAAGCCTCTTCCTAAGGAAATGAAAAACTCAGGACCTTTGTCTTCCACTTGTGGACCTTACCATTTATTAGAGGAGAGAAATGTCTTTCCCCCAGTCTGGTGTCCTTTATACAACAGGAGAATCTGACTCCCAATTTTATTTCTCAAGTCAACTGTCTCCATCATTGCTCTCAATCCTCAGTGGTTGAATTCAACAAGAGGATTAAAGCTAAAACATCTTCCTGGAGGAGGTGGTAAAAGGACTTTTAGAATGGTATAATTATAGCAATATAAAAATTTACATATGCATATGGACCAGAACAAAAAAATGAGATAGTATAAAATGTAAGTGATGGTTTGGGGACTTTGGATCCCACTCACTGCCCTCCTAATTGTTTTTGGCCAGATGGGCGCCCAAGAGCTGCACATAAGCCTTATTTAGCTTCTTACTCCTTTGCAATGAACCCTGGTAGGCACTGAGTGAATATTTGGATGTTTCAGCACTTGTATTGGTGACATTATCCATCACTTTATTTATTCAAGCAAATATCCACCTTTGACTTTTGCTTTATTTTAATTGTTTTAGTGATACTGGGGATGGAACCCAGGGCCCTGGACATACTAAGCAAGTGCCCTACCACTGAACTACATCCCCAGCCCAAGTATCCATCTTTGCCCTTTCAATATGACAGTATAAACACTGAGGAAACTGAGGCAAAAGTGAGGTGCCATGGTGTGAGGATAATTGCTTTCTTTTAAGGAGATTTAAGGAAAGTTACTGTCATCAAAGAAAAGGTGCCCAATTCCCTGGGAGGAGAGTCGAGGTCGTGTGCTCAGGGCAGGTGATCTCAAGGCAATCGGGCACAGGTTTCTCTAGTAATTACCCCTGGTCATCTGAGAGTTATTTGTGTTATCTGACCCACGGTTTCTGCAGTCTGGTTGTTCCTGGCCGTGTCAAATGGTCAGAGTTCCCACAAGCCAAGAATGAGTGACTCATGGCTCAGACCTTTTTGGAAAAAGACCAGCACTTGTTAAAAACAAACAACAAAAAAACCCCCAAACTCTGGGTTAAAGGATCTAATTATTTTCTCTTTCCTTTGAAAGGGAAAAAGGAAGCAAGGAACCAAAAGTGTATCTCCACACGGCTGTCTCTGAGCTTTGGGGGTCTCAAATGCTTCAGAAAGGAACGGTGAGGGGCTGGTTGTTTTCTCACCCCGGAGTCTCTTCGTTCAATGGCAGGCTTCCATGCCTGAGTTAACCACAGGCTTACCACTGAATGTCAACCTGATTAAAATTAAAGTGTCATCAGATAAGAATAACAAGGGGGGGTGTATGCGGGGGGGTAGGAGAAATAACACTCTGCTCTTTCTCCGAAATCTGAAAACAGTTTTCCCTCAAATCTTTGAAACCAATTTCTTGGGACAGAGTCATATTTTTAGTAGAAATGTGCTAAATTGGTGAATCCCACCCACAGTCTTCTGCAAAGAGACAGTCTTCTGAGAAACTAGACCATATTGCTAAAGAGATTTTAAACTGGATATCAATGGGATTTCCCCTGAGATTTTAAAGAAAGACCATGTAAGTCAGTATAATGTGGGGTAGAGATGGCAGACCAGAGAAGGGAAACAGAAAGAAGGAAAAAAATAAAAAGTCATGGGAAATGACAGGACCTAGGGCGACAATGCCCACACTGCCCCTCAGAACTGTGGCTGTGGGGGACCGGTGTCAGACAAGGGTGTGTCGTGTTGACATGTCAGTAGGCCACATCCACATGACCACACCCCAGATGCCCGTTCTCAGCCACACTTGCACTCTGCCTTGCTCCTGAGATGGTGCCTCCCGTGCCGTGCTCCTTTTCCTTCCCGCCATCAAGAATTCACACTCAGAAGGACACTGTGGCGCATGCCTGTAATCCCAGCACTTTGGGAGGCTGAGACAGGAGGATCACGAGTTCAAAGCCAGCCTCAGCAATGGCAAGGTGCTAAGCAAGTCAGTGAGACCCTGTCTCTACATAAAACACAAAATAGGGCTGGGGATGTGGCTCAGTGGTCGAGTGCGTCTGAGTTCAATCCCCAGTACCACACACACAAAAAAAAGAATTCACACTCCATTTTAAGCAAGACCCAGTTTGTTCACACTATGCATTTTGACAGGTTCAAACCCAGGTTCATGGAGAATGATAATGCAAACATGGAAGTGTGGCCACAAATCATGGTATGGGGGAAGCAGTGCTTTGGGTTCTGAGTCCTAGGTGTTTCACATGCTGCCCTGAGCTGCTCGTCTACTGTGAGTTTGGTCACTATTGGTTCAATACAGACCAATGGCACATGTTGAACTCCACAAACATAGGTACTGACAGGGGAAACTCCATAAGTGAAGCATAAGGACATCTCATTTGGGTGGGATGGATGCGGTTGGCAGCATAGAGCTGAGAGAAGATTATGCAAAGACCACAGGTGAAATGGTACAAAAGCCCTGTCCTATGCTCCAAGGACTGACCTCAGAAAACCAAATACAGACTTAGGGAGGCTGAGACAGGAGAATCGCGAGTTCAAAGCCAGCATCAGCAATGGCGAGGCACTAAGCAACTCAGTGAGAGCCTGTCTCTACATAAAACACAAAATAGGGCTGGGGATGTGGCTCAGTGGTCGAGTGCCCCTGAGTTCAATCCCCAGTACTAAAAAAAAAAAGAAAACCAAATACATCTTAAACGCGTTTACTGAAGGGTCTACGTATTTAGAACAGGCTGGTGGAAATTCCACCTGCTGTCCTGTCCCACGTCATGTTGAAAGGAAGCTCAGCCTTGCACTTCCCAAGAGTTTCCTTTAAAATATTGGCTCTAAAATATTCCTGCCTTGCATAAGTTCTTAGTTAACATATAAAATCCAAGTCTCTAATGGTTTTAGTCAGTAGGTCCTATTTTTCTAACAGACACAGTTAGTGTGTGTGACTGCAAGACACTCCTGTATTGTACTTTGGATCTGGAATTGTCCCCAAAGGCTTGCATGTTGAAGGCTTGCATGTTGTTGGTCCCAAGATGGTGCTGCTATCGGGAGGTGGTGGAAACTTAAAGAGGTGGGGCTTAGTTTCAGGAAGTAGGTCACTGGAGGTGTGCTCTTGAAGGGTTTATTTTGTCCTCAGCCCCTTCCTCTCGTTCTCTCTCTCTCTCTCTCTCTCTCTCTCTGCTTTCTTGCTGTCATGAGATACGTAGTTCTGCCTGCTACGTGCTCTCTTCCATGATGTTCTGCTTTGCCAGAGGCCCAAAGTGAAAAGGCCAAGTGATCATAGACTAAAAGCTCTGACATTGTGAGCCAAAATACATCTCTTCTCTTCTAAGATGATTTTCTCAGGTATTTTGTCACAGCAGTGGAAAGCTGACTATAACATACTGCAATGGGCATTAACATGGGACTTCTTCTGGAAGTGAAATCCAAGGTGGCCACATTTTCCAAGTACATGGGAATTTAAGACACAGGGCAGGAGCCTGCTTTCCCAGTGGGAAGCTAAATGTCTTCCTCAGTGTGGTGTTGAGATATTGCTTTTTACTCAGCAAATATTTGTTAAACCACAGAATGCTAGGACTGCCAGGGGGCTTAAAGACACTCTAAAGCCATCTGCTCGCTTGCATGGAGAAAGTGCATGCTTTGTGTAAGGTTTCTCAAGTTCTTGGGTGCATTATGTGTTTCTCAACATGGTAACGCTGAGGGTTGTGAAGACACCCAGACTGGACTACTTGTTGACCTATAGAAGGGGCTATAGGGCAGTGCCTGGGTTCACTACTGCACCGACACCATTCCGTCCCAATCTTATACCCTGTATAGTGCCTGCTGCAATCGGAGGCCAGGAGCTGGATAAGCCTAAGAGAGACAAGAGGCTGGAAAGGGCAGGAGTGTCAGCCAGGGGTGTGAGAGGTCTCAGCACCTGGGGAAAGCCCAGGAGCCAACCCTGCTCCAAAGCTTTATAACAGTCTTTTGAGCTGAGACTCAGCACTTGTTGCATGCTAGGCACTGTGTCAGACATTCACAGCCACCGAGAGAGGAAGTGTTGTTAATGTTAGTGACAATTAATATAACTATTATCTAAGGTTATATTATGTATCACAATTAAAATATTTTATAATAAAATTAATGCAGTTTGCATCATATTACATATCCCCAAAATATATAGATGTATAATAAATAATTGAGATATGTAAATTATTATGGTATAATAATTAATATAATTGTTTTTTTATATTATATCTTATACAAATTCATATATAAATATAAAATATATATTTTGTATTTATATAAATATATTAATATATAAATATAAAATATGTTGTATAAAATAGTATAATAATTAACATTATTACATATTATAAGAAAAGATAATAGGTAACATGTAATAATAGTTAGGCTATGCATTCTTCTTTGTTTTACAGACAAAGGAACCAAGGCACCGGGAGGTTCAGTGACTTTCCCGGAGCCACATGGCCCAGTGATAGTGTAGCCAGGATCTGGATGGCTGTGCGCCCTCTAGTTCTCCCATGGAGTGCTGGCTGCACCCTGTTCCTGTGGCCACTGTGGCCTCCGGCCTTCTACTGCCCTTGTCGTGCACGTCCTGCATAATGTAAATCCTGGAGCTCAGATGGTGATGGGGTAGCAGGAAAAGAGGTCGTTAGTGTTAAGAGATTTTAAAGGTTGGAATCTCCAGGATTTGGGGCCTGGTTGGCTGCAAGGAGGAGGCAAAGGGAAGAAACGGGATTTTTCCCAAGATTCCTGGGTAGATAGCATTCACTGAAAAAGGAAATGGAGGAGACAGGGCAGCCTGGGGTGAATTCTGTACGAGTTTGAGCAGTTGGTGAGCATCCACATGGAAGGGCTGAGGGCCTCTGACTATGTGAATGACTAGTCCAGTGAGTCATGTCTACTGGGGCCCTGCCATACTCTAGTCACCTTAGGCAGGCGGGCTATCTTACACAACCCAGGAGAATCTGTGTTACTCCCATTTTATACCAACAGAAACTGAGGCGCTCAAAGGCTAGGTACCGGTCCACCATCAACCCCACCTTGGTCATTCATGACCCTTGGAGTATGCCCCTCCGGCCTCCATCATGTTTACTTTCCATACTCTTCACATGGAACCCAGTGCTGTTTTTCTGAAGCAGAAATCCTGTCCCTTGCCGTGGCCCCCTCTGTGATATCTGCCCCTGTCTTACTGCCATCTCACCCCTCTTCCATGGCCAGGCTCCACCGCAGAGCACACGCCCAGCCTCAACAGCCTCCACTTCCTGCCACTTGCCTGAACTCTTCGGCTTTATCCAACTCTGGCTGCTCTTGGTGCTCACGGTGTCTTTTGTCCTTCCTTGGCCTTGCTCACTGCTCAGTCAGGGTTCCCCAGAGAAACGGAACCACAGATATGGCGAGAGGGAATTTGTAGTGGGAATTGGCTCCTGTGCTTACAGAGGCTGAGAAGTCCACCCAGGCTGGTGGGGTCGTTCAATCTGAGACAGAATATCTGGGAAGGGGAAGAGCCACTGATTCCGAGGCCCCGGATTCCAAAGGCTGGAGAACCAGAACTTGGAGTGCCTGAGGTGGGAGAAGGGGGATGTCCCATCGGGAATAAAGAACTCACCCTTCCTCTGCTATCTTGTTCTATTCAGGCCCTCAATGGATGGGATAATGCTCCCCTCACTGGTGAGGGAAATCTTCTTTGCTTGATCTACCAATTCAAACTTCTTTCAGTCTATGCAGCGTCCTTGGAAGCACCCAGAAAAAAATGTTTGCCAGCTCTCTGGGCATCCCTTGGCCTAGTCAAATTGACGTATGTAACTAATCACTCACTGATTGGTTTCATCTTCTTAACTCCTGTTTGCCTGAAAGGCTTCCTGGTAGGTGTCACCTTTCTCTAGGAAACCGCCAAGATCCTCCCCAGCCTTGGCTTTGTGACTTTCCTCTGCATTACCAGACAAGCCTGCCATTTCTCTTCATGTGCTTATCATACTGTATCACATCCCCACCACCGTGCCTGCCTGGAATGCATGCCGAGCTTTTCTTAAAGGAAAGCAGAATTTCACTAGTTCAGGCCAGGACATGAATTCAAGTCTACCAGACTCCCAATGTCATGAGGCGTCTGCACTCTTGAGATGCTTTCCGGGCAGAAGGAATTCTAGCAGACAGATGAGATGTGGAAGTATTTCAGCACAGGCTGAGGTGCCCCTAGGAGCCAAGCTATGAAATCACAAGAGAGCAGGTTTTGTATGAAGGACAGGAGACCTGCTAGCAGAGTGTGCTGTGTGGACGGCAAACACACAATCCAGGTTGGAAAGAATATTGCGTACTGGGAGGAGAAAATGGAGATGTGTCCCAGAGGTGATAGAGAATAATCACAGCTCCGTAAACAGGGACAAGGAATCATAAGAGGTGCCATCAGGGGAGATTAATTTGGGCATGGATCCAAGCGATAAGGAGGAGGTGAGCAACGTACACAGGGAAAACAAAGGGTTAATTCTACAGACTGAGCCTCAACGTGCCTTTTTTTTTTTTTTAATTTATCTATTTTGGAAATGGGGATTGAATGTGGGGCACTCAACCACTGAGCTACATCCCCAGTCTTTTTTATTTTTTTATTTTGAGACAGGATCTTGGTAAGCTGCTGAGGGTCTGGCTAAGTTGCTGAGGCTGGCCTCAAACTTGCAATCCTCCCACCTCCGCCTCCTAAGTCACTGGGATTATAGATGTACACCACTGCTCCCAGCTTCAACATGTTTTAAAAGAAACTACACACAAAGTCATCCTGGCCGTGCTCTAACTTAAGATAAAGCTGGTAACAAACAACATATTATTCCCAGGACTAAAAAGCTTTTGCCCAAGGCTCTCCCCAAATAAGAGAAGACAGAGTGCTCTGCCCTGAGACTACAAAGCTCAATGGCCTCAAGGTCTGTGAAATCAAGTTCCAGATAAAATCAGCAGGCATAAGCCAGGATGACCAAAGTTGCCTTTAGGTCCTTGACATATTGTTTAATCTTATTGTAATTATAAATTTTCGCCCCTTAGACACTCATGAATAAGATATATGCAATAGAGATTTAGAAGTCTGATATAATACAACCATCAATCAAGAGCTAGGAAGTGGTACTCAGGTAGGACCCTCTGGAAACCGCCCCTTAACCCCAATAAAAGCTGAGTTTACAAAAAAACTGAGTTGTTGATCTCCTCTTGATAAGACCCACTCTCGTAAGGTTGCTTCCTCCACTCTTCCTCTTTTTCTTCTAATCCACTTTGCTACACTTTCACTTCCCCTCAAAGTGACAGACAGAGGGCTTGCCTGAGAAGCCCCTGCAATGAACCTTGCCTGTGGATGCCTTGCTTCCCACATGCAGGGTGGACGCACGGTGGCAGTCATATGAACCGGCTCCTTGCTGTCTCCGCAAGTGATTACTGACTCACAGCCTCAGTTTTCTCATCTGTAAAATGGGAATGGTGACGATGGTCCTTGTCATCTAGGATTTTCGCAAGGATTCTATGAGATAATGGAGGCTGAGCATGCAGCTCAGGACCTGGCTGGCCCATGGAAGCGCTCGGTGGCTGCGATCACATCCCACAAGGAGCGGGACAACAGCTGGAGGCCTCTGTTAGTTCCCCTGCACAAGTTTTTGAAAATTGGGCCAGAGAAATGGAACCTGAGAAACTGGGAAAGGGAAAGTAAAAGTGATGGTCTAGTGGGTGAGAGGCAGTGAAAACCAGAAGTGAAGACAGCGACCCAGGGGTGAACATCAGGGCTGATGAGCTGGCCCTGCAGGCTCTGGCTCCAACTCTGAGCCAAGAACATCAGCAGGCTATCTGAGGAAACTGCCCTTTTATTCTAAAAAGCCTTAAAAAAAAAAAAAAGAATATTTTTGTTTTGCTTTCCACTTAAAATAAGGAATTTTCCCTTTACAAAGGTTCTTTTTGTTCTAAATCAGGCTCTGAACAGAGGTGTCAGTACCACAAGTGCCGGAAGCAGATACCACACCCGTGCTCAGCTGGGTCGCAGCTCGGCCTGGTTTCCTCAGCTGGGGAAGCCGCCAACAGCCTGCCCACAGCTGGCAAAGTGTCACGCAGCCTGCTGCCCCAGCCCCAGCCCCAAAACTCCCAGGAAACTCTTAGGGTGCCCAGGCAGGAAGAGGCTGACGTCAACCTACCCTTCGGGGACTTTAAACAAAACTTTTAGAAATGAGTGCTTTGCCCTTTGCTGGGTAACCTGATAAACAGATCTTTTTCTGGGGAGATGAACAAATTCTCTTCAAGGGGCTCATTTCACTAATACTTACATTATGTGTAGCTATACAGCATATTTTTGTATTTATATATTATATATTGTTTATATATTTTATAAATTTGTAAATGTATTTTTTAATAAATATATATATTTTAAGAAATGCTTTTTTTGTTTTTGCTTTAAAAGGCGTTGTAGGGGCTAGAGATGTAGTTCGGTGGTCGAGCACTTGCCTAGCACGCATGAAGACCTGGGTTCATCCCTCGCATCATAAACAAGAACCAAACCAAACAAACAAAAAGGAACACCACCATAATAATGTAAACTGAATCAACAAGTTCCCTCCCTCCTTGGGAAAGGTCATGGGTGGTTAGGATTGGGAAGGATCCACACAGACTTGGGGATATGGTGGTTGATTGGCACTGTCAATAAATGGTGCCTCTAAGATTCTTGGGGCTGAGGAAGCCATCAGTTTATTAAGGGAATTTAAATACTGCCCCTTGAAATGTTTCTGAAACAAATTCCTTCAGCAAAAGAAAACAGTCTATGTTATGTCCTTTGTCTATATTATTCTAAATTCAAAATTACAGGTGTTTGAGTTTGGTAGCTAATGATGACAAAGCAGCTCCTGCCCTCCTCTGTGCCCCACAGGTTGGTATGAGAGGCAGCCACTGACTTCAAATGGCTTGCAGAAGCGAACAAGGGTCTGGTCTGCGAGTTCCACCAGCTTTCTTGAAATCCGTATCTCAGCACTTAGTGTGTGTCATAATGGTGGCGGTGTGTTTCTTTCCTAGTAGATGGTGAGCTCCCAGAGGCCAAGGACTGGGTCTTACTCATCTCTATATCTCTAACCCTGTCTCTCATATATAGTACTTGCTCAATAAACATTTACAGAATGAATGAGTAAACAAATGAGTGGACAAGAAAATAAGCAGAAGTCCTGCCCCAAGCTATCAGCCATCCCTAGTGGCCCTATTACTTCCTCCTGCCATTTGTCTCATTATCTTGAATATTGTCCCCACTGGTACAGCCACGCTCTCACTCCATGCCTGGGGAGGCACATATTTTATTGCCAAGAGTATAGAAGGCAGCAGGCTTCTGAAGGAGGCATTTATTTTGGTCCCAAACAGAAAAGAGTGGGTGATTCCGTGGGCAGAGATGGCAATTCCTGAACACGGTGTAGTGACTCATGCCGAGAGGTGTTCAGAATTTCCTGTTTCGCGGCCTGCTGGGGCAGCCGAGGCCATGAGGCTTTCTTTGAAGCATACTCAGATGCAAGGAAGACACCCCAAGCTGTTCTTTGAGGGTCAAAGGAGGACTGAAGGGGAACCGAAGGATCCAGAAAACCCAGGCTCCACAGACCAGATGAAACCTGAAGAGCTCCTACAAGAGGCTGGTCACACCAGTAGGTTGAGGAGCTGTCAACGATGACAATAGTGGCCGGGCTCAGGGGGCACAGACAACCTTGATTTCCACAGAGCCACAAAGTAGCAGCAGGACATAACTGACTGCATACTTATGTCAGTTTTTTGTTTTGTTTTGGTACCGGGGATTGAACTCAGGGGCACTCAACCATTGAGCCACATTCCCAGCCCTATTTTGTGTTTTATGTAGAGACAGGGTCTCACTGAGTTGCTCAGCACCTCACCATTGCTGAGGCAGGTGAACTCAGCAATGAACTCATGATTCTTCTGTCTCAGTCTCCCAAAGTCCTGGGATTATAGGCATGCGCCACTGTGCCCAGCTCTTATGTCAACCTTTTAAAAGCAAAAATCTTCAGTCTTTCCTAATTATCCAGGTAGCATATTGCTCTTCCTATTCTGATCACTTATGGCTTCACCAACATTTCTCTATACTGTGCACTATTTGATCAATATCGGATCTTTTCCAGATTGGTTTTCCCATTTTAATCTCAAGTTTTGTGTGGGTAGAAGCAACACATACTTCTGTCACTTCAGAGGATGTTACTCAAATGGGGTCACACAGGCCTCATGTTGGATCCTGTTTGAACCAGAATCTCAGGTACCAGACCCAAACCTCCCAAATCAGAATCTGCTTTATAAAAAGATACCCACGTGACTTGCAAATGCATTAAAATTTGAGAAGTGCTGCTCTATTCTCGATGAATAGAAATAAAATAATGGAATTATACCAACTGTAGGAATTATCATTTTGTGTTTCTGAAGTGGTAAGATTCCATTTTAACTGCATTTTAAATCATTTAAGGAACGTAAAACAAATGCTATCGTTATGTCTGGTCCTTCTCCCCAGACAGTCTGAGAGTACAACTTTGCCAGTCTTAACCAACCATAGACATCACTTTTTAAAGCATCCCAGATGCACATTCTGTGTGTAGCTCATGTTTGGAACCATTGCTCCAAAGACATTTCCCAGTGGGACTTGTGTTCTCTAATTAATGGAGGCCAATGCCAGAGTAACCTTAAAATCAGCTAAAATGGACAAAAACTATCTGAATAACCTTAGTGTACAACATGTGTAAAATTCCCAGAGAATTTTGGGAAAAACAGTGAATGACTTGAAAACAAGTAGGCTCTGGGATTTGGTGGTGAGATGTGGACTCAGTGGCAAATACTGGGTCTTTCCTTTGGCAGTCTTCAAGATGGGGATTGCTCCACAGATGAGTCATCTCCATGGTTAAATCAGAAGCAGTTTGAGGACAAAGACTATAACCTTTTCATCCCTGTGATTCTAGTGCCCTAATGGATACACAAAGGGATATCACTGGGAATCAATGTGCAGGGATTATTGGGCTAGAATTGAAGAGGTGGGATTCTTTTGGTTGTTTGTTTTGGGTACTTAGAATTAAACTCAGGGGAATTCAAACACTGAGCCACATCCCCAGCCCTATTTTGTGTTTTATGTAGAGACAGGGTCTCACGGAGTTACTTAGCTCCTCGTTTTTGCTGAAGCTGGCTTTTAATTTGCCATCCTCCTGCCTCAGCCTCCCAAGCTGCTGGGATTACAGGCATGTGCCACTGTGCCTGAAAGAGGCGAGATTCTAGTGCAACCTTTACTTGAACACATTTAGGGATGAACGACATAGGTTTTTTAAGCCATCCATTGAATTAAGGTCTCCCTTCTTTTCTACAGTGAATGTCTCCATATAAAGAGAGGAGGGACAGGTTTGCACCCATGTAAAACCTCTCCTAGGAGAAACAGGGACACTGATTGAGGGCAAAAATTCCCTTAGCGAGCCAACAGCCAAAGACCTCACCAACAGTTAGTGGTTTTGCCTTGACACCTACGCTACAGGAATACGGAAGCAGTGGGTCATGCTGCCTGGCAGGGCAGTACCTCTTAAGAGCTGGAAATAACCTACGAGGAGATACCAGGCTTCAGTCTGTTCAAGCCTGACCCTGCTGGGTATGTTTTTACTTGGGAAAATTTTTTTCATTTCCAAAAGTACTCCCGCTTGAAATGCCTTTTAAACAGTTTCTTTTCCTTTCAGAATTCTTGATAGAGTGATGGAACTGAAAGGGAGTCTCTTGAAGAGATTTCACTGGTCAACCTTTTCCTTTTACAGGGAGAAATCTGTCAACAGTGAAGACTTTCACATGTCTTCTCTCAGGTCCTCCAACAGTCTCTCTAGAAGGCACCTTATTCTACTTTCCATTTCCTACAAAGTTCATTTTCCTCCTAATTCTATTCCCCACTGATCTCAGGGGACCACCTCTATTTTGTAAGGGAATTCTCTGTTTGTAAGTTTATTCTACTCATCCTTGGGCAACGAGGGCACAGGAAATTATCCTGAATGGTCAGTGTACTGGCTAGCCTGCTTTAATGGTGCCTGTTGCTATCAAGAGAAGGGCTTCAACAAGAGATTACATGGAAATATCCAGAATACCCAAGTCTCTAGCCCAAAGGGGGAAAAAAATATCAAAGAATTCTCATGTTTGAGATGAGTGAAGTGGAATGGTAGAACATACCAGCCATTCTTCACAAGCATCTCTCTGGACACACTAGGGGAGTCAATTGTTTTGCACAGAATTATAAAGAGAATTCTTTTTGGTTCTCAGAGACAAAATAGAGCATATGCACAGGTGACATGTCAAACTACCTATTTGAGACAAAGAAAGTTAGTGGCTGTTTTTATGAGTTATTCCCAAAATGCTTAGCACAGGCCTATCTCTCTAAGATCTATCTTGAAGACAAACAAGGTAACAGTAACCATAACACTTTGGGATCCAGAGAAAGGAAAGGATTAAATGTGAAGGTTTAAACATTTTGGGATCTAATGACCAAGTTGAAGGTGGGAAATTCTAGTGTGGGCAGCAGTCTTACAAGAAGGGGAATTAGACTAATATATCACCTTTATGGATTCTCGCGCTTTTTTATTTTTTTAGACTAAGGGATGAAGATTTGATCACAGAATTCCTAGAATGAAAGAAAGATGATCAAGGGACACATAAGCCCTCAGAATTTCCACAATTCTGAGAAAGGTAGCTTCAATAACGTGCTGTGTTGACAACATCAGGAGAATTCTCTTTTTAACCACATCCCAGGACCCAGTAATATAGAGATTAAAAACACCTAAGTTGACTAATACGTCCCCTGTACCTCATCACAATTTTAAATGGTGGCTTTGGAAATTTTCAGAATGAAAATCTGCCTTATGAATCAGCTAGAAATTGCATCTGTTGACAGAATGATTTCGTTAGAGGAATCTGTGACTCCCAGGGAATAAAAAAGACTTCCTTATCCTAAGACTGAATTCCTCTTGGAGGAAAAAGTCTGAGATGAGATGATTTCTTTCCCTGGAGTGGCTCCTGTACTGTCTCTTGATTCCAAAATCTCCATCCATTTAATTCTCCTTGGGCACCAGGTCCTCAATGGCCTCTTGGTTGGACTATTTTTAAGAGACCTATGACTCATCTCCTTATACCTGGTCTTCCTCCACTCTGTGCCAGAGTCACTTCTGACCCTATTTGCAGTGAACTGAAAGAGCAAAAGCCAGGAGGCTGGGTTTGAGTCCTGGCCCTTTCATGGCCTGTGTGATACTGAGTTTTGGATTCTTCTTCATCTATGGATCCATGACATCCACAATGCAAAGTAGTGATAAGGATTACAGATAAGACGCACATGTCTGTCAAAAAAGAAGCCACTCTATAAATAATAATTTTTTTCCTAAATATTTTTCTTACCAAGCGAAATTCAAAGGCTTTGACTTGCTCTCCAAGGCTTTGGATCACCCCTTGGGCCCTATCTTACCTTCCCAGTCTTCATTCCCAATATCCCAGCATCCTCCCCCAATTCAGGGAGCGTGTTCCCTAGTGCCCTCCTGTGTCTTTTCTCACATGTCCTTTCTCTATGGAATCTGTTATGGAAGTTCGCCAGTCCCTCGGGGCCCTGTTGGCATAGCATCTTCCTGAAGGCCTCCTGCCACCCACGCTCCCATGGGGCTCACCACGGCCCAACGTGGACGCTGCCACTCTCTGCCTTTCTCCTCCTGATGAGGTACTGTATCTCCTAAGGATCAGGACCATGTCAGGTTCACTTTTGTACTGCCTATGGTGTTGAAAAAGGCAGAAGAACTATTAGGTAGATGAATGGAGAATCGAGTGAATGAAAAAGCCTCTGCTTGTCCTGCTGCCAAGACCATTCCGCTCCCCAGCTAAACCACCAGGGACTGGTAACGACACACATTTACTTGAAATGTGTTTCCCAGAGGTAGGGCACAATTGACTGTGAAGATTTTGTTTTTCAGTGTGGGATTGACCTGGCCAGAATAGGTGGACAGAATACCTTTATTTTATTTTTATGTGGTGCTGAGGATCGAACCCAGGCCAGGACCCTGTTGAGAGATGAATCACACTACAAACCTTCCTAAAATCATGGCCCTTTAATTCCTAACTGGTTCCTACCTACAGGTCAACACAACATGGTCATTTCCCCCAAAGCGAGCAAACATCATTTTTCTCTTCTTAACACATCTTTTTTGCAACCATTTAGGATTCTATTTCTAGAAGTTAAGGACATGAAATTATATACTTTCAAAACATATATACACTTTCTTATTTATCTTTCTGAGTTAGCAAGGGAAGATGTTATCAGAAATTTCACATTCAGTTAGAAAGGTTGGTTTGAGCAATAAATTGGTGGATTTTTATTTCTTTAAAAAAACGGAAAAAAAACTAAGATGATGAAATTGAAAATTTTCTTATATATACATATATATACACACACACATACATATACATAGTATGTACCTAAATAGGAAAAAGTAATGTTCTGAATGTATGTTTATATTTTCTAAAATTTCTACAAAAATTTCACTTAAAAGAAGCTTCCTAGGTATTATTTCCTGAGGCAGTAAAAGCAAAGAAATTAAAAATTTTTTGAGATCTTAAATTATTCCAGTGTTTCATATATGAGTTACTGGTGTCTCAAGCAAATTAATCTAGATGAAGAGAGGTCTCTAGTAGCTTTTTTTGAGGAGGGAGGGTGTACCGGGGATTGAACTCAGGGACACTCTACCACTGAGCCACATCCCAAGACCTATTTTGTGTTTTATTTAGATACAAGGTCTCACTGAGTTACTTAGCACCTTGCTTTTGCTGAGGCTAAATTTGAACTCATGCTACTCCTGCCTCAGCTTCCTGAACTGCTGGGATTACAGGCATGTGACACCATGCCTGGCTCTAATAGCTTTTTTTTTTTTTTAAATATTTATTTTTTAGTTGTAGGTGGACAGAATACCTTTATTTTATTTTTATGTGGTGCTGAGGATCGAACCCAGTGCCTCACGCGTACTAGGCAGGCACGCTACCACTGCGCCATAACCTCAGCCCTCTAATAGCTTTTTTTGGGAGGGTTGTTACCAGGGATTGAACTCAGGGGAACTCAATCACTGAGCCACATCCTCAGCCATTTTTTGTATTTTATTTAGAAACAGGGTCTCACTGAGTTGTTTGGTGCCTTGCTTTTGCTGTCTAATAATAGCTTTTTAATATTATCTTACAGTTGGGGTGGGGGATACAATGGAAAACTAAATTCATGGGAGAATAAAGAAAAATGTCTTGAGGAATCTACTCATCAGTATCCTGTTAACATCCAAATATCATACCACTATTCTTTCCAGAACTGTCAAGAACTGTGAATGATCAGTCTCAAAGCATCCAAACTTGCTTTATAGACCAGGGGCCACTGAGGCATAAAACGAGGTCCCAGTGGGTTATAGAAGGCAAGGATCAATCCGTTCTTATAACTTTCTACTTGAGTGTCCCCTCTGGTTCAGTGCCTAGGGAGCGGTGACATCTACCAGCCTTTTGAAGATTCCAAGGGCAATAACCAGGGCCTCTTACCTGTCGCGCCGCCAGGTACCGTGATGAATGTGAATAATGCCCACATCAGCAAGCTCGGTTCCATCTTCCTGGCGCTTGAGACCAGCTTGGCCAATAAAGAGGAGGTGATTCTTTGCTGTGTGCCGGGTTGCTTGTCAGTGGCTTTCTTGCATGGTGCTGGGAGGCCTGAGCAAAGACTCAATCCACCTAGGCTGTCATCTTTGCTGGTCTAGCCAGTCTCTATGACAGCCAAGAGCTGCTCTCTTTAAGTATCAGACTGGTGTGTTCAGCCAGGAAATTATGCTACCACTCTGTTCTCTGATCTCAAATATAGAAAGTGGTTTTTTTTTTTTTGATGACAACAGAGTTTGTGGTAATTTTCAAACCAGGGTTTTTTTCAAGTTCAATTGCTGGGAGGTGTGGGCTGAGGTTGGTGAGAAGGATTAGGCTTCATTTATGAATATTTCTTCAGCTTCACCTATAAAAGGAAAGGGAGATTCCCCTGCTGTTAAAGGAGGGGTGAGCAAGCACTTCTTGGCAGTGGTCTCATCTACTGTTTTGAAAACTAAGGTCCCCCCACCCCCACTTTGCAGGCAGGGGCCCCAGGGGATGGAAGGGCAGTCACAGGAGAGCATGGAAGGGCAGCCTTGACCATAAACAGGCATTTCCTAAAGTGGTCCAGCACTAAGTCCTTTTAAAAGTCTAGTAGGCTTTGGGGCCAGGTCGCCAATATTCAGATCATGGAGAAGGACTGACTAATACTCAGAATTCATGAGTAATCTCCTGAAGGCATATAATGGGTACCAGCCACAATCATTTCACCATAGTGTCCCGGGTTCTGGAAAGTGCATTGTCATTTTATAAGATAATTCGCCTTCAGATTTGTCTTTCTCTTAAAGGATCCTACTAGAAGTGATCTTTGCTTCTAAACTTTTTAAAAAATTCAATCTTGCTTATTTATCAGAGTTCTCTTGTAGTTTTCAGGATATGATAGACTGTTTTGTGAACTGGGAATCTGGTCCCCTTACCATCTAGTTACAGTAAAAAACAATTTTTAGAGTATTAGAAAGCAAGGAAGACCACCTGGGAAACAAAGGAATTCATGATTCCAAGAGGCATTATTTCTGCCCTTAACATTCCCTCAGAAACAAGATTTGGCATGGGAATAATATTGGCCAAATTATATTATATTGTGTGCGTGTATCAATACATAACAACAAGTCCCATCATCATGTACAACTATAAAGAACCAAAAAATATGGAAAAGACAAAAATTAAAAAAAAAAAAAAGGAGACTTGGCATTCAGATAATGAATTGAGTGGTTTCCAAGCTAAGTATCAGAGTTTGCAAGTTTAAAAAAAAATGAACTGATCCCTTTCTGGGAATGAGGTGCTTATAAAAATGTGACAACATTCTCTTTTTAAAAGATTCCAGACCAAGCATAATTTCATTACTAAGAGTATTTGCAACTGTGTAGGTGAATGTTTTGACTGTCATTCCTATTATCTCCAGGGTCCATCCCAGTTATTAAGATAAGAATTTTTGCTAATTTTATAATTACTATCATGAAATAATGTAATAATTTAATAATTACCATCATGTAATTTTGAAAAAAAATTACTGAAAAACTGGAAAAATAACACAAATGACTTTCTTCCTAGACTGTTTGAAAGTAGTCACCAGTATGTTGTTCCATCACTCTCAAATACTTCAACATGGGTCCCTACAAATAAGGATATTCTACAGGATCAAGACAACACAACCATCAAAATCAGGAAATAGCATTGATGTGTTCCTACGTCATTCGGTCCTCAGACTCAAGTTTCTGTAGTGTTTCAGTCACGTCCTTTGCAGCAAAAAGACTCAGTTCTGAATCACTGAGTGCATGTAGCTGTCATGCATCTTTAACAATTTGTGTTCTCTTGATTCTTATGACCCTGACATTTTTAAGAATCATAGGCAAGCTATTTTGTAGGATGTCCTTCAATTTGGATTAGCTCACTGTTTCTTCATCATTGGATTCAGGTTGTGCATCTGCGGCTGGGATAACGCTAAAGCCATAGTTGTTCTTACCCTTTTATCCCATCACTAATGATGTTCACTTTGATCACTTGATTATTTGATGTGTTCCAGGTTTAAAATTACTCTTTTCTTCTGCATAATACATATGCATTTTGTGGAATGATGTAAATATCCCATTGTATGTTAGACTTCCTGTTTGTTATTTATTTACATCCATATGGATTTGTGCTCTTCTATTTCATTCATTGGATTATATTCCATTACTGTCATCTATTTTAATGTTCAAATTGTCTCTTATTTGTCCTTCAGGAGCCCATTCAAGCTGGCTACTCTGTCCTTTTGGCAAGTCCCCATTATTCTTTGAGTATTTCCTTGCTTTGGGTGCACAGGTTAATTTTGTGTGTTCTCTAACCTAGCCCTGGGAGTCAGCCACTTTTTTCAAAGTTTCCTGGTACCTTTCAAAGAAAAGTCTTTGGAAACCAAGCTCTGGGCATTTAATGTGTTCATTACTACAGGAACAGCACCACTCCTGGTCTCTCCCAGTGGACAGAGCTGGGAATCAGTCTATGTCTAAACATGCACACACACATTCACCTTTATGTCTATATTTATTTCTGTATTCATCTATAGATGTTGAGACCCATGAATTCACACTGATACTTAAGATGCTCAGAGGAGCACAATCTAAAACAGGCACAGTCTCGTTTGCTGCCCCCCATATGCAACATGTAGGAGTTTGCAAATCCAGCAGAATGATTCTCTCCCATGGGGAGATTATCACAGATCCCTCCAACATGCTTTCTTGGGCCACACAGGCCCCGCTGACCTTTCAAATAAAAGTAAAAGGGGGGAACTATAGGAGCTCTCTCCATGCCTTCAGCACCTCCTATGCTGATTGGCTGCCTTCAGTGCCTCCCCTCCCCTTTACCCCATGCAGATTGATTGCCTTCAGTGCCTCTCCTCTTCTCATCCCATGCTGATTGGCTGCGTGCCTGACATGGATCAATACCCTATTGGCTGTAACCTAACCTCAGGGCCATGATTGGTCCAAGGACCCTATATAAACTGTTGCACTAACTGAAATAAACTGGTCTGCCTCTTGCTCCAGCAGAGCAGTTTTATCTACCCTCAGTGTCTGGGTGAGTGACCCCATACCTTGTCCCATGGGACCCCATACCTTTGTCCCCTGGGACCCCAGACCTCATCCCATGGGATCCCATAACCTTCATCCCTCAGGACCTCAGACCCTCATCCGGTGGGACCCCATTTCATCCTTGGTACCCCTCATCCCACGGGACCCCAACTTATCAAGCAACCCACGCAAGGCACGACATAAAGGACAATACTTCCCAACACCCTCATTCCAATCTCACACCACAGGGTTGGATTTTTCAGGTTCTCCTTTTTTCCATATGCAACTCTCTTCCCTGACAGTGGTAAAGTTGGCTCCTGCTCTCCCTGGCACGTTTACTGGTATACTGAATCTCTTCGTGTTCTCAATCTCATCTCTACACCAGCTCTACTCCTGCATGGGTTCCCTCTTATCCCTTCTCAGGGTTTGACTCTCTATTTTTGGTCAACCCTCAGACTCTAAAGGAATGGCCTCCTCACCTGGTCAGGTCTTGACGCCCCTTGCCAGGTTAGCCACCCACCCCCACGTAGATGTCCTTTTGACCCTGCTTGGGTGTTGAGTCCCCGTGCTGGGATGCCCCCTTGAAAATGATCTCCTCAGCTGGTTTGAGCTCTGACACCCTTACCTGCCAGGCCTCATGCATTTAACCCGCTCACCCGACTTGGCTCTGCTAGCCCTTGTCTCTGTGGACTTCCTCTCACCCTCATCAGGTTCTGACCAGCCCAGGAAGCTACTCCTCATGGGGCACCCTCTTTACTCTGCATGGAGCCTGGCTGCACCCTCTAGACCATCTCCCCATGAAGACACCTCCCTCTTTCCCCTCTTCAGGCTTTGACCCCTACTCTGAGCTACATCCATTAGAATATCACAGATGTCTCCTGGCTTTGTTCTGCCTGAAGTTTTAGGACTGAATTGTTCAGAAAAGGGAAGAGAAGGGAAAATCTAATGACCACTATTCAGGAGGGATGTAGTGAAACAAAAATGAGGCCAAAATTCAAAATCCAGGCAGCCTCAGAGAATCAGTACCCACGTTCATTGTAATGAAGAAGCCAACCAAACTGTATGGCCCAACAGCTTCTAATGAGTTTTAAATACTTTTTTTACTCTAGAAGGTTTTAGGGATGAGTATGTCTTATTGGAAAGTAATTGTCACCTAATACTTTCACTAATACCTTTACGGGTTTTTTAAAAAATCAGTTTCTTTTTCTTCTATTAAGTTTAAGTAAAATGAAATTCGATGCTTTTTATTTTCAAATGTTTTTGAAGATCAAAGAAATATTAATCAGCACTTGTAAGTTATACTGTAAATAAAGGAAGTAACAAAAAATTAACTTCATAAATTAATTCATTGCTATATGAAATAATCAAGAAGAATCACAGATTTTTTGCTTTTCGTCAGAACCTTTGTAAATCCCTCCTCATAATAAATGTCCAATTAACTTTATTAGTAACCAAATAATAAAATATTAGGAAACTAGATTAAATATCTTTAATTTCACATTTTTATTTTTAAAATGACATACAAACCATTAAAATGAAGAGTGATTTCCAGGTTCTTTTGAATCAAATAATTCATCTTTGTGGGTAATTTTGCTGAGTTAGAACCTCAAATCAGAAGCCACAGTATACTATCTTCACTTCCTATCCTATAAGGGTACATAGAGGAAAAAAAGAAAAACACAAAATTTGCATACTGCTCGAGAAATTATCAGTTGATTTACTTTGAAATACCCATTCCTCAATTTTTAAAAAATTACACATTGGATTTTTAAATTTTCATTTTGAAGCAATAGGACTTGTGGCTCGATGAAGATAGTCCCAGTTGGAAAACCATGTGAAATTTCTTTAGCCACAGAGCCAAGTCAATTATGATTGGATGATATAAATGTTGGGTGTTCATTAAACAGTAATTTCACAAGCAAATGATGCAAGTGAAAGTGGAGTTACACAACATGGACCAGAGACCAAACAATAGACACCTACGTGTCTATTGTGCCTATTAGTGCCACGTAGGCTGCCAGCAGTCCCGCAAAATTGCTCTTCCTCTCTTGTTGAACATGTGAACGGGATTCACTTCCTGGTGTCCCGCAGCTAAGTGTGGTTTTGTGATGGAATTCTTGCCAAGAAACATTAGTGGAAGTGGTGTTTAGCACATCTATGTGACTGACTGGAACAACTATGACCAGAATGCTTTGGAAAGTGGAAGCGCGTGCTCTTCTGGGTTCCTGAATGCCTTGGAGCACAGCAACCCATGCCTAGGAACACACCTCCTGTTACGTGAGAAAGCTCTAAACTTGTTTTGCACAGTAAGCCACATTGTTGTCGGGTCTTCTGTTATAATATGTCAACCCCCCTGATTAATGCAGTTGGTCTCAGGGAACATATCAAATGTCATGTATTCTTGTATCATTGGTATCTTGGTGGAATAATAGCAGGCATGCTTTGGGATGACTCAACGCATCTCAAAACAACATCTAAAAACAACCATTGTGGGGCTGGGGTTATGGCGCAGTGGTAGCGTGCTCGCCTAGCACACGTGAGGCACTGGGTTCGATCCTCAGCACCACATAAAAAATAAAATAAAGATATTCTGTCTACCTACAACTAAAAAATAAATATTTAAAAAAAAAACAACCATTGTAATATAATAGTTTCAGTCCGCTCTTGATAAATTCATTTTGTGAGCTTCTAAACAAAAATCTTTACCTTTTCAAAACATGATGGTGGGGCTGAGGTTGTGGCTCAGTGGTAGAGTGCTTGCCTCGCATGCGTGAGGCACTGGGTTCGATCCTCAGCACCACATAAAAATAAATAAATAAAATAAAGATATTGTGTCCATCTACAACCAAAAAAATATTAAACAAACAAAAAAAACCCCAAGAATGATGGCCTTACTACTTGGTTTTAAACAACAAATCTAGTGAAACAGTTCAATTCTTTTTGGCTTATTGTGAAATATATCTTGACATCTGAACCAAGATGTTGCTGAAGTTCAAGTACACAAGGAAGACCCAGGTTCACTAGTAAAGTAGCAGAAAAAAGTATCCTTTAGTATTAAACTGCTTATAATCATAGAATACTAAATTAATCCTAATGAAAAAATTTGTTTAAATCGCAAGACTGCCACAATTTTTCAGAAAAAAAGTAAGAGGACCAACTCCTGGTGCTGAGATGGACCAATGCAAAACAAACAATCTAGTTGACTTTTACAGTTTGCACTGTGTCTGATCACTCAGTCATAGTTTATTGACCTTGGGTTTTCTAGTTGATGTTTCACTGCACTATGCAGAGACATAAGAGTTAGTAAGGAGGAAAACAAAGCAGATCCATTTTGCCATGTATAGTACATCGCCTCATACTGAAGCTACCCATCCAGTCATCATTCAGCATCCATGGGAGTTTGGTTCCAGGACTCCATGTGCGTACCAAAATCTGAGGTGCTCAAGTCCCTTAGGTAAAATGACATGGCATCTGCATGTAACTTATGCATATCCTTCCCCACACGTAGGTCACCTATAAATGACTTATACTACCTAATCAATGGTACATACTGTGTAAGTAGATGTTGTGCTGCATTATTTAGGGAAAGATGACAAGCAAAAAAAAAAAAAAAGTCTAGGTTTAGTCCAGATGCAGTTCTTTTTTCAAATATCTTTGATCCACAATTGGTTGCACTCATAGATGCAGAGTCCACAAACATGGAGGACCGCCTTGGTATCAGAACTGCTGCCCTCTGAATTTGCAATTGAAGCAGGAAGACACTTGAGTGCTGTGGCTTCTTCCACAGGCCTTTTCTAACCCTTTTCTTTCTTTCTTTGCTGTTAATCATTTGAGGGAGGGATTTAGAACCCCTGAGAGTATGGTGAAATCTTTAGTTTCTTCCCTTTAAAGAAACATACACATCAGCACATACCCAGTAAGTCTGTAGGAAGTTTCAGGAGTGTCATGGGCACTTTGAACTTTAAGAGTCCCAGGAGCTTAAGCTAAAGTTGCCAAACTGTTGACTTCTAGAGGACAGGCCTATGCCAAACCTATGTGTGAACTCATGTCACCTAACACAGTGAACAACACAGGGGTATGTCCCATACCATGTGTTAAGATGCATGCACCTAAAAATGTAACTAGCATATATTTCAGCAATTTCAAATTTTTTGTGAGTACACATAAAAGTTTTGTTTCAAACCTACTAGAAGGAAGCAATTTCCAATACATTCAATTCAAAGATTTCTTTCCTAGAAGAGATTTTTTTAGGAAGAAATGGTATCTAGATAATATTGATAGATTAGTTCAAAAAAGAAACATTTGCTTAAAGCTAACCAAAGTCCCTCACAGGACAGATGGTCAACAACACAAGGTGAGTCTTAGTTTATCAGGAAATTGCTCAATTCAATTATCAGAAATGTTTGGTACTTCCCAGAAGAAACAGCTCATTACATCAGATACTAAATTTCTGACCTAGACTGACTTGTGTTGGGTTAGAGATGAGTTTCTTTCTAACAGTACGAAGTGGCACTAAAGATCATGATAAGAAGAGCAACAGAATTTTAAGAAGGGAAAAGTTACTGAACTGATATCATTAGGAAAGACCTAAGTGCTGTCCTTGAAGGATGGATGTAGCCTTGGTCAGTGGATCCTGAGGTAGCGAACAGGTCTGTAGTCAACCAGAAGTAGAGTTAGGTAGACAGCAGAAGCTAAGACTAGAAATGTCAGTTTGATTCAGAGGTGGGTGGATCTGGAAGGATAGAATGAATTTGGATTTTACCCACTGAAGATGTTTGAACAGGGGTCAGACATAATCCAGGTGATGCCATAATTAGCCTAAGTTGGTGTGGTGTGCGAGGGGCAGAAGAAACATGCAAGAAAGATAGAGACACAAAGATGCTAAGATGTTCTCCAGGCAAGAAATAAAAGCAGCCAAATGAGATGATGCAAATCAGAATAACTTGGAAGTTTGCTGCCAGAATATCTTGCAAAGGCAAAATGCAGTTTGGTTTGTTTGTTTGTTTGTTTGTTTGTTTGTTTGGTACTGGGGATTGAACTCAGGGGCACTCGACCACTGAGCCACATCCCCAGCCCTATTTTGTGTTTTATGTAGAGACAGGGTCTCACTGACTTGCTTAGCACCTCGCCGTTGCTGAGGCTGGCTTTGAACTTGCGATTCTCCTGTCTCAGCCTCCCTAAGTGCTGGTATTACAGACTTGCGCCACCGCGCCCAGCTCAAAATGCAGTTTTTAATATCTGGATGTGGGGACAAGAGGTGGAGAATGGAAGTTGTGAGCTTTGGTGGAGGAAAGGTTCACTGACTTGAGTTAATCAAATGAATTGGTTAAATCCAGGCCCAGGAGACTGACATCAGGTGAGTGGCAGAAAGGTGAGACCATTTGTGGATGGGAGTTGGTTGGTCACGTGGTGGCTCACTCACTCCCCACTTTATGGAACAGTTCACCCCCACCATCAAGGGATTGTATTTGTATGTATGTTTTGCATCCCTAGCAAAAGAATCCCAGGAATTTTCCTCCTGTGTGTTTTCATCTTCCTTCTTCACGGTCCACAGTGACAGCTGAGGCTGTCAATACAATGAACTACGCTGACAGTATGGGAGCAGATTATTCTGCCACTTTTCCAAGTCTGTGAGCTACACCTCCAATCTGGGACTGTTCAGTCCACACTTGTTTAACCTGCCTGCAAGGTTCATGGCTATTCTCCCAGCTCTGTGATCATCAGATTTCAAATTCGCCCAGGTAACCATGCTTCATTATCACAATCATAAAGGAGTGGCGGGGTAAAGGCAAGGTGCTGAGAAATCAATTCCTGTCTTCCCTTTCTCTTCACTGATCCTCATGACTTGTCTTTTCAGCAATGCCTGGTATCCCAAATTTCTGACCCTACGGAAGGAAGATAAAAGAGTCATGAAGGATTAAATGCAGAAATAAAAATAAGTGGGAAAGGATGGGGTGAGGAAGAAAGAAACAGGAAAGAAGTGAGCTCAGAGAAGAATGGCGGAGTCTCCTTGGTGATGGGCATGAGTTTGCTTTCTCTGTGAGCTAGGGATAAGAGTTGAGCTAGGTAGGGTTAGTCTGGAACTCACAGGGTCTCTATGCCTTACTGCTGCTGCTCCCTTGATGGTTTCATCCCCACTTATGGAAGAGTTCACCCCCACCATCAAGGGATTTTATTTGTATGTATGTTTTGCATCCCTAGAAAAAGAATCCCAGGAATTTTCCTCCTGTGTGTTTTCATCTTGCTTCTTCATGGTCACTAGCATCTTCACCAGGGAATCCAAGGAAAGAAAAAGCTGAAACTCAGATCAAAGAATTTCAATTCTGTTGAGCAGTCCATCGACAAATACTGACTGAACACCTGTAATTAAACAAGGCATTACGCTAGGATCTGGGGAGAATTCCAAGAAACTAAGTCCTGGTCCATGCCCCAAGGATGCTCAGAATCTACTCAAAGAAAAAAGGCAGTGAGTCTTGAAAAGAGAATGGATCGCTTCATGTCTGCAGGGTCCTCTACTTGGTCAGGCTGTCCTGTGTTACTCAGCTGGCACCACATGCAAGCAGCTGCACTCTCTCAGGTCACTCCCCTTTCTCTAGAAGAGCCATACGCTGAGCTGTGGTCTCAGAGCCAAAACTGAAAGAGGAGAGAACTCTTTGCTTTCTTGAAGGGTGGCAGTGAGATAGGGGTGGTTGTAGAAAGTCTGTTGTTTATATATTTGATGCTCTTGTTAGTTGTTGTTTTTTTTTCTCCCTTGGTACCAGGGATTGAACTCAGGGGCACTCGACACTGACCAACATCCCCGGCCCTATTTTTTTGTGTGTTTTATTTAGAGACAGGGTCTCACTGAGTTGCTTAGCACCTTGCCGTTGCTGAGGCTGGCTTTAAAATCACAATTCTCCTGTCTCAGCCTCCCAATGTGCTGGGATTATAGGTGTGCGCCGCTGCACCCGACTCTTGTTAGGTTTTTTTTTAAGAGTTGGTTTTTCCAGCTTATGGTGTCCCAAGCCTTTCTCTTAGACATGGACCTGAAATGTCCCCATGATTTACTTTTTTCATAGTTCATGTGCTCTCAGTCACATCCTTTAATATTATTCAATTCAATAAATATTAATTGAGGATCTGGGAACAAGGTTCTCTGCCAGGGTCTGGGAGATGAAAAAACAAATGAAAAAGGATTCTTGCTCTCAAAAAGCCAACAATCTAACAATGGGGGTTGGGGGACGGGGAAAGAAAAGCCTCCTATTAACTTCAAGTGCAACTGTAAAGTTGATGATCCCAAGAGGGGCAAATAAAGATGAGAAATGGCTGGTGGATGGCTGGACAATTGTCGCCATGATTGCTACCTCCATTGTTGACAGGCGTGTGAGAACATGTCACGTTGTCCCCGGTTGGCACTATACAAACAGGTTTCTTTCTCTTAAACTGTGTTGAGAGAATACTGCTGCTAATTCTGTGAAATGTACAGGTGCATCCTGTTATTGTGGCACTGAGTTGAATTTCTCACTTTGTAATTTCCACCAGATTTTACTAGACAGGTCACAGGGGTCCTGTGGAAAACCAAAATCCACTATGAATCAAATAACCCTCCTCCACTCAAATGTCTGGTTCCCAAGAAGGACTTGTGAATTGCTCCACTAATAAAATATTAGGCAAGAACAGTTGGTTTTTATGAATCATAAACTGAATCCTCTGTCCCTAACAATTGAAAACTGACTTTGCTATCATTTGGTAGCTATGGTAACCTGTCAGATCCCTGTCCCCCCTTTCTATTTGAGTACACCATGTGTTTGCCTGCATGAATATCAGCAAAATCTCCCTCACCTTTTCTGTTGAGTTCTCCATCAGCGTTAAGGTTTTTGTTTTGTTTTGTTTTGTTTTTGGTTCTGAGGATTGAACACAGAGCCTTATGCATGCGAGGCAAGCACTCTACCAACTGGGCTATATCCTCAACCCTGGGTTCTCCATCAAGGATGGATAATAATGAAGTTTATTTCTCAAGCCAGCACTGATCAATTACTAATGGCTACTTGGTGAAAATTCGGAGGCTCTGTGTCAGCCTAGTAGGCTGTGGGTATTCAGCGGAGAGTGAAGTCATGTTTGCGCCACTTTTTGTCCAGCTTTCAAACCAGCTTTGCTGACTCAAATGAACCTCCTTATTTCCTTCACTCTTACCCATTACTTCCAGTTTAATCTTCTTGAAGAACATTGTACTTCTACCCTTCTTTTTCCAAAACCGAGTCTTAGGAATGTCCATAATAACTTTAACATTAAGCTCAAATTCCTTAGCCTGATATTTAAGATTCTCCATGATCTGCCCCAGCCTCTCCCTTTAACATTGTCTTCACTTTTCTCCTTCTTGCTGTCTTTGCCACAAAAAAAAACTCAACTCTTCATTCCTCCCCCAACATGGCCTCCTTTTTTTATGTTTTCTGTGGCATCCACAAGCCCACAGCTCAACCTCTCTTAAGATTGCACTCAAATGCTACCTCCTGAAAAAGTTTTCATCTTTCCCTTCCATCTGAAGGTGCTCTTCTCTTATCAACATCTCATAAATATTGAAAATAATCACTAGTGGTGCTGGAATTGTGGCTCAGTGGTAGAGCACTTGCCTTGCATGCATGAGGCACTGAGTTCGATCCTCAGCACCACATAAAAATAATAAATGAATAAAATAAAGATCCATCAACAACTAAAAAAAATTTTTAAAAAAAGGAAGAAAGAAAATAATCACTAGTGTTGATGAAGCTCTTTCTATGTGGCGGGCACCACGTCCAGCAGTTCAGGTGTGTGCTCTCGCTGACTTCTCTCACAGCAGTCCCACGAGGAAGGTGTGCAATCGCAATTTCCATTTTACAAATGAAGACTCTTTTTCTCCTGGTGCTTGCAGTGCCCACACTTGTGAAATTCATTATGAGTGGTGTCATGTCTAAGTGCCCAGGTCGATTGAACCCTTAAATGTGCGACTATACCATTACTCACATGGCATCTACCAATTTATGACCCCGTTGTAAGTCTCTGGAGACACATCTAATCCTTCCAAGTAGACTCTATATGTCTCCCCCCCCCCCCAAAAAAAATGATGTCTCTAAGTCACCTTTTTATTCCCAGTGCTGTTGCAGGATCCAGCCCATGATAAATACTCAGTAAGTGTCCTTTGAATAAATGATTGTATGAAGAAACTTCAGGAGCTATGAGTAAGTGGGAATCAGCCTTAATGGTTTCTACTTTACAGTTAAGTGTCACATCTGACTTTAGAGTCCACAATTATGCTGTGTGTTGCAAGGGATTTGACTGAAACCCCCAGTGTCAGTGGATATGACAGCCAGAGGCTCAACTGTGAATCCAAGGAATCAGAGGCCATTGGCCTGCTGAGATAAATTCTAGATTTTGAGAGCATAATGGGTTCTCTTTGACTCTGGACTCTCCTCCCCTTAAGAGCAGACGGGTCTCCAGAAACAGCGCTGAGTAGCCATGTCTCCTGGGCACATGGAACAAGGGAAGTGGGTGATACAGCAGCTTGGCTATTCTGAGCAACTTTGATCCCCCATAAAAACTCAGTTTCCTCCCTTGTTTTTTCCATGTCTAATGTCAGAGTTTGAGAAAACAAACAAAACCAAACCAAAGTAGAGACTTTCTGGGTAGTGAGATCAGAGGACGGTCTCCTAACAGGTAAAGTTTTTTTTCTCATGACACCTGAAGCGTTAACATAGAACAAGGGAACCAACCTCCTGTCAGAAGGTCTGAAGAACCCAGAAGTGACATTAGCAGGTAGTTCAATTCATGGAATCCAAATATCTGTTTCAAGCCGGGCGCGGTGGCTCAAGCCTGTAATCCCAGCACTTAGGGAGGCTGAGACAGGAGAATCGCGAGTTCAAAGCCAGCCTCAGCAATGGCGAGGTGCTAAGCAACTCAGTGAGACCCTGTCTCTACATAAAACACAAAATAGGGCTGGGGATGTGGCTCAGTGGTCAAGTGCCCTTGAGTTCAATCCCCAGTACCAAAAAAAAAAAAAAACAAAAAACAAACAACAACAACAACAACAAAAAAAACAAATATCTGTTTCATCAGCCCTGGCCAGATGGAGTATTAACAATACCTAGCATCGATGAAATTCATTTTTTTCTGAGAAGTTGAAAATTTTGGTTGAGTGATTTCATTTTTTCACTCCCCAACCCACTGTGAAATGTTCTGTTTCTTGCTTGATAGATGAGATTGAGTTTTGTTGAGCCTAAGTTATTTTCATCCATGGTAGGGACAGGACAAATTTCTAACTGTCTCATCTAAGTCTCTCTCTCTCTCTCTCTCTTTGAAAACAAAAACAAAAAAAAAACCTCTCTCAGCCAAGTGCAGTGGTGCACACCTGTAATCCCAGCACTTTGGGAGGCTGAGACAGGAGAATCGTGAGTTCAAAGCCAGCCTTAGCAATGGTGAGGCGCTAAGCAACTCAGTGAGACCCTGTCTCTACATAAAACACAAAATAGGGCTGGGGATATGGCTCAGTGGTCGAGTGCCCCTGAGTTCAATCCCCAGTACCAAGAAGAAAAAAAAAACTCTCTCTCCTATCATGACCCTCCTTTCCCCACATTGGTTATAGGTCTGCTTGTACAGGGAATTCCTCATTTTCTGCTAAGCTGTCTGGTGCCCTGTGATCTCTACTGTCTATTTAGCACCTAGTATGTGCCAGGCACATAATAAGCACCATCATTATAGTGAGAACAATACAGACAAAATCCTTGCTGATATTAAGGCTCTTTGGTTGAGGTGAGGCAGACAGACAATAAGCAAATAAACAGAAAAACATATAGTGTAATATTCCACAGTGATAAGTGTTAGAAAGAAAAAAAGTGATGCGGGTAAATAAAGCTTGCCAGGGATGGGGTAGAAAGAATGCCCTTTTAGGTGGAGAAGTCTGGAAAAACCTCTCCGAGGGGATGAAATTGGGTGGAGACCTGGAGGAAACGAGGGAGTAAACCAGGTCACTATTTGAGGGAAGGCTCCTCTGAGCCACGAGTGCCTCTGATGTCCCAGGAACAGCAAGAAGGCTCGTGTGACTAGATGACCCTGGGACACAGGTAAGAGATGCAGGTTTGAAAAGGAGGCAGGGGCTGGATCATTTAAGCATTTTTGTCAGCCAGCTCACAGGTTTTGGATTTTTTTTTTTTTTCCTGCATTGGTGGGAAGCTACCAGAAGGTTGAGGGCAGAGGAGTAAAGTGATCAGGTTACTACACTTGTCCAGTGAGGCCACAGAGGAGGAGGTGGTGAGCAGCAGCCACTTTGGGGCTCTGTTTTAAAAGTTAAGCCCACAGAACTTGCTTCACTGATGCATGTGGGGAGTGGTGTAAGGAAAAAGGAAGAATCAAGGCCCACTCAAATGTTTGGCTTGAATCCTCAGTGAAAGATGTTGCCGGTTACTGAGATGGAGATGAGTAGAGTCTGGTTCTGAGTTGGAAGAGGAGGAACCAAGAGTTCTGTTCTGACCGTGGTAGTTGGCATCTAAGTGGAGATATTATGAAGGTATTAAATCACAATATTTAAAAGTTGTGCTTGAAAGAAAAGCAGAGAAAATAATCAGGAACTGAAAGAAGTTATGGCAGACTACTGAGGTTTTTTTTAAAAAATAGACTATTTTTAGAGCATTTTCAGGTGCACAGAAAACTTGAGCAGAAGGTACATAGATTTCTCCTGTATCTCTTGCCTGCACAGATGCTCAGCCTCCCCCGTGAGGGGCACATTTATTGTAACTGATGAACTTACATTGACACATAATTATGTTTCTTAAAGTTGAAAATGTTGGTAGGAAAGGTTTATGGTGAGGAGAAGCTTTGCATATACCAGACACATCTGGGGACCGCGAGGTTATTGCCACAAGGCTGATTCTTAGAATTCCCTGGGGAAACTTAATATCACTTTTATGTCAAGGCTCTGCACCTGGAGTTCCAGACTCAGTCCATGTGGCTTGTAGCATGAGCAGGTTCTAAAAGATTCTCAGATGATTTTAAATCGTCGTCTTGATTGAGAAGCATGGCTTGAAAGGTAACTGAGATTTTAGATCAAGAGTGTGAGTGGAGAGGCAGATGGTTTAGTTTTACAGAGTAATCATGTCAAACATTAAAGAAATCATCTCAAAGAGCATCTTAAGGAACATTTAGTTGGACTTGACAGAAATCCACTCTAAGGAGAGAGAAAGGGCACATCTATGGAAGTATATAACAGAGTCTAAGGAAGGCCGAAGACCTGGGTCTCAAGTCATGGGCCAAGGGAGTTTGGGGGACTGTGCAGAAAGGTCTAGGCTGTCGATTTGGTGAGCCAGCTTTAGATGACTCTGCCCATGACTCTCAGCTTTCTTCTCAGTTCACATTCTCAGTGAACAGGTAACTGGCCATAGACATCAATGAACTGAATTTCCATTCCTGACATGGTCAGCTGTGCCAAGGGCCTTGGTCACACATGCACATGGTGTCTATAGGAATCTAATATGTGTTTGGGTGGGGGCAGTTCTCAAAGACAGTGAGTCTGGGTTGAGTAGGCATGCAAAAAAGAATAAGACTAACCCAAAAATGTAAAATGAAGAACATGGATTAAAAGAATGAAGTGATCAGAATGTGTAGCATCACCGAGAACTCTTCATTTTGCACACAGTGTAAAAATTTGCAGCAATTTCATGATCTCAAGTGTCTTTAAGTATACTTCTTTAAAAATGCCTTCCTTGCAGTCAATTGTTTTAAACAGAGAAAATTCAAACTCACCGGGAGAATTAAAACTCCTGCAAAATGAATAGATGAATACATACATCAAAACCCCATCAGCCATCATGATTTCGTTGGTTTCTGTGTTGCATTACTTGCTCCCCTGTTTGTTTACACACGCTTCTTCACTCCAGCCCACCATGGTGAGATAGAATGCCTTATACTTTTGAAGAAGTGAGACATTCACACACGTAACTCTTGGGTCCCTAGACATTAATAACTCCATTTTGATTCTAGGACTCTGTTTTGACCCGAAACTGAAACTTATAAACTGTCAAGAAAAAGAAACTTAAGATACCCTGTTCCTGTAACCCCCGACCCCAAGGTCCAAGAACAACAACAACAAAATACTGTTGTTACCCAACCACCTGCACCCAAGGTCAGTTCTAGCTTGCTCTCGTTCCTTGCCCAAAAGACACATACGCTTCCATTAAAGTGACACTGGCTGCTGCACCTTGCAGAGGGCCGCCCGGCAGATATTATCTGTCAATAAACCTTTGCTTGAACTCAGAGCTGTGTCTCTCGTAGATATTTGTGCCAGCTGCCCTAAGCATAACCTGCTAAGCACTGTGACAATGACATCAAGGAAGTTTATAAGAAAAGAAAGGAAACCGATACAATCCCACTTGGTGGAAAGCAAAGGCGAGTCACAGGACTGGAACTTACTGTTAATGTTTCTTGGGATAAACTGAAGTTACTTAGTTCTTTCGGTAATGAAGTGGAAAGTAGAGGATCAAGAATAAAGCTGGCATCATCCATTTTCTTGCAGTTTTCTATGAAATGCTGCGGGTCCTAACAAAGACTGTTTCCGGTGAATACCTTCCATACAAGTGCCTTCAGATTGTGAGGACCAGGCAAGTGTCACTCTGGATATCCTGTCGCATCTTTGGGCCAATCCTAAACCTTCCTAGACAGACTTGTATGCCAATTACTTAATCTAGATGCTTTCAGACATTTTTTTAAAGCAAGAAATCTACCCTCCTTTTTTTCTATCATGGTTAGTTCACTGGGTGAAGAATGCAGAAACAGCTGCATGAAGATCAACTGATAATCACTTAAAATTAGAATATAGCATTGAGAGGGAAAGTCCAATTTGAAGACACAGGCTTGTCAGGACAGAAGAAGGCATATGACAGCATGTCAAGAAGATTTGCATGTGCATAAAAACTTATCACCCTAAGAATAGGAGCACTCAGAAAGTATTTGGCTGAAGATAAAAACCATGTTCTTAACATGAATTGCAGAATAGAAAGGCTAATCCATTCTGGATGAAGAAATATTTTTAGAAATTTCATTACTCAAAATGTTTAATGATCTAAATAGTGCAATCCTCTACACTTATCCTTTGAAGTTTAGATTCTCAGACTTTAGAGTGCATCAGAATCATCAAGAGAGCTAGTTAATAGGCCCCATCTCTGGTTCCCTAGGTCTGACATTTGTTAGACCAGAAAATTTGCACTTCTAATGAGGCAGGTAATGCTGATGAGGCTGCTAGTCTACAAAACCATGCTTTGAGAACATTTTCGCTATGTAATTCTAACTGAGAAGCAAAAACTGGGTGAAGGTAACGTATCAGGAATTTAGGGAAGATATGGCCATTTATTATCTAAGAACTTCCATAATGTACATTCTAAGAATTTTTTTATAACCCTGGAAAGTCTAGAGGCTATCAAACATGTATATTTACTTTTATAAAAGAATATTGCAAACACTCACACAAAGTCAGGGAAAATTAGGTGGCAGAAGACTTGGAGAGGAAAGATGTCATAAGGAAGCTAGGAAGCAAATACATTTAATTTCTGATGATGTAGTTCTAATCAATGATGCCAGTGAGGAGGGAAACAGATGGACTGAATGGGGCATTGTAGAGAACTGGGACTTCAGAAATCCAAGATACAAGAAGAAAACCCAGCAAGGGTGATTATAAGATGCAGCATGGGTCTGTAGAATGGCAGAATAATGTTAATGTCCACATTGAGCTTATTTGAAAGAAATATAGAAACACAATCAAAATAACATTGTAATGAGTAGTTAATAGTAAGGAAAATACACAAGCCTAATACCTTTTTGCCTTGGTTTTTTGTTTTTACCAAGCTGAACGGTTCTTATATGTTTTAGAGGAAGAGATGGTTAGATAGCATCTAGTATCTCTTCATGAAATCAATTTCTCCTGGAGTACAGCAAGAATGAGTAAATAAGATTTCAGACAGTGTCACAGATCTTTAATAAATTATTGCTTTTTCTCTACCAATATAATATCTTCATATTGTCTATAGATGAGAATAATTGTTCCTTAATTTCAAGATTTATGCTGTTTATTTCCTTTTCTTGTCTTATTGCTTAGCCAGAATTTTCCAAAAAAAATTTTTTTTAATGATGGTGACAAGAGTGGGCATCCTTGTTTCAGTTATGAACTTTAGTGAGAAACTTGACTTCTTCATCATTTAATGTAATGTTTTCTTACTTTAATAAGTTTTATTTATCACATTTAGATTTTCTATTTTTCTATTTTTATTCAGAAAACTTTTGGTATTTTTTTAAAATTCCCTTGTAAGTGAATGTGATTTTTAAATTTTTCTTTCTTTTTTCAATAGTGGGGATTGAACCCAGGGGTGCTTTACCACTGAGCTATATCCCCAAAACTTTTTACTTTTTATTTTCAGTCAGGATCTTGCTAAGTTGCTGAGGCTGGCCTCAAACTTGTGCTCCTCCTGCCTCAGTGTCCCTAGTTACTGGGACTATAGGCTCCTACCACTGTGCCTTGCAAAGCTGATATTTTTAATATAGTTATTATAACAATTTCCAATATTCAGACAAAGACTGTGAATGAACCCAAAACTGCTCACTTGAACAGCTAGAGATGGGTATCATAACCGTTAAAAGTGCATCCAAGAGTTTTTAAAACAGCTGTTGTGTAGGAAAGAAATTAACCTCATTCTAAAAAGCTCCCCAAACAGAAAGGCGCTAGAAATGGCAGCAATGTATATTTCAGTTCTACATAGGAATTTTCTAGAATTTACAACTTTCCAATTACAGACAGCTCCTAGATAATGAGTTTCTAGCTGCTGGAAGAATTGGGTCAAAATGTTTACCTTCTCTTTCTTCTCATTGGTGTTTCCCCCTAGAAAGAAACATGATTGGTGGGATGATGTTATAGTTTGTATCTAAAAATGTCTCCTAAAAACTCCTGTTTTGAAAGGATAACCCTGGTGCAACAAGGTTCAGAGGAAAGACTTTTAGGCAATGATTGGTGTTTGGACATCAGGAAATGGATTAATTCACTGATAGCTGAATGAACTACTGGGTGGTAACTGTAGGCAGATAAGGTGTAGCTGGAGGAAGTAAATCACTGGGGGCATGTCCTTGGTGGTTATATCTTGTCCTTAGTTCTTTTCTTTCTCCTTCTGTTTTGGAAGCTTTTTAGAATGAGGTTAATTTCTTTCCTACACAACAATGATCTTATAGATCATCCTGAGAATGGATGATCTATAAGAGAGAAATTTACTTTGACTCGTGATTCTAGAAGCTGTTTTAAGAACTCTTAGATACACTTTTAACTGAGCAGCTTTCCTCTGCCTTGCCCTTCTGCCACAGTGTTCTGCCTCACTCAGGCCCAAAGAAATGGATTCAGCTCAACCATGGACTGAGACCTAAGAAATCATAAGCTCAAAATAAACTTTTCCTCCTCTAATTTGTTCTTTTCAGGTCTTTGGTTACAGCGACAAAAAAAAAAAAAGAACTGACTAGCACAGATGACAGGTCTCGTGGGCTTTGGTCTCTACATTTCTGAACTCAACAGGATGAGTGTGTGAAGGGTTGTCCATAGGATTTATGCTCTGAAAGGGTTCAAGGTAGGTCTCACTCCATAGAGCAGTTGAGCAAGGGTTTCTTCTGTATACCCAACTCTCTCTGCTTAGGTCACAAGCCTAGACTTGGATTTAAGCTTCAAATCCACCATATATTCCAAATCAGATTTATTACCACCAGTAAAGCTAACACTTCAATCTCTATGTTCCTCCTCCTTTTATTTCTTGATAGGTTTAGAGCTAAGAAGGGAAAGAGATGAAATTAATTATCATCCTTCCTTAGTTCATGTTCTGTTTTTATAACAAAATGCCTGAGAATGGATGATCTGTAAGAGAGAAATTTACTTTAACTCATGATTCTAGAAGCTGGAAATTCTAAGAACATGGCACCAGTATGTGTTTGGCTTCTTGTGAGGGCCTCATACTTCTTCAACTCATGGCAGAAAGTGGAAGGGTGAGCAGATGCACGTGGAGGAAACAGTAGGCTTGCTGTGTAACAACCCACTGTCGTGAGAACAGTCTCACTCCCAGGAGAAAAGCATTGATCCCGCTTAACTCTCTAATCACCGCCTAACACCACCACCATGGCTATCGAGTTTCCACCTGAATTTCAGAGGGCACAAGTTGTGAACCACAGCATATAACATTGTGGGTGTAACAGAAAAGACTTCAGTATTGAAGTGATGGGGCACCCCTAAGATCACATGATTCTGTGATACTTGTTCAATTCCATGTTCTTTCACTCCAGAAAGCATGGAGGCATGTAGATGAATCACTTCGTGGCTTCTGACAGGAATACAGCCCCAATCAGGGCGTGAAAAATGTGTTTCGGATTTGCTTCCTTTTCTGGAATCATGTTCTGTTTCAAACAAACAAAATGTCTTCCTTTGGAGCGGAGAAAACCAACAATCCCAGAAGAAGCAAACAAATTAAATTCTGACTTTCGGTATTTTCGTAATGGAAAGAAATGGTATTTAGTTTTGCTCAAGGGAGAAGGCCTAGATAAAAAGGAAATGACTGAAATGAAGGAGGGAAAGAAAGGGAGGAAAAAATACCAGTGGAGGAGGGGACATCAAGAAATTCAGTAGCACTTCGTGTTCTGTTTCTCTGAAGGTCACAGTTATAGATGTCTTGATAAGGACATCCTCTCTCTGCATGTGGTCTTTGCAGGATGGGGTAGATAGAGTTGGTGCTATGAGTCTCAGAGCTGCTGTCTTACCTTGAAATGCTGTGGCAAGTGGAGGTGGGGAAACGGTAAAGTCTTTGTATTTCCCTGAGGTCACCTTTATCATTTCCCTAATCACACATTTATCTGGACTCTACACTCTGGTCTTGGTTCTCATACTCTCTGTTAGGGAACAACCTTCTGGTTTTAAGACGTGTGTCTTGAACTATGTGAGGAGCCTGCAAGGAATGATTATTGGGAATTATTAGACTGAAAAAAGAACTAAATTGTATCCCACATTCCAGTGAGATCATAAAAAGTCTTAACTAGGGCAAGAATCCACAATTAAATTTATAAGTAAAAAGATGAGAAATAACTGACAATTTTATGAAATCTTTTTTTATAGAAAACACTTTTTGTAGGGCACAGTGGCCTATACCTGTAATCCTAGCTACTTGGAAGGCTGAGGCAGGATGATCTCAAGTTTGAGGCCAGCCTGGGCAACTTAGCAAGACCCTGTCTCACAATAAAATTTTAAAAAGGGATAGGGATATAACTCAGAGGCAGAATACTCTTGAGTTCAATCCCCAGTATCACAAAGAATCAAAACAAACAACAAAAAAGCATTATAGTTTGGTACAAGATTCTAAATAGTACGCATATAATCAGTGCACAAAATCTTAAAGCTTGAAACTAAATTAGCTTAAGAGGCACAATTAGAAATGACTGCCATGTAGTCACCTTTGTTCCAGTCAATGTGACAACTGAAGTAAAGTCTGTTGAACTGCACCATGAAGTGCTGAGTGAAGCGCTTCCTGGAGACAATGTGGGCTTCAATGTCAAGAACGTGTCTGTCAAAGATGTTCATCGTGGCAATGTTGCTGGTGACAGCAAAAATGACCCACCAATGGAAGCTGCTGGTTTCACTGCTCAGGTGATTATCCTGAACCACCCAGGCCAAATCAGTGCTGGCTATGCTCCTGTACTGGATTGTCACACAGCTCACATTGCTTGCAAGTTTGCTGAGCTGAAAGAAAAGATTAATCGCCGTTCTGGTAAGAAGCTGGAAGATGGTCCTAAATTCTTGAAATCTGGTGATGCTGCCATCGTTGATATGGTTCCAGGAAAGCCCATGTGTGTTGAGAGTTTCTCTGACTATCCTCCTCTGGGTTGTTTTGCTGTTCGTGATATGAGGCAGACAGTTGCTGTGGATGTCATCAAAGCAGTGGACAAGAAGGCTGCTGGAGCTGGCAAGGTCACCAAGTCTGCCCAGAAAGCTCAGAAGGCTAAATGAATCTTACCCCTAACACTTGCCACCCCAGTCTTAATCAGTGGTGGAAGAACGGTCTCAGAACTGTTTGTCTCAATTGGCCATTTAAGTTTAATAGTAAAAGACTGGTTAATGATAACAATGCATCGTAAAACCTTCAGAAGGAAAGGAAAATGTTTTGTGGACCATTTGTTTTTTCTGTGTGGCAGTTTTAAGTTATTAGTTTTTAAAATCAATACTTTTTAATGGAAACAACTTGACCAAAAATCTGTCACAGAATTTTGAGACCCATTAAAACAAAAGTTTAATGAGAAAAAAAAAAAGAAATGACTGCCATGAATGTCTGAGAAAATCTTAGAACGCATGTTCAACGGATATAATGTGTGTGTTAGCGGGGAATGGAGATGGTATGTGAATGTAATTTTTTTCAACTTAAATCTGATGAATTTGAAGTAGCCTGTGGAAAGAAAGAACATCTCTGCAGAGTTTCTGCAAGAGCCCAGAGGCAGAGCCTGCTCACCCACCCAACAGGAGTTCTTCCTTGTTTTGTCACTGGATATCACAGAGGATGGGGAACCGTTCAGCTGTGGATAACTTGGCTTCTGATTGGTCTTGCCTAATCCTCCTAGGTTCAAGATGGCGCCCTTCTGAACCCTCTTCTTGTTTCCTGTTCCTTACAAGGATAGAGCCTAGAAGTAGAAAGGATCTTGTGGCATCTAGCCCATGATTCAAAATGGTGAATCCTGACACTTTGGTAGGTGTTCACCTGAGTTGAGAAATGAAGCAAGTAATTAGTTACAAAGGACACAGTGTTGCCAGTTTAGTAAATTAAGGTAGACTACAGTTATGCTTTTATCTTCATTCCAGATTATCTGGGTATGACTATTCTTTTAACAAAAAGGAGGTAAAATTGCAGTGAGTAGCCATTCTTGAAAATATGCATGGGGTATTATTTGGGGGTATATCAATGTGTTGTGCCAAGTTCATTTGTCACCTATTGAAGCAACTTGAGGTTCCTCCACCCCCACTGACCCCTTTGTGTGCCTTGTCCCCATTTACAAGCTTCCTCTCTGTGTTTAGCTCAGAGCTGAGTCATCCATGTAGCACAAATATATGACTACCAAGGATGCTGGAATCCAGGGAAGGTGGAGGGGGCACACCATCTTAAGATGGCAATAGTGGTATAGGCCATTTCTGTAGCCCCAGAAGCAATGGAAAGAGCCTCTGCCTGCCTACCAGAATGGTGGGAAGGCCAGAGCCCTCAGCTCTCTCTTATTAGTTTCTAAATATTTCCAACATCTCTACCTTTGGAGTTTTTTTTTCTTTTCTATTTTTAAATTAATAGTCTTGATTTACAAATAAAAATGAAAATAAAATAATGTTGGTTAATCTTTAATGAAGATTGTTTCATGCATGCACACCTCAATATGACTTTGTCTTGGAATATCTCCCACAATTACTCACTCCATTGTAAGTATTAAATAAACAGTTGTTCAGTGAATTAATTGGTGAATGATAATCACATTCTGGACACTGTAAGAAGAAACTGAGGGAGATCCGGGCTTGGAGCCATCAGGGAAAAGCAAGAGATAACATGGTAGAAGGTTCTGGAAGCTGTAGGCAGGTATTTGTTAGGAGTAAAGAGTAGGAACTGAAAGGGAGAAATTAAAAGGCCTCAAGAGTAAACTTCATGGAGTCCAAATGTTCCAAATAACCACATAAAAATCTTCTCTGCTTTGCTCTTTCTTTTCCACTTTATTTCTCTCCTTTTCCTCTTCTCTGCTGTTTTTCCTTCTTGCATTCATGTTTCTGCTTGTTAATATATTCCCCTTCAGCCACAGACCAAACAAAAGCACATACAGATATGCTTTAGACCTTTTTTCTCTTGATTTTTAAAATTTTGTTTTTGAATTGATAATACATGTCCATTGTACAAAAAACTCATAAGATAGATTTGGGATTGCAGGATTTAAATTGGGGTCAACATATGTAAAAGGAGAGGGAAAGACTCAGGATTGGGTGGGTTGAGAAGACAAACAGCCAAGCAGGCAAAGACAAAGTCTTAGCAAGCCTCACAGGAATTCCTAGAGCATGTATGGCACATCAGAGTCATCCTGAGGTGGGCCAGCTCAGCTGGTCTTGTATTTCCCCACCCTGATCAGTGAGTATGGACCACCTTCAGAAGGATATCTTCTTGGGTGAGCTGGTGCTTTACAACTGAGGCAAACCAGAAAAAGCTGCCCACTTGAGTACCTGCTGATGGTACCTTCCTTGAAGGGCTGGCCAAGGTACCTCTGTGTTCACTTCCATTCATTTTACACTAGTTGGATATACTTCTTCCAACAGGCCTCCAGTTTTCTGTTTCACCCCTCTTCTGGGAAAAACTGTGAAGAGGAAGACTACAAATAGGAACTACAACTCCTGCTGCCAAAACTTGTCTCGAGGGTGTGACTAACACTCATTATCTTCTACCTGCACTCTTCATTCTAGATTCCTCCACGCTCTACCACCATCTTGGTGGCTTATCTGGTGGGGTGATCAGCCCTCCACCTTAGGGACTCTGCTTTCCTGGTCACCATGTCCTTCTTAGTGGCTACACTTATCCAGGAAGCACTGTGAATATGCCAGGTAGCACCACAAGATGCTCAAGTAGATCACCCTTAGCCAGGCGCCACCGATGGTGCACACCTGTAATCCCAGCACTTCAGGAGGATGAGACAGGAGAATCGCGAGTTCAAAGCCAGCCTCAGCAATGGCAAGGTGCTAAGCAACTCAGTGAGACCCTGTCTCTACATAAAACACAAAATAGAGCTGGGGATGTGGCTCAGTGGCCAAGTGCCCCTGAGTTCAATCCTTGGTACCAAAAAAAAAAAAAAAGATCACCCTGGTGGTACACAAATGTCTTCCTGCACTGACTGTAACAGCTCCGTACCTCCTGCTGGCAAGGATCACATACCCATGCAAGATTGTAACTGCTCTTCCTTCTTCCTGTTTGCCGGACAAGAGGAACTCCAAGCGCCTGTGTGTTAGCTATAACTTATTATCCAATAGGACTCTTAGTGTGTCCCCTGGAGAAAGTGTGATCTTTTGGGCATCAAGGCCTCCAGACCTGTCAAGCCCAGGGTTACAGGAATAGGGAACACAAAGTCCCTCAAAGAGTCTTTGGAGTGATGACAAGTTCACTTCTTCTACTTCTTGGTTCCCGTGGTTCTTCCTTTTGGGGGTCAGTCCTGTGTAGAAGGTTTTATTCCAAGTGTATACTGCAGTTTGGAGAAAGTTGTCCCATCACCGAGTATCACCTCTGAGTTGACATTTTAGTGACATCATTAGCAAATTATTCCAATGCTCTTAAGTCAGCTGGGTGGTACAGGATGAGATACAATCAGAAACAGTGCTGCTGAGCTTCTGGATCATCCGCATCTCTTCTACTCGGGTCATTTCATTTATGTGCCTAGCATGGATTGGTGACCATGGCCAACCTATGTCAACTGGCAATGTCATTTTGTCTTGATTTTTTAAGTGCCTCTTTCATGGTGGACACATTCTGGGGCCAAACATGAATACAAAGATCATCATGCTTTATAACCACTCTCATCTGTCACATCTTTGGCTTATACTTAGACCTTCTCATCCCCAGTCTTCTAATCCTTTTCCTTTTAAATCTCTAACCAGCCAGCTACGTCTTCTCAACTACCTACAAATAGAAGTATCTTCTAACCTCAGGTTACATCTCCTGCCCATACAAAGTGGATGACCAAGAGCACTTTTGGACGCTCTGCTCATGAAAGGATTTTCTTTCCTCCTAATCCTTCAGGGTGATTCCTGAGAGAAACTGTAATGCATCTGCAATCTATTTTCAGCTTGTCCCATATAATAAATTTGTCTATCTACAGCAAGCTCAGGTGTCTTCTCCTCCTGAGTTGTTATGTAAGGGATCCTTCACATGCTTAGAGGTGAGAGCTGAGTGACCCTGGTGCACCAGTCTCAGCTGACATGTTACAGGCTGCCTGCTCACCCAGCTTGCTGTGTGCTCTGGTCCTGCTTGTGCCTGAGCCCATAGGATCCCCACCTGTAACTAAGGTGGGTAGCACCTCAGTTACAGCCTGCTTCCTGCAAAAGTGTGATTCTGCATCCATCTACCTCCTCTGCTTCTCCTATTTCAAATGCAGCCAAGAGACAAACCCCATTTTTTTTTTTGGTACCAGAGATTGAACTCAGGGGCACTTGACCACTGAGCCACGTCCTCAGCCTTACTTTGTGTTTTATGTAGAGACAGGGTCTCACTGAGTTGCTTAGCGCCTCATTGTTGCTGAGGCTGGCTTTGAACTAAGGATTCTCCTGTCTCAGTCTCCCAAAGTGCTGAGATTACAGGCGTGCGCCACCGCGCCTGGTTTACAAACCCCATTTCTATTGGTTCAGACAGGGACTGCTGGCTTTGCTAGTAGGTATAAGCCTCTTACTCTGCAGAGCTGTGATTTTCTTTCCCTGCATATGGTAATACTTCCTCATGCCGCACATCCATAGTCCAGATGTATTCTGGATAGAGCTAGAATTTGCATTTCTGTTTCTAACCCTCTCTGTATGTTCAGATACAAGCCAGTGCCAACTCTCCTTTTTTCATTTAAAACTGGAGAATTTGCTAAGCCCTCATTGTGTTAGTCAACACAAATCAAGTTCTTAATCTCTGAACTATAGTACTGATCTAGGATGAGCTTTTAAGAAATTGGATTCTGAAATCCCCAAGATAAAATTCAATGAAATCTAAGGAATCATCTTAATTTTTAAAGTCATACTGGAATGTTATCAGAAATAAAAATATTATCTTGCACATTTCATTGCACAGAGATGATACATCACAGTGAAGCTTGGTCTTTGCCCATGTTTTACTGGTGGAGTAAGGAGAAGAGTTCAAGAGGAATCTAGGAGCCCTGGATTCAGGTAAAAACTTGGGCAAAAAATTTCCCTAAGTTTCCATTTCTTCATTTGCAAAAGGGAATGTAGCAGCTAGCACATAGTGCCCACCGGAGGAATAAATTAGATAAAATATGTAAATCTCTCATTCTAGTGTCTGGTGCAGAGGAAGTGCTTGATAAATGGTGTTATTTGTCAGTGGGAATGATGGTGAGGTCAGTGGTACTATGGAGACTAAACTGTCCAGTGCCAAAAAATATGCCTGGTGGGGACATCCCTGTCCTGCTTCTTAATTAAATTGCCTTCTCATGAGGCCCCTTAATATACTAAACAGCAGACCAGCCCCAGCCAGCCAGACCTGAAGTCTCATCATAGTTCAGTAATTTACTAACTGTGCATCTTCAGGAAATTTCCTAACTTCTCCCAGCCTCAGTTTTCTGTTCTGGAAAAAAAAAGGGGGGAGCATTACAACACCGGTCTCATGGAGTCATTGGAGATAAGCAGGACAATTGCTGTTAAGATCCCTCGCACACCGTTGGCAGTAGTTTTCCCCTACCATCCAAGAGTGCTCTGCCTCTGTGCTGATCTGTGTCACTGCTCACTTTGCAGAGGGAGAGACGGTAACTTGAAAGGGTTACTAATCCCTCGAAACCCTCAGATCACAGATAAACTCATTTCCCGATAGTGCCACGTAAGCCAATGATCTGGCTTTGATGACCTGATCACACATTGGGGACCACATGAAGGTTGCCACTCAAAGCTGTACTTGTGATCGAAGTGCAAGGAACAAGACTTGCTTCTGCTCATGCACACTGGGGATGCACTAAAGGACACATGGAGAAGACAGCATCCTCCCGGAGATCTCTTGCACACCCAGCGCTTAGTGTCTTGGCTTGAAGAGTGAAAACTTCACAGCTGAAAAGGCTGCAGGCATCATTTTATTGGCCAATTTAGATACATACCTACATAAACCTACCATTTAAAAAGTATCCACACAAAAGCCATAAAGCATGCACAGAAATTGTGTTTTATAGCCGGGCCCTGTGGTGCACGCCTGTAATCCCAGCACTTAGGAGGCTGAGACAGGAGAATCGCGAGTTCAAAGCCAGCCTCAGCAACAGCGAGGCGCTAAGCAACTCAGTGAGACCCTGTCTCTACACAAAACACAAAATAGGGCTTGGGATGTGGCTCAGTGGTCGAGTACCCCTGAGTTCAGTCCTCAGTACTAAAAAAAAAAAAAAAAAAGGAATTGTGTTTTGTATGCTAAGCAAACACTACCACTGAACTACACCCCCAGTTCAGGAATTATGTTTTCTAAAAAGTAAATTTCTTATTGAGAATATTAGTTTTCAATCAATCAATACAATTTTGAAATTATGAATATTTGGTCAAACCAGCAGCACAGACATCAACTGGAAGATGTATTAAAACCTTTTTAAAGTTTCAAAAAATTCTACATATTTTTAAAAGTGACCAGTTTTTCATTATTTTTATTATAACAGTCATGCAAACATATTACAAGGAAATTTTAAAAATACACAGGCAGGCTGAGTGCAGTGGTGCATGCCTGTAATCCCAGTGGCTAGGGTAGCTGAGGCAGGAGGATCGAGAGTTCAAAGCCAGCCTCAGCAAAAGCAAAGTGCTGGGCTGGGGCTGTAGCTCACTGGTAGAGCGCTTGTCTCGCATACATGAGTCACTGGGTTCGGTCCTCAGCACCACATAAAAATAAATAAAAAAAATAAAGATACTGCATCAATCTACAATTTTAAAAAAAGCGAGGTGCTAAGCAACTCAGTGAGACTTTGTCTCTAATTGTCTCTAAATAAAATACAAAGTCTGTCTGGGGATGTGGCTCAGTGGGCAAGTGCCCTTGAATTCAATCCTGGGTATCTCCCTGCAAAAAATTTTTAATAGAGTCTCTATAATTCCATCTACCTAGAGAAAACTATATTAGTATGTATCTTTTAGATACTTTCGTGGTATATATTTATTAATAAATTATTTATATTCCGAAATAATTGAAGTCTCATAAGTCTTTATTGTTGGCTATTTGATTTGTTTCTAAATTTTTGTTATTATAAACATTAATAATACAAACATTAATAACTACAAAAAAATGACTTAGAAAAGAACTTGAAAATTTTTCTGCTTAGAGACATACAAGAGGAAACACGAATTCTCCCCATGGCTTTGCCAAAAGTATCGCTGCTCATAGAGGGCTTGCCGATACTCAACTTTGATCAAATTATACTTTTTTTTTTTTGGTACTGGAGATTGAACTCAGAGGTGCTCGACCACTGACCAACATCCCCAGCCCTATTTTGTGTTTTATGTAGAGACAGGGTCTCACTGAATTGCTTAGCACCTCGCCATTGCTGAGGCTGGCTTTGAACTCATGATTCTCCTGTCTCAGCCTCCCTAAATGCTGGGATTACCAAATTATACTTTTGATCAAATTGTCATCTTAACCAACATGTTTTCCTTTCAGAGCAGCTTCCCCTCCTGCCCCCGCCTCTGGGTCCCCTCCAGTTTCTGTCCATCATGCACAATGGCATTTCACCTGTATATTCCCCTGCCAGCCCAAACACCCCCCATCTTCTTTCCTTCAGGAACATTTGCCTCCTCATTTCCAGTTCTTGATTAATCCTACCATTTATTTCTTGCTCTACTCCTTGCAGGCTGTGAAGTACTGCTTAAGGAAATTGGGAAATAGTTTATGCAGGAGTTGCTCTGTATGTTTGTCCAGTTGTTCAACTGGACTCCCAGTGTCTCTTATCCCTCTTTCCAATATCCACCACTTTATTTATGCTGCTAATAGTTGCATGGCCTGTATTATTTTCCTCTATCGTGGTAAGCCTCAGATTCTCGGTTTATAAAATAAAGGCAATATGTATTACTATTGACAGGAAAGAGAGGCAAAACGAATATGCTTATGTACTGGGAGATGAGGGAGTTAAGATGATCTTCTTGGATTTAAACTAGAAAATTACCAAACAATGGATAGAATTGTACCTGTAGTCTGTAAACCAAAAAGTTGTCTATGGAAGAATGATGGAATGATTCAAGAACAAATGCTCAAAACTCCCATGAAGGGAGGAAGGAAGTGGTAAATAGTCTGCAAAGTGGAGACATCAGATGGCTTAGGGAGAGTTGGCAGACAGCAGATTCAAATTGGAGGGAGTTCCTAGGGTCTGGGTCTCAGAACCAGGGCTTTCAAGTACCACCTCCACTGGCATCAGGAGGTGGGGAGAGACCTAGTCCAGATACCTTCTATCTTTGCTCCTTATCCTTATTCTGTTTATACACTATTATTTTCTGATTTTTTTTCTTTACTGGTGACTTCCTCTTGCTTTTCTGTTATTGTTTTTGTTAGGTCCCTAGACATTAGTAACTCCATTTTGGTTTTGGAACTACATCTTGGTCCCGGGCCGGAGCTTATAAGCTGCCAGGAAAAGGAAACTTAAGATACCCTGTTCCCATAACCCCCCCTCTTCCAAGGTCCCTAAATACGAAATTCTGTTATTGCCCAGCCACCTGGACTCAATGCCAATTCTAGCTTGCTGCCCTCAAGGCTATTTCCAGTTTGCTCTTATTCCTTGTTAAAGAATATAAAAACTCTATTAAGATAATTCTGCCTGCTGCGCCTGGCAGAAGAGTAGGCTGGCAGACATCCTCTGTCAATAAACCTTTGCTTGAACTCATAAATGGGTCTCTCATGGATATTTGCGTCAGCTACCCTAACAGTTTCATTTCTAGTTTTTTGCATAGGCACTTAGCTCATTTAATTTATTCCAACTTTTTAATTAATACCAATATTTAAATTCTTAGATATGCCTCTTAGTACTGTTTTAGCTAAGTCCTGTGGATTCTGATTCATCATTTAGACTTTCTAGGCATTATGTTATTTTGGTTTTGTTTTCTTTCTTGATCTCCATCTAAATGTTGTTTAGGCACTTACTATCTTCCAAGGAGTAGGAATGTTTTACTTCTTCTTTTGTCATTAATTTCTAGTTTAATTGAATTTTGATCAGATAATATAATCCACACGATTCTACTTATTGGAATATATTAAGATTTTTCTTTCTGTGGTCTAAAATACAACCAATTGCAATGGTTTAAGAACGATGAATAAAATGTAGTCAATTTTATTGAAAAATAAAATAAGGGCAATTATTACAAATATTCCACAGACACTTCGAAAGGTGTAATCTGTTTCAGGGTACAGAGTTTGATATATCTACCATTTCTGTTACATTTTTAGGTCTTCTCAATCTTCATTTACTATAGTGTGTCCTTAATCTGTCAAGGATTAGACCAATTATTTGTCTATTCATTCATTCCTATAGTATCTTCTATACATAATGTTATTTGATTTAGTGAATGGATTTTCTTATTTTTTCTTTGTGAATTGTGATCTTTTAAAAAATGCCCTTTTGTTTCTTATTTAAAGCTGTTTGCCCTGAAATATACCTGTGAAAGTGTCTGTGATCCCTTACTTCTTTATGTTTATCTGGCAGAAACTAGTATATCTTTTCCAGTCTTGTATTTTCAAATTTTCAGAATCACTTTCTTTGAGCACTGTCTTACATATGATATAGAGTTGTGTTATGGTTTGTGCCCCAATATGAGGTGTATTGCATTTTTGTAGTAGGTCAGTTTAGGTCCCTCACATTTATCCATGTGAGATGTTTCCTCTTAGTTTTGTCATTTGTTTTGCTATGCATTTTGTTTTGGAACTTTTCTAAAGGTTCCATTACGTCACTGTGTTTTGCTGTAGTTGTGCGCTTGTATGTTTTTGATCAGCTGAAAGGCTTGTATTTTTGTTCTGGGTTATCATTATTATACGGTTACATGATGCCCTGACTCCTCTATTTTTTTAGATTGCCTATTACCTTCTGACTATTCTTTCTTCTTCTACTCCCCCCCCTTCCTAAATCACCAAATTTTAGTTGATTATATTGTGTTCCTTTGTACTAAGATACCTACCTAAATCTCTAAAATTTTATTCATCAGCTTAAAATATTTTCTGCATTTAAAGATGTAACAATCATATTTACACAAAGTCCCTTTTCTACTCCCCCCTAACCCTTGTAATTTACATAGTTTTAATACTGCGAGACTTTGTAGTATTTGCATTGTTTCTGTAATGCTAATCTCTGCGCGTTTCCACAGCCTTACACTTGATTCAGTTGCCCACGGCTATTCTTTTGCAGCATCTCGCCGACGGAGATCTATTTTCAGCTTTTGGCCTATAAATCAAGGGCTCTGAATGAACCAGAACGAGGAGCTAGAAGGGAACCTCTCCTCCCGTGCTATGAAGTGCAACCCTGGACCTTTTCTCCTCCTCACCATCTGGGGTCACTGCCACGCTCCACAAACCTTACGGAATTTCGAAACCTTGCACCACAGCGACACCTCTTGGTAGAAGAGAAGGCCGGCGGAGGGGAGCGTGCGGTATGGTCCTCCAGCCGGCAGGGGGCAGTATGACGGAAGTAATGCGGCGAGGCAGCACGGCTAGGCGCCCAGGGCGCAGGCCCAGGCGCAGGCGCAAACACAGACGCGGACACAGACGCGCTCTCCTGAGGCCCGCGCTCCCTCACTCCGCGCCGCGGGCCGTCCCGCGGACTCGGCAGAGGTTGGGAGCTGTAGTGGGCTCCTGCGGTCGGCGGGTTTCCGCCGGGTGCGGACGGGCTCCGCGCTGCCGCCGCCGTGGCCCATGGGCAGAGTCGGCTAGGTAGGCCGGGTAAGTAGCGCTCCGACGGCTCTGGGCGGGCGGCCTGACTGGGAGCGAGGCCCCGGGACGCGGGGCGGGTGTGCTTTCCCCAGCGGCGCGGGACGCGAGGCCGCGGCGTTAGGCCTCGGCGCCAGCGATGGGGGCATTTTGGCCGGTCGGCTGGAGCCCCCGGCGGCCTCTCGCTACCTCCGGGTGCGTCCCTTGCTTTCTGCGCGCTGCGCCCCGGCCCCCGGCTCCCTAGCCCGCCGCCGACTTCGCTGGCTCCGGGTTCCTCGGGCCTCGCCTTCTTCCTCTCCTCCTGTCAGTCTAGGTGTTTTCAGGACCAACGAACGCGTCTTTCTCTTCGCGGGCCACGTCCTGAAGAAGCTGCTCCGTCACTGGACCCCAGTGACCTGGACTGCCCCCTCTCTGGCCTCGCATGGCTGTGCAGGACTCAGGGAATGGAGGGGAAAGAGTTGCTTCTCTCTGAAGGGTTGCAGATGCTGACATCTCTCAAGAATCCGGAGCTCTCGTGGACGCGCGAAGGCAGCTGTGGCCCTTGTTTTAAAGCGGTGTTTTAGCGGTCACGTCCAATCCACAAACGGTTTTTGAGCATCTCTTGCCCCCACGGCGTGCTCCAGAGGCTGCAGGTTGAATGAGGTTCTGTTCTGGCTTTCGCTTCTGTTCTCTAAGAAAACATGCTGGAAAACTCAGGCCTGGGTTGATCTGAGGAATTAGAGTGGGATCTAGAAAGGCTTCAGAGAGGAGGTGATGCGTATTTTGAAGCTCGGAGATGTTTTGTTAAAAAATGGGGGAAAGGTTCCCCGCAGAGGAAATAAGTGCACAAGTGAAGTACCGCAGGGCATTCTGGAAACTTCAGGTAAGGCTGAGAGAAGTTTTAAGGTGGCCAGGTCAGATTATGGAGAACCTCTGAGAGATCGGTGGAGGAGCACCATTGAAGGTGCGTTGTTATTGCTAAAGCCAGACTTATGGATGGAAAATAGGATTTTCCAGATAAGAGCAAGATTCTGCATATGCTCGAGTGGATGGCTAGATGAGGACTGTCTTCCTGCTATAGGTGGAGGATGCAAATCAGTTACACGTTTTTACTGGATAAAGATTGCCGACGCTTTGAGTGGAATGACGTGTTTTAGGCAATAGGAGGAAACATATTGGTAACCTAAACCAATAACGTTTTATTTTTATAGTTTAATAAGCAACATGCTGCATGCTGCACGGTTTAAGAGAGTAGTTTGTGAGAGGAAAAAAAAAAAAGGATGTAAAAGAAACATGAACAGAGAAGAACAACTTTGTGGGATTCTGTGGAACCAAAGAGCCTTCGTAGAGAATGTTGAGAGAATCGTTTTACATTCTTAATTGTAGCTTTATATAAATTGGATTTTTCATCTGGTTTGTTTTAATTACCTTCCAACTTCTCCCTGCACATGAATTTTTCAGACCTCTTTCCAGCAATAATCCCTCAAACCTTGCACGATAGTAAATAGAGAAGACTGTTTTTTTACACAGCCAAGTTACAGGTGGCTCTAATAGATGTTTGTAGTACACTCAGGGCTACGGTATTTTGCTAATAGCAGAACATCAGAGTGATAGGAAATAATGAACTGTGACAAGTGTAGCAGAGGAGGTACAGAAAATTTTTTTTAATTCTTTAAAAAGTCATAAAACCTATACATGAAAAGATGCATTTTATAGTTACATATTGTGCAAACATTAAAGTGAACCATGCTTATTTCCCTTTCTGTGTACAGTTGCCATGTTCTTCAGGCTTACTTGAGGCAGCTTTCATTTATGCTTGAATATCTAGTGATTTATTCTTAACAAGCCTACTTCTTTAGGTGTTCAGAACTCAAGACCTCAACTCATTATTTAGTTGTATGGTGGCAGTAGTTTTCTCTCATTAATTTCTATATGCAATTTAAGTTTTATTACACTTATATCAAATTCCACTTACCATATGTTCTTAGAAGGCAGATCTGCAGATCTTACTGTTTCATGATAATCTATTTTAAATAGATGGGTTGGCATATTTTATCCATTCTCTAAAACACTTATAAAATGTTTATGGAGTGATTCCAATGTTCCAAGCATGGTAATAAGCTGGGGATATAAATATGAAGAGTTAAAGAATGACTCCCTTTCAGGGGTTCATGGTATAGGAAGAGACTGATGTGTAAAACATGATTTGCTGATTAGGCAGCAAAACATGTAAAAGTTGCTGTGTTGTGAATATCCAGTTATGTTCAAGGAAAAATAATCAGGGATAATTAATTTGATGTGGGAGTAGTAGTTGCTAAAGATTTCTAAGATGCTCTTGAAAAAATAGGTGGAATGCTTCTGAGATTTCTTCCGTGTTCTTTTTTCCTGCCAGTTGGACATGTTTTAAAAAACACTTTGCAGCTTAAGTGGAATCTTGAAAAATCACTGTTTAATTCTGGTAGGACCATGTTTATTGTTTCTTCTTTAAAAATTGAGACGTATTTGAAAGATGGGTTGATCAAAACTTGGTGCTGCCATAAACAAGAACTAAATAGCAGATATTTTAAAGAATTAATGAAAACCAGCTGCTTGTGTTAACTTACATTTGATCTTGGCTTCCTACAGTATATCCAGATGTTATAATGTTCTGCTTTTTATTACTTAGCGTTGGACTTCATGAAATAAATGTCATCTAAGTAATATCCCATTAATTGGATTAATTTTGGGTCTTGGCAGAGTCTTGTTAAGGCACTTATATTACAGTGGTTGCAGTGGAGAAAGTTAATGAATAAACTATGGTATCTTCATAAATGCTTAAAACAGCTAAAAAGTATACACACATCTTAAGGAATAGATGTACTCAACCTATGTAAATAAAATCATAGAAAAAAGAAGAAAGCAAGGTAATAATGAGAATGGGATCAGAGAAAAATCACATAAATGTGTTAGGGAGCTATATGATTGAGTGTGGTTTATTGTCCAGAGGTGTTTCTTTTGAAGAAATACTGAGAGAGGTACATATCTAAAGTAGAATTTGGCTTGGCTTGCAATTTTTTTGTGATAATTTTGCGGCTTCCCAGAAAGCATTACTGTTTATATTTATTTCTGTGTATTTGTCTTCCCTTGCCATTACATGAATAAAAAAGAACATATGAGACCATAGTTTGTTAGGTTTTGGTTTGGTAACCAAGTGAATAAAAAAGGCTCAAAAGATTAAATTAGATAAGGTTTTTTTGTTTTTGGTACCAGGAATTGAACTCAGGGGTACTTGACCACTGAGCCACAATCCCCAGCCCTGTTTTGTATTTACTTAGAGACGAGGTCCCCCTGAGTTGCATAGGGCCTTGCGATTCTCCTGTCTCAGCCTCCCAAAGTGCTGGGATTACAGGCGTGCACCACCGCGCTGGCATGAGGTCATTTTTGATGTTGTTTTTTGGGGTGAAGTACAGTGTTAAGTTGGGCATTCAGCATTGTTTTTCTTTGTTCTTGATCTGTTTGAGTTTTTCCATTTTAAAGTTCAAGGATACGTATCTAAATATAAACAATAAGTTCTGAAATCTAGGTGAGCTGGAAGAAAAGGGCACAAAGGCCCAGAAGCCATTTGGTGCAGTGATCTTCCTCCTGGCCAAAGTAACTGTTAGCTAGGAATTTCTAATGAGGTGATTGGAATGCATACATTAGAGTGTGCATTTGGCCTCCTTACCTCTCCAGTGCTGGGTCAGACATTGATCTTGGTCTGGGAGTAGAGCAGTGGATGGGACAAACTGGATTTTGATTTTCATGAAGTTACAGGGCGGTGTTAAACCTTTCAGGGCATGATTGTATTTCAGCCATAGCTGCCAAAAGGTGGAGTTCATTACTTTTTCTTGATTTGGCCTCACTGCCTTAAGCCAAATGTCACAAAGTATGGCCAGACTTCGACTTTGGCTCTAAAAACAGTGGGCCTGCCCTGTTGGGGATACTGCTGTCATCTGAGCTGGTGAGTAGAAAATCTGTAGGCTTGCCTCCATTTGCATCCCACACACTCGGCTTTAATAAAGCCAGCTTCTCCATTGTTTCAGAGAATTCTTGTTTATAAATTATAGTGGAGAAAGTTTGAGTAATTTCAGGGTTCATGAATGAAGAAATGAAAGAAACTTGGAAAGAAATATTGTTTCTTAGAGCACTAACTTCAGGGAGTTACTATACCTAGACCTGAAAAGCCATTCTGAGCCAGTAAAAGTTTATGTATTCCCTGTTCCTCCACCTAATGCAATGTGGAACTAAGGTCAGAGAAATCACTGGGGTAGCAACCTCTTAGAATATCTATAATGGGAGGGCTGAGAAGTAAGAATGCATCAAAAGGAAATGTTTGCCCTGAGTCAGACCCCAACAGGTGCTTGTGTGGTAAGGGGATGTTGATTACTTTCCTCATTTTCTATATGATCTTATGTTCCTCTGAGTAACAGCACATAGGCAAATAGGATTTTGTATAATGGTTTCCGTGGGGAAGTGCTTTCAGGGCTCTTGGAGACAGACAGGATTTTGGAATGTACCCATAAGTTGGGAACTACTATAAACATTACTTGCAATTTATAGATATCAATTTAAAATGTTTCTGCTGTGAGAAAAAGATTGATTTCTTGCGCCTGGGGATATAGCTCAGTTGGTAGAATGCTTGCCTCATATGCATAAGGCCCTGGGTTCAATCCCTAGTACCACCAAAAAAATTTTTTTTGATTGATTTCTTATTTTTAAAAATGGAATGGTGGCGGAGCTGGGGTTGTGGGTCAGTGGTGGAGTGCTTGCCTAGCACATGTAAGGCCCTGGGTTTGATCCTCAGCACCACATAAAATAAATAAAGGTGTTGTGTCCATCTACAACTAAAAATTTTTTTAAAAATGGAGCTGGGTATAGTGGTGCATGCCTGTAATCCCAGTGACTCAGGCTGAGGCAGGAGGATCACAAGTTTGAGGCCAGCCTGGACAACTCAGCAAGACCCTGTCTCAGAAAATATAAAGGACTGGAGATGTACCTTAGTGGTAAAGTACACCTGGTTTCAATTCCCCATACCCCCCAAAAAAATTGGGTTGGTAGGTTTCAGAATGTTGAGGTTGCTTTAAAGATAGCAGTTGAGATTTGCTAGCAAAGGCTCTGAAGTTAGCCTGATGTAACCTCAGGCACATCAATTCTAGTTTATGCATCTGTGAAGTGCTGGTTTTAATGGTACCAACTACTGATACGTTTAACATGCCTGGCCTGACAAGGTTTAGTGTGTTATCGTTTCTTGTTGTTATGAATTTTTCTATTTTGCAAGGGTGTTGTATATTGCACATTCATATGTAGATTGTTGATTATCTCTGGTTATGAGGGAGTCAAAATGTTTAAAGTACAATACCTCGGCAATCATAACATACAAAATGACAGCATTGGTGACATGATTTGTCATCTTTTTTTCTAGGAATGTGTTTTAATTTTTTTATTGTGCTAAACCAATTTGGATAAAGTTTCTCCTTTTTGCCATTGAGTTAAATGAAACTTTTAAAATATTGGATATATATTTAATAATGCCACGAATCTAGAACTTCCATCTTAACTTCATTACATTCTGTAGAACTGAAGAATTTTACTCACGAATCACTTGACTGCATGATCTAATAGAAAAATTAATTCTAGAGGACTATTTGTGCAATATTGAGTGATTATGGCTTCATGTATAAGGAATCCAACCTTGGTGATATCAGGGGTCTTTGCCACTCTTGTTAGAGGGCCTTGCATCTTTTAACCTCTAAAATTCCATGACACTAAGTTATTATAACATGAAAAAGCTCAAAATATTTACTGTATTTTGTGTTTGTAAATCTCCATAATGCTTTCCTTTCAGCATTAGACTAAAAAGATGTCCCTGTATGATGACCTGGGAGTGGAGACCAGTGACTCAAAAACAGAAGGCTGGTCCAAAAACTTCAAACTTCTGCAGTCTCAGCTTCAGGTGAAGAAAGCAGCTCTCACTCAAGCAAAGGTAAAAACAAGCCTAGAGAGGGAGAGCAGAAGTCTGCAGAGCATGTTCCTCATTAGGGTTAAAATAGTTTGGTATAGAGTGGTGTTCTGCCTTTTTATTGGATACATAATATGAGATAATCACGGGGAAGAGGTATGAGGAATTTAAGATCACTTTGCTTCTTCACTGATTCTTGGGAATAGAACTATTTCCTTGAATAAGAATAAAGAAAAACAGTGCTCTCAACTTTTCAGCAAAGTGTATCTGAGATTGAGAATTTGTATAAAAATGCTGATTTTATAGCTGTGATCTTGATATTTTGGTACATTCTGCTTCTAGGCTGCAGACTCAGAAGTGTGAATTCTTAAGTAGCATCCTTTTGGTTTATTGCAGGTGGTTTAGAAGAAGCTGTATAGAACAATCTATTGTGAATGCATCACTGGGGTTCACATGGTTATGAATGCATCAGGCATATGTAGTCTTGGTGGGAATTGCTTTAGTTCCTGTTGTGTATGTGTTGCACATTAGCAATATCCTTGAAATAATTTAACATGTAAAACATTGAAAACAGCTGTTGACTAGATAGTTATTAAAATGTTATTACTGGGGCTGGGGTTGTGGCTGGGTGGTAGAGTGCTTGCCTAGCATGTATGAGACACTGGGTTCGATCCTCAGCACCACATAAAAATAAATAAAAGGAAAAAAGGTTATGATAAAATGTTATTGTTGAATATTTTTAGGAATGAAAATAGTATTATGCTTTGCTTATTGTTTTTTTTTTTTTACTACTGGAGATTTAACTCAGGGGTACTTGACCCCTGAGCCACATCCCCAGCCCTATTTTGTGTTTTATGTAGAGAGGGTCTCACTGAGTTGCTTAGCGCCTCGCCATTGTTGAGGCTGGCTTTGAACTCGCGATTCTCTTGTCTCAGCCTCCCTAAATGCTGGGATTACAGGCTTGTGCCACTGCGCCCGCCTATGCTTTGCTTATTGTTTAAGGGTCCTTATGTTTTAGAGCACAGATCTGTAATAGAGACTATATTCCCTCTAATGGAGCTAATATTGGTCTTTAAGGGATGAAAGGATCTTGTTCTTTGTATTTATATTTGTGTATAAAGAACAGATATAAATATACATAAACTGAGATGTAGTGTATCTTTAATGTTAAAATTTCATGGTGCAGGGGGCAATGTATTAAAAGTCTCCTTAAGGTAGGTGCATTGGCATCTGCCAGTAATCCCAGTGACTTAGGAGACTGAGACAGGAGGATCACAAGTTTGAGGCCAGCCTCAGCCACTTGGGAAAGCAAGTTAACAAGATCTCAGAGTAAAAAAGACTGGGTGCAAATCTGGTAAAGTGTCCCTGGGTTCGATCCCCAGTACCAAAAAAAAAAAAAAAAAACACAAAATCTCCTTAACAGGGGAGGCAGTAATGAAATAAAGGTTAGAAGAACATCATAGGAGAAACACACTGAATTAGTTACTGGTAAAATTATTTTATCTAGGATTTCCTTCAAAATAACCCAGTCTTGGGCAGAGGAGATAGGGCTGTAAAAGAAATAAAATTGAGTGGATTTTTAAAGTTCTAATTATTTTTGTTTTTCATTTGCTATAGCATCAGTAATAGATACATTGAAGTACTTACATTTGATTGTTCGGTATTACAGAGTAGGAGTAGGATACTCAGAGTGGAAGCAGCACTGTCTTAAAATTTGTTCTGTTGGTTAGGTGTTTTTTGTTTTTTGTTTTTTCAGGTTTTTTTGGTTAAATTTATCATTACCAGATTTGGGTTTTTTGATGCTAGGGTTTTTGTTTTGTTTTAACTGGGGATTGGACCTAGGGGCACTTTACCATTGAGGTATATCCTCAGTCCTTTTTATTTTTTATTTTGAAATAAGGTCTTGCTAAGTTGCTGAGGCTGTCCTCGAACTCTTCGATTCTCTTCCAGCTAGTGTTGTTTTTGTTTTTGAAGAGACATTTTGTTCTTTAAAACAAACTTTCATCCCAAATGAGAGGAAGGTTAGCAAAACAGATTTTTACAAATTTTGAAATCTCTCTGAATTTCATGTAAATTTTGCTTTGTACATAAGGAGCATAATTAAGGTTTTATGTTATAATATCAATACCTTTTCATGTATTTCATTTTTTTTTCCTTGTGGTATTGAAGATTGAACCCAAGGGTACTCTGCTACTGATCTACATCCCAGATCTTTTTATTTTTTATTTTGAGGCAGGTCTTGCTAGGCTGCCCACACTGGCCTTGCACTTATGATCCTCCTGACTCTGCCTCCCAAGTAGCTGGAATTACAGGTGTGTGTCCCCACTTCCACTAGTATGTTTTATTCTCCAAAGTCTAATATTTTTTGTGAAATGACTGACTCCATCAGGAAATTTTAATATTTGCTAACATCAGCTTTGTCTTTAAATAGATATAATTAGCAAACAATCTTAATTTAATGGAAGATAGCAAAATTAGAAGAGTAGATGCCAACAAAAGATAACAATCAGACTGAGTATAGAACACTTCTTGAAGGTTGGGGGTGTAGTTCTTGCCTGCATGCCCAAGGCACTGGGTTCAATCCCCAGTACCACTTGCCCAAAAAAAATAAAGTAAAACAAAAAAACTACTTAGATAATTCTTTATTGCCAGCCTAAGAATTGACAGGTTTTGGAGCCAGTTTTTTTTTTTTAATTTATTTTAAATTTTTTTAGTTGTAGATGGACACAATGTCTTTATTTTATGGGTTTGTATGTGGTGCTGAGGATCGAACCCAGGGCCTCATGCATGCGAGGCAAGCACTCTACCAGTGAGCTACAGTCCCAGCCCCTGGAGCCAGTTTTTTTTTTTTTTTTTTTTAATGGCAGATAATTTGTTTCTTCCTGCCCAGTGTAGTTCTTCCTTACTTTCTGTGTCTAGCTAAGTGCATATTTATAAACTATAGGCTTAAAGTCAGCTTCTGTAAAATACAATTGATTTTCTTAAGAAAATAAATCCTTCAAAATGTAAATGCATTAAGAAGTCTAATATAATTTAGGGATTATGTTGACTTTCTATATCATTTTGTTCACATGAAAACTAAAGTCAGTTGCTAATGAGCAAGAAAATTTTTTTCTTTCCTTTTATTAGTGCATTATAATTATATATAATGGTGGGACTTGTTAACATTTGTACATGCACACAGTATAACAGAATAATTTGGTCTGTTTCATTCCTTAGTACCTATTTAAGAAATTGTTTTTATATGAAGTCTAGGCTCTTGGTGTATATGCACTTCAGTGTTTACTTCAGTCTTTTTAATTTGTTTATCTTTTTACTTATCCAGGTATTTTAATGTCACAAATATCTTGAGATTTCAAATAGATTTTAATTGATCAAAATAAAAAATAAAAAGTTGCTTGAGAGATCATTTCTGTTTTCTGATATAATTTTGAGATTACTATCTATGGTTAGCATTTTCTTTGAAGGGAAGTTAAGCTACATTGCATTGATTCTCAGGCTGTTTAATGAATCACTCCATATTAACTTAACCTAACCAAATGTGTAAAGGTGTTTGATGGAGAAAATTTTACCTGCAGCTGAAAGAAAAACTGTGATTTCACTTGTTTCTCTTGTTTTTAAAATATATGCCAAATAGAAAAAAATAACAATAAAGAAAATTCTTGTTTAATTTTAAATTTTTTAGTTATAGATGGACACAATATCTTTATTTTGTTTATTTATTTTTGTATGGTGCTGAGGATCAAACCCAGTGCCTCACATGTGCAAGGCAAGCACTGTGCCACTGAGCTACAACCCAGCCTCAGAAAAATGATTCTGATAACCCCTCTGTTAATCTGTGGTGTTCACTTTATGAGTTACACATTTGATAATTTGATAATTGGATTATGTTTTGTTACATCTGAGTCACCACAATTCCCAGGTACTTGATCAACTGATAGGCAATATCATATACTGTGCCACCTGGTGTGATACAGATGAAATACACTGTCTCACCTGTGAAGTATTCTAGACTAAAAGCTTACCCTGAACCAAATCAAACTTTTAATATCCAGTTTTCAGGAATTACAGGGTGAAGAGGAAACTAGATCACTAGGAAGTTACTAGATCCAGATTGGGCAGCATTTTAAAAGACAGTATCAGAGGGGAAAAAACGGAAGGAGAGAGTGGTGGTAGTAATGACAGAAAAGAAGAACTGTTCTAAATCAAGACCTTTATAAACCACACTAGTTTTATAAACCTTGGTAGAATCCTGATTTTTTTTTAGAAAAGATAAATATCTTATATATATATCCTTTATATGTCTATATATTATATATATGTGGGTTTTGTATATGTATCTTTTATGTATATATATATAAAATTCAGCTTGGAAAGTCTGAATGAATTGGATAGGAAATGATACAGGTACAGGGGCATTATTGTGGTAAAAGTATTGCGGTTATATGGGAGAATTTACATAGTTTTGGGAGATTAGGGGTTTGGAGTCGTGATGTTTCCAACTTTTTTACAAATAATTCAGCAAAAAATACAGGTATAGGCTAAAGAAAACATGAAAAAACGTTAACAGTGGCTGAATGTATATGAATGGTTGTTTTCTTTTTAAAATTTTTTCTGTAAGTTCATAATAAAAGAGGTAGGGAAGGATTATATATATCCTAGTGGGAGGGAAACCTCACTAATCCACAAGTATGTTTTGCCCATTATATCAAAACATACCCATTCCTTGTGAAAGAGCCACATAAGTTAAGGTATAATGTGCTGCAAATTTGCCATCCTGTGGTTGAAGGAGCTTTTTTCACATGTAAATTTAAATTAGCATGACCAAATTTACAGTAAATCTTTCAGAAAAACTGGAGGCAACCTGGTGTTTCTTAAAAGACTGGAGAAAACAATGTATGATTCCTAGGCACAGTGGCCCACTCCTGTAATCCCAGCTACTCAGAAGGCTGAGGCAGGAGGATTTCAAGTTTGAGGCCAGCCTACACCACTTAGCAAGACCTTGTCTCAAAATAAAATTTAAAAGAAAAAGTGTATGATATAGTAATGATTGACTAAAACTGTTGTTTTAAGATTATGATTTTCTCATGTCTCAAAAAGTTTTTTTACAGAGACCAGAAAAAACATAGCAAATAGTATGAATTTTATTTTGAAACATCAGTGTACTTTTTTCTTGTTTGTGATGATTTTAGAGCCAAAGGACAAAACAAAGTACAGTCCTTGCCCCAGTCATTGATCTAAAGCGAGGTGGCTCCTCAGACGACCGGCAAATTGTGGACACACCACCACATGTAGCAGCTGGCCTGAAGGTAAGCCCATGTACATCTGTATACCTGTGGTCTTGATGTGTTTTCCTGCTTTTCATACAATTTTGTTAAACATGTGTATCACTTGTAATAGATTGTCTATTTAGGCCTTTAAGTAGTATTATTTTCAACTTAGTTTTTACTTTTGTTTTCTCAATTTAAAAACATTTGTCTATTTCAAATAGTTATAGAGCAGTTAGAAACTAGAGATGTACAAAAATGAAAAACAATTTTTCAGTCCTACTCTCTAGAAATTAAAACTTTGTATTTCAGAATATCTTTCTGTTATATTGCTTCTCTGCATTCTCTTCTCTAACTTACTTTTCTCACTTAATATATATTATGACTATTCATCTACATCAAAAAATATAGGACTGGCCAGGCGCGGTGGCTCACGCTTGTAATCCCAGCACTTAGGGAGGCTGAGACAGGAGAATCGCGAGTTCAAAGCCAGCCTCAGCAACGGCGAGGCGTTAAGCAACTCAGTGAGACCCTGTCTCTACATAAAACACAAAATAGGGCTGGGGATGTGGCTGAGTGGTCGAGTGCCCCTGAGTTCAATCCCCAGTACCCAAAAAAAAAAAAAAATATATAGGACTGTATGATCATTTTAATGGCTTCACTGTATTGCCTTATGTGGATATACTGTAATTTATTCCTTTGGTGTTGGATGAGTTGTTTCTAATTTTTGCTGTCATCAGCAATGTTGGTGCTTGTTTTACTATGGATTAAAATAAAGAGGTTTAAAGAAAAACTCCTCTACCACACCAACCTTTATTATCCCAGTGATTTTATGTAAGCTTAAAAACAAACAGACGTGGTGGGGTCTCTATAAGCCAGGTTAATAAAGATGAAAAAGATCTGGAAAAGGATGACTCAAAATCACCATTAAGGGACTGAGGTTTTGGCTCAGTGGTAGAGCGCTTCCCTAGCATGTGAGGCACTGGGTTCGATTCTTAGCACCACATATAAATAAATGAATAAAATAAAGGTCCATCAACATCTAAAAAATTTATTTAAAAAAAATATCATTAAAACTGGACGACAGGGCTGGGATTGTGGCTCAGCGGTAGAGCGCTTGCCTCGCATGCATGAGGCCCTGGGTTCGATCCTCAGCACCACATACAGAGCAATAAAATAAAGACATTGTGTCCATCTACAAAAAAATTAAAAAAAAAAAAAAAAACTGGACGATAGCTGGGCACGGTGGCACACGCCTGTAATCCCAGCACTTTGGGAGGCTGAGACAAGAGAATCATGAGTTCAGAGCCTGCCTCCGCGACGGCGAGGCACTAAGCAACTCAGTGAGACCCTGTCTCTACATAAAACACAAAATAGGGCTGGGGATGTGGCTCAGTGGGCGAGTACTCCTGAGTTGAATCCCTGGTACCAAAAAAATAAATAAATAAAAAATAAAAAACAAGCTAGACGATATGAGGTACAAAGAATTTAATATAAACTGTAGTTAAAATATGTCCAGTATTTAGGTATATAGTTATCTTTCTACAGATGGCATTCAAATAATACGACTGGTAGTTTAAACAGTACTGTGCACTATACAAATTGCTTGACAGAAAGTAGTCAAAAGATTAATAATGGATAATTCTGTTATTGTTGACTTTTTCTAAGCAGGATACTCCTGCCATGGTCCATGTGTTGTGGTCCCCGTCCTCCTTTCCCCCATTAGAAAGGGCCAGTAAGACTAAAAGGCACAGTCCTGGCTGCATCTTCCTTCCCTTTTCTCTGTCCTGGGGTTTTTGGACTCTGCTTGCTTCTTGCTTTCATTCTGAGACGGGTGGCAGCTTGGCTCTTGATACCTTTTCTGGCCACAGAAGTTGCTGCTGCTTCTGAGGGCTATAAGTCCCTCAAGAGGAAAGACACCCCCACCCCCCAGTGGAGGTGGTTTTTTGCTGATTCTTAGTCATTTAGCATTTCTTTTTCTCATAAATCTGATACCTATTTTTTTCTCACTATATCTGATAAAAAATTGGTTCATCATTTTTTTTTTTTAATTCTTTTTCCAAGCCTTTATTTTATTTATTTATGTATTTTGTATGTGGTGCTGAGGATCGAACCCAGTGCCTCACGCATTCAAGGCAGGCGCTCTACCACTGAGCCACACCCCCCAGCCCCTGGTTCATCATTTTTTTGTCGTTGTAATTCTAACACATAATATTGTTCTCCATCCCCTCCATTTAATCAATAAGCATTTTTCTTGTTACAGAGTTTTCATGTCTAATTTTTAATTGTAAAATATACTGATTAAACTAGTGTATCGATTTACACAAACATTTCCTAACTCTAGAACCATCTAGATCTGCTTTTTCATTGTAATTACTTATATGTAACACTTTAGTGAACTCTACAGAGAACTCTCACTGTGTTTACGGTTATTTTGATTTCCTGAGGTGGCAATTAAGAGATCAGTCATTTCTATGGTCAGTTTGTTTTAGGGCCAGCTTGTTTCTAGCAGTAGACAATATCACCTACAATATGCCAGTAGTTTAATTTTACCACTCTTCCCTCCCTAGTCTTGGGGTTTTCACATTTTAATGTTTTTTTTTAATTGAGCAAACTGCTTTATTCTGTTGTTGTTGTTGTTATAGTTTGACACAATACATTTGTTTATTTTTATGTAGTGCTGAGGATGAACCCAGTGCCTCACATGTGCTAGGTGAGCGTTCTACCGCTGAGCCACAACCCCAGCCCTGCTTTATTCTTTATAGCATTTGAAAAAGGGTGTTTTAAGTAAGGCACAGTGATGCACACTGTAATCTCAGCTACTTGGGAGGCTGAGGCAGGAGGATTGCAAGTTCAAGGCCAGCTTTGGCAATTTAGTGAGACCTATCAAATTTTTAAAAGGGTTGGGGGTGGGTTAGTGCTGGGAATGTTGCTTAGCATTAGAGTACTTGCCTAGCATTTGCAAGGTCCTGGATCCACCCACAGTACTGTAGGAGATGCGAGTGAGTTATCATTAAGCTTAGCAAGGTTTATAATGTAAAAGTTGTATCCTTGCAAATTTTGAAATGACCAAGAATTAACCTTCATGTTAATAATTTGTTCTTTTGGATACATTGTGATGATAGTGTTATATATATTGAGTGACTGTTAATTCACTTTCCAGTCTTAATGACTTGAAAGAAATTTCATTTATGTGCTTGTCTTTTGAAAACATTTTGTAATTGAATACAAATTTATGGCTCTTTTGGGAGCCCTGTGTTAAATTTTCCAGTCATAGGGCCTGGGTGGTGATTATGGTTATTTTCCTGATTGCTTTTATCACATCATAAAGGTTCCTAATTTTTAGTCATAAGGAAGTGATTTGCATTTGTTTTGTAATGCAAAATGTCAAACCCCAACAGTACAGTACAGAAATAGTTAGATTTAGATTTGTTGCTGTGTTGATCATATCAGGGTTTTTTTTTTTTTTCAATATTTATTTTTTAGTTGTAGGTGGACAGAATATCTTTATTTTATTTTTATGTGGTGCTGAGGATCGAACCCAGTGCCTCACGCATGCTAGGCAAGCACACTACTACTGAGCCATAACCCCAGCCCCATATCAGGGTTTTTTAAAAAATATTTTTTAGTTGTAGATGACACAATATCTTTATTTTGTGGGTTTTTTTGTTTGTTTGTTTTGTTGTGTGTTTTTTTTTTTTGGTACCAGGGATTGAACTCAGAGCTCGACCACTGAGCCACATCCCCAGCCGTATTTTGTTTTATGTAGAGCCAGGATCTCACTGAGTTGCTTAGCGCCTCGCCATTGCTGAGGCTGGCTTTGAACTCATGATTCTCCTGTCTCAGCCTCCCAGAATGCTGATATTATAGGCGTGTGCCACCGCACCCAACTCTCATAAATCAGTTTTGATCTCCAATAAAAAATACATTTTACAGTTTCCTTGGTTGTGGTATTATTGGACAGTGTACTTCCTGAGAGAGGTAAAGACTTGGACACTCAAGGATGCTTTTCCTCACCTGTGCTTATTCAAGGTACTTGTATAAACCAATGAAAGCAACTTAGTTTTAGAGATAAGGAAGAGTTATGCTAAGAAAGCTAAGAGAAGAACATGTGGAGTCTAAGGAAAGTTGCATCTGAACTCACAAAATCACATGTAGGTTGAGATTGCCAACCTATGGTAAAGTTTGTTTTGATAGGGTGCTTTCTAGTCACTTGTGCCCTGCCTTTTGTTTTTCAAATTTTTTTAAGGCTACTTTTTTTTTTTCCTCAAAGAACAGTCCAAGCTTTTAGAGAAAATACAAAATGCTGTCATCTGAACCTTATCTTAGTGGGCCTTTAAAAATTATGATGCTGTAAACAAAATTATGTCTGTGTCAGACTCGGTGCCTAAAATACAGCTTATCTGGGGAAGAGTGAGTATTCCAGAGGATTTAGACCAAGAGGATGCTTTCTGAAATCATAGTGTTATTTGCATGTAAATAGGGTCTAAAGTTATTCTACTGAATGAAGACTTTAAGAATGATTGTTGTTTGTGAGTTGTCTTTTTTTAAAGTTATTCAGTGCTTTTTTTGTAAATAATTTCCTCTACACCCCCCACCCCAATACCATACTAGAGATTAAACCCAGGGATGCTTTACCACTGAGTGACAACCCCAGCCCTTTTTATTTTTTATTTTGAGGCAGAATCTTGCTAAGTTGCCTGAGTTGGCCTTGAACTTGTCCTCATGCCTCATCTCCTGAGTAGCTAGGATTCCAGATGTGTACCACCTGGCAATAACATTTTTTTGCTTCAGAGAGCTAGTGTCTAAAATTTTAGTTAGTGATGGCTTAGGTAGGAATTCCTGATAAATGCTATAGTGTATTATGGAAATAGTGCTACATTAAGAGGTGGCATTCTTTGTCAAGGTTCTGCTGGCACCTAGGTGGCATTCTTGGGCATTTATATTCTCATCTATAAAATGGTATTTGGGAGTCCTACATGATATTTAGGGTCTCTTATCTCATTCTTTTACCTTAATTCTTGAGTTAACTTGAGATATAAATATGATACTTACTTTGATGTTTTTACCTTCCTCAGGACCCTGTTCCCAGTGGGTTTTCTGCAGGGGAAGTTCTAATTCCCTTAGCTGATGAATATGATCCTATGTTTCCTAATGATTATGAGAAAGTAGTGAAGCGCCAAAGAGAGGAACGACAGAGGCAGCGGGAGCTGGAAAGACAGAAGGAAATAGAAGAAAGGGAAAAGTAAGATTTCACTTGGAATTTGGATAACTTGCTGTTGAAATGTTCATTGCAATATTAATGAATGAACTTTAGTGCTGTCTGTAGGACTGAAGTTAGTTACTATGATTGATTTGACTGATCAGAAGGAATCACATTGTTTTTAAGAATCTATTGTTACATCCCACCGTGGCAGCAAAATCCAGCAATTCCTTTGATGATGGGGGGTAGGGTGGGGAGACAGTACTGGGGATTGAACCCAGGGCCTTAACCCAGAGCCTTGAGCTAAGCACTCTACCACTGAGCTACAACTCCATCCCAGTCCTTCCAGCAGTTCTTTATAGATTCTGAAAACCTAACGTATAAATTTTGGGTAAGTTAGAAAAAACAGAAACCCAATATTGAAGGATTTTTACCCCCTATGCTATGACTGCTAAAATTATAACTCTTTGAAATACTTCAATGTTATTCTTAACTTTCTAGTATCAAACCATATGGAATTTTATTTTTCCCCCAGTATTGGGGATTATACCCAGGGCTTTGTGCATGAGAAGCAAGCACTCTACCATTGACTTATATCCCCAGTCCTCAGATGGAATTTTTTTTAACTTATATCTTTTATTTATGTTTTTGAAAAGCATGGGTGATGTATTTGTATTTTTTAAAATTTTTTTAAATAATCAAATTATTAATATATTAAATACTAGTGTTTTAAAATCAAGGAAATTTTCTTGCTTGTAATAGTCATGTACCTATTTTTTTCTTTGTTTTCTTGTTTTGTTTTTTGTTTTAGTACCAGGTATGCCTAACCACTGAGCCATATCCCCAGCCCTTTTTATTTTTTATTTTGAGATAGGGTCTCACTGAGTTGTTCGGGGGGACTCACTTTAAGTTGCCGAGGTTGGCCTTGAACTTGGGATCCTCCTGCCTCGGCCTTCCCAGCCACTGGGATTATAGGCATGTGTCATTGCACCCTGCACCTATTAAGTTTTGTTCAGTTTATCTTTCTGCATTTTTCTTACTTTTCATACTTTTGCTGCTTTAATCTTAAATGGTTGTTGTCCAGCCCCACCTCACAGACTAATAATTTATTGTGAAAGAGGTTTCAGATATTTCTGGCCAAGAAGAAGTCAAGGTGACATTTCAGCTTCATATCTCAAAATTGATTCATCTGTGATAAGTATTGGTTTCCTTTATCATAGGAGGCGTAAAGACAGACATGAAGCTAGTGGGTTTTCAAGGCGACCAGATCCAGATTCTGATGAGGATGAAGATTATGAACGAGAGAGGAGGAAAAGAAGTAAGGCATGAACATAAATAATTTTTTAAACATGGCACAGTCCATTTGCACACTTAATTTGATGAATTGTTCATTTGACATTGTTTTGGGTAATTTTTTCTTTGGAATCCCAGCAGTTCATAGTTACATAACAGTTTCAGCTCATTGTTTTCTCATATATTATCCTTTGAGCTTCACAAACTTTCTAACATTTATTTGTTACTTTAAAAGTAACATAAAATCCATTATTGTACTTTTCCTATCTGCAGTGCAGTTATTTTGCCTCTTTTCTAAAGTTCAGCTGCAGTTCCTGTCAGCACTGGATTAAGACACCCATGTCCAGAGCATGTTAGTAACAAACATGCATGGATTTGAGGAAAACACTTGGCTTCTTGGAATGTTGCTTTCTTTTTCTTGTCACCAGGGAGGCAGGAATTAGTACTAGGTGCTTTGTAAGGCTTCTTCCATCGCTACAATTTTGTGGGCATAACTACAGGAATTGTAGTTATGTTTAAGATAAATTTTTAACAACTACTAGCAGTATCTAATGGGATTGAGAGAATTGAGTGCTGCTTATTTTAACTTCATGGTGTTTTGATTGCTGCAGTTTCCTTGATTTAGTTGACTAGTTTGGTTGACAGATTTAAATTTAAATGAGGAATTTGACATCTATTTGTATACTAGATAGGAGGCACTGTTCTAAATACCTTTATAGATAATCTCCTTTAACTCTCACAGCTTGTAAGCTCTTTTACCTTCCCTCATTTTAAGGTTGAGAGACCTGAGACACAGAGACAGGTCTACATTTTTCCTTATCCAAGATAAGGCAAAATTTTTTTACCTGAAACCCTTGTTATAATATGGTATCTTTAACACAAAACCTATGAGTAATCTCATGAACCTTGTCATATTGCTATATATGTAATTCTGTTATATGAACAGCAATTGGACTGAGCATGGTCTTCACAAGTGTACAGAAAAAGCTGCTTCCGGATGAATTTAAATTTTGAAAATAACCTGTTGAGTTAAAAGAACAAGTTTATGATTTAAAACTCAAATCCTTAAATGCAAATTATGAATTAAAAGCATTTATGGAATACTTACTATATGCTGAGCCTTATTAGCCACTGTAATTTTTTTAAATGAAGGGTAATGTTCACATTTGTTGTATGCATCTGTATGTCAGACATTCAGTCCATAATTGTTGTCATTCAGTCCTATTAAATTATTATGCATTTATATTGGCTTTAAAGTGATTTCCGTTGTGAAACATTTTATGCTCATGCAGAATACTTTTGTAACCAATTTTAACTTATATTTTTAAAAATTATTTCATTGGTGGTTAAGCCATAATATTTTATGTATGGCTTATCCCTAATGAAAAATTTCTTATAATCTCCATATATGTTCTTCTGATTGACAGATGGCAAATGGAAATAATCTCTCTCATCTTTTGGTTCTTTTGTATCCACATTTTCCATCCAGGAAACATAAGCAGGAATAGTGACAATATCTAACAGGTTTTTCAGGAACCAGGATCCACACTTCCAAATGCTTAGATCCAGTGGTTTGCTCTCTTGCAAAGGAGCATGTTGTGTTTTGGGAATGACTTTGGCATCACAGGGAACTGGGCTTACTATGTTTCTGCTAATTCACTCTGATCATTTTCTCATTGTAAACTGGAAACACCTGTTTCCAAAGGTCATGAAGCCTAAATGAGCTCATGTATATGCTAGTCATGTATATGTATCTTGTTACAGGAGTGATAAGTTGTTACTTTGAGTTATACTTCTCCTAAGTAACTACTGGTTCTCTGGATTGTGTAGTTTTGCCTAAAAATTCACTTGATAATTATATTCTAGGACTCTTGAGTGCCTTTTATGAGAAAACAAAACAATTTTGTCTGTCTGGGTGTTGCCAGTTTTCTGCATTTTTACTCTAACCTTTAGATGTTTAATCTAAAGGTAGATATTAGAAGGAAGGATGAAGTAGCAGCTCTTTTCTGCTTCTGGGAGTATGGTTTGGGTGGTTAATAGGACAGCTGAATTGTGTCACAGTTCTTGGGAATCTGGCATCTGAAATGTTTTCCCTCCTTTAATAACTATATTTATGTTTTTGCAGGTATGGGAGGAGCTGCTATTGCCCCACCTACTTCTCTTGTAGAGAAAGACAAAGAGTGTATGTAGATCTTTTTCTCCCTCAACCCCCACCTCCCATACAAATTTTAACCCAGTTGTGGGAAATCTTAAGCTTGAATTCCTCAGTTTCCCGAATTTAGAGCAGAACAACCTGAACACCACTCCCCTAACTCTGACCCTTGAAGGCTATAGTGGTTTGGGGCTACTGCTCCCTTATATCCCTGGTACTTTTAAGCCTTTTTAATACCAAGTTCTGGGGCTTACATTTTTATAGAATAGAATCCATTTTTAAAGCAATTTCTTCTCCCCAAAATTCATGTTTGTTAGGTTCATTTGGAGTTAAGTGTATTTATGACCTTCCACAAGAGGGCAGTGCCTTCCTTGGTTAATTTTTTTCCCATTGTTTCAGAACAGTGTGTGTTTACATACTTTGCCAAAACATGCCCTCCCACCCCTTCTCCCACTGAGCTATGCAGAATTTGGAGGTTGGTGGTGGGTTTTGAAATATCGTGTTGATCATTTCCCCATACTCTGGGTTGGGCCATCCCTAAGCTATTATAAGAAAATATAATTATCCATAGTATTTTTATAAGTATCTGTTGTCCTATTAAAGTATTGTTAAATATTTCTTATGTGAAAAAAACTGATATACAGTAAACCCCAGTTGACAACAATCTCTGGGAATGAGGCCAGGCATCTGGGTAGTTTTAAAAGCTTCCTGTTGATTCTAATGTGTAATTAGGGTTGAAAACCACTGCTTCAGTATATGGTGCCTGACCTCAAAGATCTTTTTTTTTGGTATCAGGGATTGAACTCAAAGGTACTCGACCACTGAACCACATCCCCAGCCCTATTTTGTGTTCTATGTAGAGACAGGGTCTCACTAAGTTCCTTAGCACCTCGCTGTTGCTGAGGCTGGCTTTGAACTCACAATTCTCCTGTCTCAGCCTCCCAAAGTGCTGGGATTACAAGCATGAGCCACCACGCCTGGCTCCTCAAAGATCTTTGATCTGTAAGACTAACGAGATAAGTTGGAGTCTTAAGGCAGGTACAGAGATGCTGTGGGTGTCAGATGAAAATTATACTGTATTTCTTTGGAACATACAAGAAATCTTAAGGATTTAGACAAGGTTGTCATTTAAATGAGGACTTTAAAGGATATGTAACATTTCAGTCAGAGGATGTTTAATGGGGATATGAACAAGTAGAATCAGAATCAGAAGGTATTCTTCAGGTTAAAAAAATAGAGACTGTAAATTTTTTTTTCCTTGTGATAAACAAAAATGAAGGCTAATCAGTTCAAGATAATTAACTGATACAAGTATAGTCTCGCATAGTTTTGGTAGTATTTTTGTGAACCTGCTTTATTTTTCTCCAACAGTACCCCGAGATTTTCCTTATGAAGAGGACTCAAGACCTCGATCACAGTCTTCCAAAGCTGCTATTCCTCCCCCAGTATATGAGGAACAGGATAGACCAAGATCTCCAACCGGGCCCAGCAACTCTTTCCTTGCTAACATGGGGTATTGGTTTAAATGTTCTTATTTAAGAAAGTGTAAAAATGGTTTGAGAAACAGTGTAAAATGTTGTTAGCTCTTTCAGTAGATATAGCTCATTTAAAAATGAAGACATTCTGGTTTATAGAATATAAACAGATATATGCATTCTGGTGTATTTAGTCACATAGTGCCTTGCTCAAGGATTAGTGTTCAACTTATGTGAAGTACATTCCAAGAAAGTACAGTTTTCTCCAAAAAAGCTGTTTAATACAAGTTTTGACTGATTTAGATATATCATTATTTATCTAGATAGGAACAGTTTCTGATAATTTCTTATGCTCATTTCTATAACATTTAAAAAAAAAAGCAACTGTGATTTAGAGTTTTCTTCAGTTATCTGTAAAGGGTGAATGACATCTTTTTTCCTGACAAATAGGTCATTTGTGGTAAGCTCATGGTTCTGTACTTTTGATTTAAAACCTTGTTCTGGGTGGGGATATAACTCAGTGGTTTGATGCTTGCCTAGCATGCATGAAGTCCTGGGTTTAGGGGTGAGGGGACAAAAATTGAACATTTGTTTGCCAGGGTCTAAAAATCAGTTTAAGGTTGACATTCAGGTGAGATTTTTTTAATTTATTTTAACCATGCTGGATTTGGCATTTCAGATAAGGGAATGTTTTATATTGTTTACTCTGATGCTGTGAAGGGGCTATCTAGTTTTTTTTTTGTTGGTTTTTTTGGGGGGGAGGGGATTTGGTACTAGGGATTGAACTCAGGGGTACTCGACCACTGAGCCACATCTCCAGCCCTATTTTGTGTTTTATGTAGAGACAGGGTCTCACTGAGTTGCTTAGCACCTCCCCGTTGCTGAGGCTGGCTTTGAACTCGCGATTCTCCTGTCTCAGCCTCCCTAAGTGCTGGGATTACAGGCTTGAGCCACCGCACCTGGCGAAGGGGCTACCTAGTGAAGCAGTGTCACTAAGGTCTTTGTTTTGTGTTGTTGGACAGGATGCTTCCTGTAGTAGAAATGCTGCTAGTGAGACAGTCAAGTATGGTAATCACTGAGCTACTATACTACTATACCTGTTTGCATCTGCTTCGGTTCTCAAAACCGTCAGGGCAGTGGCTGCGGAGCTGAAGTTAGATGGCTGGCATTTGTGCACATCAGGAACATTTTGAGTTCCTGGGTTTCTTTGTGTCCCATATTCTAGACCTGTGCATTTCTGTGTGGTCACTACTAGCCATAAGTGGCTGTCAAATTAATTTGAAAACAAAAACATAAAAAAAACAGTTAAACTTTATTTCTTTAGTCACACTAGTCTCATTTCAAGTGCTTGGTAACCACATGTGGTTATATTTGACAGTGTAGATAGAGAACATTGCCATTTCTGGTGTAACTTTAATTCCCTTTTAAATGAGAATATTAGATATTTAACTTATGCTTAAGAAACATGCAGTATGGCTGGGTGCAATGGCATATACCTATATAACCCCAGCAACTTGGGAAGCTGAGATAGGAAGATAGCAAGTTCAAGGCCAGCCTGGGCAATTCAGTGAGACCCTGACTCAAAAACAACGAAAACTGGGGATGTAGCTCAGTAGTAGAGCATCCCTAGATTCCATCACAATGCCAAAAAACAAGGAAAGAAAGAAATATGCACCGGGACTGGGGTTGTGGTTCAGTGGCAAAGCGCTTGCCTTGCCCACATGAGGCACTGGGTTCTATCCTCAGCATCACATAAAATAAATGAGAAAAATAAAGGTATTGTGTCCATGTTTAACTTAAAAAAATAAAAATTAAAAACATGCAGGGTGGACTAGGCACAGTGGTACATAGGCACTCAATTACTTAGGAGTCTGAGGTAGGAGAATTCCAAGTTCCAGGCCAACCTGGGCGACTTAGTGAGAACCTACTCAGAAATAAAAAGGACTAGGTATAATGCAGTGGTAGAGTGATCCCTTGGCATGTGTGAAGCCTTTGATTCATTTCCTAGTACTGCCAAAAAGAAAAGAAAGATGCAGTATGGTATATTTCAGCCATTTTTAGTTTTTTCTTTTTCTTTTCTCCTCCTCCCACCCAGTAGCTTGTTCAAAAGACTATCTAAAAATAATTAAATACATGAAAAGGTAGGTATAGTTCTAGTGGAAGCAGTGTTTTGTGATTCAAGCCTAAGAAGCAGTCTTTGCTGGAAAGTGCCCTTGAGACCTATCAGGTACCTCACAGGAGAAGGTGAAAGCTATTAGGCTGTTCAGCCCTTTTTATTTTTTATTTTGAGACAGGATCTCGCTAAGTTGCTAAGGCTGGTTTCAAACCTGTGATTCTCATGCCTTAGCCTCCCAAGCCAGTGGGATTACAGACATGTATGTACCACCATACCCCACTATAGAAGTAATTTTTAAATGTGACGACATTGTGCTTTACTTCTAGTCAGCCTTAAGCTAGCCACCTAATCTTGCCCTTGGTTACTTTATTTCTCCTAAGTACAGTAGATGATCTCATAAGGGTTCTTTCATTTATAAAAGTCTTTCATTGAAAATATTACTCTGTTATTTAGAAAAATACAGTCATCATCATTATCTGAAACTTCATACTTGTATTTTTATAGACCACTGTTTTTAAGTAAGTCTGGTTATAAGCCATGTAGCAGTACAGATCCGGGAACACATAAGAAGTCTAGTGTTTTTTAATAGGAGTACTAGAGAAACTAGCATTTCCCTCCGAGCTCACCATAGGATATCCTGGATTGCACTTAATATTTCTTTTCTTTTTTTTGGTACTGGGTATTGAACTCAGGAGTACTTGACCACTGAGCCACATCCCCAGCTCTACTTTGTATTTTACAAACAGGGTCTCACTGAGTTGCTTAGCACCTCAGCCTTGCCAGCTGCTGGGATTACAGGCATGTGCTACGGTGCCCAGCTTATATTTCCTTTTATATTTATATTTATATTTCTTTCATCTAAAGATCTCCACAGCTTCCATCTAAAGGCCCACTGTTAATTATATATAATCTCATCAGGACCCTTGTGGAATTTACACTTTTCTCTCTCCAGGAGATTATTGTGGTGTCCAACTTGTGCTGTAGTTGATGATATCTGCTGTAAGGATCGTTTTCCATTCTCCCCCTCCTAGTGGCACAGTAGCACATAAGATCATGCAGAAGTATGGCTTCCGGGAAGGCCAGGGTCTGGGGAAGCACGAGCAGGGGCTGAGCACCGCACTGTCGGTGGAGAAAACCAGCAAGCGTGGCGGCAAGATCATTGTGGGTGATGCCACCGAGAAGGGCGAGTCTCAGGGTAAGTTCAGAGAAACTTTGATCCTTCAACCCAGAGGGAGAGACTGACCCTCCCTTCTGGCAAAATATGGTAATTTGTGATTATCATGCACTTCTACTTCAGTTTTGTGAAGCCAAGAATCTTGAGAATCGTCTTTATTTTTTAGAATAGAGGTAGAGAAAATACATTCATACCTACCTTGACTAGACAGAGAGTCTTTTTAACTTGATAAAATATTTGTTTTCATAGCATATAGATCAGAGCCATGTACATTGTATCAGTGATTATATCTGCTCTATCTCCATCATCTTCAATTGCTCTTCTCTACCTTTTCCTGCCTTTTCATTATAGATGTAGTTGCTCATTTTCTTAGAGATTGTTTGCTCTGAAAATCTTATGTTACTTTGTAGTCTGTTCTAATTTGTGTTTTCATTTTCATTTGATTTTTATAATCAGTTCTATACTGGGAACATATAGGAATGAAATAAACATGGTGTTTTAAGTAGAATATTGAGTTTATTTTTAGTTAACTTAGCTGAATTCCCTTTCCTAAAACAGGAAAAAACACTTCTGGTAGCCCTATTGTATAGCTTATGTGGGAAGCAGCCAGTCAATGTAATTGTTAGTACCAAAAGCCAACAGTTAACCCAATTTGTGATAATATCCAAAATCAGTGTGCAAGTAGCTAGATAATCAACTGCTTGTTATCCTAGGCTAGTGATCTTGGACTTTTAACTCCAAGGTGAAACGCACCAGAAAAGGTCATAATTCATATGCTCTTTCAGCTCTTTAAGAAGTAAAATGAGAGCCGGGCGCGGTGGCTCACGCCTGTAATCCCAGCACTTAGGGAGGCTGAGACAGGAGAATCGCGAGTTCAAAGCCAGCCTCAGCAATGGCGAGGCACTAAGCAACTCAGTGAGACCCTGTCTCTACATAAAACACAAAAAAATAGGGCTGGGGATGTGGCTCAGGGGTCGAATCCCCGTGAGTTCAATCCCCGGTACAAAAAAAAAAAAAGAAGTAAAATGAGCACAGAATTGCAGGTAATGATAGACCCTAGAAACTTCCAGAAAATATTGTGAAAACATACCAAAGCAAAGCAGATGTTTTGTAGCAGAGACTGATTGCATAGATGCTTGTATGACTCAAGGACATAAATGATGGAGATTGCTATTGGAATTAGTCATTATAATAGTTCTGTAACATGTCTGGTGATGTTTTGATACAGATGCATCCAAGAAGTCAGATTCAAATCCATTAACTGAAATACTTAAGTGTCCTACTAAAGTGGTCCTACTGAGGGTAAGAAGCAAAAGAAAGGAACCCCTGTCTGTCTACCTTGATTTTTGTGTCACCCTGTCCTCCTGTATCCTACATGCTTTCACCCCCACCAATGTCATAAAAGTTAAAGAAAACTGAAAATAATACTTTTGCAAATAATGCATTTGGGTAAATCCCATATAAGACTGATTTTTAGATTATTTTCTTGGCAAATAAGTTTTTTAGCTAAATACAGTTTTTGAGACTTCAATGACTACTTTAAAATACTTGAAATTGCTAGAACTGCCACTTAATTCATACATTTTGGTGCTTGCGTAGATGTATGTTTAAAGGAATGCCAGCTTTTGGGTACTTGGAAGGATAGAATTTTGTATCATTTGGGTTAAGAACAGTTGACACTGTGGAAGATATTGTTTATAAAACTGTTACTTATTTGTAAATTATACTTGTTACTTGAATTTTTTTGTTTATAGAACATGGTTGGTGCAGGAGAGGTAGATGAAGACTTGGAAGTTGAAACCAAGGAAGAATGTGAAAAATATGGCAAAGTTGGAAAGTGTGTGATATTTGAAGTAAGAGGGTTTTTTGGTTTTTTTGTTCGTTTGTTTGTTTTGGTTTATGTTTACTCCAACACAAGTAATCTCTCAAGTGATAACTTTACTCATTGTACTTCCATTTCTTTTCCAGATTCCTGGTGCCCCTGATGATGAAGCAGTACGAATATTTTTAGAATTTGAGAGAGTTGAATCAGCAATTAAAGGTAAACTGAACAGCTAAATATTAAATAATTTTAAAAAGTTGAATTTGTGACCCTAATCATCATAATTGAAGTTATTTGTTTTAAAGTTATTATTTAAAGTTAATAATGCAATGTCTTATAGGAGACCTGTATTAACTGTCTGTCTTTTTGTTTGCCTTTTAGCTGTTGTTGATCTGAATGGGAGGTATTTTGGTGGAAGGGTGGTAAAAGCATGTTTCTACAATTTGGATAAATTCAGGGTCTTGGATTTGGCGGAACAAGTTTGATTCTAAGAACTAGAGTCATCTCTGATGATCCTTAAATGAGCTGCAGACTGAGCAAAGACAGATAAAGGCAATGGCCTCCGTGGCTGTTGAATACTGAAACTCTTGGAAGGACTTCTAAGATATATGTTGGTTGATTTCTTTTTTATTTTGTGATTTTTTTAAATATAGTATAAAAATCCTTTTAAAAATTCCGTGTGCTTCTCTGGTTGTTTGTTTTTTGTTTTTTTGTTTTGTTTTTTTTTTTTATTGCTTGCTTCTGGGTAGATTCTACTTTGGGTTGGGATTTCATGGTAATTCTCAAGTGCTTCAGTGATGATGGGTTTGTATCAAATTATCCTGCCTCCCTCCCTTCCTCCCTCCTTCCCCCCTCCTCCTTTTCTCCTCCCCCCCTTTTAATAAAGCCTGCAAGTTACTAAACTGTAGCTTCATAAATTCTATTATGAAGTATCATCTTGGCAACTTGCCAAAGGTAAAAATGACTGCTTTCTCTAACAAATATTAGTGACTCCAAGAAAAACTTCTTATAACCTGAACTAAGGTTGAAGAATAATAGTTCAGACCTACCATGACATGTTTGAATGAATCATTGTTATTAAGCTAAGTCAAACTGTAGAGTTCCTGATGGTTTATGAAGTTTGTAGGTATGAAAAGCAGCAGTTCAGTTTCTATTCATATTTAACTCCTGTAGGGGAAGAGGGGACCCAAGAGGGGTTGCTGCTTGTGTCCTACTCTAGGAGTTTATATACACTTGAGTCAACACTATTGGTCCAAATTTATGCTGTTCAGTGTTTGGGAAAGTACCCATGTTATTGGTACTTTTGAAAGTGGACTTATATTTAGGTCTGCCCCACTTAACATTTTCCCACTGCTCCCAGGAAGTGGAAAGTTGAGGTTGTCAGATTGTGAACACTTGGGGTTCCAGGCTTTGGCACTTTGTGGAGTAGGCTTCTATAGCAGGCATCCGCACCAGCCTGCATCTGGATTGCCTTAGGGTGACAGGTTATCACCCCTGGCTCACCTCAGGCCCTCCATAGCCTCTGCTTGCCATCTGTGTTCCACTGTTCCACCACCATTTCTTAGTGGGGATTATTAGGCTGGCTGTGCAGCTAAACAGCCTGGGAGCCATGTCACTAGTAGGTACATTGCCCAACTATGTTTTGGAAATGGCAGTTTTTCACTGGAAAAGTTTACAATATTGTAAATTGTATGTAATTTCAAAATTTATAAAATTCAGCCTTGTCAGCTACGTAACTATACTGCCAACCAAATATAATTCTGGAATTATGGAAAATTGTGCCTTTGAAGTGCAGTTATCTGGTGGCTTAAAAGTTTAGCAGGACCACAAAGAAGGAAACAGACTAAAGTATTTAGTATTAAGGTTCATTGCCAGGACAAGAAGTATTTCAAGAAAACACTCCTGCCTGAGCCCGGCGCGGTGGCTCAAGCCTGTAATCCCAGCACTTTGGGAAGCTGAGACAGGAGAATCACGAGTTCAAGGCCAGCCTCAGCAATGGCGAGGCGCTAAGCAACTCAGTGAGACCCTATCTCTACATAAAACACAAAAATAGGGCTGGGGATGTGGCTCAGTGGTCGAGTACCCCTGAGTTCAATCCCCAGTACCACAAAAAAAAAAAAAAAAAAAAACACTCCTGCCTGTGCTTTGTACCTTGCACTCCCAGGTATTGTATGCAACTTTCTTGAAGTGGCAACATAAGGACATGAGCCTGCGTTGTCTCTTTGGGTTATTATGACATGAAAGGGTATTGCCACCCTTAGGGGGAAAGAACTTGATGTTTCTTTACATCCGCAGACTTGTTTGAAGACATAAGCAATATTCTGACCCTTCTTTAAAAAGAATTTTCTCCTGTTTTTATTTAACAAATAAAAGCAACATTTTGTCTTCTGTGGTGTTCTTTTACTGAATGAAATTGGACTAACTGGAATTTGTGATTAAAGTGCACATTATAAAATAAATTTGGGTTGAAGAGTGAAAGAATTCTAGAACATTTTGTAAGACAGTAATCAAAAGCAGCCTTAGAATTTAGACAGTGTTACCTTGGAAATTAGGTATGTGAATATTAATGTGTATACCCCTTTTGAGTTTACATTGAATATTATGCCTAGTACTCTAATGGGCTTAAGGTGTAAGTTCCAAAATGCTTTTAATGCTTGCCTTTTTTTTTTAATAACTATTTACATTAGGTAGCTTTCCCTGACGTGATCAACAACTGGAGAAATGCAGATGACTTCATACCACTTTGATTTATATTACTTGGCACAACTTAGTGAATATCTTTCTGCTCAGTCTCTTTAATTGCTCTTTTCTAGATTATCCATATCTGCATTCATCATTTGGTGTGCTAAATCTACAAGTTTGTGCTTGATAAATTTGAAATTACTTTTTAGTACTAAAATCCAAATTAACTTCAATATAAATTTAAAGTTACTTAAGCTACCATATAGCAATTAAGTTCAACATAACTTAAATTACATACATAACTTACATAACAGACATTCATCACTCTTGGTGGCCTGTCTGTGTCCTGTGTTTGGGGAATTTATTTCTCTGCCCCTAAGATAAAGACTATAAACATTTGCTTTCCATTCATTCTTGCAAGTTAGATTAGGGTTGTGCACTTGAAATCTTCCTCTAGGCCCCTTGAATTACTGTTAAAGATCAGTACAACTGGCATCCAAAGGAATTTATTCACTTACTTTTAAATTTCTAATAGTATTTGACACAGCCACTCCATTCTTAAGAACTGTGACCTCTGTACCTGTTGCCCCTTATTACCATTCACCCTTTTTCTAGGTGATTTTATCTATCCTGACTTTGTTTCTTCTATGTGAATAACATCTTTTTTTTTTTGGTACTGGGGATTGAACTCAGGGGCACTCGACCACTGAGCCACATCCCCAGCCCTATTTTGTGTTTTATGTAGAGACAGGGTCTCACTGAGTTACTTAGCACCTCGCCGTTGCTGAGGCTGGCTTTGAACTCGTGATTTTCCTGTCTCAGCCTCCCTAAGTGCTGGGATTACAGGCGTGCGCCACTGCGCTCGGCTGTGAATAACATCTTCATCTCACCAGTCTTCATTAGAGGACTTCAGAACTATATCCAGCTACTTAGTGATTATCACCTGGTTGTCTCTTCACCTGAAATACATGTCCCAGACAACTCATGTTCCCTTTCAAAGCCCTTTCTATTAAATACTCTAATTTGGAGAAAAGCATCTATTATTCAGTCATCTGAATTAGAAACCTAGGTATTTCCCTAGATGTCTACCTTTCCTTTTTATCCAATGCAATATGTAATTGAGACCTGTTGGTTCTGTTTCTTTTCCATCTTTCATACTATTCTAGTGTAGTTCCTTGATTTCAGAGCCCCCTTATCTCTTGCCTAGAGTAGGATAGTGGGCTTGAGCTGCTTTCTTTTCTTTAGGTCTTGCACTCTTCTAATCTGACAAACAATGCCTTGGGTGTTAAGAACTCCCCATATATAAAAATCTTCAGTTGCTCTCCATAGCCAATTCTATACTTTTGGGAGTTCTTGCTACCCTTTGTGCTTATTCTTATCCCACCACACCACCTTGAATTTTAGCAGGCAGAATCATTGACAATTATTTTTGCTCACCTTCCCTCTACCTAGAGAATTGTCCCTTTTCCCTGTTATTCCACTTATCTTGTGCTTAGTGGATTGCTAGGCACTTTTGCAATGATACTGGTATCATAAGCCTTCTGAAAAAAAAGTCCTCCACTCTATACTTCCCCCGCAGTGACTCGACTTTTTTAGCTGGATTGCTTCTGGTCTCTGCCTCCATGTTTCTAAATACATCTTGTAATCCTTCTGCCTCTTCCTAAGCAGATGTCTCAGAATAGTCTGTACTCAATCTCCACCTCCTTAATTTCCATTCAGCCTTCAACCCACTACAACTCAAGGAGTAAAGGCAGAAAAAGATGGCATTGACTCAAGAAATAGGGAACCGTACACAGGGGAGAGGAAAAGCAGTTCCCAAGATGATAAAGGGAAGTCAGTCTAATGGCTGTGCAAAGAACCCTCAATTCATTTGGGAGCAGAAAAATGAAGGACTCTTGGCTCCCCAGTGGGAAAGGTGGAGTAAATTACATGCTATGTCTCCATTCTAGGGAAAACATGTTTTTACAATAGTAAAAAGGTATACAACTGGCTTAGCTAAGAATAACATACCAAACTTCATAACACAGAACAGGTTTGTTTATTGATGTTGCTTTAAAAGTAACCTAAAACAGCCGGGCGCGGTGGCTCAAGCCTGTAATCCCAGCACTTAGGGAGCCTGAGACAGGAGAATCGCGAGTTCAAAGCCAACCTCAGCAATGGCGAGGCGCTAAGCAACTCAGTGAGACCCTGTCTCTACATAAAACACAAAATAGGGCTGGAGATGTGGCTCAGTGGTCGAGTACCCCTGAGTTCAATCTCCAGTACCAAAAAAAAAAAAAAAAAAGTAACCTAAAACAACTTTTTTTTCTAAGTGAAAAGGGAAGGAGTATAGAAATATTTTATTGGAGGTACTGGGATTGAACTTTTTATTTTATTTTGAAACAGTCTGAAGTTGCCAAGGCTGACCTCAAACTTGTAATCTTCCTACTTGAACCTCCGGGTTGCTGAGATTACAGGTTTGCGCCATTGTTCCCAACTAGAGAAATATTTTATATGTAGAATGCCTTGAACAGATAAAGACAATATTGTTATGTTAGTGCCCCTTTGAAAGATACATGATCTGCTGATACTTGTAAATAGGGTTTTAGAATACCAGCAGCTTCCGGATTTGGTAACAGCTGAGTTTTTCTTTAGCAACCACCTTTTTTCCCCTTCCTTTGTATTCTGATGTAGTATTAAAAATACTTATTTCATTTCTGTTGTCCTCTTTTCCTGTTGTTTTTCTCCCACTCCTTAAGTCTCTAAGCAGTGGATACATGAAGTTTTCAAAGTTTCTGAAAAGTTACCGTCTACCTATCAGTAGATTTGGGTCTACAGTTTGCTAAAACCAGAACTTACATAAAGGGAGGAAATGCACTGATAAGAATACAGTTGCTAAGGGAATTTTACTGATAATTCTGAGAAAAAATGGAAGGTATAAATAGAATCAAATTCTTAAACTTTGGCAAAAAAAAATGAAATGACACTTGCCAAGACATGCACTGCAGGAATTCACAATACTGTGGATCAAAATTGGGACTAAGAAACAATCACATGAATGTTGAATCATTTTAGAAGTAAACTGATTGCAACTCAGTGAACCTTCCTATATGATTATGTACATGGGCATTTTATGAAGATCCAGCTGCTTTAAATTGTTGCAAACTGAGTTTTACATAATTACTACAAAATTTGAGTTGAAAGGTAAGTTCAGGGTTATTGTTTTTAAAACTATTTTCAATTTTAATTTTGATCTTTTTAAAAATTATAAAATCAACTGAGTACTCAAAACCTTGTAGCATATTAGAACAGATCCCTGCCCCCACCAGTCCTCTTTCCCAAAAGAAAACACATTCAATTCATTTAACTCTTTTATGGCATTTGTTTTCTTATTTGCTTATAATGCTATTTCTTAACATATTGTCCATAGGCATTTTTCTCATTTTCTGTTACTGAAAAGGAGGATTTAACTCTGTTAACCCAACTGATAACCCATTTCTTCTTTCCCCATTTGTCTAGTATATTTACATCAATTTTTTGTTGTTAAAGCCATAGTTGCTGCTAATTCACAATTATATGTAATAATATAATCATCCACTTATAATCTGGGTAGCATATTTTCTTATACAGTTCTGGTTTTCCTAGAGATAATTGCCCAGTTTTAAAAAATCATTTAGTTTATATAACTAAAAGTTTCTTCTAATTCTTTTACCATGTTCTTTTTCTTTTTTGTAGTACTGGAGATTCTCACATGCTAGACAAGTACTCTACCATTGAGCTATATCCCCAGCCCGTTTTTAAAATTTTAAGACAGGATCTAAGTTGTCCAGGTTGACCTTGAACTTAAATGCTCCTGCCTCAGCCTCCTTAGTCACTGGGATTACAGGTGGGCACCTCTGTGCCCAGCACTTTTTTTGGGGGGGGGGTATTGGAGATTGAACCCAGGGGCACTCCACCACTGAGCCACATCCCCAGCCCTATTTTGTGTTTTATGTAGAAACAAGGTCTCACTGAGTTGCTTAGCGCCTCGCCAGTGCTGAGGCTGGCTTTGAACTACTTTCTATTTTTTTTAATGAACCATTCAATGCTTATTTCCTAGAAGGTCAGGTTTATCAATTTGTCTTATTAGTTTTGTATTTTTCCTAAAGAATTCTACCATTTTGCCCAATCCAGACTGATCACTTGGTTGCCCATTTCCAACTTGAGATTTCCCTTTGCTGTGTGTCTGGATCTCTTGTTTATTTAGAGTCTCTTTTTGTCCCCAGTCTTGGCCCATGATCATCTTAAATGGAATAGATCCCTTCCAGGACCTTCAATAAGATGATCTTAGTTTTTTCATGTCTGGAAAGGTTTTTATTTGACCCCTATTCTTGACTTTAATTTTAGTATGTGTGGCTGGGTTTTAAGTTATATTCCATCAGACTTCTGAGCTATTATTCCATTTTATTTATTTTAGTTACTACAGATGATGATTAAGAAGTCTAGCGCTATCAAATTTTACTTTAAACTTGACATCTTTCTCTCTGGAAACATTTAGGATCTTTTCTTCGTTCCCAAGGTTCAGAAATGTTGTGATTTCTGAACCTTGTGGTTGGCTCTTTCAATCTAGAGCCTTGTGTGTTATGATTTTATCATAATTATACAGTCTTGTTTTCTTTCTAGAACTCCATTTAGTCACATAGTGAATCTTTGGAATTGATCTTTTTATAGCCTCATCTTTTCTTTTCTTTTTTTCATTCTTAAATTCTCATAGAAATGTTCTTTTTAAATTCTTTAAAAATTTATTCTAGTTGGGTATACATGATGGCAGAATGCATTTTGATTTGTTGTACACAAGTGTAGCACAACTTTTCATCTCTCTGGTTGTACACAATATAGAGTTACACCATATGTGCAGTCATGCCTGAACCTAGGGCATTGTTTTCCATCTCATTCCACCATCTTTCCTGCCCCCATGTCCCATTCCCTCCCTTCCCTCCCCTTTGACCAAAGTTTCTCCCTCTCCCACATGGATCAGCATCCACTTATCAGAGCGAATATTCGGCCTTTGGTTTTGGGGATTGGCTTATTTTGCTTAGCATGCTGTCCTCTGACTCCATCCATTTATCGGCAAATGCCATCATTTTATTCTCTTAATGCTGAGTAATATTCCATTGTGTATATATACCACAGTTTCTTTATCCATTCATCTATTGAAGGGCATCTAGTAGCTTCCACAGTTTAGCTATTGTGAATTATGCTGCAATAAACATTGATATGGCCGTGTCACTGTAGTATGCTGTTTTTAAGTCCTTTGGGTATAGACCAAGGAGTGGTATAGCTGAGTCAAATTGTGGTTCCATTCCAAGTTTTCTAAGGAATCTCCATACTATTTTCCAGATTGGTTGCACCAATCTGCAATACCACCAGCAATGTATGAGTGCGCCTTTTCCTCCACATCCTCGCCAACACTTGTTTGTATTCTTGATAGCTGCCATTCTGACTGGTGTGAGATGAAATCTTACAGTTTTGATTTGCATTTCTCTAATGGCTAGAGATGTTGAACATTTTTTCATATATACGTTGATCAATTGTATATCTTTTGAGAACAAATTTATTTCTAATACATTTTCTTCCCTTTTTTTTTTTTAAACATGGTTTCCTGGTCTATTTCCCCCCTGTACTTTGTATCTTTGAGGAATTTAGAGTTTTAAAATGATTTTCAGCAAATGTTTATCCAGCATCTACTTTGTAGCAGACAGTGGTCTAAGCATCTGAGATGTACAGGTAAACAAGGTAAGCTAGATAGGCCACCCTGGCTATGGATGATTACCAGTTGCCCACCTTAATATACATTCACTCCTTTCTTTACAAATAGATCTCCAAGTTTTAGCTGGACACAAATTATCTGGAAAAAAAAAAAAAAACAAAAAACTACACTCTCCAGCTGGTATTCTGGGAGGTGAGCTGGGGTTTCATCCATTTAATTCAGCAAACATTTTCTTTGCAAGTTCTTGATTTCAGCTTGGGGTACAGCTTTCACCTTCCATGAGTCTGATGTTCTCAAGCTCAGAGCTGCTCTGGTTTCCTTGATATTCACTACAAAGCCCTCTCTAATTTTCTGTTTAGTTCTCCATCTTCATCTCTGACAACTCAAGAACGTTTGCCTTTTTATTCAGCATTTTACGGCTTCTCTTTGGCATATCCCTATTGTCACCGTCACTACTCCTATGCTTTAGAGCCATTATTCAGTAAAATAAAGATTACTTGAATACTAGAACTGTGACAGATGGCAGTCTTTCTGATAACTAAAATGGCTACTAAATAACTGGCAGGTAGTGTATACAATGTGGATACACAGGACAAATGAAAGGATGACATCCAAGTGGTACAAAGCAGGGTGATGGTGACATTTTGTAACACTACTCAAAACTGTGCACAATCCAAAACTTATGAATTATATATTTCTGAATTTTCCAGAGTTTGGGACCACAGTTGGCTGCAGTAACTGCAGAAGGTAACAATAGATAAAAGGTACTATTGTGTTAGTTCCTATTGTTTATCTCTTAGTGTACACTTATAAATTTATTGTAGGTATATCTGTGTAGGAAAAAACAGTATATGGAATTTGGTACTATACATGGTAAAAGGCATTCCACTGTCAGGTCTGGGAACACATCTGCAGATGGGTCTCGCTAAGTTGCCCAGCCTGACCTCCAACTGGTCTTCCTGCCTGAGCTTCCCAAGTGGTTGGGATTCTAGGAGTGCATCACCACCTCCAGCAAGAATGGAATTTTTAAAAAATGAAATTCTGCCTGCCTTTAGAAGCTCAAGAGAAGTTCCGGTCTAGTTTTCCAGTCTAGGTTCATAGCTAAGTCCCTGTATCCCATATGTATCCTGTCCCAAGATGTCCTCAGGTCTCAGCAATCAGTGCTGAGACCTGCATGAAGTGGTGGAAGCTTCCCTGTGCTGCTGCTCTTACAAATACACTCTTTCCTGACCTCTTCTGTAAGACAGTATATCAAGCCTCCAAAGTTGAGGAAAGAATTGGGATTTCACAGTGAGTCAGCAACCTTCACATTGACTCTCATTCTCTCACTCACTGCCCATTTCTTTGTTGAACTGTCAGTGTAGCTGCTGAGATGAGTGTCATAGCTACAAAGATCACATTCACATTCAAGTTCTTCACACTTGTCTGCTCTGTAGCCTTGGGATTATACACAGTTGTCGCAGCCTAGCCACTTAATGTATTTCAGCACTGCTGGTTGAGAAGACTTCCCAGTAGGAAAGACTCGAACTTTTCAGCTCAGGTTCAAGATGCAGGGGTATGGAGGTGGGGATAGGTCAGAACTGGGAAGAGCAGATGAAAACAGTGCAGTGGACAAGCAGTGCACGGTGACTCCTACTCCTTGCCCTGATGTAATTCTTAGGCATAGTGCGAGATGGCCTGTTGCTTGCGGTGGCTTCTAGCCAAAGAACCCCATCCTTCTCCTTGAGAAAATACCTAAGGAGCCAAGTTTAGGGACATGCCTATAATCCCAGTGACTTGGCAGGCTGACACATGAGAATCGCAAATTGGAGGCCAGCCTCAGCAATTTTAGTGAGCTAAGCAGCTGGCAAGACCCTAAGCAACTTAGCAAGATCCTGTCTCAAAAAATAAAAAGGACTAGGGATGTGGCTCAGTGGAAAAGTGCCCCTGGGTTCAATCAGTATCATACACACACAAAAAGTGAGGAAATGCCGAGTGCGGTGGTGCATGCCTATAATCCCAGCAGTTCAGGAGGCTGAGGCGGGAGAATCAAGAATTCAAAGCCAGTCTCAGCAAAAGCAAGGCACTAAGCAACTCAGTGAGACCCTGTCTGTAAATAAAAAATACAAAATAGGGATGGGGATGTGGCTCAGTGGTTGAGTGCCCCTGAGTTCAATGCCTGGTTCCCCATTCCCCACAAAAAAGTGAGGAGATACTTTCTTTCCCTTTTTATTTTGGAGATAAGATCTCACTGTGCTGCCCAGGCTGGTCAGCACAGCACAGAAGAGATCTTCCTGCCTCAGCCTCTCTAGTAACTGAGACAGTTGGTGCACGCCACCACACCCAGCAGATATTTTTATTTTTAATTATTCTTATTAAATTTTTTTGAGATGGATTCACTGTGTTGCCCAAATTGGCCTTGATTGAACTCAAGATCCTCTTGCTTGAGCCTTCTGGATAGCTGGGGTCACAGTCTGACTTTACCTGAGGAAATTAATAATTTCCTCTTTAATAATGAATATCAGGTTCCCTATAGACCTCATGTGGACAATTGCTTTATAAAATTTATGAATACATTTACCTCAGCTGGAAAGGAGGCACATAATTTCTATATTTTGCTACATCTCACCAATTATTATTTTTATAACAATGACTGTAGGAATAAGGTGATACTTTTTCCTCAGCATTTGGATAAAGCGCGCCTTTTTTTTTTTGACAAAAATAAATCTTCTCCCATGTCCTTTCAGGCTTCCCACCAGTCACCCACACAGCCTCTCACTGTGCATAGCAAGTCCCCTCCTGCTAATGACAACCTTTGGGGCAAACCCAGAAGTTGTTTCCAAAGACTGAAATAACATCTCTAATTGGATGGTGCCACCAAATTTGCTGTGCTCTTCAGTGGTGCATCCAAGTTAAGGATGAAAACATGATCTTCCCAGGGTGCAATGTTGAACTTTTTGAAATAAATGAATTTAAAAATCAGGCAAGGGG
>CM053410.1:10200685-10288123 GCA_028644305.1 Xerus rutilus
TTTTTTTTTTTTTTTTTGAGAAGGGATCTCACTATGTTGCCCAGGCTGATCTCCAGCTCATCCTTGGCTCAGAATTACCTCTTAACTGACCCAAAAGAGGATCTGCCTTTGAGACATTTTGGTCCCCAAACAGTAAGACATTTCCTCAGGTACTGGCCTTTACAAAGGCAAAATAAGTAGCAGGGTGAGGCGACCCCGCTCTCCTTTCCCCTAGAGCCCTAAGTGACACTAATAACTTCTCTTGGATTTATTGAGACCCCAGGAGGGACTGTTTCAGGCTCTGGGGAAAGAGCAGTGACAAAAGAGAAAACAAAGATTGCCCATCATGGGTCTTATGAACAAGCAAATATTAAGTGTGTCGGGGTGGCAAGTGCTGGGGCAGGGCGCAGAGCGCAGGGACCGGGCTAAATGGCAGCGGGAAGGCTGCCCGTTAGAAGCTAACGTCTTTTTCTGGGCTCCTCCCTCTAGCCCTCTAATTTGAATACGAATTAACCAGTCATTTGAGCCCCCTGTGCCCGTCTTCTGTGCCCAAAGGACAGAAAGGTAACTACGGGATAGAATTCCCCCAGGTCCCTTTCCAGGATGACAGCCCGAAGGAGTTGATTCATGTGCTGCTTTTCTTCCTGCGCAGGAGCGTGCCTTCCGCTCCGCGGCATCTGCAGAGGCAGGCGGCAGCTCCAGGGGCCCAGCGAATTCCGCCTCTGAGGTGTCTGTCCCTGGGACAGGGCGGGACCCGCCTGCACCCGGCCTCACAGCGCAGCCGGCAGGCGCCCGGAGCGCACGGGTGACGCCTCCCGCGCTTCCTGCTTCGCCGCGGGGCCTCCTCCGCGCGGTGACGCGCCAGGCTTTGACCAAATATGTCCCTTTCCCCTCCCTCATCTGCCCCATCACCCGCAGGGGCCCCGAACCGCGGGGTTGCCGCTCGGACGTAGGCTTGCCTGTGTGTCGCGGGCCGGCCCCGCGGGGAGCGCCCCCTGCGCGATGCCCTTCAGAAAAGGTAGGGGTGCCCCTGGAACGCCCCGCGCTCTGCTAGCGCGCTCGGGAGACCTGCGCGGCGCCTGCGGGCAAAGGCGGGCTCGGGTCCCCGCCAAGTGCGGAAGCCCCGCGCTCGGGGACCACAACGGTGCAGGGGCTGATGCTGAGACCCGCGTCACCCTGTCCCCTCGGGTCCTGCATTGTCGCCTCGTCCCTGCACTGCCTCTCCGGCTGTGCATTGTCCCTTTCGCCCCCGCACTGTCCTCTCGGTCCCGCACTGTCCCCTCTGGCGACTCCGCGGCGACACCACGTGTCGGAGCAGGCGGCAGAAAGCGCCGAGCGCGAATCGCAGCACTTTCAGCGCATCCCGGAATCTCGCTGCGTGCAAGTCCCGAGATGCGGACGGAATAGAGGCCGGGAATTTTGGGGTTCTCTCTTCGGACTGTCGATTCTGGTAGCTGGAGCTATGCCGCTTGGCTGCGGAGGGGAGGTGGCCGCTCGGTGCAAGGCAGATCTGTGCCAGTCCCGTCTTTGCCCTTTCTCGTCTTCGGACCCGGAGAAGTCATTTTACCACTTAGGCTCAGTTTCTTCCTTGGCAAAAATGAGCACACGAAAGAGGACGGCTGTGTAAGGACCTGGCGACATGGCACAGAGAGGCACACCGATGTCCGAGTGAGGTCAGCCTGGCAGCTGCAGGCAGTGCCCGTCTTGCTCTGTTTCTGCAGGCGCTGCCTCTGCCATGGCCCCTGGACTCACCGTGGTTTTCACCAGGTGCAAAGATTGCCAGAAAAGTCTATTGGCTTCTGGCGAGGGTCGCTGGTGTATTTGGCCCCATTTTACAGACAGGGCAATGGAGGCCCAGTGACTTCCTCAGAGCCATCTTCAGATAAGAGCTCACAGATAGATGTGGGGGGCGGCAGAAGTGCGGGAAGAAGGGGGCTCATTTTACATTCAAACCATGTCTGTCTGACTCCTGCATTTTCTGCTTCTGTCGGGGGAGCAGCTTGGTAACCCTTTTGTCACTCAGGACCCAAGATTCCCTACCCTCCTGGGTACATTGCTGGTGGGGACTGAGTGGGTTCTGGAACTGTGTTCTGTGGCTCTCGGATCCCTCCACCCACCTTCTTTGCCTCTCTCATAATTTGGGTCATTTGTCAGGTTAGTGCTTTGGTTGCTGGGAAGCTGTACTGGCCTTTGTCCCTTAAGCAGAGGGTACTAAGGTACCATTGTAAGCTCCTAGCTGAGAGCCCCGCTGACTTACACTCCCTGGAGATAGGGAGTTAGGGGAGGTGGTGAGAAGGCAAGATGCTGGTCAAAGAGCAGGGGTGGAGTTCTGTCTCATCCTCACTCAGCTGGTGACACTTTGGCCCATAGTGGCTGAACTCAGTGTCTCCATTGTTCCTTGTGTAAGGGGGCCACTTGGTCTCTTGACTGTCCTGAGGCTCTCAGAGTCCCTGCCCGGCCTCATTAACTGCAGTGTGAAGTCATTTGTCAAGGAGTTCGTCACTTCTCTTGCTAGCTTTGTGCTGTGGTCACTGGTTGGCAAATTCCTAGACAGCAAAGACATCTGTTTACTTGTCACAGGGCTTAGGGCTTACTTGTCACTTTGCCTTATGAAGATTTCACTTTATGACAGTACATATTAGTGTATTATTAAATTACACAGGTCAGAACATGTGCAAACTGCCCACTGAGTTAAGCTTTGCTTTTGTTTGTTGTTTTACTAAAAAGGATTGCAGCATGGTGAGGAACGGATGGCCCTCCGTTCCATTGATGCTACTTCCTGAAGGTCCTGGCATGTGAGAAACAATGCTTGCTTGGAATCAGTGCTATCTGAATTTTCCAGAAACTCTGGTGTGAGCCAAGGCACAAATTCTGACAGGCTTTGAGTCGGAGGTAGCACTTCCCGGATTGATTCAGCAGTGAGCTCTTATTTAGCAATGGACAGCAAGTGGAAATTGCAGGGAACCAGGGTGTGGCTCTTGGAGTCCTGATGCACCATCCTCTGAAGCTGCCTGGAGGGAACAAAGTCCATTGTGAGAGGGAGCACAGCACCCTATCTCTGCTGTTCAGAGGCAGGAGGGGGGGGGCATCTGTGTACATATTCTTTTACACTTTTTGAGTTTTGAGCCATCTGAATGTATTAACTATTTAACATGTAATTTAAAAATAGGAAATGAAAAGACTTTGGTGCTCTCCTCCCAAAATCAAGTGCAGCCAGATGGAGAAGGCTTCCTTAGTGAGCCAGAAGCCCAGAAGGGATGACTTACTGCTAATCCCTTCCCATGTGGCATTTCTATGTCTTGACAAACCTGAGACTTGGGATCAGCTTTGTTAAGAACCTGGCAGAAAACCCTGAGTAACAGGCAAGCTGAAAAGAGTTGAATGAAGGACCATTTACAAAGGACTGGAGAACGTATGGGGAGACCACAAGAGTTAGTGAAGAACCCTGGGCATTCTGCCCCTAGGTCTAAAATGTTGAGGGGCAGAACATTTATTGGGGACAGCTGCCAGATGGGAGCCTCCTCAGAGATGCAGGCAGCTTGTAGGTCAGAGAATAGGAGCTGGGAGAATTGACACCCAGACCTTATTCTCTGTCCCTCTGATCTCATGGCATTGACAGTCACAGGGCCAGAGCCTGATGGTGTTGTCCATACAAGTTACTCTGCTGGGACATGGTGCTGGATAGTGGAGAGTGGATCTGGTGGGACAACAGATAATCAACCAAAGATCTTAGGTCTTAGCCAGGCATGGTGGCGCACACCTATAATCCTAGATTATATCCTTTGGATGCTGAGGCAGAAGGATCAAGGCCAGCCTGAGCAACTTAGTGAGACTGTGTCTAAAAATAAAAAATTAAAAGCTCAATCAATGTTTTAATCCCTGTCCCAGGGAAAAAAGAAAAAAAAAACTTATGCCCTGTGCCTTGCCTGTGGGACAAACCCAATGACATCTACTGAATTTCATTATAGCAAAGTTGAGTGAGTGTATGCTACCTCATTCATTCATTCATTCATTCTTTTCTTTCTTTCTTTTTTTTTGCACTGGGAATTGAACCCAGGGGTTCATTATCACTCAGCTACATAACCAGCCCTTTTAAAAAGATATTTTTTGAGATAGGGTCTTGCTAAGTTGCTGAGATTGGCTCTAAATTTGCAGTACTCCTGCCTCAGCCCCTCAAGCTGTTGGAATTAGAGACATGTGCCATTGTGCCCGGCTCTCATTCCTTCATTTTCTAGATTGAGCACTTACTATGTGCCAGCATGGGCCAAATACTGGGTGAACACAGAGATATGGGGTCCCTACCTTGGAGTTCATTTCCTGTGTTCCTGAACAAGTGCCAGGAAGAAGGATTCAGAACATAGCAGTTCTGAGTAAAAATGTCCCAGCTAAGGTGACTGGACTCTGGATTGAGAAGGATGTGGTCCTGGTCACATCCATCCTTGTCACATCCTGGTCACATTTCAACTTCACTGAAATGTCACAGACTGTGGTTCTGGTGGCTGGAACTAAGCCAGAGGGACTTAAAACTGATATTCTATTTTTCCAACATGGACCAAAGTGCTGTAGTACATGTCAGGCAGAAACCATATATTTGGGGCAGAATAAATGGTGGCAGCTGGAATTGAGCCACGTTGCTCTTGCTCATTGTATGGCTCAAGCAGCAGCTGCAGAGGGAAGGATGATAGGACACCGTGTTCAGTGCTCACTTCTCTTCCTGGCTAGTCTTCAGGGTCACCTGGGCTGTAGCAGGAGGGAAGGTCGCCTCCCTGGCTGAGCTGTTTGGGACAAGTAGGTCTCTAGGAGTTGATTTGATGGCTTGAATAGGGAGAAGTTCATGTCCTGACATGAAATGTGAAAAAGATTTGAGAGAACAAAAAGGAGCAGGAAGAATATCAGCTAGATCAGGAAGGAGAGTCATACATGTCACGATTCAATCTGGGAGGCTGTGAGGGAGGCTGAGGCACCTTGTCTTCTGCAAGAATTTTGCACCTTAAAAACTGAATCTTTCCAGTGGTGTAGGTGTGGCTCAGCCTGGGGACAAGGGTCTTGACTAAATTCTTGAGGTCCTTTTTAGGTCTAGAGCTCTATCAAAATGTCTTCGGACAATGATTTTCCAAGTTTTCTTGCATGTCCCCATTGTCAGAGGAACAACATGGAACAGCAGCTGATCGTTCTGAAATTGGTCTGATAACAATAAGAAACCAAATAAACTTTGCAGGTCTCTTCTGAGTGCTGGGAACTGTGCAAAGTACTTTATATGTTTCCATTTATCCATCCACCCAGCAACCCTCAAAAGTTCCTAGTATTATTACTTCCATTTGAATGGTAAAGAAGGCAGAGAGACATTAAGTAACTTGCTGAGGCCCCTCAGTAAAATCATGTGATAAACAGGTGGGGCTTGGACCTCTTTTCAACAAGAACCACAGTGCTGTGACATGACGTGATGCGACATGTGATTCTATCAGTCTGCCATTAACAATCAGCAAGGTTTTACATTAGGGAAGGTAGAGACGGATTCAGATGCCTCAGTCCTCTGGATCTGTGAGGGGTGCAGATGGAAGCAGATGGAAACAGCCCTGTGCTCTGCCTCTTCCATGGGCAGGATGAAGGGGTCCTCAGGCACTGCTGTCATAGATGCTAAACTCATAAACCCCAGTGGGGGTACTGTGGAGAGTGAGCCATCTGAATGTCAGGGCCACAGCTACACAATGCACTGTCACCCTCTGGCCACAGAGGTTCTGTGGTCATCAAGGGAGCATGGGGGGTAATACGTGACAGTGTCACCTCCAGGGACGTAGCACTTCTGGAATTTCCTTAGGCCAGCTGTTTGCAACAGGAGCTCAGTGGAAGCTATGCCAGCATTTTTAGACCCCAAACAGGGACTGTCTCTTTTGTTTCCCCACTAGTACAAAGAGCAGGTCCTGAAAAGACATCCTTGAGGAGGGAGCCAGGCCAGTTGCTGATTCTCTCACCCCTTTCCTGGGTCCTCCGCAGTGCCAGGTATGGTCCTCTGCTCTTTTCCTTAGTAGGGATGTTCTGGGGACTCTGTCTTCTCTCTTGATGCCTAGGAACATGCTGACCATGAACTGGGCTCCCTAGAAATTTCAGAGACTTTCTCTAACATGAACTTTGATATGCCAAGGAATGACATCAGTTTTGGGAAGGCACCTGCCAACCCAGTGGAGTCAGCTCCTTTTCAGATCAGGGGCCTTCTGTCTCCAGGTTTCCCTTCCTCTGCTTATCACCTGAATTCCCTACTGACAATGTCTTTCCAGGCCTTTAATTATTTAGCTGTGCCCACCTAACATTTCCTGTTACTCGGTGGAGTGTTCAGGTAAGTTCCTCAGTGTCTAACAGTGTCCACCCAGGACCTCCGCTGTGTGTGCTCGCTTACTTGTTACTTCCCTCCTCAGACCCAGCCCACCTTCCCAAGTGCCTACCACACTTTATGCTGCATTACACCCATACACACCATGCACACACACGTGCACATTTTGGATCATTCCTGAAGACCCTTCTGAAGTCCACATCTTTTCTGACACCTTTTCTGTCTACTCTTAAGCACAGGGCAGGTCTCGCAGGTATATCCTGTTCCATAACCAGAGCTTAACACTCATTTCTCAAAATGCTTCATGCATCCAGTTTTTTAAAAAAGTATTTTTCATTGTATATGGATACAGTACCTTTATTTTATTTATTTGTTTTTATGTGGTGCTGAGGATCGAACCCAGTGCCTCACACATGCCAGGCAAACGCTCTACCACTGAGCCACAACCCCAGCCCCTACATCCAGTTTTGTAAGCTATTTGAGTTGGGGTCCATCCTTCATACTTATGTGGGCCAGGTGGGACCAAGTGCTTCGTAACTCTATGTGTGGTTTATATTGGTTAATCCATCAAAAACTCCATTTTATTTTGGAATGCGTAGCTGCAGAGCCAAGTTAGGATCCATAGAAGCCTTGAATATTGTGTCATATCCTCAAATGTAATTTAAAATAAAGACAATGCCAATAAAAGCAAATATCAAGTTCTAAACAACATCACCACCTGGTGCCACCAGCATGAGCATGTTAAGTTAACGCTAGTTAATTCAGACTTGGGGGCTCCTTGAGGTAGGGTTTCTTCTTGTAGAGAGCTAAAAATACAAGCTGCTCATGAAGTCCTTAGGAACTGTAGATCTCTGACATTCCCAAGCTCATATTACATTCCTGCAGTGAACTGTGAGTCTCTCTCTTAACTTCCCAGGCCACTGAGAAATTCCTAGGGCAAGGCTTCCTCTTCCTCTATGATCTAATACCCAGCAGACAGACAGACACTGGTGGCTTTCTTGTTGCCTCAGTATCTGTTGCTAATACATCTTGGGGTTGGAAGGCTCATCCTCCTCAGCATTTGTATGTAGATGAAACTGGATAAAATGAACATGGGAGATAAGCCACAAACGTCAACTCAAGAAGGGCAAGGGACCATTGAGGTGGTGCACCCTTGTAATCCCGGCTATTCAGGAAGCTGAGGCTGGAGGATCACAAGTTCAAGGCCAACCTCAGCAACTTAGCGAGACCTTGTCTCAAAATAAAAATAAAAAAGGGGCTGGGAGTATAGCTTATTGGTAGAGCATCCCTCGGTTCAACCCCTAGTATTGGGAAGAAAGAGGAGAAGAAGGGGAAGGGGAGGAGGAGGAGAAGGAAGAGAGAAGAAGAGAGGGCACAGGCAGTGGGGCGAGGTCACGCCTGTTCTCCAACACCATGCCCTTGCTTGCTATTCTGCAGGAGTTGTGTTCTGAGGGAATGTAAGAGCCTTATGTCTTTTTCAGAACATCTGTCCAACATAAGGAAGGGTTCCTGGGTGACCACATGTAGAAGCCACTCACTCATTCCATAGGCCTATGGTCATGTTTGCAGATCAGTCGGTTTGTAAGTGTGCATTAATCATTTGGTCTTGTGGGACAGTCCTAGAAGCTGCTCAGGCAGGTCGGCACAGGCAGTGGAGGCTGTGAAGTGCCATGAGAGGCTGGCTGAAGCACTGGGGAACTGTCTGCAATGTGTACAAAGATGCCATGGTATCAGGGAGCAAACAGTGGCCTGGGAGCCAGGAAACCAGGTCGTGACAGGTTCACCCGCATCAGGTGGCAGCTGGGGGATGATCTCAAGGAAGCCCTCTGTTTACCCATCTGTCAAAGAAGGAGGTGAAGCCGGGCATGGTGGTGTAAGCCTGTAATCCCAGCTTTAGGGAGGCTGAGACAGGAGAATCGTGAGTTCAAAGCCAGCCTCAGCAATGGCGAGATGCTAAGCAACTCAGTGAGACCCTGTCTCTACATAAAACACAAAATAGGGCTGGGGATGTGGCTCAGTGGTCAACTGCCCCTGAGTTCAATCCCAGGTACCAAAAAAAAAAGGAGGTGAGCTAAGATTCCTTCAGCTGTGGTTCTGAGATTGATGTTCCCTAGCTGTTTGGATGCTTGTTGCACACACCAAGTGTCCAGCCTCCCAGCTTCATGGCTAACTTGGCTGCAGGAGACAAAAGAAATCCATTTGCACCTTTTGTCTTCCAGTCTTTGTCCTGGGAACCTTCGCCTGCTATCTGTTAGCATCTCCAGGTAAGAGGTTAAGTTTTCAGGCAAGTGGCAAAAGAAGAGGCCATGACCCTGTTCTGGATTCCATGTGCTTGTCTGTCCTTGACTTGAGGACTGAAATGTATATGAAAAGGGCAGCTGTTTCAGTCAGCTTTTCATGGCTGTGACCAAAAGACCTGATAAGAACAACACAGAGGAGGAAAAGTTTATTTTGGCTCCCAGTTTACAGGTTCAGTCCATGATTTGCCGACTTCATAGCTCTGGGCTTGAGGCTGGGCAGAACGTCATGATGGAAGGGTGTGACAGAGGGGAGAGCCCAGGACATGGCAACGAGGAAGCAGAGAGTCTCCTGTTCACCAGGGACAAAATATAAACCCCAAAGTCACACCCCTGGTAACCTACTTCCCCCAGCCACACCCTGGTTGTCTTCAGTTATAGACCAGTTAATCCATATCAGTGGGTTAATCCATTGATTAGGTTACACCTTAAAAGTAATCATTTCACCTCTGAAAATTCTCACATTGTCTCCTCACACATGAGCTTCGTGGGGGGACACCTCATATATAAACCATAACAGTATCCTGGCTGTGACCTGAACTCCATGGATGCAAAGCACATTGTCCATGTCTCTCTTATTAAACCTGTGTGGAACTCTGTCTTTCTTGTCAGGCCATCCCAAGTGTAGGGTCACATGGCATCACTGCAAAACATCTTGTTTTGTTTTTTCTTCAGTACTAGGGATTGAACCCAGGGGCACTCTACTATTGAGCTACATCCCCAGTCTTTTTTATTTTGAGACAGAGTCTACTTAAATTACCCAAGCTGGCTTAGAACTTTGAATTTTTAATCCTCTGGCCTCAGCTTCCCAAATTCCTGGGATTATAGGCCCAACCACTGTGCCCACAACAAAGCATCCTTTGATAGGCTTCAGGAGTCTAAAGTCATCTAAGAGCAGGTCTCTCTTGCCTTCCTTTAGGAAGGGATGATTATGCACTTTTACAGATGGCTGGAGGAAGAGATTTAATTAATTTTGAAAGTTGGAAGCCTTAGTGTTTTCTTTACATGCTTAATTGTAGGTAAATTGGAAAATGCAGAAAATGATAAAGAATATAAAAATTGCTCATCATTTTATTACTGGCAGAGGAATAATCCCAAGACTTCCTGCTGGGTGATTAGGACAGTGGAGGGGGACAACACAGAGCAGGGCAAAGGAGGATCAGCCTCGATCTATTCACTGTCCCCCTTCCTGTTTTCCCCAAACCTTGTTCATGGCTCCTGACTGTCTTGTGTGCAGAGTCTGAGCATGGTGGCCAGCTCCACTTCAAGCCATGGTGGAGGCAGCCAGGGATGTGTGAAGAACAGAAGGGTCAGGTGGTTGTCCTGCTGCTCCTGGAGCAGCCTCTTCAGATGTTCTCCCAAAGGCATTCTGATGTGACTGCTCTGCAAATACTCCTCTGGCCTGAGGTTTAACCAACGCTTTGTCAGAAAGAAGAGCCCCTCCAGTCTTGTCCTTGACCAGAGAGACATAAGTGGATTTCCAGAGGCACTGGGACCCTTGCTTTGGCTCTCTCCCCTCACATGCAGGTTGAGGTGCTGCTGGTGCTTTTTCTTTCTTTCTTTCTTTTTTTTTTTTGCAGTACTGGGAATTGGACCTAAGGGTGCTCTACCACTGAGCTATATCCCCAGCCCTTTATTTATTTTGAAAGAAGGTCTCACCAAGTCACCCAGGCTGGCCTTGAACTTGCAATTTCCCTGCCTCATCCTCTGTGCAGGCTGAGAGCACAGCTGGGAGTACAGGAATATACTTGATTACTGGCTCTGCTGGGGCTTTTGATGAATACTGGTCTTTCCCAAGATGTTAGTTTGGTGCTCTGTCTGCTTAGGATGCTGACCCTGGCAATAGGATCCTGGAAGCTCTCTCCCTGATGATACATAAGCCATCCTAGTGGCTTGTCCAGTTAAAGGGGTAGAGAAAGTCTAATCAGTCAGTGGGTGGTAAAGAGGAAGTTGAGTAGGTACCTCAAAGGAAGTATGGACTTTGAAACAGGAAGAGAGAAAGAGAAGGTCTGGCCCAGGCATGAGAAAGATCCACTGAATACAGACAGACTCTAGGGAAAGGCTGGCCCCGTGACTGTCAATGTGGCCAGATGCTGGGTTAGATCCATGGGTGCTAGACTCCTGAGGCTCTTGTTCTGTCTATACATTAGAATCAGCTGGAAAGCTTTTTTTTTTTCTAACTTTGTTTATTTTTATGTGGTGCCGAGGATTGAACCCACTGACTCACATATGCTAGGCAAGTACTCTACTGCTGAGCTACAACCTCAGCCCTGGAAAGCTTTTAAGGAAGCTCAGTGCCCCAGAAATTCTGATTAATAGTTCTGGCTTGATGCTTGGACAAAAAAGTTTCATGAAATAATACTTAGACTATAGTACACTCTGATATTTTCTAGTCTATTCCATTTCATTGAGAAAGAGGCTGCTTCTGTTCCAGTAAATTGACTTCAAGACTACTAATGGACTATAACCCACCTTCCTGAAGCTATTCTTCTGTGTGTGTGCTCATTCTGTGGACGCTGGGAGCAATAACCTCCCTCCTCAGGCTCCCCTGTACCTAGGGCTGTGTGATTTAGGTCTGTGGCAAGTTCTGGAAGGTCCAAGGAAGATAGAAGGCCTGCTAGGAGCTTTCCTGGCCAGCACTGCTGTGGAGGCATCTGACCCTCTTGGGAGCTTTCTGAGCCAGGCTGCCACAGGAGGGAGCCGTGGATCTGGGCGAAGTGGAAGTAAGTGCCACAATAACCAGCTGCCTACAAGGGCCAAATTTCCTTAGGATCAAAGAGAATATTGTGAACACACTAAGAAATGCAAGGTTATAGATCAAGTAGCTGAGAAAATTGGGTAGAAACAGCAAGAAACACAACAGGAAGCCACTCAGCTTGTCTTTCCTGCTAGTGCCTACCCTAGTCAGTAATGAAATTGACGTCCCTTCCCTAAGTCCTGCAATCACTTGGCAAATACTGCTATGATTTGGGGAAGTGTCCCCCAAAGGTCCATGTTTTGAAGGCTTGGTCCCTAGCTCGTGGCACTATTGAGAGGTGGTAGGACCATTAAAAGGTGAGGCCTCGAAGTAAGTTAAGTCACTAGGGGTGCACCCTTGAAGGGGGTATTGGGACCCCAGCCCCTTCCTGAATAGTTCCTTCCTCTACATGCTCCCACCATGATGTATTGTGCTGCCACAAGCCCAAGAGCCACAGAGCCAACTGACCATGGACTGAGACCTCTGAAACTGTCAGTCAAAATAAACTTTTTCCTTTTTTTTTTTTTTTTTTAGTGTTACAAGGGGTTGAACCTATAGGGTCTCTATCACTGAGCTATACCCCCAGCTCTTTTTATTTTTTTGCAGTGGCTGGAAATTAATCCTAGGGCCTCACGCATGCTAGAAAAATGCTTTACCAATGAGCTATGTCCCCACAGCCCTTTATTTTGAGACAGAGTCTTGCTAAGTTACCCAGGCTGGCAGTTGCCTCAGCCTCCCAAATTGTTGGGATTATAGGCATGCACCACCATGCCTGGCTAACTTTTCCTTCTTTTTGTGTGTGTACCAGGGATTGAACCCAGGGGCGCTTAACCACTGAGCCATATTCTCCAGTCCTGCCCCCTACTTTTTTTTTTTTTTTTTTTGGTACTGGGGATTGAACTCAGGGGCACTTGACCACAGAGCCACATCTCCAGCCCTATTTTGTGTTTTATGTAGAGACAGGGTCTCACTGAGTTGCTTAGGGCCTCGCCATTGCTGAGGCTGGCTTGGAACTTGATTTTCCTGTCTTAGCCTCCCAAAGTGCTAGGATTATAGGCGTGCACCACCGCGCCCATCTCATCCCCCTTTTGTAATAATTTATTTAGAGATAGGGTCTCGCTGAGTTGCTCAGGGCCTTGCTAAGTTGCTGAGGCTGGCTTTGAACTCACGATCCTCCTTCCTTAGCCTCCCGAGCCACTGGGATTACAGGCATGCACCACTGTGCCTGGTTAATGTTTCCTCTTTTTTTTGGTACCAGGGATTGAACTCAGGGGCACTCGACCATTGAGCCACATCCCCAGCCCTATTTTGTGTTTTAGGTAGAGACAGGGTCTCACTGAGTTGCTTAGCGCCTCACTATTGCTGAGGCTGGCTTTGAACTCACAATTCTCCTGTCTCAGCCTCCCAAAGTGCTGGGATTACAGGTGTGCGCCACCGTGCCTGGCTAATGTTTCCTCTTATAAGCTGATTATTCCAGGTATTTTTTCACAGCAACAGAAAGTTGACTAACATATCTAGTAATGCCTAGTAATCCAGGTCTGTGTCTAAGTGTTGAGGATATAGAAGTGGAAAAAAAAAAAAGACAAAACCCCTGGATGACCAACAATAAACAGACAAGCAAGCCGGGTGCGGTGGCTCAAGCCTGTAATCCCGGCACTTAGGGAGGCTGAGACAGGAGAATCGCGAGTTCAAAGCCAGCCTCAGCAACTGTGAGGCGCTAAGCAACTCAGTGAGACCCTGTCTCTACATAAAACACAAAATAGGGCTGGGGATGTGGCTGAGTGGTCGAGTGCCCCTGAGTTCAATCCCCAGTACCAAAAAAAAAAAAAAAAAAAGACAAGCAAGTGAATGCAGTGTGTCTAGTGGATCCAAGTGCTGGGAAAGAAACAGCAGCAAAGTGGGAGAGGGAGAAGGAGTGCGAGGGTGGGAAGGATGCTATTGTGAATAGGATGATCACTGCCAGGTGGCATGTGGGCAGAGACTGAAGGGAAGAAGTGGACAGTGTTCCATCTAGGGAAGTGTGAAGCAAAGGCCTGTTGCTGGAGCAGGCAGACTGAGCACTGGAGGCATCTTGTGCAGCACAGTATGTGGGAGCCAGCGGGTGTGGGCTCAGCAAGGTAGTGGGCAGGTCATGCAGGTCTCATCTGCCATGGTAAGGCCTTTGCTTCTTACTCAGAAGGGAGTGCAAAGCCCTTGGAGGGTAGTGGAGACATGACATAAATTAACTTGATGTTATAAAACATACTTCGTTCATGGTTGTTCTCCTGAGCATAGATTTTAGGGTGACTGCAGTGAAGCAGGGTGAGCATGTAGGAGTCTCTAGGTATGCAGGTGAGCAGTGATGGTGGCTTTGATCAGAGATGACAGGATCTCTCGATGGATTAGATGTGGGTGAGAGAGAGCGAATCAATCATGGATGACTCCTACACTGCGTCTATATGAGTTTTAGAGATGCTGAGAACACCAGTTTCTTTCTAAACAGCTGCACAAGAATTGAGGTGGTAGGCTGCAGAGGTGAGCAGACCCCTTGATTACAAGGGCAGCAGCCACCTCCTCCGTCCATCTTTGGTGGACACCCTGAGAGTGTATATGAGGTGACTGTGACCTCCTTGAGCACCAGTTCAGGGTCAGTGCATAGTTCAAAAGTATTGGACTCAGCAAACAGCCTTCCAGAAAGATCCATTATGCTGTGGGACAGTCACCATATAAACTTCATTTTAAGTAGAAAGCGGACCCTAGGCTGCGTCCCAACAGTGCACAGTGGTGCCATCAAGTGGTGATAAAAAGGAGGGAGGGAGAGAGGGGAAGAGAGGGGGAAAGAGGGAGGGAGGGGAAACTGGGTTTTGAATTCAGGGCTGATGATCACTACTACACATAAGAACCTAGGAAAGTTTCTGTGTGGTTTACTAAAAGGCACTGAGCATGATATTTTCCAGTATGGGAGGAGAGCATTTACTAGGTTTCCCAGATTCCCATGTTTCTGTGTATTGACAATTAAATTTCTGTCCTTTCCTCCATTTCCATAAACTGTGAAGGGCTCCATTGTGAGGGAAAGGGGAAAACCCACCTCAGAAAGGCTTCCTGAGTCAACTCAGCCCAGCCTCCAGCTTACTAAGCCTCCAAACTGAATGACCAGTTTATTCTGGTTTGCCAGGACTTACCATATTTTAGCACCAAAGTCATAAGTTCTAGAGACCCTCTTTTCCCAGGCAAACCAGAGCAGTTGATCACTCTGACCTCCAGCTAACCCTTGTGCCACAGACTTGGTGACAGCTAGATGTCTTGTCTTAGAGAAACAGTTAAAAACCTCATTCATGATTGAAGAACAAAAAGAATCCAAGTTAATTTTATGGCTCTGGGCTACCAGCCTGAAATGATGGAAGATATTTTCCTAATCAAATTTGCCAGATGGATTTATTAGAAAATCAAAACAAGAATTTTATCATCAACTTATTGCCTCATAACAACAGCAAAGGAATCTCAATCTGGTTTCTTTGTGAAAAAACTAAAACTCGAATGTCATCCCTTTATAATAAAAATGAGACAGTTAGCATGCACTCTCCCAGACATCATATCTGCTATTGTCACATCATTTCCTGTGGCCTAGATATAAATGGAAAATGACAAAAGGAATCTACTTCAAGCTGAAGTCATGTTTTGTTTAAATCCTGGATTATATATAAAAGCTTTTTCACTGAAAGCATTTGAATGAAGTGAAAAGGTCATATTGTCACTACGGCTTTACAGGAAATTGATGTCTTAACTGTAGAAATTTTAAAAGATGCATTCTGGAATGAATACCAATAAGTAGCACATGCATAATAGTAAATCCTAGTCCATGTTATAGAAGAGCCAACTCTACTTAGCAAGGAGAGAGTCCTTTTTCTCTCCAAGGCTGTGTACTTTCTCTGTCTTTATAACAACTAATGAGTGATTGATAAGACTTTGAAAACCAGGCAATGAAAAATCGAAAACTTGAATGTTACAACATTTGAGTTTAATAAATAATAAAGAAATTTAACCTGTTTAGTGATCAGGAAAATGAAGATTGAGACTACAATGAAAGACACATTTGAGTCCTATTTGGCTGGCAAAAAAATGACAAGGTGAGATAATTTCACATTGGAGAAAATGTGTGGGGCTGGGATTGTAGCTCAGCGGTAGAGCGCTTGCCTCGCATGCGTGAGGCTCTGGGTTCGATCCTCAGCACCACATACAAAGCAATAAAATAAAGATATTGTGTTCATCTACAACTAAAAAAATATTTTAAAAAAAAAAGAAAATGTGGATCAAAAAAGTCCCTTATACATTGTTAGTAGGAGTGGAAATTGAGTACCTTGGAGATAGTTTGGCATTATCTTGTAAAGCTGAAATTCACATACCCTAAAATCAGCAATACCATTTGTAGATGTAGGTATGTTACTGAGAGAAGTAGATGTTAGATGTGATGTTCATAGCTACTAGTACTCTAAGAAAACACACTTTGACAGGAGGATAAATAATTCTTGGTATGTTAACACAAGGGATATATGTTTACATTTATATTTATTTATTTTATTGTACTATGAATTTAACTTGGGTGCTCTACCATTCAACTATACCCTCAGCCCTTTTTTATTTTTGAGATAGGATCTCAATAAGTTTTAGAGGCTAGACTCAAACATGCCATCCTCTCACCTCATCATCCCAAGTAGTCAGGATTACAGGTGTGCACCACCATGGCCTTTTATATGTTTTGCAGTACTGATGATTGAACCCAGGGGTGCTCTGCCACTGAGCTACGTCCCCAGCCCTTTTAAGTTTTTATTTTGAGACAGGGTCTCACTGAATTGCCCAGGCTGCCTCAAATTTGTGATCGATCCTTTTTTTTTTTTTTTGGTATCGGGAATTGAACTCAGGGACACTCGACCACTGAGCCACATCCTCAGCCCTATTTTGCGTTTTAGGTAGACAGGGTCTCACTGAGTTGCTTAGCGCCTTGCCCTTGCTGAGGCTGGCTTTGAACTTGCGATTCTCCTGTCTCACTCTCCCAAAGTGCTGGGATTATAGGTGTGTGCCACTGCGCCCAGCTTGTGATGGATCCTCTTACCTCAGCTTCCTGAGTAGATGGGATTACAGGTGCGTACCACTGCGCCTGGCTTGCAGTAACATTTTAAAAAAGGAAAAGCCACCCAATCCAGGAAACATGCTTTTAAGCAGATGGAAAATATTTTAATGCCATTAGTTGACATTCTATTGTAAAGAAGAGATTTCCTCCCTATCAACATTTTGACATTTTCTTTTTTTTAAATATGTCTTTATTTGTTGATGGACCTTTATTTATTCATTTATTTATATGCGGTGCTGAGAATCGAACCCAGTGCCTCACACATGCTAGGCAAGTGCTCTACGCCTGAGCCACAACCTCAGCCCGACATTTTAATTTCATTATTAATAATAGTAGCTATATTATGAGCATGGACTTAGGGATTTTAAAATTATTGTTCCATGTGTTACAACTTATTTGTGACATTATTTATTTATTTTTGATACTGGAGATTGAACTCAGAGGTGTTCGACCACTGACCAACATCCTCAGCCCTATATTGTGTTTTATGTAGAGACAGGGTCTCACTGAGTTGCTTAGCGCCTCGCTGTTGCTGAGGCTGGCTTTGAACTCGCAATCCTCCTGTCTCAGCCTCCCAAAGTGCTGGGATTACAGGCATGTGCTATGGTGCCCTGTGACATTTATTCTTTTTGATGCTCAAATTGTTCCAAATTTGGCTAAGAGCTCTTTCAACATGGCTGCTGTGTCCTTTTGGCGTATTCTCTTCAGTATTTTAGCTCACCTTTATTTGTTTATTTATTTATTTTGCAGTATTTGGGCTGAACACAGGGGTGCTCTATGACTAAGCTATGTCTCCAGCCCTTTTTAATTTTTATTTTGAGAAAGGGTCTTACCAAGTTACCAGAGCTGACCTAGAACTTGTGATCCTCCTGACTCAGCCTTCAGAGTCTCTAGGATTACAAGGCATGCCCACCATACCTGGCTTTGAGCTCTTTGGCACAATAAGATGTTGCGGCTTGATTTGCACTTCCCAGTCTCAGCCTTGGGATCAGCCACTCCTCAAAGGATCTGCTTGCTTTTAGTGGAAAGTGGTAGTTAGAAGCCAGGTTTTTTTGCTCCTGGGATATCTTTGCAGAGGTACAAAAAATCTTTTTAAAAACCATAAATTCATACTCATTTCTTACTCCAGTTCAACAACACATAGTTCTCTACCTTCCCCATTCCATATCTGTATTTTCCATTTACTTTTGTTTTCCCTAGGAATATTGTCTTCATGTAGGATCTCCTATGCTGCTGTGTATTCATTAGAAAAATAACATTCCTTAGAATAAGAGATGCCCCCCACCCTCATGAGCGATGGCATCTTACACATTCAATGTTCCCTTTCTGAGACTTTATAAAATATGCAGACAGGAGAGTCAGGACGCAAGTTTCACTTGCAGTATTTTATGTTCTTTCAATTATTGCATACTTAGCATATATAACTTTGATAGCAAAAAGGACACTTCAAGGCAAAATAAAAAAGATAACCTACATAGACTGTCAACCCTTGGCGCCTACTTATACCTGCTGGGAGTCGGGCGTTGAGGGAAGGAGATGAAGAAGTAAAGTAGATAACCAAGGACCGAGAGATGGGGAGAGCGCAGGGCGCTCCTGCGGGAGATCAGGACGCCGCCTGTTCAGGGACACCCCCCGCCCCGCTCTGAGGATGCTGAGGAGCCCCCACCAACTTGTCCCGCGCAGAAGTCAGCCGAGACTCGCTGTGCTCCACCGCAGAGCACCCCTCCGGAGGTCAGCTGAGGACTCGCGGCGGCGGCAGGAAGGGGCGGGGCCTGGAGCGGATGATTCGCGTGGATTGGCTGCGGCGCGCGGCGCACGAGCCAGTCATCGCGCGCCCGGCTCCGTCCCGGTCGCGCCGCACGCCGTGTTCACGTGCCGCCGCGCCCCGCCCGGCGTGCACTGCGCCGCCTGCCTGTTCCGTGAGCACCGCGTGGACCCGGAGCGGACCCGGCCTGCTGGCTGCCTGGCCTCCGCGCCCTCCTGCGGTCAGGTGTTTTCGTGCCGAGGGGTGTTTTCTGAGAACCCCTGGGAGCGACTGTGTTTTGTAAACACTCCAGTTGAAATAGGTCGGGCAAGTGCCAATCTCTGAGTTGGTGAGGGGGCGGGGCGCGATGGGCGAGCGAGCCGCCGAAGAGGAAAACAGTTACGGGGAGTTTTTGTTTTTGTTGAACTAGGGAGTCTTGGACCAGGAAGGTTGTGTAAGAGCACGCAGTGTTTTTATCTTCGATTTGAGAGGAACACAACTGCTTGGCACAAGGGTGGTGCTAAATCTGCCGCTCGTGGACACGATGTTGTGCATAACATAGGTGTAAATAACCCACTGAAACCTCTGGGGAAGACGCTTTCCGAGGATCAGGGGCCACCGTGATCCCCAGGTGACGAAAGCACAACTGTCTCATTAGTGCAAGTTCTGAGAACGGGGGAGATTGCTCCTAGCCTCTGGTTTCGGGTCCAGACCCCCTCCAAGGACCTAGAATGAACTGGGTTTGTGGCTACACCCGACTCTTCTTAAAGAGGGCCTGAAGTTAATTTGGGGCTATTTACTAACCTGGGGAAGTGTCAGTAAATATCACGTGAAGCGTAGTTGCAAGAAGTGGGGATGTTTAACCCAGACAAGGCAGGACCGAGGGACATGTGACCTATGACTGGTAGTATTGGAGAGACTGTAAATAAGAGGTTAGACTAATCTCTAGAGGTTGGACTGATCTTGTTCTCCCTCCAGACAAAACATTTTTTTCTACAAGAGGTGAATTTGAGGTCATTTGTAAAGACGGGGTAGGAATATACTTAGGAAGTTAGATCCTGGAGTCAGGTACAGCTAGATGTTTACATTTATTAGAGAAAGTTGGAGATGAGATTCAAATATTTCCATCTGCCAGACTCCAAAGCTCTAGCCTCTTTATGATGCATCTATTTTAATAGAAGAGGTTACTTTGTGAATAATCAGATTGCAGAATGGTTTCTGAATTGATGAGTCACACTGTATTGGAAGGTTTGTCTGCCTCTGTTAATCTGTGTGATGGTTATCTCAGGTAAAGAGGGAGATTGTTTAGGGCCAAGTGAAGATACCAGGGCCAGTTACTTGGATGGAGGAGGCATCCAGTCTCACCAGACAGTCAGACCTTCATTGGTGGATGTCTTGTCCTTACAAGTGCCCTCACAGTTACTAGAAGAGTAATCATGACTTTAACAAATGTGATCATAGTATCCCATTGCCTTCCAACTTTCTCATTTTCTCCTAACCTACACCCTAACCCTCACCCTGGCTGACACTTCTTCCCCTTCTCCACCCCATCTGCTTTTATCAGACTAGAAGTGAGATCCATCTAAGGACTGGAGTAACTTTGACCTGAGTAGAGTGTAGCCCTTCAGGTAACACCAGGTATAGCACCCTGTAAATTCTGGGGGAAATGCCCGTGCTGGTTTGATTCAGCTCTGTGGTCCTCAGGGATGGGACATATAAGACTTAAGCCTGTATAGATAGATGCATAATGGAGGTAACCCTCTCTAAGGGTTTGAATTTGTTTTATGAATTAAGAACTTCATACCTTGTTCTTTTTTTTCCCCCTTGGTATGTGCATGTATGTGTTTGTGGTATTGGGAATTGAATCTGGAGGTGCTCTACCACTGAATCACATCCCTAGCCCTTCACCCCTTTTTTTGAGATATAATCTGACTGTTGCAGAGGCTGGCCTCGAATTTGCTATCTTGTTGCCTCAGCCTCCCAAGTAGTTGGGATTATAGGTGTGCACCACTGTGCCTGGCTAATAGCTTCATACTTTCTGAAGACCGGGGGTGGGGGAATACCAGGGATGGAACGCAGTTGCACTTGACTACTGAGCCACATTCCCAGCCCTATTTTGTATTTTTTTAGAGACAGGGTCTCATTGAGTTGCTTAGCACCTTGCTGTTGCTGAAGCTGGCTTTGAACTTGTGATCCTCCTCCCTCAGCCTCCCAAGCTGCTGGGATCACAGGCCTGCACTTCCAAGTGTGGCCAAACGTTTTTTTGATCTCTACTGTGTTAATTAAATTGTCAAATACAAACCATTTTAACATCCATTGGAAGAAGATGGGAGTTACCGTATGTGTATAAAGAGGAAATACCTATTTTTTCCCTGGATTCCTGGCAGACCTGGTTATAGTTTCTTATCAAGGAAGTACCAACTAATTTCTTTTCCCTTGGAGGGATGTGCTTGAGGCAGCCTTGGAGTCTGGTCACCTTTCTGCACTGAGCATGGCTTTGAGAGCTCTACAAGATAGCTCTAAAAATTCTCTTTCCTTCCTTTCTGTAGATCTCCTGTATTATCCTTAACCCCCTTGGTCTCTTTCCTCTCTGCTCTCAGAGTGTTAAGTAAGTAGTGATTCACTGAGGCAGCCACACCCAGCCCTAAGCAGTATTGTATAGAAGGTGAAATGGTGTTTCTGTTTCTACTGGTCTCTTTCTCCCCTTGGAAAGTGCCAAGATTTTTTTTTTTTGTTTTTTGTTTTTGCTTTTTCTGCTGTCAAATCCTTATATCCTTCATTTGCATTATCTTTGAATAGTAGATAGTTGCTCAATTTGCATTTTGATTGATCTCTAAGGTTGTTAACCCAAGGTGATATTTAATGAAGGGCTTTAGGACATCAACAATTTAGAGGTGTAGGGACCTAGGTTTAGTCACCTTGTTTTTTTCCTTGCCTGATCCACTCTTTACCTCATTTTTGTACAAAAGGGCAGCTCAGGTAGGGGCAGCCATGAAGATGGTGGAGGCCTGTGGATAGTAACGAGTAAGCTGTGGAATCCTCTGCTCTGCTCCCACTTACTGAGTCAGGTTCCTCCTCATGCTGACCATTTTGTATTCATGAGCTATCACGAAGTGTGCTGCCTCAAAAATTTATAAGGGGTTGGGAATTTGTTCGATAGGACTGAATCGCAGGCTGTGCGGTGGAGGATAGAAGTGTATGGAAGAGAGGCAGAATGGTGGAATGTTGAGCACGGGCCCTGGAGTTAGCTTCCTGAGTTCAAGTACCAGCCCCACGGCTAAGCAGCTGTGGGGGTTTGGAGAATTTCCCTAGTCTCTCTGCTTAAGCTCTAAACTGTCAATCTCACAGGGTTGTGAGGATTAAATGAGCTACTACACATCAGATGCTTCAGTGCAGCCTTGCAGATGCTTAGTGCTTTCTCAGTGGTTATTTCTAGTCTTAAAGGAGCTCAGTCCCAGCAGTGACAATTCTTCAGTTTCTGCCACCACATAATTGTATGTGAGTTTAATGGCCAGGAAATACAAAGATAGGATGGTGAGCACAGCCACTGCCCCTGTCCCTAGGTATGAACTGTTCTTTTTTTTTAATATTTATTTTTTGGTTGTAGGTGGACAGAATATATTTTATTTTTATGTGGTGCTGAGTATCGAACCCAGTGCCTCAGGCGTGGTAGGTGAGCACGCTACCACTGCGCCACAACCCCAGTCCCTGAACTGTTCTTTCATTTAGCCTCCCTAGAGTGGGGGAAAGAGAGGAACCAGGCCATCTCTAGTGGCCTGACTTATTATCTAAAAACTTCCAACACCCCTTCCAAAGTGGTCTTTAGTTCAGTGCCTCTCCTTCTCTTGCCAGAAGTTTTCTAACAGGGGTCTGCGTTCTTGAACTTTTTGGTACACTGACCTGCTTGGGCAGTAGATGCACTGAGAGGGAGGGGGAGGGGGAGCATCATCTCCATTCTTTCTCTTGGGCCTGAAGAAGCGTAGTGTGGTCTTCTGGCTACAGAAGCAGGGCAGGATCTTGGTTTTAATGAACAGAGGGATGCAGGTGGCTTACAACTTGACTGTGATGGTAGGAGACAGGTGTCGTCAAGAAGTACAGAATAGACCTAGTTTTCCTTGGGATGTTTGATTTTGATCTTGGTCTGTCCATATCTGTTCCTCAGACCCCTCATGTAATCCTTGGATAGGATGCAGATAAGCTAGCCATTGCGCATTGGTGCAGTGGAGGCAGTGCGCAAGGAATAGGGAGGAGGACGCTGCTGGTGTCTATAGAGGGGTTGACAAATACGTGGAGTCTTTAAAAATCATCCTAAATATTTGGCATCTCTAAATGTTTATGGGTTAGGGAAAAATTCCAGTTACTGAGCTGTGTGAACAAAATTGGCCATGAGGCTCAGAGACCAGAAGAGACTGGCTCCTGTCTAACTTCAATTTTATAAAATTTTTATTTCATGGATGTGCATTTCCTTAAGCTTTTCCCAGCTTCTTTTAGTTTTGGGTTCTTGGATACTGAGAAGATTGAAATATTGATAGTATGGCTTACCCTCTAGAAAGACTTTTCTTTTTTTTTTTTTTAAAGATTTTTTTTTTTTTAGTTGTAGATGGACACAATGTCTTTATTTTAATAACTAAAAAACTAACTAAAAAAAAACAAATAAATAAATAAACAAATAAATAACTAAAAAAAAACAAAAACAAAAAAACTGATGGTCTCTTCATTAAAGAACAATAGGGTGAGCCCAAGGCTCACTCCCACTTCAAGAAAAACCCCAAACAGAAGCCCAAGAAATTCAATGTAAAAAAAGATTCCCAGAATGTTACTAACTTAAGGTAACTACAAATAGGGAATAAGAAAAGTCTTTCTAGGGGTTGGGATTGTAGCTCAGCGGTAGAGCGCTTGCCTTGCATGCGTGAGGCCCTGGGTTCGATCCTCAGCACCACATACAAAGCAATAAAATAAAGACATTGTATCCATCTACAACTAAAAAAATAAAATATTAAAAAAAAATATCTTATTTGAGGTTGTAGTTTGTGATCTGAAAAATTTGGATACCTCTGCTTAAAGCAGTGATGAGAGGGTGGAGAGAGCGCCAGCACTTCTTAAGCTTGAATGCCTGGGAATCATCTCGAGAGTGTGTTCAGATGCAAATCCTTGTTCCATAGGTCTGGGCTGGAGCCCAGAGTTCTGCAGTTGGAAGGCTGACTCAGAAGGCATGAATTAGTGCTTTCCCGTTTTTGCTGCAGAACTCCATTTAGAGTCTTAGTCATGGAGGGAAACCCCAAAACCACTGGGTGTCAAGGACAAATGCTATGACGTCTCCTCCTGGAACACTCGGTGCTATCCTAGAGACTGAGGAAGTCCCTGCTCACTGCTTGCTCCCTGGCTCCCTTAGTGGACTCGTCAGAGAATTTGCCAGAATCTGTTCCCATCAGGGATGTATCATGTGCTTCCTGATGTCAGTTTACTTCTTGGTCCAGGTAGCTTCTTTAGACTGCTTCAGGGGAGGTGCTGGTGAAAAGGGGAGCAGGTGGCTTAGAGGAGCAGGGAGCAGAAGGGAGGAGCCACAGTGAGGTTCCTCTTCCACCATCTGTACTGGGCAGACACGGGTGCTTTACTTTCTTTCCATCTTGCTTCAGACTTAGTGGTCTGTCACACAGTTGCTTCCTGTGGGAGCTCATATTGGGAAAGCACGCTTAAACACTGTTCCTTAAAATCAGAGTTCCACCAGGCTGTGTTCTTTTACCACTCTAAATGAACTGAGACACCGAATGGTGAAATGACTTATCTAAGATCACAAGGCAGAGCAGGTACAAATTCTTCTATTCTGTTTTAATAAAACCTGTCTGTTTGGGAGTCAGGTTATTAGATTTAAGTTTTGAGATTTAAATTCTCATTAATCAAGTAAGTACAGTCTGTCCAGTACTATCCAAAAATTCAGAGATGACTGTGACATAGTTCTTGGCCTTAAGGGACTCCTGGTCTGTGGAGAGAGGTCAGTAAAGGATGTGTTTATAGACTGTTGAGTGCTGTGATGGGTGAGGTCACTACACTAAAGGAATCTTGGGAGGGTTTCATTTCTCAAAGAAGTAGGATCTGAGAAGGTTAGCTAAAGGGAGTGTCCAAGCTGAACTCTGTCAGGTGAATAACCAGCTAGGTAAAGATTGGGGAGGAACCAGGCGCAGTGGCGCAAGCCTGTAATCCCAGCACTTAGGGAGGCTGAGACAGGAGAATCATGTGTTCAAAGCCAGCCTCAGCAACTGAGAGGTTCTAAGCAATTCAGTGAGACCCTGTCTCTAAATAAAATACAAAATAGAGCTGGGGATGTGGCTCAGTGAGTGGTCAAGTGCCCCTGAGTTCAATCCCTGGTAACAACAACAACAATAACAAAAGTCTAATTACTTATGCTTGTTAACTGTCTGCTTTCTCAATGTATTGAGCCATTTGCCATGAAATAGCCCCCTTCTATAACCTAGTACGTATTCTTCATTTTTATTTACTTTTTATTTTTATTTTTGGATACTGGGTATTATTGAACTAAGCAGGTGCTTTACCATTGAACTACTACCCCAGTCCTTTTTATTTTAAGTCAGGTTCTCAGTTGCTTGAGGCTTTTCCTAAGTTGATTAGGGCCTTGCTAAATTTGTGAGGCTGGCCTCAAACTTCTGATCTTCCTGCCTCAGACAGACTCCAGAGTGGCTGGGATAGCAGACGTGTGCCACCACAGCTGGCTGGTCTATTTATATTTAATGCAATTATTAACTGTCTTAAAGTACACAAGAACCAAAAGTCCCTGTCCCTCCTTATTCCTCTTGTTAGAAAGGGGAAGTGTTAGAGTGAGCTATTTTTTCAGTCTATTCTGATCCCTGCAAGTATGGGTTTGGGTGTGGCCTGCTTTCTAATGATGTCCTCAGTGGCAGACACTGACGTGATGACCTTCTGTACCTTCTGTGATGACCTTCTGTACGTGGACTTGCAGAGGGGGGAGTCTTCAGGTTTTGAGTGCTGGTTACCACACTGAACTTTTTTAATTTTTTTGCCACCATGGATTGAATCTAGCTGCTCAACCACTGAGCCATATCCCCAGCCCTTTTTAAATTTTTTTATTTTGAGAAAGGGTCTTGCTAAATTGCTCAGGGCCTCATTATGTGCTGAAGCTAGCTTTGAACTTGTGATCCTCCTGTGTCAGCCTTCCAAACTGCTGGGATCACAGGTATGCACCACCACATGGCACTTTTTGTGAAAAGGGCTGATGGTGAGCAGATTCAGCCACAGGAGCCACTTGCCCTGCACACCCCCCCCCCCCCCCCGTCCTAACACAAAGCCTCTGGCCTTTACTCTCTAATCCCTTTCAACCCTAAAAAGCCCACTGACCTCATGATGATATCTTAAGATGATGAACTTGTCAATTTACAAAGGATTTACTTATATAAAAGGTTCTTTTTTTTTTTTTAAATTTGTTTTAGTTGTAGATGGACACGATATCTTTATTTATTTTTATGTGGTGCTGAGGGTCGAACCCAGTGCCTCACACATGCAAGGCAAGCGCTCTACCACTGAGCTACAATCCCAGCCCCATATAAAAGGTTCTTAACAGAGGGCCTTACAGAGGTGCACCAGTGGTGGCCCTGGCAGAGGAACAGGAAAATCTCTTGAGAGCACAATTTCTACCCTTCACTCCAAGCCTGGAGTGTACTGGGCAGGCCTGATTTGACACATCCTGGGTGTGGGCAAGGTGAAGATCCTCTTTGTCTACATCATTCGCACGGAAGGTGTTCTCCCAGGCAAACAGCCACATGCCCTGTTGGTGTGTCCTGTCATTAGGCAGACCTTGCAGTTTCACAAGTTTCTCAGATCCCTAACCAGACCTAGTGGTCAACAGGATCGGACTCCTTCATGGTCACGCTGTGAGAGCCAATTTCCAACATTCTAAATTGGAGCCAAAGGTACTGGGTTCTAATGACCCAGGGCATCGTGATGTGGTGATGAGTCACTTCTTAAGATATCTAGGACATATGCAGGTTCTTTTAAAGTCTCCCTTGTGGTCAGTGGGGAAACAGGATAAAAACATTCATCTTAAAAGACTGAGGTGGTGAGGACTGGAGCAAGGCCAGATACCTTGTCCAGGAAGGACAGAACTAGATCTTAAACTTGTGACTGTGATGTGGGGACATATCTGTCCTGTCTCTCCCTGAAAGCAGCTACATTAGTCATCTTTTTGTGGTTGTAACCAAAATGCCCGACAAGAACAACTTGGAGGAGGAAAAGTTTATTTTGGCTCAGTTTGAGAGGTTCAGTTTGTGGTCAGCCAGCTCCATTGCTTGGGGCCTGAGGTGAGGCAGGACATCATGGCGGAAGGGTGTGGTAGAAAAAAAGCTACTCAGCTCATGATGGCCAGGAAGCAGAAAAAGAGAAGGGAAGGGTCTACAGGGAAGGTGAATCCTTCCTGGGTATATCCCCAGTGACCCATCTCTTCCACTCATGCCTACAGTTACCACCTAGTGAGTATGTTCAAGCTAGGATGGATTGATTAGGTCATGACACTCATAATCGAATCAATTCACCTCTGAATGTTCCTGCATCAACACAGGAGCTTTTGGGGGACACCTCATATCCAAACTATAACAGGCCATTGTATAATAAGCTGCTGTATCTTCCCTCAGGTTCACCCTCATTACCACTCATTTCTATCCAGTAGCTACCCTCTATGCAGCTATGCAGTTCTTTTTTTTTTGTACTGGAGATTGAACTCAGGGGCACTCGACCACTGAGCCACACTCCCAGCCCTATTTTGTGTTTTTATTTAGCGACAGGGTTGCCTTTGCTGAGGCTGGCTTTGAACTCGTGATTCTCCTGTCTCAGTGCTGGGATTACAGGCTTGCGCCACCGTGCCCGGCTTGCAGTTCTTTTTTTTTGTTGTTGTTTATTTTTTTTGTAGATGGACAATACCTTTATTTTATTAATAACAATACCTTTATTCTATTTATTTGTTTTTATGTGGTGCTATTGTTATTTTATTAATAACAATACCTTTATTCTGTTTATTTGTTTTTACGTGGTACTGAGGATCGAAACCAGTGTCTCACCCATGCTAGGCAAGCACTCTACCACTGAGCTACAACCCAGTCCCAGCTATGCAGTTCTTGACAGGGCCCCTGGCACAGGATCTGGGTTTGTTTGTTTTTTGGTACTGGAAATTGAACTTTTTAATTTTTTATTTTGAGACGGAGTCATTCTGAGTTGCTTAGGGTCTTGCCAAGTTTCTAAGGCTGTCCTCAGATTTGTGATCCTCCTGCCTCAACCTCCAGAGAGTGCCACAACACCTAGCTCTGTTTCATCTTTATGCCTTGGTTGGAGGTGTCTTCTCTCAATCCTGTTCTCCCCATACTTTCGCTAAGGTACCCTCCTTCACAACATGCCTTGCACCAGGATCTTCTAGGTAGCTTTCCCTGACTGCATAGGCAGAGTTGGAGCATCCTTCTTGGCCCCTAAATACTCAATAACAAACCACCCCCATCACCTCTCATTGCTTCTGAAGTCCTGTGGCTCCCAGTGCTGAGCAGAGACTTGCACACTGGTGGAAGCTTGTGAAGAGGCCATCTGTGTCATTTGCATATGGAAGATCTTGTCTGTTGTAGTGTCTTGAGCACCACTTGCTGCAGGGAAGGTGGGCCAGCAGCTGTGCTGGATGCAGAAAAGAGTTGAGCTGTCAGATTTCATCTCACACCAGTTAGAATGGCAACTATTCAAAATACCAGCAACAATAAGTGCTGGCGAGGATGCGATGAAAAAGGTACACTCAAAACATTGCTGGTGGGACTGCAAATTGGTGCAACCAATCTGGAAAGCAGTTTGGAGATTTCTTAAAAAACTTGGAATAGAACCACCATTCGACCCAGCTATCCCACTCCTTGGCCTGTACCCTAAAGACTTAAAAACAGCACACTACAATAAAGCAGTCACCTCAATGTTTATAGCAGCACAATTCACAATTGCAACCCAGATGCCCTTCAATAGATGAATGAATAAAGAAACTGTGGTACATATACACAATGGAATATTATTCAGCAATAAAAGAAAATAAAATTATGGCATTTGTAGGCAAATGGATGGAACTGGAGAACATTATGCTTAGTGAAGTAAGCCAATCCCAAAAAACCAAATGCCGAATGTTCTGTCTGATTAGTGGATGAAGATACATAAAGGGGATGGGAATGGGGAACATAGGAGAAATGGAGGAACTCTGGATGCAGCAGGGGGGAGGTGGGGGAAGGGAAAGGGGAATGGGTATAGTAATGATGGTTGATTGAGATTGTCATCACTACCTTTGGTGCATGTATGAAGACACAAATGGTGTGACTCTATCTGGTTTGCAACCAGAGAAATGGAAAAATTGAGCTCTATGTATGTGCTATGACTTGAAACGCATTTAAATAAAATAATATATAAAAAAAAGAGTTGAGCTGTGAAGAGGCTCAAGGTGTGGATGGGAATGTGTGTGCACACACATGTACTACCTGTCTACACTCCCACACCAACAGTCTTTATGGTACAGGAAGTAAGAGCTTGTGGGCACCGCAAGGGAGGGAAGGAGGCATTCATACATAGAGGATGGGTAGGGAGTAGATAGACAAAGGCAAAGGGGATTTCTGGAGGAGTGCTCTGTAGAAATGTCAAGATGGACTGCAGGAAGGTGTTTGTGGGGAAGAAATGGATCAAATGCAGGAGTGGAGATGGAATCAGGGAAAGGTTGCTGAGATCACATTGTAGGGGCCCTCAGTGAAGACTGAGGAGGTTAAGATTGGTCTGGGAGGCACCAGGGAGTCAGGGATAGTTTCTGGGCAGGGGAAGAATAGAATCAAAGTATTGTTTCAGGAAGATTAGACTGTGGCGTTCCTAGTGGATTGGAAAGGAGAGGCAGTATAGCAAAGGAGAGTGGGAAGTGATGACTGGGGTCAAAGGTAGACTTTTAGAGTTAAAACCTGAGTGGAGATGGCAGGGATGGGAAGAACATAGATAATTGATAAAGGAAACATGGGTGGGCAAGGTGGTGCACACCTCTAATACCAGAAACTCAGGAGGCTAAGGCAGGAGCATCACAAGTTCAAGGCCAGCTTCAGCAACTTAGCAGGACCCTTAACTTAGCAAGACACATTCTTAAAATAAAAAATGAAGAGGACTGGGGATGTAGCTTAGTGATAAAGAGCCCCAGGGTTCAATCTCCAGTACCAAAATAATGTTAAATGAAATGAAATAATTAAAAAATAAATAAAAAGGAGTGGAGATGTAGCTCAGCAGTAAAGCATCCCTGGGTTCAATCCCTAGTACAAAAGAAAAAGAAAGAAATAGGAGAAAACATTATGTGAGATAGTATTTGGTGACAAATCAGATATGAGAATGGGAGGGACAAGTTACGGTAAGGAGAGGCAGCAGTCTTTACCATATAATGTCACACCTTACTCCAGAGCCCAAACTGTTTGGCCATCCTCTTGAGTCTTAGTTTTCTCATCTGTAAGGTAAGGTTGTTGGATCTCTGATTCATTCTGGTTTCCTAATTCAGACCTGCTAGTCACATCATTTCACTTACCCAGACCTGTTTACCAGAAGAAGTTGAGACTTCCCTGACCTTTCCCTACCTAGCTGTTTAACTTAGTTTCTTAATCCAGGGTTAGAGTTCCTAGAAAAGTCATCTTCAGTAAATAATAAACAAGCTGAGTTCCTGCCTGTCTGACAATGCCCTGTGCACCTGCCTGACTGCATCACCCCATCAGGCAGAGGACATGCAGCCTCGAGCTCAAGTTCTGCAGGGTGAGGGATTCCATAGCCTAGGCTGACCTCCCGGGCCTATTAGACTAGGGCTGCCAGCCGGAAACCAAGACCTGGGGCTTGCTTGCTGGGCTCATCTGCTTGTGTGGAGCCAGGCCTACTGACTGGACCACAGGTACCCAACTGACTTGGGCAATAGCCAAAGCCTGTGTGAGATAACCTGGAATTAGATCCTTCCTCTTCATTTCCGCTGAGAGAAAGCGAGGTACTCGGCAGCACTGTGTGCTCATGGTTTGGTCCACTTTGGGGCTTTGGAGACTTTGTGGGCTCAGGGTTCCTCTTCCACAGAGCTCTGCTGGTGGTGCTTAGGGTCGGTCCTTGTAAGTGTGAGAAACATGAGCCTCATGAATAGATTCTGTTTTCTTTTCACTTGAGGTTAAGTTATCCCTGGCTTCTCTACTCAGACACAGGTTTCACCTCCTCTTTAATTCCTGTGCACAGGAAAATGCCTCTTTCTAGAGGGAGAAATGAAGTTGCTGTTAAATGATGATAATTCTCAGAAAATTGGGAGCTCTCATTTTAGTCTTGCCCTCTCTCCACTGCAGCACATAGTGTTGGTGTAACAGTAAGAATCCCCACTTATCAAGTGCTTAGTACATAGTACAAGCAGTGCTCTGAGTATTTGTATGCAAGAACTCATTCAAGCTTATGAAATTATGGTGCTATTTAACACCACTCCCACTTTATAGATGGCACAGCTGAGGCATGGGCAGGAGTGAACTGGCCCAGAATTATAGCTTCTCAGTGCCAGAGCTTGAATGTGAATCCAAACTCTGCCTCCAGAGCCCTTGATCTTCTCCAGGAATCGGTCTTATTCCTATGTGTATAGATCCACACTGGGGAAATAATGCAGTGTGTTCCGTCAGTGTGAATAACTAATCTGTGTTGTGTTCGTGCAATGGAATTCCGTAGAACGATGCAGAAGAACAAATCAAAGCTCTCAGACGCCAGTGGAAGAATCCTGTGGGCAAATTTTTGAGTGAGTGAAGCCACCAGAACACGTAATGTGTAGTTCCACCGAAAGGAGGTTCAAAAACATACCAAGGAGCTGGGCGCAGTGGCGCAAGCCTATAATCCCAGCACATAGGCTGAGACAGGAGAATCACAAGTTCAGAGCCAGCCTCAGCAATGGTGAGGCACTAAGCAACTCAGTGAGACCCTGTCTCTACATAAAACACAAAATAGGGCTGGGGATGTGGTCGAGTGCCCCTGAGTTCAATCTCCAGTACCAAAAAAAAAAAAACACACACAAAAAAACATACCAAGGACTCCACATTGTCAAGACCCCAGTTTCCTTGTAGGTGATGATGGGAGAGGGCCCAGGGGACTCTGGTACGGACCTGGTTCTGGAGCTGGGTAATGATTTCACTGTGAAAGTTATTAGGCTGTGCATTTCATATGTAAGTAGTACTCCAATAATGTTTATTTTAAAAAATGAACTAGGGGCTGGGGGTGTAGCTCAATGGTAGAGCCTTGCCTAGCATGTGCAAGGCCTTGGATTCAATCCCCAGTACTGGGGGGGAAAAAATCCTGGGTGACAGAAAAGCTGGGTTTTATTCCTAACTAACTTGTGAGTGACTCAAACAAGTCACATTTCCAGGAGACTGATGGCTTGGATTATCAATATATTACAGCTACTGAGCCACTTCTTCATATAAAACCTTGCCTGAAATCCGGCTATAAAAAAATAGCTCTAAGATGGTGAAGTGGCACAGCCTGTAATCCCAGCTTCTCAGGAGGCTGAGGCGGGAGGATTGCAAGTTCTAGGCCAGCCTCAGCAAATTAGCAAAACCCTGTCTCAAAACAGAATTAAAATATGGGTTGGGTGTATAGTTCAGTGGTAGAGATCCCTTGGGTTCAATCCCTAGTGCTACAAACAATCAATACAATAAATAAGTGAAAAGAAAAAAGCAGATCTGGTGGAACTCTGTGAATTCAGGAGAGGAGCTAGCCTGGTGAGTGGCAGGAGCACCCTGGCTTCAGGCTTTTGACACTGCAGAAGATGAACCTCTTGCACCAAAAGGCTACCTCCCAGGGACTGGCCAACTCTGGGATCCTGGGATCTGATAGCATGGTGTCCTCTTTCAGCTCTTAATTATTCCCTAATGGTCTCCTGGGAGCACATTCCCTGGCTCTGCAGGACCCTCTCAGACAGGGCTTGGCTTACCTCTGGTATTCCTCAGAGGGGACAAAACAAAAATGCAGAAGGTCCCTGGTGACTAAAACTCTACCATTCACATCTTAGTATGCATTCTTCTTATCAGATTGTTTTTTTCCCTACATATTTGATAAAATGGAGCTCAATAAAGTAGGGCTTTTGATGCAGGGATGGGGTGGGGATTGGTTTTGGAGCATGGAAAGCTATTGGGTAATGGAGCATGTGGCGGAGAGCTGGGGGCACCTAGGAGGGTAGACAGGGTGGACACATGGATGGACATATGTGGGTGGGTTTTTGAGGGAGGACAAGTGGGGGTGGATACTGTGAAGACCTCTGATGTGGGAAGGGCGAGGTACCCAGAGAGAACCTCTAGGCTGCAAAGTTTGGTTTGGTACCAATCTTGGTAATAATAGAGAATCTAAAATCCAGTGATGCTCAGACTTCAGGAAAAAACCTTTATTCAGATACTCCTGTGTCCTTCCATCTCAGTGGCTTTGGACCTCTGTGAGATTGCACGGGCCAATGCTGACCTGCACAGCTGGCCTGCCTGCTTTCCTTCCTTCCTTCCTTCACTCAACAATTTATTGTGCACTATGTGCCGGGCTGGTTCTAGATATTGAGGATCTGCCAGTGATAGAAACAGACAAAAACATCTCAGTCTTTATGGGGAGACATGAACATAAACAAGACAATAAGCCAAACACCTAGGATGTTACCTGGTGGCAGGGGCTTAGGAGAAGAGACCGAATGGGAGAAGGGAGTTAAGCGTTAGGTGAGTGTGAGTCCTAGATGAGGCCAGGAGGCCTGGCTGAGAGGTGACTCACAGGCCAGAAGCCAGAGGACCTACCTGGGGGAGTCAGGGATGGGGAAGAGCAGCCCAGGCTGCTGCAGGAGCTGTGTGGCCAGAGCCTGTCCCCAGGGTCCCTCCCTTCTTCGCCCTCAGGACCTGACATAGCAGTATCCAGAGAGTGCTCTGGAATGCAGCTAGGCATTATTTTGGCCTGGGGCTTGGGGGTGGGCATCTTTGCCTTGACTTTGGTCTCTGTGGGATGAAGAGGTGGGCTTGTTGTTAAGGCAGTGGCAGCTTGCATTTTGCCAGTTGCGACTGGAGGAAGTTTGAGGGCAGAAGGGCCCTCTGTCTGGCCTCTGCCCACCCCCTCTGCCCAGTGGGCACTCCTGCTCTTGTGCTTCTGGAGAGTGGGTTGATGGGACTGGGACAGAGGGTACTAGTCACTATCTTTGAAACTAACTGCCCCCAGAAATGCCCTAAGTCTCAGGTTCTTCCTCCCCACCAGCTATGACCTCTTTGCCTCTCTGCCACTTGGTGTCCTTGAACAGATATTTCATCTCTCTGAAATTGTTTTCTTATCTCCAGAATAGCAATAATATCTCCCTGGTTAGGTAGTTCTTAAGATTAGAGATAATCTATTTAAATTACCCAACACAATGCCTGGTACATTCAATTAAAGGCAGCTCTTATTAATTTATCAGCAATTAATAAAAACAGCAAACACATCTTAAGATCTGTTGTCTCTCTTGTTTTACCAGATAGGAAAATGAGGACACAGAGAGGGTAAGCTGTTTGTCCAAGGTCACGCAGCTAGTAAGTGGGGAAGCTGGAATTTGAACCCAGGCAGTCTGTTTCTCATTTGGGGAGGAGCAACTGATGAAAGGGGAGCTGGCGAGAGCCTGGAATCATACATGCTGTGCTGCTTTTGAGCTGTTTGTCCAAGTTCTTTATTCTTTGTTTAGACCTTTCTGATTGGGTATCAATTAACAGTTAAAGATTTGAGTCCACAAAGAGGAGAAATGGGGCAGGAGGCTGAAAAATACATCATTCTGGTGATTGACCAAGAAGCACCCAGGGAATGATCAGAGAATTTTTCTTCCACTGTGGGATGTTGTCATCCTTGGGGACTGTTAGAGGACTGGTGTGGAGGCCCATGACGGTGGTCGACAAGGCAGAGAAGAGAAAGAACCCCCCTTCTGCCCACCTCCCACTGTCTCGGGCTTTTACTTTCCCAAGGTGAACCGAGGTGCTCAGGCCACGTGAACAGGGTGGGAAGGCCTGCTGTTGTCTGAGCAGCTAGCACCAGAGAGGGGCCAGGGGCAGGCAGAAGAAACTTTTGTTCAGGCCCAGTGCAGCCAAAGGTGCGGCTACAGGGTGGAGCCCTTAATTCCAGTGTGTGCTCATTTGGTAAGTGGTAAGATGACCACTGAGCCACCTGGGTGACAACCAAGCACATGACACCTGGATTCTGCGCTGGGGGTGGGAGTGTTTGCCTTCAGTCTCCAGCCCTGCAAAGGAGGAGGAGGAGGAGGAGGGGTGATTGGACTCTTTATATTCTCAGTGATTCTAATCATTCAGCTTTTAAAAATGTCTGTGATTAGTTTGGATGGAGGGAGGGACGTGACAGCCCAAACTCTGGGCCCACAGATGGGCCTAAAGCAATCAGATCAAAGGGAGAAAAAGTAATTTTTTTTTTGTGATAACAATAGTACAAGGCTCATTGTAGAAAAGACAGGAAACACAAAGAAAGAAATCACCTGCAATTCCATAACAGAAGTAGACATTATCAACATTACAGTTTCATTCTGCTTTTATTTATTTTTTGATATCTTTTTAGTTGTAGATGGACACAGTACCTTTATTTTATTTTTTTTTTATGTGGTGCTGAGGATCAAACCCATTGCCTCACGTGCTAGGCAAGCGCTCTACCACTGAGCTACCATTCCAGCCTCTGCTTTTTTTTTTGTGGGGTGGTTACTGGGGATTGAACTCAGGGGCGCTTGACCACTGAGCCACATCCCCAGTCCTATTTTGTATTTTATTGAACTCGCGACCCTCCTGCCTCAGCCTCCCCAGCCGCTGGGATTACAGGCATGTTCCATTGTGTGTCGCTCTTGAGTTTGTGTTCCAATTGCCCTGCTTTTAGTGATTCAGAAAATGTTCTACCCTGTGTATCAGTTCCCTGCTAAACAACAAAAGTGTTTGGAATGTGTTCCTGAAACTAAGGCATGCCCTGATCATGTAATATAGAGGCCAATGCTGACATTCCTTAAAAGACAAGTGTTTGGAAGTAAAAACAGGAACCAGAATAAACATTTGCATACCCGTGTTCATAGTGGCACTGTTCACAGTAGCAAAGTGGTGGGAGAAATTCAGAGTCCATCAAAGGTCAGGAATGTTGGCTCACCTGTAATCCCAGCTACTTGGGAGTGTAAGGCAGGAGGGTTGTGAATTTGAGGCTAGCCTGGGCAGCTTAGCGGACCCTGACTCAAAAAATAAAAAGGGCTGGGAATATAGCTCAGTGGTAGATCATCCCTGGGTTCACTCTCTAATACCGGAAAAAAAGAAGAAAAAAAGTCCATGAAAGGATAAAGGGACAAACAAAAGGTGATCTGTATACATGATGGAATATTATTCAGCCTTTAAAAGAGTGAAATTTGACACATGCTATAACCCAGGTAAGTCTTGACAACGTTATGCTGAGTGAAGTAAGCCAGTCGTAACAATACAAATATCATACCACCCCACTTAAATGAGGAGTCAGAAAGTAGGAAGTAGAATCTTAATTCCTAGAGTCAGAAAGTAGGAAGTAGAATCAGTAGTTACCAGGGGCTGGAGGGAGAGAGGGATGTGGAGCTTACTGTGTAATGAGGATGCAATTTCAACCAGGAATATGAGAAAGTTCTGGAGGTAGATGGTGATGGCTGCATGACAATCTGAATGTATGTAATGCCGCTGAACTGTATAAAGATGATTTAAATGGTAAAGGTTTATGTTATGTATTTTTCTCTACAACAAAAGAGCACCAGAACAAAGGAGCTGGAGGCATGCTTCCTGGTTCCTGCCCCTCTAGCTGACTCTTCTGCAGTTTTTCCTCTAACTTCTCCCCTGGCTCCTCTGGCCAGGGTAGCAGCAGGTTTGTGAAGGGTGAGCCTGAGAGGGAAGAAGGGGAGGAGCGAGACTAGTCTGTGGTCAAGAACAAATCACCTTGCAGCTAATTCTGGGTCAGAAGAGGGGCAGGGCCCTGTGAGCCTGTGTTTAGGTGCAGCCTCTATGTCCTGGTGCCTCTCCAGGATCTCACGGGCCAGGTCTCCTTGCCTTCCTTCTGTGTTCAGCTCCAAAGTGCGAAGCAACGGGCGTAGTAGCCAGCAGTGATCTGGTGGGCTGCACATGGGGCCTTGGCTGTGTGATGCAGGATACCCCCTGCCTGGCACACCCAGCCAGGCCTTGTCTAGGCTTCTGCCATGCTCCAACTGAGAGTCCCTTGATTGTGTGGCAGGGGGAGCCAGCGGAAGGAGAAACAGGACCATATTCACCGACTCAGCTGGATGATGTCCCGATGTGGGTGAAGTTTGCCATCCAGTCTGGGGTCTGAGGCCGGGGCAGTAGGGGCAGAGGGCAGAGCCTCTGCCAGACACTGATGCCTTTCCAACTCCCAGGGGCCCCACTTGCTTCATAACAGGGGCAGCCAGAACTGCTGCTGGTCCCCACAGACTCACCAATGGCAGGCCCTGCAGGCGCTGGGGCTCCAGAGCACGGTGCACACTCACATGCACATGTGCACACTCACCAGCCCCATCGCTAGGAGATTCAATCTCTCCTGGTCTCACCTGCTTTTCTTCCTGGAGACTGCATTGGGTCTAGCAGCAGGGAACTTTCTCTGGAAACTCCCTGGGAGTTGAGGTATCTTAAGAAGGTATCCAGTCTTTCAGAAAGCCCAGGTTTTAGTTCTCTAAAAAGCTACCAAACAAAAAAGCCTTTCAAAGTTGCTTAAATGGCTTCTCTTGAGCCACGAGGAAAAGTCGGTTGCAGTCTCAGCATAGACACCAACTTCAAGGGGTCTGCTCATTCTAGACTCTGCTCACCAGTCTGCAGAACACCTCCAGACTCCACTACGGTCTTGTACACTCAAGGCTCCCAGAGCATCAGGCTCTTGATTCCTCAACAAGGAATAAAATCCTTGCCCCAGTTACCGTCGCCTGAAGCTTGGGGAACAACTGGCGCTGTGGCCGGGATGGTGGATACTACACCAGCCTTCACACAGCTAGACTTTGCATTCACTCTGAGGAGCTTTTAAAAAATTGTCAAGCCTGAGCCCCATTCCAGGGATGTGGACTTAATTGGCCATGATGGGCTTTACACATGGATATTTTTTGAAGTTTCCCAGATGTTCCTGTAATAGGGGTTCACTTGATGCTTTGATTATATCTCTTGTTGCTTTGAAACTTACATGTTTTTCCCCCAGCTTTCTTCCTAACTTTCTCCTCCCTGATCTTTTCCCTAAACTTTCTCTGATCTTCTCTGATCTTCTTTTCCCTAACCTTCTCTCCTCCCTGATCTTCTTTTCCTTAACCTTCTCCTCCCTGATCTTCTTTTCCCTAACCTTCTCCTCTCTGATCTTCTTTTCCTTAACCTTCTCCTCCCTGATCTTTTCTTCCTGATCTCTCCGCCCTAATCTCATTTTTTCCTGAATCACCTCTTTTAACAACCCTTCCGTACTTGCTGTTGGGCAGAATCATAGCCTTTTTGGAACAGGAGTCCCCTGTGTTTCTCCTTTGCTAGCAAAGCAATAAACCATCTTTTTCCTTTTTCTCAAGACTGTGTCCTCATTATGAAATTGGTACTGGGGACAAGGACAAGGTTTCAGCAACATTCCCCCTTGCCCTAGTACTGGGGTGGAACCCAGGGTCTTGAGCATGGTAGGCAAGTGCTTTACCATTGAGCCACATCCTCAGTCCTTTTTAAACAATTGTATTTTGAGTTAAGGTCTCACTAAGTTGCCCAGGTTGGCTTCAAACTTGCCATTCTGCCTCAGTCTCCCAGGTGGCTGGGAGGACAGGTGTGTGTAGGCAGCTTTGCATGTTCACTCTTTTTCTCCCTCAATTTTTTTTTGGAGGGGTACCAGAAATTAAACCCAGGGACACTTTATCACTGAACTACATACACCCTAAACCCTTTTCCTTTTTTATTTTTTATTTTTTAATTTTTGAGACAGGGTCTCACTGAGTTGTTTAGGGCTTCACTAAGTTGCTAAGGCTGGCCTTGAACTTGTGATCCTCCTGTCTTAGCCTCCACAGTTGTTGGGATTACAGGCATGTGCCACCACACCTGGCTCTCCTCCAAGGCTTTCAGCACATCAGCCTGGAGCTCCATTTATCCAAACCCAGACACATAACTCTGATAACTCTGATTTAGATAGCCAGAGGGCCAAGTTCTTGTTTTCCAGGAGGACTCTTTTTGGAAGAAATACCCAGGTGACCAGAGTACAGCCAAAGGGCTTCCTGGTGACCTCGAGACACATTGGAATCTGTCCACAGGCCTTCCAGCTCTGTCCATGCTTCCTCTTCAGATCCCCTCATTGTGTGAGGAGTTTAGAAGCAGTGCAGGAAGCTCAGCCAGGCAATTCGGTGTTAACCTAGGATTGCACCTCCAAGTTGTTTATCAGTTGGTGATCATTTAATAGGAGTGGGGATTAGATCCTTGTCTGAAAGCATGTTTCAACAAGGATGAGGAGAACAGAACATCAAGAGGGTGAGGAAGACAGGAGGTTCTCCAGTTTGCTCCCCTCTGATCTCACCGTCTTCCATCTGCTGTTGCTGGTTCAGTGGTCCATCCTGAGGCTCAGCTGAGTCACTGTTGGGCTCAGACTCTCACCTGGTTGTATTAGATCAGTATTTCCTCCCCCAATGTAAAAAAAAGTCCTGGAGTCCCTCTCCTGGTGACATAAAACTTGACTGGTATGGAAGAGCTGGAGCCCAGGCCCGGTTTTCTCAGGCAACTCTGGTAGAACTAATTGCTGGTGACTCCTCTTGCTTTCAGAGATACAGTGAGCCAAACCAAAGGAATTTTTTGGTGGTATATGATAGAGAATTGATTTCAAGTCGAACTGTTTTGTTTTTGATTATATTATTAATATTCTAATTGTAAAATTCCCATGGGTAAATGGATGCTAGGTATAATGTATTTATGCTATTTTAAAATTTTTTTAAATTTTTTTTTAGTTGTAGATGGACACAATGTCTTTATTTTATTGCTTTGTATGTGGTGCTGAGGATCGAACCCAGGGCCTCACGCATGCGAGGCAAGCGCTCTACCACTGAGCCACAATCCCAGCCCCGTATTTATGCTTTTGACTGTAAATAACAAGAGTGTTGTAGGCACACAGAGCTGATCACATGACCACATCCTGACAAGTCCCTGACAAAGGAGAGTGGCTCAGCCCCATCACCACTCATCCCTGCGGATGGGATAAGAAGCCACCTGCCCTGCAGTAGGGGCCTGTGCTCCCTTCTTCTGCCACACCCAGCTTTAGTCACTTGACAGTGTGGGGTGGGTGCAGGGCCTGCAGTCATATACACTAACACATCTTCACCTCCAGAGTTAAATGCCAAATGCTGTGTGGTTTACTTTAGTTGTGTAAGGAAAGATAACTTTTTGACGTAAATTCAAGAATGGTATTATAGCCGAGCATGGTGGTACATGCCTGCAATCTCAGTAACGGTAGAGGCAGAGGCAGGAGGATCTCAAGTTCAAGGCTAGGCTGGTTAACTTAGGGAGACCCTGTCTCAAAATGAAACAAATAGGGCTGGGGATATAGCTCAGTGGTAGAGTGTCCCTGGGTTCAATCCCCAGCACTGCAAAAAGGAGGAAAAAAAAGAGTGTTAAAATTGTGTTGTGGGATAAGGACATTATAGCAGTGACTGCTAGTATCCCCCAAAATTCATTCTGCCATCTTCCTTAATAGCAGCATTCTGGGCAGTTGGTCTGGTTCAGAGGCCACATTTGCCTCCATGTCCCAACAAGAGGTGGACTCATGGCTAAATCTGGCCAGGGAGAGAAATGTGGAAATGTTACATGGATTTCTGGAAAGTGATCTTCAAAGTGAAAAGCACCCTTCTGTCTGCTCTGCCTCCAGTGGTATCTTGGCATTTAAGTAGTGTTGCACTGACTATATAGTTTATATTATGTAATGTATAGTAAATTATGAGATGTCCTAGGATGCTTTTCTACACTACAAATGACTGGTTTCACATGTGGCAGATTTTGTTTGTGTGTGTGTACCAAGGATTGAACCCAGGGGTGTTTATCCACTGGGCCACATCCCCAGTCCTTTCTGTTTTTCATTTTGACACAAGGTCTTGCTAAGTTGCCTAGGACCTCACTAAGTTGCTGAGGCTGGCTTTGAGCTATCTTCCTGCCTCAGCCTCCTGAGCTGTGGGGATTACAGGCATGTGTCCCTGTGCCCGACTATGTGGCAGATCTTTTATTTCAGTATATGGAAAATCAAATTAAATGTACTTGTCATTATTTTTCAAGATAGGTTTTTGAATGATCAGAGTTGTCTCAATTCCTTGCTTATTCAAAGTCCATAATAATTTTGATTAAATGTATGCACTTTCCAAATCTGAGGAAGAAACTTGAGGTGAATGCGCAGAATTGTGCTTTGATACTCTGCATGAACTTTAACATTCTTGAATTTTGACTTTGCATTTTGTAATAATTTCAGGCTTAATAAAAAGTTGCAAAAAATAGTGCAAAAGGTTCCTGGATAGCCTTCACCCAGATCCTGCAAATGTTAACATTTTACTGCATTTGCTTCATCATTCTCTCCTTCCCTCTTTTTTCTTTTCTTTCTATCTGTCCATCCATGCACCCCACCCACCCACCTATATATCTCTGTCTCATCTCATAGAGGGAGAGAAGATGTGTGTGTGTGGGGGGGGTATACAGAGAAATACACATTGATCTTTGGAACTGTTTGAGAGCTAGATGCAGACATAATTTCCCTCTGCTTTAAATAAAAACAAGGACAGTACAATGATCAAAATCAGAAAAGCAGTATCGATACTGTAATATTATCTAATATGCAGACTTTTAAGTCTCACCAATTTCCCACTGGTGTTCTTTATTTATAGAAAAAAAAATTCAACTGACTCAGGATTTTATCCAGGCTTACAAATTTAGCAAGTTGTCATGTCACTTCTGTTTCTTTCATCTAGAATAGTCTTTCCTCTTTTCTGCCTCTCATGGCCTTCTGCAAGAGTATATACAAGGCACTTAAAAAAAACAATTAAAACTTAAAGTATAGTAAAAACTTGTAGCACAAAATGTACTGTCTTGACCATTTTTAAATGTGCAATTCAGTAGGGCTAAGTATCTTCACATTATTGTGCAACAGACCTCCAGAACTTTTTCTTCTGGCATAACTAAAACTATTCCCATTAAACAATTTCTCATTTCCTCCCCATACCTTGACAAACACCACTCGCTCTTTCTCCATGAATCTGACTAGTCTAAGTATCTCATATATGTGGAAATCATACAGTATTTGTCTATTTTGTGACTGGCTAATTTCACTTAGCACAATGCTGTGCAGATTCATTGCTGTTGTAGCATATGCCAGAATTTCCATCTTCTTCAAAGGTGAATAATATTCCATTGTCTGTGTGTACCATATTTTGTTTGTGCATTCATCTCTCAGTGGACACAGGGCTGCTTCCACCTCTTTGCTTTTGTAAATAATGCTGCCATGAACATGTGTGCAAATATCTCTTAGGATTCAGGCCACTTATTTCTTAGAATATCAATTTGGATCTGCCCATAGCTTCTTTATGATTAGATTCAGGCGCTGTGTGTTTAGTAGGCATGCAGAGAATTCATGATGTTCCCTTCTTAGGCTGGTGAGGTTAACTGATCAATTGTTCAAGGACAGCATCTAGTGGGCTACTGTCCTGTGGGGTTGCTATTTTCCCCTTTGTGATTTGTAAGTGTTTCATGGGGAGACCACTTTGAGACTCTGCAAATATTCTGGGTTTTTTAAAAATCAAACTTCTAACCACTTTATGATTCTTCTGTGAAACAATAATCCCTATGGTGATTACCAAATGGTGACTTACACATCCCAGCCTTCCTTCTTTATTTGTTGGTGCTGAGAAAGAAACTTTCCTTTCTTCATTAATTGGGTTTACATTTGAATGGATTCGTGGGTTCTTATTGGTGGATTATAATTTCTTACTATCATTATTTCATTGCTCAGATTGTATCAGATTTGGCCAGTGAGAAGTAGGCTGTTGTCTTCTTTTGACATATCCTCCTCCTCATCTCATTAACTTGTATTTCATCATCTTCGTCAACAGCATCAGTTTTTCCTGTGCCCTCTATCTTTAAACAGTGAGCAATTATAAGTATACACAAAATACTCAATTAATAATATAACTCATATTAAATCAATTTCAAGTTCTGAATGGCCAAAAACCAAAGGCAACTATTACATTTGTAAAACACATTTATTGCTAGGCATAGTGGGGTATGCCTGTAATCACAGTGATTTGGGTGGCTGAGGCCAGCCTCGGTAATTTAGTGAGATCCTGCCTCAAAATTTTAAAAAATGAGGCTTGGAGAGGCAGCTCAGAGCTCCCCTGGGTTCATTCCTCAGTACTGCTGGAGAAGAAATCCAAATGTTTGTTGATTAAAAATTAGAAATTAAAACTGTTTAAACTTGGATTATGAACCCATGTGGCACTTTGGAGTCCTTCCAGCAGGGATGGCTCAAGAGCCATTGCATTCCGAGGGGCTTGTCACAGGAATGTCTTACCCAGTACCTTCTGGACTCTTCCTGCTACCCAAGATGGTCACATGTACAACTAAATGCCCAATCAGAAGTTTTATACCCAGAACATTGCAGTTCATTTATTTATTTTTTTGGTACTGGGGATTGAACTCAGGGGTACTTGACCACTGAGCCACATCCCTAGCCCTATTTTGTGTTTTATGTAGAGACAGGGTCTCACTGAGTTGCTTAGCACCTCGCCATTGCTGAGGCTGGCTTTGAACTCGCGATTCTCCTGTCTCAGCCTCCCTAAGTGCTGGGATTATAGGCTTGAGCCACCGTGCCTGGCTTGTAGTTTATTTTAACAAAATACTTTAACACCAGAAAAGAGCCCTGAGACGTTCTGAACTCTGAAGTGCAGGCAAGTGTCCTGTAAAAGTCACAGAGTAGGTGAGAGGTAGAGCTGGGATGGGGGTTCAGCACCCCTACCAGAATCACGGGATCCTTCATTTGCAGGGCTCATCAGAGGCCAGCTAGTTTGATTCCAGCTCTGTGGGCACCCCTCTAGAAAGATTTGATGACCCAACACCCGGCTTTGATTCGTAATGCATCAGGTGCTCGCCGTTTCTCTGGCTTATTGTTATCCATTGTATGGGAAGGCATCTGGTATGGTTTGTTCTGGAGTGTCCCCCAAAGTCCCATGTATTGAAGGCTTGGTCCCCAGCCTTTGGCACTCTTGGAAGGTAATAGAATCTGGGAGGTGGAGCCTAGTGGGAGGAAGTTAGGTCATGGGGGCCATGCCCTTGAAGGGATATTGGGACCCAGGCTCCTCCTCTTTCTTTCACAACCCTGAACCAAACATAAACCCTTCCTCTTTATATGTTGATTCTCTCAGGTATTTTGGCACAGTAAGAGAAAGCTGCCTAACACAACATATCTTTGTACCTTTGAACTAGTGTCTGATTTCTGTTAATGGGGCAACATAATGCAAGACATCTGCCCATGTATTTGTAAGCAGCTATCATTTTATCTCATAGCCTTGTTCTTTATCTCATGTTTGGTTCTTCAGCTGTTCTTCACAGGATGGTATCTAGTTAGCTGGTTGCCCTTCTCAGGGGGTACAGGAGTGTGTTGACATTCCCTTAAAAGGAATCACCTAGAACTGCACAGGATCCTGCTTCCCAGTGTCATCATAGATGGTCCCTTTCTGTAATTTGTACACTGTGCATGGACAGAGCTCAGCTGGTTGAAGTTGTCCAACAGTTAGTCAGTATCGCTTTCCAAAACCTTTTTTTCTTTTTGGCTCAATTCAACTCTATTTTTAGGATATTTTCCACTGGGAGAAAGAAGGAGTACAGGGGCACAGAGCAGGGAAAGGATGCCAGCTCTGCTTTGCCAGCCCCAGTTGCTCCACTGCATATGTTGGCAGCCACCAGCGCAGTCAGGTCTTGCTACACTGCTCCTGTCCCCTGCTTTCTCAATGTGGCTTCTTTGTGCGTCACCAGGGCACACTTTTCCATACTCAGCAGAAGGGACGGTCTGGTTCCACTTTCTGTTCTCCCAGTTTAGCAATCTCAATTGGCTTGACTTGGACTCTTTTTTTTTAAATATTTTTTTTAGTTGTAGATGGACACGATATCTTTATTTTATTTATTTTTATGTGGTGCTAAGAATTGAACCCAGTGCCTCACACATGCAAGGCAACCACTGAGCCACAATCCCAGCCCCTTGACTTGGACTCTTCCTGTCAGCCTCACATGGTGTGTGTGGGCATGTGCATGTGTGCGCATGCACGTGTGTGCACGCTCGTGCACACCTGCGTGTTAGGGGGATGTCATTGATCTGCTGAGGAAGCCAAGAGGTGGAAGCCAAATTGCAGAGCACTCAAGAGTGGAAGAAATCCACTCAGACACGAGTCACCCACCTGGGGTGGACCTGGGCGGTTTACAAATGCTAGTTTTTATTTTATTTAATGGGACTTTATTTAATGGGTTTACAAATGCTAGTTTTTATTTTATTTATAACAATGGGAATGATTGATCTTTGCCATTTGAGGAATGGAGAAGACACCTAAAGACCATCTTGATACCTTCTCAGCAGATAAGAGAACAAAGGTCAGGGCCAGGGTCCAGACTCCAGACTCCCAGGCTATATCCCCAACCCTACGCCAATTTTTTCCCTGTCCTCCCATTCCTTCTGGACAAGGTTGGGAGCTGCAGTAAACTCAGATCATAATGGTTGATGAATTAACCTAGAATTGCTTTTTTTTTTTTTTTTCTGGTACTAAAAATTGAACCCAGGGCCTTGCACATGCTAGCCAAGTGCTCTACCACTGGGCTATGTCGCCAGCCACCTCCTTTTTTAAAATTTATTTTGAGACATGTTCTAAGTTGCCCATGCTGACTTTGAACTTGTGATCCTTCTGTCTCAGCCTCCCAAATATCTGAGAATACAGGCTTGCTTGACCATGCTCTACCCTACCAGAATTGCTTGTGTGTGTGTTGCTGAGGTGTGAATCCAAAGCCTCATGCATGCCAGGCAAGTCCTCTACCACTGAGCCACAACCATAGCCACAGTCCCTAGAATTGCTTTTTGTTGTAGTAATTTTGGGTCCCTGGCTTATTTAGGTATTTACTGTATTTCTAATGGTATTATTCAACATTGATCTCTCCCTAGATCCCAACTCTTTTAAAACATCATGAAGCAAATTCACTCTTTAGTAAATAGACAGTCTCTTTGCCATCTGCTGTGAGAAAAGTCTTTCCACTATCCTAAAGTCAAGGTGTGCTCCTTAACATGCAGAACATAGGTTTTAATGGGAATGTGATGCTGCTTACAGATACTTGAGGATGAGCCTCTGCTGTTAGAAGGGAAATAGGCATATTCTGTTTTTCAAGTTTTGTTTTCTTTTGTATTTTTTACTGCAGATTGAACCCAGGGGTGCTGAACCATTGAGCTATGTATGCCCTCTGCCCCCCTTTTTTGTATTTTATTTTTAAAATTTAGAGACAGTCTCACTGAGTTGCTTTGGGCCTTGCTAAGTTGCTGAGGCTGGCTTTGAACTCATGGTACTCTGGTCTCAGTCTCCTGAGCCTCTAGGACTACAGGTGAGCACCACCACACCCAGCCATAGGTATATTCTGTATCCATCAGCAGAGGGAGAACAAAGCAAGGAAATTCCAGGAAGATCAATGTCTTTCTATTCAGTAGTGTTGTCTAATAATAGAACTGAAGTTCTGGGGGTGGGGGTGGGGTCTCTTGGGCATTATGGCTGTCCAGTTGTCTGCATCCTGTCTTAAGCATCTGTCTGCCCTCTTTATCCATCATGACTGATGGCTGAAAGAGAGTTTGTCTTACCAGTGAATAAACAGCCTAAACTACCAAAACAGTGATTCTAGGAAAGGTCTAACTGGTTCGCCTTCCACAGGCCTATATGCAATTTATCTACTGATGCCTTAGAAAACATTTCACCTAGTGAAGATCATAGAGCACTTTTATTATGGAAAAGGTGGTATTCTGCTCCTGCTTCTTTTCTATTCATGATTTAGGAGAAGGCCTCAGGTAGGAGACATCTGAGTGTGGTCTAGCAATTAATTACGGCCATGGTTTACCCTACCCCAGAATAGGTCTTTACCCAGAGGTGTCTTATCAGTTTATGTGGGTCTTACCACATTTCTGGAATTTTCTTCAATTTCTCTTTTTTTTGGGAGGGGGGTACTGGAGATTGAACTCAAGGGTCCTCGACCACTGAGCCACATCCCCAGCCCTATTTTGTGTTTTATGTAGAGACAGGGTCTCACTGAGTTGCTTAGGGCTTCGCCGTTGCTGAGGCTGGCTTTGAACTCGCAATTCTCCTGTCTCAGCCTCCTAAAGTTCTGGGATTACAGGTGTGTGCCACCACGCCCGGCTTCAGTTTCTCTTGATGTTATCTCTGGGTCTACAAAACATTGCTGTTGAGAAACTTTTCTGGCAAGAAACAAAGTCATTTGTCTCGTAGGACATACTTCTATGGAAAATCAAGATTAAATGTCAAAGAGAGAGCTGGCTGGACCCTCAGTCATGCCTTCCTAAGTAGCTGGCCATATCTGCCTGAGATCACTTTGGTCCACCAGCTTGTCCTCAAGTTTTCTTGTTTATTGATTGATTGGTACTGGTGATTGAACTCAGGGACATTCGACCACTGAGCCACATCCCCAGCCCTATTTTATGTTTTATGTGGAGATAGGATCTCACAGAGTTGCTTAGCGCCTCACTGTTGCTGAGGCTGGCTTTGAACTCGCAATCCTCCTGTCTCAGCCTCCCAAAATGCAGAGATTACAGGCGTGCGCCACCACGCCCGACCAAGTTTTCCTATTTAGAAGTTGGATTTTGACAGTGAACACATATAGTTCAACTTAGGGAAACTGAGTCAAAAACCAAACTGGTTAAGAGAATGATATAAATATTAATCTCTTTTCTGTTACTCTGATGAAATATCTGGAGCAGAGTAGCTTTATAAGAAAATTTCATTTGGCTCATGGTTCTGGTCCAAGGTCAAGGGGCTGCACCTGGTGATGACCTTTCTCATAGACCCAAAACAGAGCAAATGTCACATGGCAAGGGGAAAGGAGAATGTGTGTGTGTGTGTGTGTGTGTGTGTGTGTTTGCCCTTTGGATCTCTTTTTGTCTTTCAGTACTGAAAGATCTGCACCACTGAACCACATCCCCATCTCTTCCTTCTTTCCATCCTTTCTTCCTTTCCTTTTTTCCTTCCTTGGTACTGGGGATTGAACCCAGGGACACTCTACCACTGAGCACACCCCCCCCCTTTTTAAATTTTGAGACAGGGTCTCATTAAGTTGCTTAAGGCCTTGCTAAGTTGCTGAGGCTGATCTTGAACTTGTGATCCTCTTGCCTCAGCCCCCCAAGTTGCTGAGATCACAGGTGTGCACCACTACACCCAGCAAATTAGGACAACTTAAGACCTATACAATAGCCCCTCCCTCAATTTCCTCAGTTTCAGTTACCTGAAAATAGTAAAGGAAAAATTCCAGAAATAAATAATTCATAAGTTTTAGATACTTTTTACTATAGTATGTTGTTATAATTGTTCTTTTTTATATTACTTATTATTATTAACTCTTACTGTGCCCAATTTGTAAATTAGACTTTCTCATAGGTGTGTATGTATAGAAAAAAATACATAGAGAGTCTGACACTATCTGAAGTTTCACACACCCACTGGGGGTGTTGGAGCATATCCTCTGTGGATAAGTGGATTGCTATATATGAGATGACCAAGGCTGCCTCCACATTTTTTTGTTTTAATGGTGATTCATCATTAAAATTAATGCCATTTCTTTTCATAAAATTGCCATTTCTGTTAAGTCGACTTTAGTATACTTGCAAAGCATGTGTTGTTTCTACATCACATCTGGTAGGCTCTCCAGGTGTAACGGCTAAAGCATACAGGTGTATGAGTCTCTCTGAGAGGTTGGGTCATGCTTTCATGTGAGAAACACTTTACATTGAAACATCATTTGGAAATTTTAAGTTATTAATCTTTGCAATTGTTTCTTTTTTATTGGTGTGTTATAATTATACCTATTAGGGGGATTCATTATGTCATATAGAGTTTCTTAAGATGGTTCTTATTTGTACATAACTTAGAGACTATTTTAATCAGCTTTTTTCCTGCTGTGACTAAAAGACCTGACAAGAACAATTTTAGAGAAAAGTTTATTTGGGGGCTCACAGTTTCAGAAATTTTAGTCCATAGACAGCCAGCTCCATGGACTGAAAGGTGAAGCAGAACATCATGGCAGAAGGGTGTGATGGAGGGAAGCAGTTCACACAGTGATCAGGGAGCAGAGAGACTGCATTCCCCAGAGAGAAAACATACACCCCAAAGCCACGCCCCAAGTGACCCAGGTCCTCCAGCCACACCTACCCACCTTCAGTTCCACTTAGTTAATCCTGTCAGGGGATTAATTCACTGATTGGGTTAAGGCTGTCATAACCCAATCATTTCTCCCGTAAACCTTTGCAGCATTGTCTTACACACGAGCTTTTGGGGGACATCTCACATCTGCACCATAACAGAGAACATCACCTAAAACTCAGATCCAAAATTTTGTTATTAGCCTTGTCATTGGAAAGAAGATTGTGCATTCTAGTTGGAAAGTGATTGAATTGGTATAAACACAAAAGAATACTAAACTAGTTGAAGAGTTTGTTTTTCATTCTCAGCTTATTGGCTATGTGACCATAGGGTATTTATTTAATATTTCTAAGTCTCTGAGGAAGAAATGTAGGGGTGTGTGTGTATGTATGTGTGTGCCCATGTGTGTTGAGGGGACACTGACATTCAAAAGTGAATTCTCAATGGCGGGGGGGGGGGGCTGTGGGGATGGGAAGATCAGTGGAATGAGACAGACATTATTACCCTGTATACATGAATGATTACACTATTGGAATGACTGCACCATGTACAGCCAGAGGAATGAGAAGTTGTGTTCCATATGTTTTTTTAAATTTTTTTTTTTTAGTTGTAGATGGACGCAGTATCTTTATTTTATTTATTTTTATGTGGTGTTGAGGATTGAACCCAGTGACTTACGCATGCGAGGCAAGAGCTCTACCACTGAGCTGGAGCCCCAGCCCCTCCATTTGTATGTAATATGTCAAAATGCATTCTACTGTAAAATAAATAAGTTTAAAAAACAAAAACATAAAAATGGAATAGAAACAAAAACAAAGCAAATTCTTAAAAAAAATTTTTTTGGTAGTTGTAGATGGATACAATACCTTTATTTATTTATCTTTATGTGGTGCTGAGGATGGAACCCAGGGCCTCACACGTTCTAGGCAAGCTTTCTACCACTGAGCTACCACTGGGCTACTGAGTTGTAGCCCCTCAAAAGCAAACTCTTAATTCAGCTAAGGCATGTAACTTTCTTGACTTGATCACCCTCGTCCAGCTAGTGCTCAGTGAATACATGTTGCATGCAGAAATGAGAGATCTTGACTTTGGGTTCCACATTTCCTCAGACTCAGTAACTAAGGAAAAACTGAAGAACAATGAGATGCACATGAAACACCCACGTGACCTGCCTCTGGTTAAGTGAACTTAACATCCTGTATGGATTTTCTTTTAGCCTGCATTTGGTGCATTCTTACCTCTCCTTCTCTGAGTTCTCAGCCTGATCCATGGGTATTTCTCCCTTTGTTCTTCAGCTATAAGCTCTTGGGCATAGGAACTCTTTCTTTGTAATAGTCCATGTGAAGCTCAGTTTAACACTAGGATGATGTCTCTCTGATCACCTCCTTTTGTCCCCTGACTGGACCCAAGATAACTGAGATTCCTTCTGCAATTTCTTCCTTGCAGGTTCTGAGACACAGCTACAGCTTTTAAGTGTCTAGTAACTGCTGGCTACCTGTAATAGTTAACCATTTTTGAGATACCTTTCACCCCAGGGAAATAAGCTTAGTATGAACTTCTCAGAATCCTGTGCTGAATTCTTTGGCTATCTCTTTTTATCTGAAGCTTGTCCATTGGGGACAAGACATAAACATACTGATATTTTCCTAAAGATCTATGCAAAGTTGAGAAATAGAATCCACCCTCATTAAAACACAGCTGATGCTTTATTCTCTTTTTCCACAGGTGCAGGATTCATGCAAATTCCATGTGTACATGTATGTGTCATTTGCAAGAAACAATGGTGTTGTCAACACATGCAGATCACTATGGAGTTCTTGCCCATCCTTCCACCAAGTCTTTCCTCCTCAATGCCCAGATCTACACAATCTATGCCCGTTTTTTTTTTTTTCAGAATTTGAGCAAACTGAGCTATCAGTGATTTAATTTTTTTAAAAAAAGTTACCTTTTTGTTTTAAAACAACTATAGACTTACAAGGAGTTGCAAAATAGTACATAGAGTCCTATGAACCTTTCTCACAGCTTCTTCCAATGGTGACATATTATGTAACTAGTAAAATGTGGAAACCAGTCAACTGACGGTGGTATAACACTGCTAACTAGATTACAGGACATCTGATTTTGAAAAAGCATGACTATTTTGAAGTCACAGTATAATACTTTTTAACAAAAATACTCTTATGTCCATATTGGGTAAGGAGCTTTATCTGGACCCTAACACCCTCTTGAAGCAGTAGGGAAGTGTGATGCCAGGAGGAGGTAGGCACTGGCATGGTTTAAATGTTTAAATCTAACTAGTTGGTGTAGGATCATGCAAATGATATCACTTAAAGCTGCTGTTGTTATAGTCACATCTGGGAGCACTGGTAAGGGTTAGATGACACTGGCCAGCAGAGGAAACTAGGAATAAAGGTCACCGAGGAAAACTTCTTCCATGGCCTTTCTCTAAGAGTGGACCTAGCTCAGTGAATTCTGCTCTGCAAGCACTCCACCAAGTACTTGGTAGCGTTTTAAGTAATTGCCCTGCTAATGTCTTGTCTACACAATGACGGTCTTTCTCTGCTTTTTGCTTCCAAACAGCTTAATTGTTCTGGGTGAGATCATGAGAATCACTGTCAGATCTTCTGCTTAAGGATTCCTCTCAGCACTCTGGGTTATGGTGGGTCTATAATGAGTCCTCCAGGAGGGGACAGCTATCTGCTGTGTCAAGTAGGGGAAATCCACTCCCCAAACAAATCTTGTTCCCGATTGGCTTGCTTTCTTAATCTTTTATCTGATTCCCTTACCTCTCTAATCTCCAAACCTCCCTTTACTCCTTCACATGAAGCAAGGGGCTTTGATTAGATTGTCCTGAAGACCTTACAAGCTTAAATAGGGTGGAGGGCTGTGACTCAGAATTGAAAAGAAATTCTGTCTGTCTGAGCTTGGAGTTGTTCTGGCTGTAAAAATATCATGTATTACAGAAGTGGTTACAATCTTGGCAGCCTTTTCTGACAGGCTGCATTCATAGTATCTATCCCTTTTGGAGACTTGAGAGTTGGTGGAGCTCTGGAGAGGCACGTTTGAGAAGATAGGGGGCCATTAGCAGAACTAGGTAAAGAGTTAGGAGGCTGTCTACACCAGCAAACTCAGAACAGCAAATTCTTGGGATATAGTTACAATTGGGTTGCTTCTAGGCAGTTTTGTAGTGAAGCAATTTTATCTCCCATGAGGGCTGTCATTTATTCAGGCCTGTAAAAGCTGCAAGCATTTCAAGCTGGCTACTAAAAACACCCTCAAGTGTGAATTTGTCTTTATCCCCCATGCACTCTGTTTGCACTTACCTATCCCAAGCAGCAGGGGTATTAAATTGACTTGTTTGCTTGCTGCATATCTGGTACAGGAGGTGACTGGGGAGGAACAAGTCTTTGTTCTGGAGGTCCACAGCTTTATTGACATAGGCAGGGAAAGTACCCTATCTGCCAATGCTCAGCTGGAACCTCTTGGGATGTCAACTGTTTAGTTGCCTGATTGACAACCCTGGTCAGATGCTGTTATCTAAGTCAACAGATTAAAGATGTGCCTCCTCTGGTCCCCACCCGTTTCCCCTGAGCTGAAAACAATATTGTATTCAAAATCTTGGAGGGTAAAAGAATGCCACCTCTTCTGCTTACCTGGCCTATAGGTGTGTGCAAAATCTCTAATGGGCAAGTAGCAGGCCAGCAGGTGCATGGTCGTTGCCCCTGCACCACTTGCAGGGGTGCAGCATGGGGGCAGTGTGACACCCTCCCTTAACTCCTGCAAACCCTAATGCCTGGAATGCTTCCTCGTGGCGCTGGCACTCGCTGACTTGTTTTCCCCTTTGGGTCAGCCCACTCTTATTTCGGGAATGGAGTGAGGCTGTCTTCTCTCTTGGGAATTCTAGGGTATCACCTCTGACATTTGCTCCCACTGCAGAAAAACAAGTCCAAATGCAGTGCATCGGGTTTCTGAACAGCTGCCCGAGCGCGGAAATCACAGTCAGCAAAGTTATGTCGGGAGCTGGGGCTCAGGGGAGGGCGGCGCGCGAGGGTGGGGTACGAGGGTGGGGGCGTCGGAACCTGGAGGCCCCGGGAAACTGGCCAGGTGGGCGCCCAGGGCCCCTCAGGGCGGACCCGGATGCTAGAGAGGGCGGAGGCCCGGGCGAGGCTGGAGAGTGGGGCGGGAGCAGCTGTGCCTGCCGCCAGGGAGCGGGCGCCCTCCCAGCCGAGCATGCAGGACGTGAGCGACGTGTGGCAGCCTCGGCGCAGACTTTTCCACTGCACTGTGGGTTTCAGCGAGCGCCGCCGCCTTCCCTCCAATCACAGTCCAGCCTCTGCACGAAGTGTGCAGTGTGCACCCCTCCGCAAGGCAGGGTTACGCTTCTGTGCTGAGACTTCGCTTGCTAAAGTCATTCACGTCGTGCCCCTGCTAGGGCGGTGGTCCCCACCCAGTGCGCCCCAGATCTTCACCTCACGGCCTCTGATCTGATTACACGGCTGCCATTTATCGCGAGCGATGCAAACTGTGAGGACGAATAAAGCATAGCACGGACATATCAAAACGTGGCAAGGGAAGTCTGTAGGGTGTGCAGGAAAAATGACAGATTTTGAGTTTGCATTACCAAGGTGTTGCCTCTCAATAGTTATTCAGGAATTTATATGGTCTAGTAATGGATTGCAGGTGGGAACGGAGGCTGCAGGGGTTGACAGCGCACTAGACAGCGCACCACGTTGCTCTTCTCCCAGCACAGTTCAAGTGAGGGACCGGAAATTATTCAGAATTAATTCAGGTCTTCTTAAGGGGTAACGAGAAAGATCTAACAAGGGTTAAAGAGCAAGCCAGGGCTCCGCGTTTTCAGGACTAGACAGCAGGAGCTGGGCGTGCTGCTATCGCCCGCCCGCAGGGGGCGCCAGCAGGCTGCCTCCTGGCTCGCCTATCCTCCTCCCACGTGAAAGGGGGCTGGGACGCAAAGAATGCGGCCCGCCCAGAGCTGACGCGAGCCTTGCTGCCGGCCCGGATACTTTAAAAGGCCGGGCGGTGCGTGTGGCATCCTGGTAGCGCTGGAGAGGAGGAGAGCGGGCGTGCAGTGCGGCGGGATCGCGGCTGTCACTGCGCCCGAGCATCCCCGGGCTTTCCAGAGCAGACAAGCCTGCCTGCTGGCAGCCACAGCTCTGCGACCGTCGCAGAGAGCACCGATCCCCCTACGGGCTAGCGTCCAGGACTTAGCACAAAGCACGTTTCCCAAAGCAGCACAGCGAGCGCCCGACCGCGCGCCGGCGCACGCACCCCTACTTTCCTTTGTTCCCGGGGTCGGCGGCCGTCCTTCTCCCCACGTCGGAATCTCCTCCCGGGGTGGCGGGCCGCCGAGTGCAGCTGCGAAGATGCCCTTGGAGCTGACACAGAGCCGGGTGCAGAAGATATGGGTGCCTGTCGACCACCGGCCCTCGTTACCCAGATGTGAGTGCAGCTGCGCGGGGGCCAGGCTGCAGATTGCGCCGCGTGGAGGGCCAGGCCATTGTGTGCGGCGGCTTTGTGCCGGTGCCCCTCTGCGGGAAGCGCGCTTGTGCGGGCGCGGCCGGCGGGGCGGGGGCGGTGGCAGGCAGCACCTCCCGGGCTGGACGGCGGGGGCGCTGTGGTCCCGGAAACGGCGAGCGCGCCCGGGCCCAGGCTGCGAGAGCCGAGGCGGCAGAAAGCGTGCGCCTTCGGGACGCCGGTCCGCGCGCTCCGCGCGCTCCGCGCAGGCACCAGCGGTTTACTGCGGCAGGGGCGCGGCCGGCCGCGCCGTCGCTCCTCTCCCGGGACCCCTCGGGTTCACCATCTCCCTACCTTCCTCCTTCCTCTGCATTTCCATCTCCTCTTTCCCCGTCAGTATACATTTGTCTCCTCGCTTACCTGCATATTTCTCTATCTCCCCTCTCTCTTTACCCTCACTGTAAATTTGTCTTCTCTAAGTTCTCGATTCCCATCTCCCACTCCCTTGTCTCTATGTTTCCGTCCCTCCCCACATTCCACGACTTCAGGAGCGCCCAGGCTGGAGGCGACAGCTATCCGGAACCAAGCCTTAGCTCCTGGTTTGGGGAGGGTCCGTGGGTTGGTGGCTGCACGGTTGGCGGCGTTTCACACGTGCACACACACTCCCCCGAGCTCGGAATTTGCTGGCAGTTCGCTTCCCCGCCACGCCAGAAGCTCTGGGTAAATGATTTGGAGGTTCCCTTGGGCTCCATCTCTAGCTGCAGAAAGCCGCCTTCCTGGCGGCTGAACGGCAGTTGAAATGGCTCTAAGGAGATGCTGCCCTTTCAGGTAAGTCGTTCTTAAAAAGCCCAACAGGTGCAGAGGGGCCAGCTGCGTGCTGAGCGTTCTGCTTAGGCCAGGTCGGTAGCCAGAGGTAACGGGGATTCGGGTGGCTTCCGGTAATCTGAGGGCACCTTCGTTCTAGGCTGCCACGTTTCTCAGGATGGCCACCGCTGACAATGACAGCCCACTTGGAGGTTTGCTGGGTCTGAGTCACGACTTCTCTGCACAAGACCTGCTCCCAGCGGGTGACTGGCTCAGCCAGCAGGTCCCTTCTGTTGGGCCTGAGGGTTTGGGGGGAAGCCCTCAGGAGTCATCCTACTCTTTCTGGGCAAGGAGGGGCTGGCAGGCTTCTCTCTTGTTTCTCAGCCCTTTCAGTATGTTTACTAATATGGGGCTGCCTGAGGTCTTGGTTGTCTTTCTATAAAAATACCCCAGGGAGATTTGATCAGGGCCAGATGCAGAAACAATTCCTGCCCCTTTTGAATTTTTGAATACAATAAATATCACCTATAGGGTACTTAATAACTGTAATTGGCCACAAAATGTGAGTTGTTTTTCTGTGTCCATGTAAGTCCAGGTGATGGTATGTATGCATGCAGACACTGCCTGGGATGGTTCCCAGGTTTGGGTCTGAGAGGAACATCCTGTGTTTCTGAGAAGGCACTGAGGTTGGTTGGCATTAGCTCAGTAGTGATTTTGACAGATATCAGCATGCAGGAAGGCATTTTTCAGTCTTCAGAATCCAATCCATTAGTCTCCTTGATCCTGCACGTATCTCACGCAGATGAGAGAGATCTGCCCAAGAAGAAAAATCACTGTCAGAACCATTCAGAGCTTGAGGGGGAGGTGTGTCTGCCAAAGCAGATGGATTAAGATGCTTGTCCCGCCTGCCCCTGGAATCCTTGTGTGTGGCTCTGGGGTGTAGTCTCCACACATTCCTTCTTACAAAAATATCTGCAGCCTGGGTATTACACATCCTTACTTCAAGTAGTGGTTGTCTTTCCCGGTTTATGTAGTTATATTTGTCTTTTACTTGACTAGGGAAAGGTGAGCACTTCTCTAGTAGCATTTGGAAGACTGGGTGGGATTTCTTTTTTTTTTTTTTTAGTTGTAGATGGATGCAGTATATTTATTTTATTTATTTATTTTTATGTGATGCTGAGGGTCGAACCCAGTGACTCATGCATGCAAGGCAAGAGCTCTGCCACTGAGCCACAGCCCCAGCCCCTGGGTGGGATTTCTTTCTCCTAAACCTGTTACCATCTTTATCAGTGGTCTCCTCCTTGGAGGTCTGGAGCAGATCCCTCTGAGGTTTATTACTAAAGGAGGACATAGGGAATGTTTCTGTTCAGGTACAGAGAACTGTACAATAGCAAAAAGCCCCAGGTGGATGAGACCAAGATGGATGATATTGCTGCCCCAGAAGCATCCAAATTGGGCACCCTATTGTCCCATTAACATTGTGGTGAGAACTTTCTGAAAAATTCACAGCTTCAATCAAATGCAAGTGGAGACTTGATGAATTTCTGAATCAGCTTAATTGATTAGAAGTAAGTTCTTGGTTAGCAAGGGTCTCCTTTACCACTTATTTATCATCACTAAAAATTGAGCACCTCCCTACTGATCTAGATTATTTATTAGCCATTCAGAATCTGTTTCCTTGTCTGTAAAGTAGGTTACATTCTGTCTACTTAATTGGGGTGTGAGAGGGTCCCACTTAGTGCTATGGGTCCTGAGATAAGGCCTGGGACTTAGGCATTAGATAAGTTGTCATCTCACTGGAGCATAAGAGAGTATTATCACCGGTCAGTGCAGTGCCTTAAACAGCAGGTATAAAGACAACATCTTAAAAAGCACCAGACTTTTTTCGTTTTCCTAAAATACAGGTGAATGCCAGTTTATCTTTGCTTAGGATTTAGAACAGACACTGTAGGGGAGTGACTGCAGTGAAGAAAGGGGGTTGTGATAGATTTTCTTGTAGGGGCTATCCCCACTGATGGCATTCTAACTTGGGGAAGATGGGTAGGTGTTCCAGAGAAATGCCTTGTCCTCAAGTGGCCCCAGCAGAGATTCTCAGCTGAGGCTGCCCATTAAAATCCTTTGGGTGAGATTTTGGGGGGAAAAATCTATATTGGAGCCTCAGCCTAAGTCAAAATTGCCCCAGATGGAACCCAGTTAACTTATTTTTTAAAAGCTCCTTTGGCTTAACCACTTAGAAGAGTCTCTCATTTAGGAAAGCCGTTGAAGGATTCCGAGAGGAAAAGACCTAAACTGAGCCATTGTCACTCATAACCATAATGGCTCATATGTTCAGGGGACACTGCAGTGGTTCATTCTTACAACGGTGTCTATGAGCATCCCTCCATTGCACAGAAAAGGAGATGGAGACACAGGAGCTTGTCCAAGGAAGTGGGGAGGCCAGGCTTCAAATTGTTTATTGACTCCAGGTTCTGCATGCTTCCCAGTCTGATATTGTATTGCTTCCTAAGGTTGCCCATGAGTCACTATAAAATACCCATTGCCCAGTGTCTCTGCCTGAGATATGAGACTGTGAAGGCCATGTATTCATTAAATGTAAGATTAGGTTGACATTGGTTAAAATGTGCATGCAAAGTAATTCATGTATGCCAATGCCATCAAATGGCGCAGAAGTGGTTTTGAAAGAGGTCCGTTAGCTGCATTTTGCTGCTCTTCAGTAGATGGCATCGTTCTCTGTGCTGCATTCTGGTCTCAAGAGCCAACTGGATTAAGTCTGTTTTTCCAGAGAGAAGTTAGGGTGGTTGTGTATCACAAGGGTCAAAGCAGGTCTTTTTGCGCAACTTGATTCTACCCTTGCCTGGGAGTAGGTGGTTTCTGTAAATGGGCACAATCTCAGTTTCCTTACATGATTGAGGAAATGGCTCCCTTCTTGGATCATAGTTCTCTCTCAAACAGCTCCTTGCATTTCTTCCCCTGGAACTTGTAAATTAAACTATCTCATTTACTTGTAGAAAAGAACCAATGACTTAGCTAGCATCTTTTTGTTTTTAAAATTAGCATTTTGCATATAAGTAAGTTCAAGGGAGGTGGGGGGCACAGCAGAGGGTCTTGCCAACCATCTATTTTGTGATAGTCTAGTGTCAGTATAGTGGTTGAGGGCAGCTGTCCAGTCTGCATTTGTCCACATGTTGCACATTCACAGAGAGGCTGGTCACTTCATCCAGGGAGTGATGTAGCATAGATGAGGCTGGAGAACCAAGGAGTTTTCAGAAAGCAGGTTTATTGAAGCTGCAGCAGTCCAGAGGGGCTTCAGGAGGAGAGCTGGATTTGGGGCTCAGGGCTGCAGCCTCACCCTAGCATTTTTTTTTTTTTTTTTTTTAAATTTTATTTATTTTTTTAGTTGTGGGTGGACAGAATATCTTTATTTTATTTTTATGTGGTGCTGAGGATCGAACCCAGTGCCTCACGCATGCTAGGCGAGCACGCTACCACTGCGCCATAATCCCAGCCCCTCACCCTAGCATTTTTAAAGACAAGCACTATCCAGGTGGGGATTTAATTGCCCACCTGCTGACTCCTTCCATAATTGACTTCCCCAGTCACTGTAACTGCAGTCACATGCTGACTAGCTAGCCTTCTGATTTTTCATTTGGAGTCCAGTGTATGTTTACTTGCAGGGAAGAGGCGCAGGTAGCCAACTTGTACTGTAAACTAACCGAATGGTATGGCCAGCTTCTGTACACTAGGTCTTAGTTCAGTGGTACCACTTAGTGACGCTGACCTAGGTGTTTCCACATATCTTCCTGCCCATCCAGCATCTAGAGCATGTGTCTTGTGAGCAAGTGAGTAAGTAAATGACATTATAGGTAGTGGAGGCCCAGCTCCTGAGACTTGGTGATTTTCTGTGAGATCTTACTCAAGGGACCATGGCCTTCACCATCAACAATACTTTTAGCTTGAGCCTACCAGACTGCAATCTGTGGTCTTTAGACAAGGGCTTCCTTCCCCAGTATATAGTGAACATCTATGTATTCCCTTATGCATTTTTGTTGTTGGGGTGGTGGTACCGGGGATGGAATTCAGGGGCATTCAACCACTGAGCTACATCTGCAGCTCTTTTTTGTATTTTATTTAGAGACAGGGTGTTACTGAGTTGCTTAGTTGCTTAGTACCTCATTGAGGCTGGCTTCGAACTCATGATCCTCAATCTCTGCTCAATCTCCCAAGCTGCTGGGATTACAGGCGTGCACCACCACGCCTGGCTTCAAAGACTTTTTGCCAGAAATTTAAAATGTTATGCATTTATTCAAAATTAAATGAAAAAGACTAATATACTTTAGAAAATTTTGTATTAAAATCAATACTTACCATGCTTCATCCTTTGTGCTATAGGAGAAGGAAAGGCAGTGAGAGGTACCGCGATAGGTGGTAAAAAGGGACCATAGAGAAGAGAAGGAACTGAGGGCCTAAGGGGGGTCAGGCAGGGATAGGATTGTAGGTTCATGCAGACACTTGAGATGTGCTTTGAGTTTAAAAAAGGTAGGGGGGATGAAGAATAGTAGCCAGAGATGTAGTTTCAGTGATTTGTGGTTCCCTCCTTTGGCTAAGATCCAGGGGCATCTGGGTGGAGGGAAGTTGCACCTCCTTTTGAATCTCAAGCAAGAAGCCCAGCCAATGGGAAGAATGGCTTCCTCCCTGTCAACTGAGGAAGTGATGGTTTTTTTTGGATTTGAAATTCAACCTGACCTTTTGCCTAAAGGCAGTGACTCTGCTGTGGTGATGGTTTTGTTTTCTGCCTCCCAGATTGTCTACTGCCAGAGGAGATTTGTTCCTGTGATTAGTGGATAGACATAATCCCCAACTTGATAAATCAGTCAGATTCTGCCTCTGCTTTCTTGGCCTGATTCCAAGAGTGATATTACATGTGTGCACAGCTGTGCGTGTCTCCATGCATGTATGGATGCTCTCGGGTGGTGGCCCCTGGGGTGACCTGATAAGAGAGGGGCCACTGTCCTAGGAGAGGAGGGGGTCAGTGGATGGATATTGTTTCAAGGCACAGGTGAGAAGATGTAAGTGGTAGCCCCTCTGTGATTTGTCAGCTTCAGCTGCCTGGATAACTGGGGATGTGTCTCACACCCATGGGCTCTCAGGGAGGCTGCCATTTCTCTGTCTCTGGGGACATATGACCCCTTGGTGCTTGTTTGCACTGCTCAAGTGCTGTAGGTCTTGCCCCGGACAGTGATAATCATCCGTTTTCTAGGAACCTGTTTGTTCCAGGGCCTCTGGAAAATGAGGGAATGCAGCTATAGGCCTTCTGTGGCTTCTGATCCTCTGGGAGGCGTGCTGGCTTTACTTGCTCCTCCTCACCCAGATCCTGAATATTAGCGAGTCTAAATGGTTAAGAAAGTGCCTGCCTTCCACACCCACTTCCACCTCACCCCAGCCCCCAGGTCCAGGGGCAGACCCCGGAGTCCCACTGTGGTGTGTTCAAGGTGACTTCGGCTGGGATTGTGTTGGGTGTCCCACTTGGGCCTACCCTCAGGGCTTGGCATTCCTTCATTCCCACCCAGTTACCTTCTATCATAGACACCCCCTGGAGTCTGGGCCTCTGTCCAATTCTGAGGACGGCCTGGACTGGAGGTAGGGCTTTCATAGCTCCTATGTAGGCCGTGGGCCTATGCCAGGTGGTGATGAGGACAGCTGGGCTGGAGTTGGCAGGCAGCCTTTGGCTTTTGGGAGCTGGCTTGTCACTGGGATGCAGGAATTCCAGGAGTCTCAGGGGCAAGAAGACGGCCAAGGAGACACTGGGCCTTCAGTTTCCAGAACAGGCTTCTTTTAGCTGTTTTCTGAAAACCTCCCTCCCTTGTGTTCTGTCTTATCGAGATTCTGAGAAATATGGGACAGTCATTCAGCAGTGGGGGACAGGAGGGAAATAGCATTCTGGGTCCCCGACCTACTTTCATTTGATAAGTTCTGACTTAGAAATTGGCTCTTTAATTTTTTTTTTTTAAAGAAATGCTTCCCAGACTTCCTGTGTGTAGGTTAAGAAGTTGATAGTTGGCTCCTATCTGTCTCACCTTTCTTGTCCCCCTCAGTTTGCACACTCCAGTTGGAAAGGGCCTCTCTGCACTGCTGACTTACCCCACCCTGAGCTAGGGTCCCTTCCTCACACCCCCTAGGAGCGCTGTTCCATCATGGTGTTGGTAACTGGGATCCCCGGCTGGATCAGGACCCAGATTGAGAGTTTGGGACTGGTACTATTTTTGCCAGGTTTATAACCTGAAAGTGAAACTGAATTCAAGGCTCACTGGGGCTCTAGCCACTACAGGGCTCTGTTCCCCTGGCTTATCAGCTCCAGGGGCTTTGAAACCGGGAGTGAAGTACATTATTCAGTGTCATTCTTCTAAGGTGGTTGTTGGGCATCGGACTCTGTTCATCAGCTTATGTCACCTGACCAATGACTCATCTCTTGACTGCTCTTTCCAGCTTGTGGGCCGAAGCTGACCAACTCCCCGACGGTGATTGTCATGGTGGGCCTCCCCGCCCGGGGCAAAACTTACATCTCCAAGAAGTTGACTCGCTACCTCAACTGGATTGGTGTCCCAACGAAAGGTGAGCGGGGTCCCCAGCTAGGCCGTTCTATTGAGTGCTACAGCCCTGCATGCCAGACCCCCACAGGCGTAAAAACTTGACCTTCACTTCCAGTTGCTGGTGCCTGTGAGCAGAGCCATGGGTGGCATGTCCCGGGGCTTGGAGTCTGGTTTCAGTCCCATCCCAGCTGTGTCCTCATCATACTGCGTTGACACCCCTCCTTACCTTTTGTCTCATTGGCCATTCTCTTTTTGCTCTTTTAAATCTTGTCTGACTCGGGTGTCAGTTCGTCCATGAACCTCTCTCTGGCCACCTCGCTCTGTGTGGATCTTTTTTCTTGAAATTAGTGTGGCCCATAGTTATGACATTCCTCTGACTTCAGTGTTCTATACTTTCATGCTGTCAGTGATGCTTTTATGAATCTGGTCTTCCCAGCTAACTGGGAAATATCTTGAGGATGGGGGGGACATTTTTTTTTTATATTTGTCTCCCACTATGCCCAGTAAATTTTTGTTTTGGTGCTGAGATTGAACCCAGGGCTTTGTGCATGCTAAGGTTGCACTCTGCCACTGAGCAATATGCCCACTGTCCTCGTAACTATCCCCTTGGCACCACTGTCCCCTTGGGACTGGCTGCTGTGCCAGCAGAACAATGGCTGATTTAGACTTGGCAGTGGGTGGGAGACCCACTCACTTGGGTACCAAAGGCAGAAATCATTGTCCCTATTTTTGTTAGACCTGTAGCCATCATCCCCCCTTCCACCATGTCATGACTGACTGGAGGCTGGCTGCATGAGATAGCCTCAAGTAGGGCCAGTGGCAGTGGGCACTGTGATTTGTTCTGGGAAGGAGAGCTGCTTGCCTCCAGGAAGGGCGTGATGATCCGGGACCTGGAGTTCCACTCTCTGGCTTCCATGTTGGATGTTGTCTTGTTCACATTGGTGTGTGTTGGTGGTGGGTTGTTTTTCTCTTTTGTTGAGGTGCGTTTGCAGTTGAGTGGTGGTGGGTCATCCAGGGTTGCTCTTGTCTTTCCATCCAGTGTTCAATGTGGGCGAGTACCGCCGTGAGGCCGTGAAGCAGTACAGCTCCTACAACTTCTTCCGCCCTGACAATGAGGAAGCCATGAAAGTTCGAAAGTAAGACGTGGGCTGCTTGCTTGGGGTGTTGGTTCGCTTTGTGTCCAAGCCAGGTTCTGTAAGAGAGGGAAAGCCAGCTTGCAGGCTGTCCACCGGTGGTCTTCAGCTGAGTCCAGTGTTAGGACAAGCCTCACAGCTTCTCTGAGACTGCCTACTTTGATCAGTTCTCAGATGTTCTGACAGAGCAGCCACATCCTGAGGGTGGACAAAGTCCTTTTCATTGGAAATCATCTGTTTGTGTTTGCACAGGATTTCTTGTTAAGCCTGAGGCATCCTGAAAACCTAGGGCACTGGGTTCAGCCCTGGCTGCACCTTAGACTCAGCAGGGGAGCTTGTAAAGAGTCTCGTGCCAATGCCAGGGCCCCCTCCCCCCCAGGCCAGCTCAATGAGGGTCTGTGGGTGGGCTCTGGCATCAGTTTAGTAGCTCCCCGGGGAGTGATTCCAGTGTGCAGCCAGGAGTGATCGCCATCTCCCAGAGGCGCCTGTGACTGTCTGCAGTGGGCCTCTGACTGGAAGCCACTAGGCCTGAGGAGGCCTGGCTGGCACCGGGCAGCGTAGAACTTGAAGGGCAGGTTCCCGGCTGGGGTGAGGGAGGGTGCTCAGGCTTCCCCACGCAGGACCTGCACTGAAGTGCTGCTTCTCTTCTTGTGTGCTGCAGGCAGTGTGCCTTAGCCGCCTTGAGAGATGTCAAAAGCTACCTGACCAAGGAAGGGGGACAGATTGCAGTAAGTCTGGGGAATACAGCTGGCTCGGTCTCCTGTCTCCCAGCGGGTGGTGTCCTCACTGGCCTGAGCAGAGCTGAGGGCCATTGTAAGGCTGACAGACAGGACCAAGAGCCTCTGGCCCTGAGGGTTGAGAGAAGCAAGTGACTCAGGAAGGTGGTCTTGGATGGCCTTGAGATGCGGCCCTGCTGTGCTGGGTTCCACTTTCATGGCAGGGCCAGGGTTGCTGCCAGCACTATAGCCAGTGTCCCTCTGTGTCCACCATCCCACTTCATGTCACTGTTTCCTGCCCCTCCCCTGCTGTCCCTGAGTGCTGTAGCAGTAGAGAGGGGAGGGCCGCTGGGAGCACACCCTGGGAGAGGCCCCCAGCAGGACAGACTCTCCTTAAGCACATTTTTGGGCTTATTATTGGTAAATATTGTCAAACTCAGATTCTTGTTCCTCACTTTTCTATCAGGTGTTTGATGCCACCAATACTACTAGAGAGAGGAGACACATGATCCTTCATTTTGCCAAAGAAAATGACTTCAAGGTGAGCCAAACTTCTTGCTTTGTCCCAACAAGCTCGGAGGGAGAGGAGGACCTTCGCTTCCTGCCACCTGAGTTTTGCTGCCTATAGATAGGGCCTTCTGGTGGCAGGGCTCAGGTTGTGGAGGTGCCCCTCTGTAGGGGAGGGCGAGGGATGTGGCCGCATGCAAGTGGCTTTTTTATGTCTTTGGGACAGTTGAATGGAGGGCATCCTTCCTTCTTGTGTGTGATAGTGACATTGGTATTGCTTTGGGAGGTTTGTTGTGTTCTAACATGTCTGCCTTGGCTTCCACCAGGCATTTTTCATTGAGTCCGTCTGTGATGACCCGACAGTTGTGGCCTCCAACATCATGGTAAGACCATCAGGAAGCCGCACGCACATGCAGCAGCTGTGCCTGCAAGGATGTTTGTAATTCTAGAAAAGTAGGAGCCCAGGTCAGGCTGTAAAGAGTAACTGCACCTTAGAACGAGCTGCCCCTTCCAGCTTATGGTGCTGAGTCTGTGAGGAGGACGGAGTGGGGGATGAAGTGACCAGGGATGTGTACCTTAGGAGCATGCTGCCCTGGGCTGGCTCTACCCAGTGTCCTTGAGGAGAGTTGGCAGGACAGTCTTGTTTGGGACAGGAGAGATTTCCAGTGAGGAGACAGGGAGCAGTTTCTGCAGGGGACGGGAGCCTGGGAGTGGAGTGCCCACGGGGCTGTCTGGGATAAAGGGCAGCTCACTTCTCCAGATCGGACGGCAAACAGTGGGCTGCTCTTCTCTGCTGTGGAGTCCCTAGGGTTGTGTATAAGCACAGGTCTCTAGGCCTTTGCATACTGAAGGCAGAGTCCCCAAGCTTGAAGGAGGAGTGTAGTAAAGCTGTTCTGCTAGTGCGTCTGACAGACTTCTCCATTGTGCCAAGGGGAGCTGAAAGGTACTTGGCAGCTTAATTTGATCAATTCTTAATTTTATCACTTGATAGCAATGTCTTGTACATAGGAATGGTTTGTATGAGGACTTTCTCTTAGGTCACTTTTTCATATCATAGATCATTTTCTTGCCAGCTTAAACATATCACAATAAGATGTATTTATAAAGAAAAGCAGTTCTTTCTGGATAGTGAATGCGGTGGTATTGCTGCATACAAATATATATCTTTGTGTGTGTGTGTGTGTGGTGCTGGTGATGAAACCTAGGGATGTTCTACCACTGAGCTAGATCCCTAGCCCTTTTTTATTTTATTTTGAGATAGTGACACATTAAGTTGCCAAGGCTGGCCTCACACTTGCCATCCTCCTGCCTCAGCCTCACTAGTCCCTGGGGATTTCAGGCATGTGCCCCTGTACCTGGCACAATTATGTATTTTTAAAAGGGATTCCAAACATGCATTAGCTTCTAGTATTGGTCCTTTTCTCCAAGGCAAAGGAAATATTTACAACCTTTTGTAAGAAATGAGTTCATATTTCAGGAAGAACTCTTTGAATTGAGGAAAACCAGTTCAAATGAGTTTCAGTGGATCCAAAGGAAGAGGCTCAAAGTACAAGGAAACAGAAGTTGCAATAAGCTGAACAAAGGCCTTTGCTGTTTCTTTGGTTTGACTTTCCTTGTTCCACTTGGTAGTGAAGCCAAATGCAGCTGGGAAATCATTTTCCCTAGTGAGTCATCACCAAAGTGCTTAGCTAGCAGTTTATCTTTTATCTTTTAGTGTTAACGCAGCTGGTCATTTCCCCAACCCTCTGTGTGCAGAAGCCTTTTGCTCTGATTAAACCTCGAAACAGCTTAGGTCCAGGAGCTTGTGAACTTAGATTTATTTATTTATCTACCTATCTATTTATTAATTTTTTAAAAAGTTGTAGATGGACACAATATCTTTATTTTATTTATTTATTTTTATGTGATGCTGAGGATGGAACCCAGTGCCTCACACATGCAAGGCAAGGGCTCTACCAGAGCTATAATCCCGGCCCTAGATTTATTTTTTACTATGTGATACATGTTAGCATTTTAGCCTTTTTAAAGTGTACCATCCAGTGGTGTTTAGTGTGTTCCTGTCCTTGGACAACAGCATCACCAGCCATTTTTGTTTGCCCACCTGCAACTGTACCATGAAACACCAGCTCCCCACTGACTTGGAGCCTTGAAGTGCCGCTCTCTCCTCATGATGGTTTTCAAGGAGAAAAGGGGGCACAGGCATTAAAAAATCCTGAGTTTCCCTAAAATCTGCCTGGTTCCTCAGACCTCCTGTGCAGTTCTGGGAGAAGGCAGCTTCCCAGGAGGGCAGCCCTTGGAGAGGTGTGTTGCCAGGTGGACTTGGACAAGCAGTTAATCACAGACAGCCACAAGTGGGTACTGCCTCTGTCCAGGTGAATGAAGAGCACACCCGAGGTCAGGGGCATCTCTAGTGACCATTACTGTGCCTTTTGTAACCACTGACCTGCTCGTGGCATGGGGAACATTACAGGTGCTTATGTGGGATTTAGGTGAATTGAGGGCCAGGCTGTCTGGCGGTGACTGAGCTACTGGACGGATCCTGACTTGGTGGTCTGTTCTGAGGTGTTCATTACAGGATCCTTGTGGGTTTCCTGTGTCTGTCCTTGCAGCCGGTGATTCTGTCTCCCCTGGCATTCTCCCCATGTAATCATGGGGCTGATTGAGTCAACCCCCAGTTTCTTTTTCCTCTTACACGCTGGGTAGGATAATCTTTATTCTGAGCCCTTCTGGGCTTTCCCCTTTTGAAAGCTCCAAATCCTGCTTTATCTAAGCAGAAAGCCTCCCAGCGTGATTCATCAGCTGCCTCTTTGTGGCATTACAGGAAGTTAAAATCTCCAGCCCGGATTACAAAGACTGCAACTCGGCAGAAGCCATGGACGACTTCATGAAGAGAATCAGTTGCTATGAAGCCAGCTATCAGCCTCTGGACCCCGATAAATGTGACAGGTAATTCCAGGAGGTGACTGTCTCTGCATTACCTAAATTAGGGCTTTTAATGTTTTTTTGGTGTTCCCACAAAGCATTTGCACCTGAATATTTCCAGAAACTCTCTTTAAAAAATGATATGCATATTCACATGGCATAATGAATCCCGCTACTATTTATAATGTACCAATAAAAAATTTATTAAAATGTCTGTAAAAAAAATCCTTGATTACAGGCAATACAAGCATTTCTGACACTGTGGAGTGGAGGAGGGGATGCCCACTTGAGCCCTGTCTTGCTCCTGTCCTCTATCATTTCTTTTCCATTCTCTTGCTTTTCTTCCCCCTCCTCCGGGTGGCCAGCTGCTTCTTGGCCAGACTCTCCTGTGTGAACTGTGGCCTTGCTTTTAACTCTTTGGCTCCCAGAGGGGCAGACAAAGTCTGTGCCTAGAGGAGTACTTAGTCCCACATTGCTGTTTTTCCAGGGAGTGAGTCCCTGGAAGTGGGCCCAGGCCCAGGGTGGTCCTCAGTGGTGTTTCTCTCTAGGGACTTGTCACTGATCAAAGTGATCGACGTGGGCCGGAGGTTCTTGGTGAACAGAGTTCAGGACCACATCCAGAGCCGCATCGTCTACTACCTGATGAACATCCATGTGCAGCCCCGTACCATCTACCTGTGCAGGCACGGCGAGAATGAGTTCAACCTCCAGGGCAAGATTGGGGGCGACTCGGGCCTGTCCAGCCGAGGCAAGAAGGTAGGAGGAGAGTGGAGAGCAGGTGCTGGGGGCTGATGGGTGGCAGCGGTGGTGGGGTGTGCCTTTGCTCTTGTCGCCGCCTTGCTATGCTCTCTGTGTCTTTTTGCATCTGCGTGTATACACGTGTGTGTGTGTAGGTGTGGTGGTGAGTGGACTAGGAAGTGGGGAGCAGAGCCACATCTCCTGGTCTCTGAGGAGCTTGTGTTGTGTGGCATTAGCCACTCGGTACTGTGGGTCCATGTCAGCCCAGCCCGATGTGAGGAGTGAGTCCCGCGGGAGCCTGCATCATGTGCCCCTCTCTCCCTTCCCTTCAACTGTCAGTTTGCCAGTGCCCTGAGCAAGTTTGTGGAGGAGCAGAACCTGAAGGACCTCCGGGTGTGGACCAGCCAGCTGAAGAGCACCATCCAGACGGCAGAGGCGCTGAAGCTTCCCTATGAGCAGTGGAAGGCGCTCAACGAGATTGATGCTGTGAGTCCCTGGGCTGGTGTGGTCCTGGGGCGGGCAGGCTGGGGGTAGAGAGAGGCCCTGGCTTCTCCAGGTCTCCTGCAGAGCCTCCTGCCGTGGCCCCTTCGGGTGTGTTCCCTCGAGTGACCACGGGTGTTTCCATCAGGGTGTGTGTGAGGAGCTGACCTACGAGGAGATCAGGGACACTTACCCTGAGGAGTATGCGCTGCGAGAACAGGACAAGTACTACTACCGCTACCCCACAGGCGAGGTGAGCTTGGGGTCACCTCCTGTCCCGCGCTGTCTGTGGGCCTTTGTTCATTTCCTGTGAGATTGTTGGGTATATGGTGAGCGGCTGCAGGTGGGCTCGGCATAGAGAGGGCTGTGGGGCCAGGTGGACCCTGTTCCATCCTCTCTGGGCTCTGGCCCCTCACTCTTCAGTGCAGGCTCCTTGTTACCTCTGCTGCCTTGGACTTGAGTCTTCCTAAGTAGAGCCTCTTACGCAGCCTTAAGAGAAGTGCAGTTGTATTTTCCCATAAGTGAAAGTGGGAAGTGCATGGACATGTCTGTATACTCTTACTGTCGGGGGACAAGGGTTCACTCTGCACCACGGCTTGAGACGGCAGACAGGCCAGGCTCCAGGATGTCATTTCATATCACTGGTGCTGGAGTCTGAGCTGATGCTGGCAGAGGGCATTTCCCATCATGCAGCAGGTCGCTCAGTGTGCCCAGCCCACACCCATGTGGAGTGGGCATGGAGTGTGCAGACTCAGAGTGTTCTGGGAGCCCAGCCAGGCCTCTTGTGGACACCTAGTGGGTGCCCTTTCTGGCTGTGCCTTTCTGAGCACTCGTCATACCTCAGTCCCCGGCGGGCAGCATGCTCCCTCTTCTTGTCTCATGCTGGCCCTCGCTCACTAGAATGCTGGTTAGAAGGAAAAGGAAGCGGGGGTGGGGGGTGAGGAGGAGCTTTGCAGGTCTTTGTTCAGGGACACAACTCTACCCCTCCTTTTTACATTTGTTGATATGACATGTACATGGCACAAAGTTTACCAATTTTAACCGTGTTATAATAGGTGAGTCAGTGGATTTCAGTAGACATGGTTGTCCCTTCATATCCTCAGGGAATTGCCTGAGGACTCCCTGAAGATACCAGACCCTGTAGATAGATGCTCAAGATATTTGTATACAATCTACACACATCCTCCCATGTACTTGAAATTATCTAATTATCTCTGGATTACTTAAAATACCAGCATAATGTAAGTGCTGTGTAAGCAGTTGTTAAACAGTTGTTTAGGGCATAATGATAATAAAAAAAAAATCTTATGTTCAGTCAGTCAGATGCAGTTTTTTCGCCTACACTAGGTGTTGAACCCAGGGCCTCACACATACCAGGCAAGTACTTTACTCTTGACCTACACCCCCAGCCCCAAGAACATAGGGTCTTGCTACATTGCTGAGGCTGGTCTTGAACTTGTGGCCCTCCTGCCTCAGCCTCCTGAGTCATTGGGATCATAGGTGTGCACCACTGTTCCCAGCTGCAAACTTATATCACCTGGGTATCTTCAATCGGCAGTTGGTTGTGGAACCCACAGAGGCAGAAGGCTGGCGGTGTTCATAGTGCCATGTGACCATTGCCCCTCATTCCAGAACATTTCCCTCACCCCAAAGGGAGACCTCCGACTTATTGGCAGCTATTCCAGATTTCCCCAACCCCTGCCCCTGGCACTCAGGAACCTATTTTCTGCAAGTGCCTTCTCTAATATGGTGTCCCATCCCTCTGTGTTTAGTCCTACCAGGATTTGGTCCAGCGTCTGGAGCCTGTGATCATGGAGCTGGAGCGCCAGGAAAATGTGCTGGTCATCTGCCACCAGGCTGTCCTCCGCTGCCTGTTGGCCTACTTCCTGGATAAGAGTGCAGGTTTGATTGGGCAGGTCATGGTCTTGGGAAGGGGGGAGAAAAACTGGACCTTGAGTGCATGTGGCTGCAGACTGGTGGTTGCTCACCCTGCCATGTGTCTGAATGTTAGGAAAGGCAGGGCGGGGCTCTGACTTGTAGCTCCCTTGCTGGCCCTTGGGAACACTGCTCACACTTCGAACAGCCTACTGGAAGCCCTCAGCTCCACACACAGAAGAGTCTTTGGGTAGGTGGGTGGGGGTGCATCTCTTTTCATGGGTCCACTTTCAAAGAACAAAGAGCCCAGAGAACGTTAATGAGAATCTCATATCTGCCCAAGACTCAAATGACTCCCTAGACAGACCTGAATTGTTTGGAAAAGAGCTTTTAAAAAACATTGGGTTTTGGATTTGTTTTTATTGTATTCTTTTGGTTAGGTGTCTTTTCCTAGGGCCACCTGCCTTGGGCAGGATGACCTGTGTATTGGGATAAGATGCATAGCTTCTGGGAGCCCTGGTGTGAGCCCATGGATATCCCATGGCTCCTCCCCCTGCCTTAGGTCTTGTACCTAATTGTGGGACCGTCTCTTTTTTCAGAAGAGATGCCCTACCTGAAATGCCCCCTTCACACTGTCCTGAAACTGACACCAGTCGCTTACGGTGAGTAACAGCCCTTGCCAAGTACTGCCTCTGGGGCCTGTGTCTCCTGGTGGCCCTGGGAGATGTAGGTGGGACTGTTCCTTTAACAGAAGCCGTTCTGTCCCCCATCCTTTGCCCCCCAGGTTGCCGTGTAGAATCCATCTACCTGAATGTGGAGTCAGTGAGCACACACCGGGAGAGGTCAGAGGTGAGTGGAGGTCTCTCAATGGACAGATACCTCCTTCCTGGCCTTCATCATGGGAGTCCTGGGGAAGGCCCCATGAGGTTCTCATTGAGCAGCTTGTTAGTCCTTGGCCTGGGTGATTTCCACCGTCAGCACCCTGTGCTCCTTCCCCATCTTGGGATCTGTTTATTCTTTTCCTTTCTTTCCATGCACTCTCCCTTCATTTCTACTTGACTGGAGAAGTGAGCATTATCTCCCTTTAAAATCTCACCCTAGCACAGTTGCTGTGGCTTTTTCAGCAGGTAAAACTGCTTTCAAAGTCCAGAGTCCTGGTTCTGACAGGATCCACCAGTCGTCTGACATGGTCATCTGCATGTACTTAGTTAGGTTCAGAATTAGCAGGAATTCAGGTGGGGGGTATGAGGGATGGCAGCAGGAAGGATTTTCAGGAGACCCAGAGCTTGGTTGTTTCTTATCTTCCACCTCCGGGAGATCTGAGGTTTGGGGGCCGCTCAGGGCAGGTCTGTTGCTGAGCAGATGTGAGTCTGTCCAGGAGTGTGTTGTGAAAGTGAGTTGGATTTGCTTTCTATAGGCTGTCAGTGCTTTGCTAGTATAGTCTTAACCGACTGTGACTTTCTGTCTGTGGAGTCCCCAAAGTAGGTGACTTCCCTTGGTCATCAGCATTTGGCATTAAGAGCACATGAGATGTTAGCCAGTTTACTGCCCAGCTTCATCTGTGGAGTGAAATGAAAGAGGACAGTGTCCCTCGGCCGCCTCGCCATGCCTCTGTAGCCCCCCCTGAAGGAGGAACACTGACACTGTACCGCCACAGCCCTGGGAGGACAGCCCTGGCCTGGCCTGGCCTGCTGCTCCAGACCCAGGGTCTCAACGCTTGCTTGTGGAGCACCAGGGTGGTGCAGTGACGGAGGTGGACCTCAGTGCTGAGGCTCTGGGCCAGGCCTGTGAGAGGAGCTGGTGTCTAGTCCTGGCTGGCAGAGTTGGCCTGATGCCGGTTTTCCCTGACTTTGGTCTCCTGGCTGGTCTGGAAGCCCCCAAGCCCCGCCCGCAGGCAGGGTATTGCTCATGAGAGTGCTCAGCAGGTGCACGTGCACTGCAGGTTCTGGGAGAAGGGAACTGGCACCGACGCCTTTCGCTCCTCCTTTGAGTCTCAGACCCAAGCCTTCTCTTGGGCTCCCCTCTGGGGCCCGTTGGGGGCTGGAAGCAAGGTGCCGTTCCTCCTCTGCTGTGATTGTAGTTAGCCCCTCCCCACTGCGCACATTATCCACATGGATGCCCTTTGGAATGATCCAGGGGAGGAGCCCGAGGGAATCACACCTGTCTCCGATTGGCGGTCATGGCATAAACACAGCCCAGTGCCACTCACTTGGTCCAGCTGGTTGTGTCCATAAAACCCAGGAGCAGGGGGACTTTTGTGTGGCTTATCTCCCTCCCTCCACTCCGTGTAACTGTCGCCTTCTCTCTTTTGTCTTTGTCTCGCTTAGGATGCAAAGAAGGGACCTAACCCGCTCATGAGACGCAATAGTGTCACCCCACTAGCCAGCCCCGAGCCCACCAAAAAGCCTCGCATCAACAGCTTTGAGGAGCATGTGGCTTCCACTTCTGCTGCCCTGCCCAGCTGCCTGCCCCCGGAGGTGCCCACGCAGCTGCCTGGACAAGTCAGTGACTCCCCTTTCCTACCTGTCTGGGAGGGAGCATGCCTGGGGCAATGGGAGTGAGTGTGTGTGCCTGTATGTTGTGTGTGTGTGTGTGTGCGTGCGCGCGTGTGTGTTGGGGGAGAATACAAGAAGCCCACTCTGAAGACCTTTCCTTGTTGACAACTGTGACTGCACATGTCCTTCTGAGGTTGTGATCTTTTCTGGGCAGAACTGGGCAGAGCAGAAGAAATAGTGAAACACACAAGTCCTGTTCATGTTTGTGATAGTTGTTTTTAAAATGGAGTCGATGGCAGTCCCCCAGTCCTGAAGTTTGTCCATGTGGACAGGGGCCATCTTTTCTGTCCCACCCCATGGCTGAATATTTCACTGCTAGTCCCCCTTGCTGTCACTCCCATTACAGAAGAGCCGGGGTCCCGCAGGCCCTGGAGACCAACCTCTGCGCAAAGCCAGCATGGTCCCCTTAGAACCAGGCAGCCCTTGCAGTCTGCACGGCCAGGAGGGAGCCACTTCCTGACACAGGTGGTCACAACCAAAATAAACCCAACCCACCTGGATTTCACTCTTGTCACTAGCTTAGAAAAGCAAAGGCTGTAAGATTTTGTCTGTTGGGCATTAAGATTTGTTTGCAGAAATCCAGCACTTTTCCTCAAAGGTAGCTAAGAGGCTTTGCAAATATGTGAGATATAGAAATCTCTGGGTTCCAATTTAGGTGCCACCCAGGGGTGTCCCCCACCTCTACCCCTATGCTTGGCATACACAAATCAATATAGGCTGAATTTTGAATGGGCTTTGTTCGTTACCTCAGTGACAGGCTGCCCTGGCAGCTCCCCAACTCTTCCTTCCCTAGAGCTTCCTTAAGCCTCCTGGTGTCTGGAATGTGATGTGGGAAGAGCACTACAGCCTCTGCAGGTCATTTAACTTTCCCTGACCTCAGTTTTCTCATTGGTGAAATGGGGGAATAATACCACAGAAGGCAGATCAGATGAGGTGATTTTTTTTTTCCATGCCTCTAATCTGTTGTCTGGCACATAGTAAGAGCTATATCCAATGGGACAGCAGTGACTGGCTGGGAGTCTACAGACCTGGCTTTGGCTGTAGCCCTGCCAATAGCATGAATGTGGATCTTAATGGCCCTGACCCTCAGTCTCCTTAGCTTTGCTGATGAGGAGTGGGAGACCTCTAGTAAAGATTACTTTCAGGTCTCAAACCTGAGGATTTTTAAATGAAAACTGAGCAGAACTGAAATACTATCTCTTTGACATTTTATTTTGCTATATCGTGGGTCTTATTTGGAAGTGCAGAGATGGCTCTTGCGGATGCTTGAGGGGACTTGCCTCAGCAGGGGCAGGTGGCATCTTGAGCTGCACTGACCCTGGTTGCATAGGACACTGTCACAGGAGCCCAGTCCTCTCTCCCACTTCAGAGCTGCCTCGGCTTTGACAGGACAGTCCTTCAGGATGGCCAAATCCTCGGGGCTGTGTGGAAGCTGCTGGCTGGGCCAGGTGGGGGAGGTGTGCCGGGGCTTAGCCCTCCAGATGATGTCCTGCCTCCTGACTGACTTCTCTCTTTCTCTCTACTTTTTCTCCCTGCAGCCTTTGCTAGGGAAGGCCTGTCTGTAAGTATTTCTCTGAATAATTCTGTGCTGCTTATGCTCTTTCCTTCTTGCTTGCCAGTTTGGCCTCCTGCCTGTTAAAATACTGAGGATAAAGACAGTTTTTGTGAAGTCAGTCTTTGGGGCAAGAAGGGATGGGCATGGAGGAAGGAATTTAGGAACATTTGAGCAAGGGATGTGAGAGGGATTGTGGCTGGCTGAGGTTCCTATGGGCCCTTGCTGTCATGTCCACATACCTGTGCCCTCTAAGGGTACCAGTTGGGTTACAGGCAGGTCTAGGTCTGCTACCATTGCCTTTTATACCCACTCCCCCAACCAAGGGAACATGCTTTCATTCTGAAAGGAAAATTTAGCCAGAGCCTAATCTTTAAAATGAAGATACTCCCTGGTGGAGTGTGGCAGGTTGGGCTGGAGCCCTGTCCCTCTCCCTCCCTTTAAGGAGTCCCATGCTCCAGAGAGATCTGCATGGACACTGCTTGGGGATCATGTTGTCCTTTGGGAGAACCCGTTCAGCCCTAAGTTGCACTCATAACTGGATGCAGCTTTAACATCAGAACCCTGGGTTACCTTCCCCTTTCCCTGGAGTGCTCTGCTGGAACCTCTGGTTCAGCGTGGGTTCTGGCAGCCACTGGGGAGAGAATGCAGTTGCCACTGCTCTGGTGAGCCCTGGCTGCAGAAGGTGCCAAGGCCTGCATATTGTAAACTCTTAATAGCTGCCTTCGTAAAATGTCACCCTCCCTGCTTCAGTGACACCTCCCCCTTTAGGTTACTTTGATGAGTTTATGCTGTAACGGGAGGGTTCAGCTGGAACAGCAGGAGTCTCTTGGCAGCATGCCTGGGCTGTGGTGGCACCGCAGTCAGATGTACCTCTTGGGGCAGGACAGCTCACAGAGAATGTGGTGGCTCATCTCCCACCTCTCTGGTCCTTAAATAACCCTAGGAGGTGGCCAAGGCAAGTTCCTCCCCTGCTTAACAGATGAGGGCTGATGTCAGGCGACCCACCCACAACTATCCAGCTGGTAGGCAGCAGAACCAGGACTCAGATGGGCCTCCTGGTTCTGAAGGCTTGTGTCTTTCTCTTTGCCAGCCTCTGGAAGCAGCCAGGACACTTTCCTCACCTCTGTCCTGAGGCCCCTGGTCCTTGCAGCCAGAGGGGTACTGCTAACTGATGTTGGTTTCTAGTATAGGTGCCAGAGCCTGTCACTTACAACTGCTTCCTTGGTTAGCCAGAGACCTCATGGTCCAGTGTCCTTTGCCGCTTTGGAGCTAGCATTCAGCACATGGGCTACTAGAGGACCAGGGTTCTTATATGACAGCCTGCCTTTTGGCTTGGAGCCTGTGGTCTTGCACATGCTCTGTTCTTTTCAAAGAAGGCTTCCTCCTGGAGGAGAGCATTCAGGCTCAAGCTCCTACTCTTCTGACGCTGAGCTTTTCCAGCTCCAGGGTGAATCTAATGTGCTCTGGGCTAGAATCCCTCCAGTTCAGTAAAATATATATACTATAGTCCAGTCCCACCTGTGAGAGTGACCCTGTCTTGAATCACAGATAGGTCTGATTCTAGGAATTGATCTGGGCCTGGTAACCAAAATTTATTATTAGAATTTGACCAAGCCTGGTTTGCATCTTGATCTACTACCAGCCCCCATATTGGAACTTGGCAAGTTAAATCAATTCTAGGACCTGAACTCCATTGCCTGTAAAATGGAGATAACTTTATAAGTTTTTTTTTTTGGTGTTATTGGAGATCGTACCTAAGAATGCTCTACTACTACACCCCCAACCGTTTATTTTTAGTGGGACAGAATTGTTTAGTTGCCCAGGCTGGCCTCGAATGTGCCAATCGTCCTGTTTCAGCCTCTCAAGTCACTGGGTTTATAGGCATGTGCCACTGTGCCGGGCTTATAAAGACATTTTTATAATAAGAATATAGATATAACACTTAGATTCAAGGCCTGATGGACAATGGGTACTGTTATTATCAGGAAGGGACTTGGTGTCCTGAGCCTCAGTGGACACTTCCTGGCCTCTTAAGGTCTGAATTCGCATTTTGGTGCTACTGTGTTTTCTGCCCCAGCCTGGTGGGATTTCTTCCCGTGAGTAGCTGGAGTGCTCAGACTTGGGAGGAAGGGAGCCCCTGGATGTGGGGCCAGTGATCTTGGTTTCTTTGCAAAATTGGCATGATGGCCCAGACCCTGTGCTCTGCAATGTCTTCCTGGCACTGTGCTATCGGTGTGGGATGGAGAGACCACCTGGCATTCATGTGATCTTCATTTCAAAATTTCAAATGCACTCTAGAAAAAATACTACTGAAAGATTATTTTTTTCTTTTCCAACCTGGTTTTTTTTTCCCTTTCTCTTCCCTACTATGCTTGAAAGACGAACTGTCTGTCACATTTTCTCAAAGTTTTCTCCTTACTAACCTTGGAAAGGTAAATGACTGGTGCATGTCCCATTGTTCCCTCCTGCATCTCCAAGTCATGGCATCTTAGCTGTAGGGCATCTTGGTCTGTGTGCAGAAGGCCATCGTGATGTATGTGGCTCACGTGTTGGTACCCACGGGTATTATGTGAGCAGTGCTGTCATCATGAGGTCTGTCTTCTCTCCCTCTGTGTGTCCTGAGCCAGGGGCCTCATGACCAAATGACACACACGACCCGCCTTGTGGCACTCAGTGTTGTCCTTGCGTTGTCTCCATATGTGAAAGCTGGGATCTGTGGTGTCCAGGATAGAGCAAAGCCATGGCCCTCTGCTCTCAGATCCCATAGCTCTCTAGATATGAGGACCAGGCTACTTCCAGAGACCCACCCTCTTGTGGAGGGTGTCAGCTGCCTGGGTTCCTGAGTCCTACCTGGACCTGGGTGGTGGTTCTGGTGCCGTCCAGATCTGTGAGGCTCCTCTCTGAAGCTGTCTCCAGTGGGGCCACTCAGGGTGAGAATGTGTGAGGCGATCCCTGCATACCTGTCTATCTGGGCTCTGTTCTCTTCTCAGTGTTGTTGGAGACACTCAGAATCAGAGAGAACACTATAAAAATCATGTTTGTTTCTCTCTTCAAGGGGTAGATTAAGGAGTTCAGGGAGAGACTCCTGCTTTGCAGTGGCAGCAATCATGTGTCCCTAACTGATTTAAAAATATTTTTAGGGAGGTTTTGATACCAGCCAGTGCCTTAGGGATAGCACTTCCTCCTAGGGTCACTTTGATCAGGGCTGGGGCCACCTCTGCTTGGCTCCCTGCCTGGGCCTCCCTGCCACCGCACTTAATCACCTGTGTACTCCTCTTAAGCATTGGGCCCGGATTCTAGACACCAGGGCCCAAGCTGGAGTCAGGGGACAAAGCCTGTGCAGCTTCAGGGGCCCCAGCCTGTCCTGGCCTGGCTGTGGCCAGCAGGGAGTCCTTGTATGGCTGCAGAGGGTAGCCTTAGGTTCCTATCTGAACCACTGGAGCTTTGGGGTACTGAGCCACATGCCTGTCCCACCTTCCTTCTCCACCTCCTTCCAGCAGGCTCCTGGCCTGGATCCGCCGCATCTCTGAGCTGGGGTTACCTTCTGTTATGTTCTGGACCCACCTGGACACTCTTCCACCTTTTTTGTGATGATGCCTCTTTTGAGTTTTGTTCTTTGGGCTAGAGGGAGGGGTCAAGTCTCAGTGGCATGGCTTTGAGCCTTCTGCTGGAGAAAGGCAGCAGGCTACAAATCCTGATTCCCTCCCCCACCCCTTTCTCCTGAAAACAGAACATGAAAGGCTCCCGGAGTGGCGCCGACTCCTCCAGGGAACACTGAAGCAGACACATCCGGTTCCGTTCCATTTCCACTTCTGCAGCTTGGCTTGTGCCCACCTGACTACCTGAGGCCAAAACAATCCCCAGGACTTCTGGACCAGGCTGGGGTGGATGAGAAGGGGAGACTGCGGGCTGGAGAGCAGCTGCACTCCACGGTTCCTGGATGGCCAAGACCACAGCCACGTGCGTCCCTGCTCAGGCCGCAAACTGCAGGCCTCCTGTCCTCCTCCCTCCCAGGCCTTCCAGGGCATCTGGCCTCAAGTCCTTCCAGACTTGAGGAGGCCAGTGAGTAGTGGAGGAGGTCCCCTTGACTGGGGACACCGGACCCTACTGTGCTGTTTTGTTTTGCTTGGTTTCTGTGATCCTGGCCTGGCATTTCCTTAGCTGGGGAGATACAACTGGTGGAGAATCCTGAAGTTAAAGGAGGGTGAGATCCTACCTGCTGACGATTGGGGAGAGAGGTTTAAAAACTCACATGGCGTCATTTGTGCATCTTGGCCTGGGAAGATGCCTCGGGGAGAGAGACTTGGACACGTGCTGAGCCGAGACTTCTGAGAAGTCCCTGAGCTGATGTTCGCCTGTCAACTGAGCAGCGACATTCTCACTTCCTGCACGTCCATACGCCTCCTCAGCCCTGAGTACAGGGACAGACTGGCTGTGGAAGCAGAAGGAGGTATTTTGCAAAAACACAACAGATGAGAAGGGCTCCCCCTCCCAGGGGCCTTGGGTCCCTTTGTTCCCTACTTGGACCTGGAGGTGACCGAGTGAATCGCTCTCCTGGAGCTGCTTGCTTTTGCACGTTTTAAGGTGACCTGAAAGTCACACCTCTTCAGGACTTAGAAGCTGGGGTGTTAGGCCCTCGGGTTGGAGCCCCTGGATGTGAGGAGTTGGGCAGACCCATGAGATGGGGAAGCTCGGAGCATTTGCATCTTTGCAAGACCGACTCTGCGTTGGCACAGAGAAGAGCCAGCCTCCTTCCTTCTGGACGCTTGTCACCACCCATGTCCCTAGGTGGGGTCAGTGGTCCAAGCCACATCCATTCCAGGCTGCTTCCTCCAAGAGGCTGTCTGTACATTTTTGTCAAGTGTCTGCTGTGTGCCTAGCACCACTCTGGGTACCTTGGGGATTTCAGAAGAGTAGAATGTCATCCTTGCCTTGCCTTGATGGTGTCTGTGACATGTTTGCAGGGATTGAAAAGCAGGATTTATGGGACATGTGGTTCTAGATACCTGTAGTTTCTGTCAGTTTATCCTCCCTCGTTGCCTTAAAAAATGGGGTAGGAGAGGGTGTCTTATGCCCAGAACAAACTTTCTGGAGACTCAGCAGTACAGTTTGTCCAAATGACCCTTTAAGGATATCTCAAAATTGGTGCCAAAGGTCACTTTTCTTCCCACCTTCTGCTGTGGATCTTGGGACCATGCCCTTCAAGGGGATAGGTCTTGGGGTGAGGGTGGAGATGCAGACACTTGAAACAGTGGAGAGAAGAGCTGCTTTGTTCCTTGAGAGGAGCCCTTAGAGACTGCACGTTTCCCCAACTGGGATTAATTGGGACACAGGAACACACTTCAGATACTGCACGATCGAGTTTTTGTGTTTTTCACACCTAATCTTCAATTCCTTCCTACCTTCCCCATCTCTTTTAAATTGGCAGTCTTCCGGAGAGCAGGACTGTCTAGGTGTACGGTCCTTACATAAGACATGAGGTCCTTTCTTTACCCCAGTATCTTGAGTCATGTCAGGTTGTGTGTGCGGCACATGCATGTGCATGAGTATTTAGGTTGGTCCTGATTTTGGACCTGAGGGCCCTGCAGCTTTGCACCTGAGGGTGGTCTTGTAGATGCCACCCCGGCCCCATCCTGTGTGATCTGATAGTCGGGGCTCCATGAGGATGTGTTCCCCTCTTACCCCTGGTGACCTGGAATCAATACATACATGAAGAGGGCTTTGCCTGACATAGGACTTTAGTTTGGTGAGAGTCTAGATGGGGAGAGCACATGGATAAGGTCGGGGAGGTCTTCTCGGAGGGAGAATTCGGCTTCATTTCAAAGCCAGTAACCTGACTTTTGAAGGGGCATCGGCTGGTGGGTGCATCTGACATGCAGTCGTGGAACTTTGGTTTCTCCTGCCCCCCACTCAAACAAAACAAAACTGGGACCAATTTTTTTTAACTTTGCATATTTTTTTGACGGCGGGAGTAAGTTTCCCCCTCTCCTTCGACCATGGGCAAAGCATTCTCGGGAAGAAAAACTGTTTGAACCACACCAATGATATTTTCATTTGTAATACTTGAAATTTATTTTTTTATTATTTTGATAGCAGATGTGCTATTTATTTATTTAATATGTATAAGGGAGCCTAAAAATAGAAAGCTGTATAGATGGGGTTTAATTGTTAATGGGTTTGGGGGCCTCTTACGTGTGACTTATGACTCCTGTGTTCTGTATATTTGTCTGAATTCATGACCTGGTGTGAAGCTGTGCTAGCTTTTAAACAGGGGATGCCTTTGAGAAATTTGTATATTTTGCATTTCCCAGATCAATAAAATACCTGGTTGAAATACACTGAAGTGCACCTTTGATTGTTTTGGGGGGAGAGAGAATCTTTTGACATTCCTGGTCATTGAACCTCTCAGCTCTTGACCTACTCCATTTCATTATCTTCTTTAAACAGGATGTTCAAATGCAGACTATCTGCTGCCTGCACTTGGGGAAGAATAAGATGTGTTAATTTTAAACTAAGACCTTTTTTTTGTTTTTCCCTTGGCAGTGCTGGAGTGCTGGGGATTGAACCCAGGGCCTTCCATAAGCTAGCAAGCACTCCCAGTGAGCTATACCCTTAGTTCTTTTTTAAATTTTTTTTATATTAACACAGTCTTGCTAAGTTGCTAAGGATCTTCCAAAGTCCTGAGGCTGGCCTCAAACTTGTGATCCTCATGCTCAGCTTCTCAAGTTGCTGGGGTTACAGATGAGTGTCATGGTGTCTGGCTTAGACTTAATTTTTCTTCAATAAAAATTTTTAAAAATTTTTTAGTTATACATGACAGTAAAATGTATTTTGCCATATACAGATAGGGAGTACAATATCCCATTCTTCTGGTTGTGCTGATGTGGAATTACATTGGTTGGCTATTTATATATGAACATAGGAAAGTAATGTCCCATTCTTTCTACTATCTTTCCTATTCCCATTCCCCCCTCCCCTTCATTCCCCTTCGTCTAATCCAAAGTACTTCTCCCCTCCCCCCTTATTGTGAGTTAGCATCTGCATATCAGAGAGAACATTCAGTCTTTGCTTTTGGGGGATTTGTTTATTTCGTGTAGCATGATAGTTCCATCCATTTACCCGCAAATGCCACAATTTCATTTCTCTTTATGTCTGAGTAATATTCCATTGTGTATATGTACCACATTTTCTTTATCTATGCATCTGCCGAAGGGCATCTATGTTGATTCCATAGTTTATTGTGAATTGAGCTGCTATAAACATTGATGTGGCTGCATCACTGTAGTATGCTGATTTTAAGTCCTTCGGGTGTAAACCGAGGAGTGGGATAAAAACTGGGTCAAGTTGTGCTTCCATTCCAAGTTTTTAGACTTCCTTTTTAGGGTAGTTTTAGGTGGACAGAAAAGAGCAGGAGGTATGGAGAGTTCCTGTGAGTTCTGTGTAGGGTTTCTGTGTGTGCCTTCTGGCCCTGCAGTGTCCTTGCTTACTCACGTCTTGCATCAGTGCGGTCTGTGTGTTGCGACTGATGGACTGAAGTGGGTACATCGTTAGGAACTAGAGAAGGTGGCCTGCATTATGGTTCGTGCTCTGTGTTGTACAGTTCTCTGGGTGTGACATGCATGGTGCTGTATGTCCACCATTGCGGCATGAGACGGTGGCCTGCTAGCTTTATTCCCTTTGTTCCTTACCCCTCCCCCAGTCCTTTCACACAGCAGGCCTCTCACCAGCACTGTGTCACATAACAGTCCCCACAGCATTACAGGAAAGCATGCTTCATTGAGGTTCCTCTCATTTTCTACTGTTCCCTACCTGCTTCTAGTCATTTCCAAACAGAAAATAACTTGACCACACTTCAGTGATTTCTTCGCCTTATTGGTTGCCAAAAATTCAGAGACATTTTTTTGCCCTTGAGCATCGGTCTTCATCTCTTCAGATTAGACCAGGTTGAGGGCCGGATGAGAACTTGTAGGTTCAGTCTGAGCCGCCACTTCAACACCCCAGAAATAACCCTGGCTTCCAAATCAGTCAGTCTCCATCCATCCCTTCCACTTTGCCAACACTAGCTGTGAGGAGAACTGGTATCCTCCATTTGGCATCTCTGTAAATGATTTCCAGGTGAGGGATCTGGAAACAGCATGATAGGGTATGTAGTATTTGATAACCTCGAGGCCATGCTCCCTGAGTTCTTTTATTTTTTATTTTTATTTTTTGGTACTGGAGATTGAACTCAGGGGCATTTGACCACTAAGCCACATCCCCAGCCCTATTTTGTGTTTTATGTAGAGACAGGGTCTCACTGAGTTGCTTAGTGCCTCGCCATTGCTGAGGCTGGCTTTGAACTCGTGATTCTCCTGTCTCAGCCTCCCAGAGTGCTGGGATTACAGGCTTGTGCCACCGCGCCCAGCTGTGCTCTCTGAGTTCTAAGCCGTGTTTGAGTTCACATTAGACTTTGGGTGCAGGGGACACTGCAGTGGTCTTGATGATCTTTGTCCCCAAATCTGGCCCAGTCTTTAAGATTACCTTCCAAGAAAATTTAAAGACCCCTGTAAAAGATGATGTGTATATATTTTAAAGTGCAGGGTCTCTGGGCTATGGGAATCTACAATGGGTCTATAACCTTTTGGGCAAGCTCCGAGATTCACCTGGGTGGTCTTGGGCTGGATCTCTGATCATTGACTAAACACTGAAGAATGAGTAAACAGGCAGATGGCTTTCAATTTGTATTTCAAACTAATTTGGAGGTGAAATTGTTGCAAATATTTTCTTAGCATGCTGTTTTCCTTTTGCTTACAATGGTTTCTGATGACCTTGAACTCCAAACATTTTCATTGTGGAATCTCAGTAATTCCTTTGTAGTTTCTTTTGCATTTTTAAACTTGGTGTTTTCCCATCTGGAACTAGATATCCACCAATACTCTTTTTAATAGTCTGATTTTTAAAAACACTTAAGTTGATGTGTATGGTGTGGTGCTATGTTAACCTCAACTTTCCTGCCCACCTAGTTAACCATGTTGTCTAGTACTGTTTGCTAAGTAATTGGAAGTAAAAGCATTCTCGGTGGTGCCTGTTGAAGAGTGGAAAGTGAGGCTGAGGGTGGAGTGAGACCCCAGTCTGGGAGCTCCTGCTGGGCTCAGCCCTGGCCTGGAGTAGAGAACATTTTGCTTTGAGGACTCTAGGTTCTCCTGGTCCAGGTCCCAAGAAGAGGGACACCTCCAACTCCATTTTCTTTAGAGATCCTTTTATGCTGGCAACAGGCCTTCCTAAGCACCCGCTCCCTCGCTCCACGCTCCGCTGGTCCAACTGCTGCTTCCACGTGTCTCATCAGAGTGTTCACAACTCGTTCTGGCAACAGGCACCAGCTTCTGCCCTTGGGAGAACGATTGTTTACAGTCCACCTGGCCCTGGAGACACGAACAAAGTGCTTCCCCTCACAGTTGATAGGGCCCTGCTTGGGGACAGCTGGATTATGCCAGTCCTGACCCATCAGCCTTTTGACTTCTTTGTTGGGGCCTCAGCCAAATGGGATGTGCCTGAGCAGTTAGATGTCAGGACTCATTGGTTTGAATTCAGTGATTCTTAATCAGAGTGGCACCACACAGTGGCCTAGAGAGGTTTTCCAAAACGCAGACATCCTGGTCTCACACTGGGAGATTGTGATTTGTAACTGAATGCATTACAAATTGGTCTTTTGGGAGGAGGATTTGAGGTGTTCTAAGATCCTGAGAGAGAGGAATTGAGAACCACTGACCCAGACTGACCATCCTAAGTAAAAGGAGAGTGGGGTATATCTGCTCACGGGAGGTATCCAAGATGGTTAGACTCAGAAGCAGACAACAGGAGGGTGGTTGCCAAGGGCTCAGGGAGGGAGACATGGAGGTGGTTGTTCTATGGGGATAAAGTTTCAATTATGCAAGATGAAAAAGCTGTAGAGATCTGCTGTGCAACATGAACCTGTAGATAACAATACCATATAGTACACTCCCAAAATATGTTCAGAGAATTGATCTTAACTTCTTAATACACATCTAAAAATCCAAGAAACCGTAGAACACAAGGACATTGCAGGAGGTGAAGAATATGGTTAGCATATTGGTTGTGGTGATGATATCATGGGTGCGTGCCTAATTTTTTTTGTAGACCAATTATAGCCCAAATAAGACAACACTAAAAACAAACAAACAATGCATGGGTTCTATTGCAAATGTCTGTCACCCATGCAGCACAGTCTTCTTTACCCTGGTCCCTGGGGTAGGGGTGGGACCTGATGATGAAAGAACAACCTCGGCTGCCCTGCAGTTCACAGTCTTTGGTGAGAGGGGTTCAGGAATGTGGAAGCATGGTTTCTTAAAATGTAAATGTGTGTCTTCTCATCTCACTGTCTTCCAAAAATCACTGCCTCCCTAACACATTTAAATCAGGTGGTCAGCACTGATTTCTGACCTCAGAGGTTTCTGCCAGGTAGAAAATTGAAGCAACCTAAGCCCCACACCCCATCTCTCAGTTTTTTAATTGTCTTTATTTATTTATTTTAAGAGTTTTAGGTTTACAGAAAAATTGAGCAGAAATTCTCTTTCATAGAAGCCTAACTATTGCGATAGGGGAGGTTCATTTAAGTGGATCTGGAGAAAATAATGCTCTTTGGAATCATACACACACACACACACACACACACACAATATCTATATATATATATATATATATACATATGTATATATATATGTGTATATATATATATATACATATATATTTTCACCTTTTTTGGACTAAGATCTGTATATCTCATACAGTATCAATCCATCAGCCCCATTTCAGTGAGTGGCCAGAAATTTAGGAATATTCTTCCAATGTCTCTTCTAAATTTTACATGCAGTCCATCTGGATCGCCCATGCCCAACCACTTCTCACTGCCTCTACCCCTCTTGCCCTTGTGGAGACCCCACCATCTGCTGCTGGACCACTGTCTGTTTCTCCATCTAGTCTTTTCTCCCCTGTATCCATTGTCAACGTATAAGTGATCTTCTGAATCAGATCAGATGGCACCACTCTTTTGAAAATCCTTCCATGGCTTCCATCTCAGGATGGAGGCCAAAGTCTTGATCATGGCCTCCTGGAGTCCCAACATGCTATTTTGGTTCCATTTGCTGTGTGATCCCAATTTCCTTCACTCTCTCCTTCTCATTCATTCTGCTCTTGCCGCTCGGCTTCGTGCAGTCCTTGAACATGATGACAAGAATCCACCTCAAGGCCTTTGGGCTTGCCATTCCCTGAGCCCGGAAAGGAAGGTGTCCTCGGGTATACAAGGCCCTCCCTCAACTCTTCTTCTTGATCCCCATTCAGATGTTACTGTATCACAGAGGACTTCCAAGGCTATGTCAAAAAGAAAAATCTCCCCTGTCTTCGAAGTCACTGTGTCTCCCCTGCCCTGCATTATTTTTCTATATGTCACTGTTTCACAGAGTGTGTGGTGACTTATTTGCCACCACTAGATTGCAGGCTCTTTGAGAGCAGAACAGTTTGCTGCCCTTGCTGCCTGGAAAAGTCCCTGGTGCCTGGCAGGCGTTCAATAAGTATTGTTGAATAAATAATCAGTATTAAACAAGAGACAGACAAGGTGCTCGGTTTGGTGAAGGAAGTTTAGGAAGACTAGAATAAAACAAACCTGAGCAAAATTTTATTGAAAAATATGTTAATAATAAATTCAAAGCCTTAGTGGGTTTTGAAATGCTGAATTACAGGATACTTTTGAGTTCTAAACATGGTTTTATAATATTCATTTTAAGCTCACATTCTTCAGCTCAGCGTGTCTGAGACAGATAAAAGCAGCCTCCAATTTCCTGAAAAACAACATAGGCAGCAATTACCGTCTGATCCACACACCAGAGGTGTTATCTGCAGCAAAGCTCATGTGATTATATATCTTAGCTACATGACCCCTAAATTTGATGATAAAAACAAGTAACTAAAAGCTAGTAAAGCTAGGGGGTTTATTCAGCTTTTCCCTCCAGTTTGTATGTTTCTGTCCTCCCTACCTCTCCAAACAGGGCCAGCATTTTTTGGTTTTCTTTCCAAGGGGTATATCTGCCATAGATAGATCCTTACCTTCCATATTTTCCCTTTTCTAAAAGAGCCAGAAAAGTTTTCTTACAATTACAATAGTCTTTCTCTGCTTTTCAAAAATGAATGAATAGGACAAGCCCCTCACCCACTTCAGATGCAATAAGTAAATATAAATAAAGCAAGCCTCTCACTATGGCACTGGTTTCTTAAAGGTTAGTTGTGATATTCAATATGAGACCATATAAATAAACTATTCTTACTTTGTTATGTTGAAATCCATTTTGTCCATCTTGCTCCTTGAATTGCTTTTGTAAAAAATCCATACATGATTTTTAACGTCCATTGTAGGTCCTTTGGAAAATATTGGGTCGCTGGGTTATGGAGAGCTTCCAAATGTTTTTGGTCACAGCCTAAAGAGTTAACTAATATGAACATTTCATAACACAACATTAAAAAAAGTCACATTAATGTATATCCCCCTCTCCAACCTCATCACCATCTCCCCCCTCCCATAGCATTTGGGTTGAACTCAGGGCCTCAGTATGCTAGGCAAATGCTCTACCTGAGCTACATCCCCATCAGTTTTTCAATTTTGTTTTGAGAGAGAGTATTACTAAATTGTCCAGGCTGGCCTTGAACTTGCCATATTCCTGCTTCAGCCTCCTGAATAGCTGGGATTACTGACATGTGCCACCATGCCTGCCTAGAAAATTCTATAAGTATTAGAAAGTTTTCAGTGTTAGAGTTGCAGATGCAAGTTTTCTAAAATTCTAATATTTACTTGAAAATCTGAAATCAGCAGCATATACTGTCAATAGTTTTCCTTGCAGCAATAGGCTCAATAGGCTCAATTTATCCAATTCTGAGAAACCATTCGTCCTTTTTTTCTTTTTAAAAACGTGTGTGTGTGTGTGTGTGTGTGTGTGTGTGTGTGTATTGCTGGAGAGTGAACCCATGGCCTTGCAATGTTAGGCAAGTGCTCGATTGCTAAGCTACATTGCCTGCCAGCCACCCCTTGCCTTTAAAAAAACAAAAAACAAAAACAAACAAAAAACAAAAACAAACAAAAAACATGGGACAAGATCTCAGAGTAAATTGCCCAGGCTGGCCTTGAACTTGTGATCCTCCTGCTTCAACCTCCCAAGTAGCTGGGATTTCAGGCATGTACCACTGACCCAACCTGTTCTTTTTTTTTTTTTTGGTACTGGGGATTGAACTCAGGGGTACTTGACCACTGAGCCACATCCCCAGCCCTATTTTGTGTTTTATGTAGAGACAGGGTCTCACTGAGTTGCTTAGCGCCTCGCCGTTGCTGAGGCTGGCTTTGAACTCGCGATTCTCCTGTCTCAGCCTCCCTAAGTGCTGGGATTACAGGCTTGAGCCAC
>CM053410.1:10288223-10345609 GCA_028644305.1 Xerus rutilus
ACCTGTTCTTTTTCCTTTAAAAAGTGATATATTTGTTGTATTTTAAAGCAAGAAATTATTGTTTTTATAATTTAAAGTATATTTTTTAAAAGTAGAAATGCAACCATTCTCATGCAAAAGTCCTCTCAAAGGGCCACTCATGCATTTCCCTCCAGAAAGGACAGGTTATTAGCATGGCACGCAAAGTCCCCAAGCCAAGAACCTTGCTACCTTCTGCTGCCTTCTTAGTTCCCTCCCTAATGATCTGCAACTCACAGTCTGAGCCTTAGTAGTTTTCTAAGTGAGCCTTGCTCTGTGTTCTTGAACCTCTTCATGTTCTCTTTCTGCCTGGATCATGACTCTTTCCCTTCAAATTCAACCAAGTGCCTTCTAATCATATAGAAGTCAATTTCAGATGGCAACCTTCTGGTGTCTTCTTTTCATCTTTAACACTGTGTGTGTGTGTGTGTGTGTGTGTGTAAATATAATAAATATAAATAAATGTAATATAAATATATTCAATATATTCTTAGAGCCCTCCATGCTTAGTTTTGTGTTTCCGCATTGCTATGCTATACCTTGTGCACTCTAAGGTTAGGGCAGAGTTATAACAGGGACTTGGAAAGGCTGGCTTTGCTAAAAGCAGAGACTCTTAAGTCTACAGATGCCCAGTGAGTATCTAAAAGTAGGATAAAGCTTGGCATCTCTGCCTTTACTTTGTATCTTTATTACCTTAAACGTTGTGACCTGCTCAGCTCTGCACACAGGTACGTTAATCATTTAAAGAGTATTCCTCTAAAACTGCTAATACGAGGCTTATTGTCCCTAAATTTACCTTACCTATCTTATCCTCCTTTAAGACTGGGGCTAGATTTTCAAGGTGTTTACAGTATCATGTTCCAGACCCCTGGAGTGGGGCCTGGGTTATTGCCTGAACTTTCCCTGAACAGTGGAGCTTTTCAGGCACATCGTCTCATGATGAGGCTGCCCCCCTACACAGAAGCAATCATCTCATGGGGATTGAACTTGCCCCTTCCAGAATTACAGGTCTGATAGATAATATTATGCATCCTGCACAGCAAATGGTGACTGCCCTCTCTAGTGATAGGAACTTCTTTGGAGCCACCTATAGAACCAGAACTGAGAGGGTGATCAACCAGGCACAGTTTGACCAAGATGTCCTTATTACACATACCTCTCACCTACCTCAATTCGTCCTCTAAACTCAAAGAACTCTTATGATAATACTTGGAAGACAGGACAGATGTGCTTGATTTCACTTTGCCTTCCCAGTATGATCCTGATTAAAGCTCCTTTCTTGCTTTTCACCAGTACCTTTTGTTTCTGGGGTGAGTGGCAAGACCTCGCACGTTGGAATCTCTGGTAACAGAGTCTTATTCATCTCAGATACAGAATTCAAAGCACACTCAAGGGACTGCACACCAGTCTCATAGCAAATAATTTTGGAACGAAAGAGTGAAGAAGGACTTCCATGTGGGAATTCCCATCTTTCTCTTTCAGGTGGCTTTTATGCCTGTGTGAGTTAGCTTTTCAGGCCGTGACCAAAATACCTGACATAAACAACTTAAAGCAGAAAAGATTTATTGTGGCTCACAGTTTCTGGGGTTTTCATCTACAGCTGACTGGCTCCTTTGCTTTGGGCCTGAAAGGAGGTGAAACATCACCATGGTGGAAATGCATGGTGGAAGGTAACTGCTCAGTTCATGGCAGCTTGGGAGCAGAGAAAAAGAGACAGAGGGAGAGAAAGGGGCCATAACAAAATACACCCTTGTAGGGCATGTCCCCAGTGACCTCACTCCTTCCACGAGGCTCCACCTCCTTGCAGTTTCTACCATCTCCCATTAATCCATTGAAATTATTAATCCATCAAATGAATTAATCCACTAATGAGGTTAGGAGCCCTCATGATTCAATCATTTCCTAAACATCCCACCTCTGGACATTGCTACATTGGGAGCCAAGCTTTAAGCAAATGAGCCTAGATTCCAAATCTGAACCATAACAGTTGCACCACCTCCCAGGAGCTCCACAGGCTGGTGACCAAACCTTTAACACAGACCTTTTGGGGGATGTTCCAAATCTAAAACAAAAATAAATGCCTTTTTGTCTTTTACCAACCAAATTGCTTTTCACTTGATTAATCAAACATCATATTCTTGGCTGTCGTTTGATCATATGATATTTATCAGAGGCTACAGTTACCACCAAGGGGAAAAACAGAACCTACCAACCTACCAACCCTGCCTTCCCCTTTGAATCCCAACTCTTGATCCTCAAGAGTCAGAATAGGACAAACCATCTCCCCAGTCTTTTCTAAGAACCTAAATTCAGTTTACCTCCTTCCCCTAGGCCATTCTCTGCCCAGGCAGCCATTTGAACAGTGTCCTTCAAACTGGCAAAAAGACTTCCCCTGGCAGTTCACAGGGAAAAATTTCTAAGAAGTAAAGGGAACGGCAGTAACGTCTAGCAATTCTCAGATTTTAAATTCCATATGCATTCTTTTGTAGAATGGATGCACCCAAGGATATACCTCTTGCCCACTTCAAATCTCACTATGTTGCCTTGCCCTAGCATGTAGAATAACTCAAGGGCCAGAGACAAAGAGTAAGACTCCCTCAGTGGTTAATCAAGGTATACAAACTTTGGAGTTTCCTGCTGTTGATGTAAGGTAGAGGCATTTTGTTACAAATTAGTCTGAATGGCATATGGTGAAGTGGTGGAAGTAATGATAATTTTATTTCGGTGTCTTGGTCTCTTGTATTTTCTACTACTCTCAAAGGATACCATTCCATTTGAATGAGAGTTCCTTAAGAGCAAAGCAGAAAACGTTAATAAGAAATATCAAATGCTAAATATTAAAAATGTATTTAATCATAGCAGTCACTATTGGTGGTAAAAACTGTAAGGAGATGGGGTCTAGTTGAAGGAAGCAAGTCACTTGTGGTGTGCCCTCGATGCATATATCTTGACTTCAGCCCCTTCCTTGCGCTCTCTCTCTCTCTCTCTCTCTGCTTTCTGAAAGGCTGCCATGAGCTGAGTAGCTTTCGTCCACCATGCCTTTCCACCATGATGTTCTACCTCACCTCAGGCCCAAAGCAATGGAGTCAGCTGACTATGGACTGAAACCTCTGAGACCATGAGCCAAAATAAAATTTTCCTCCTTTATGTTTTTTTTTTTTTCTGGTATTTTGTCACAGTGATGAAAAGCTGACTAACCCAAAGAACAGTATTCTTTTAGAAATGTAATGAAATGTTCTTTAGGACTAATGGAAATTTAAGAAACATTTAAAAATATCCCCATAGATAAAACTTCTATGTCTTTTCTCACCCTACTATGAAATTTCAGGTTCATGCTGTCTCAAATGACTAAGTAAAAATTTCCGCGCACGCACACACACACACCCCACAGGGAAAATGATACACAGGATAAGATGTTAAAATAGGCAGCTCTCAGTAAAAGGTATATAGTTGTTTTGTTGTTCAGTTTCCACTCTTGCAACTTTTCTGTATGTTTAAAATTATTTCTAAATAAGAAGTAAAAAAGTTTTACATGAATTCTTTGAGTATCTCTGCATTGTTCTTGTTTTGGAACCGGGGATGGAACTCAGGGGTACTTGACCACTGAGCCACATCCCCAGCCCTATTTTGTGTTTATGTAGAGACAGGGTCTCACTGAGTTGCTTAGCACCTTGCCGTTGCTGAGGCTGGCTTTGAACTCACGATTCTCCTGCCTCAGATTCCCAATGTGCTGTGATTACAGGCGTGTGCTACTGTGCCCAGCTCTGCATCATTTTATAAGATTGTTAAAACCTATTTACCATCAATCCTCCTTTTACTTTCTTTCAATGTATAGTAATGTCTACCCCCTAGTAACAAAAATTGAAATTATGTGTTAGCTGCTAGAAACCGTATAGATTGTATTCTAGTTTTCTTTTTCATTAAATATGTGTAGGGAAGGTCTGAACTTTATGGTTAGTGAAAGGAATGGAGTTACCTCTGATTTTCGTATTCATTTAATCATTTCCTAAAGCCAAAAATTAAGCTTGATGCACTCACATCCACTTTTACTAAGAAAGTATATCTTTTAATTTTTTTTAAGTTTTTTTTTAGTTGTAGATGGACACAATATCTTTATTTATTTATTTTTTTAATGTGGTGCTGAGGATCGGACCCAGTGCCTCATGCATGCAAGGCAAGCGCTTTACCACTGAGCCACAATCCCAGCCCCAGAAAGTATATCTTTTATAGAACATCTCCCTCCATAAATAACTGACAATTTTATGTATGCACTATAGTGAATGATTACAAAATAAATGAGGAATAATATAGTGATTTATCTTGTTTTATAGCATGAATCTTAAATTATTTCTGTTAAGTTGGTGTTTTTCTTTTAAATGGATCATTTTTAGTACTCTTGTTCAATGTAGTCCACTAATACCTTTCCTATGAGGTTTTTCCAATATGCTCCAAAATGAATAGTTTCTATTGCCAGTGACTCCATTCCCTTCTGGAAGGTCTGGTGGTATCTTGTCGTGGTTTTAATCATCACCTCACTAATAACTAATGATGCTGAGTATTGTTTCTTGTGCTTACTTGTCATCCATTTCTTTTCTTTGGTGAAGTGTCTATTGGAAGCTTTTGTTCATTAAAAAGAAATTAGGTTATTTGTTTTCTTATTGAGTTTTGAGAGTTCTTCATTTGTTTTGGACAGAAGTGATTTGGAAGCATTTTCTTTCTGTCAATAACTTTTGTTGTTGTTGTTGTTAACACTGTCTTTCAAAAAGCAGAAATTCTCATTTTTGATGACATTTAATTGGTTAATTTTTTCGTGGATCATGATTTTAGTATTATAGCTAATAAATGCCTAACTCAAGGTCACAAAGACTTCTGTCTATATTTTCTTGTAGAAGTTTCATAGTTTTAGGCTTTACATTTAGGTCTGTAATCTATCTATAATAGTACATATTAATTATTTATTGCTACATAATAAATTTTCACAAACATAGCAACTTAAAACAACATGTGATTATCTTCCAGTTGCTGTGGGTCAGAAGACCAGACATGTTATAACTGAGGTTTTTTTGTTTAGAGTCTCACAGAAGTAAAATCATCTGGAATGTGTTCTTATCTGGAGCTTGATGACTCTTCCAAGTTCTTTCAAGTTGGTGGCAAAATTCAATTCCTGTCGGTACAGGGCTGAGGGTCCTGTTTTTTTCTTGTTGGCTACTGACTGAGGGTCACTCTCAGCTCCTACACATTGCACTCAGGTCCTAACAACATTGCTTTCTCACAACATGGCTGCGTATAGTACATATTAAAAGCCATCAGAAGTGTCCTTTTCCAGACAGCTATGGCAGAGTCTTGGCAGACTGTTTGCAGCTGAAAGAGAAGTTATATAATGTAGGATTATCATGGGAGTGATTATGCTATTAACTTTGTCATATATATATATATTTTTTTTTTAATTTTTTTAGTTGTCAATGGACCTTTATTTTATTTTATTTATATGTGGTGCTGAGAATCGAACCCAGTGCCTCACACATGCTAGGCAAGTGCTCTACCACTGAGCTATGATCCCAGCCCCTTTGTCATATATTTAACCTAATCAAAGAGGTGACTATTCTACAATATTCCTAGGTCTGGAGAGGGGATTAAGCAAGGACATATACACAGGGGAAGAAATTTTAGGGGTCTTCTTATAATTTTTTCTACCATGGAATGAGAGGCATGAATTTATAGCTTAATGTTGTCTTTTATGAACAGAAGTTCTTTATTCAATGTGTTTAAATTTATTGTTTTTTCCTTTTATGTTTTTTTAAATATATATAACCTTTTTATACTCCAAGGTCATAAGAATACTCTATTACAGTCTCATCTAACAGTTTTACAGTTTTGTCTTCAGCATTTAGATTTCCATCTGGTGAGAATTGATTTTTGCAAACAGTGCTATATGGAAGTCAGATTTTACCTTTTCCTTATAGGCAATAAGATATTTCAGCACATCATTGAAACACCCATCCTTTCCTCATTCTGCAATGCCAAGACTGAAGCTATTGTTCAATATAGGAGACAGTTGACATAGTTTCAATTTTTGACTCTTATGATCTGTGAACATGGTATATATCTCCATTTATTTTTTGGATACATTTTATAATTTCCTTCTTCACACAATGTAAAGAAATTTTAACACATTAAATCTGATCAATGTCTTTTGTTTCTCCTGCTAGTGATAATTTGGTCATTGACCAAATGAGCACTGTGAGTCACTGCAGCAGGCAGATGCTCCTTAATGAGACCTCAAAGGCCAAAGAAAAGGATGTTGCTGAATCCATCAGGCAAAAAAATGGGCACCAAACTTCGATAAAACTCTCCAGTTCCATGGCACTTCAGCCCTGAAAGCCTGATAAGTGTTTATAAATTCGTCAAAATGCTTGTCTCAAAGTAATGTCTGAACTCTTTCAAGTGGAGTGAAGATGGCTTGTGTTGTCCCTCCAAGTACTGCCGCCACACCACGGTTTGCAAACTCTAGGGTGCTGTTGTGCTTTTGGAGAAGGCAAGACAAATGCTCATATAAACCACACATAATGCCAGGATGGTAGTTTTCTGTATTAATGGAGGAAGAATTCCGTGATAAAAGTTTCAAAATCCATCCCTCCTCAACTGAAGTACAGCATTGCTGGTTTTGATTTCAGCTACTGCTGAAAAAGGATCTTCTGAACGGGAAATGTGCTGGCTATATTGTTGAAAGCTACGCAGCTGCCACACAAGTAATACCTCATTTCACCAACATTTGTAATGGGAGGTGATACCCATTGTTTTGAAGATGTTAGGATTGGTGGTCTCTTTTCATGAGCTTCTGACTCCATCATGTTGCTTAAGATCTTAAGATTTTTTTTTTCAGCTGTCACACCAGCTGAGCCTGGTGGTGTAGGGGCTGACAGTTTTTTGGCAACTTTCTCAATTTCTTGCATTGTTATTGGTTTGTTAATTTTTCTCTTCTGTAGTCAATTTTGATAACTGAATTTCCATGGCCCTGGGTGCCTGGGCCCATTCCCCAAGCAGCAGGCCTGCAGGACAGCGGTGAGTATGGCTGTGTCCCCTGCTGTTCTTGAATTTCTGTTTTTTCTTTTAAAAACAATATTTTTAAAACTCCACATTATCGTCACTGCTTTCATACAGTCAGTGTTTGTACAGACTTACCCAGGAGTAGATGGTTAGGATACCTGGGTTCTGGGAGAACTTATTTCCTCACTAACTGTTAGACTTAAGTCCTTGTAACTAAAAAAACAATTTGTGTTTCTGGTGCTAGGATTCTGGACATTTGCAAGTTACTCTTCCCAGATTTCTTATATGCATGAGACCAGATGGTTTTGTTTTTTGTTTTTTGTTTTTGTTACTGGGGATTGAACTCAGGGGCACTTGACCACTGAGCCACATCCCCAGCCCTATTTTGTGTTTTATGTAGAGACAGGGTCTCACTGAGTTGCTTAGCGCCTCGCCGTTGCTGAGGCTGGCTTTGAACTTGCGATTCTCCTGTCTCAGCCTCCCTAAGTGCTGGGATTACAGGTGTGTGCCACCATGCCCAATTGAGACCAGATGGTTTTTTAAACGTTTTCTATTTTGAAATAATTTTATCTTTCTGGAAGTCGCCAATATGGCACAGAGACTCCCATACACCCTTCTGCCAGTTTCCCCTAAAGTCAGTATCTTATAAAAGGGCGGTGCATTTATCAAAACTAAGAGTTAATATTGCCGGGCATAGTGGTGCACACCTGTAATCCCAGCACTTTGGGAGGCTGAGACAAGAGAATCGCGAGTTCAAAGCCAGCCTCAGCAATGGTGAGGCACTAAGCAACTCAGTGAGACCCTGTCACTACATAAAACACAAAATAGGGCTGGGGATGTGGCTCAGTGGTCGAGTGCCCCTGAGTTCAATCCCTGGTACCAAAGGAAAAAAAAAGTTAATATTACTATAACACAAATATAAAAGTATAAGACTTTTTTTTAGGTTTTGCCAGCTTTTCCACTAACGCAGTCTTTGTTCAGAGCCTTGTCCAGAATGCCACATTGCATTGTCATATCTCCTCGGACTCCTTGGACATTTTCTCAGAAAGGAAACCTTGTCCCTCTTTTTCCCATTTACTTACTGTTCACTTGTTCATATCACTGTGGCTCCTGGATATTCCTTTGTAGATGAATTCTTACGTATCTGAACCTGTCTGCAAGTCTGTGATTTCCATGCTCACCTCAACTCCCACCATTCTGATTATTTAGCAGTTTTCCTGGGTGGGACAGGCCTGGCCAGGGCACATTGTTGCTCCTCAATACAGAAGCAGTTGCCTCATTTTCCTCCCTGATCCAGAGACCAGCAGCGAGCATCCTCCCTCCTGCTTTCCTGGTGTGCCTTAACTATTATGGCAGGTCTCTCTCAGCTGTTGGGGTGGCCCTGTGGGATGGAAGTGTTCTCACCATAATGCCTTAAAACTTTTTTTTGTTGTTTTTTAAAAAATACAGCAGATTCAGTTCCTGTCCAGCATAGAGGGACTTGTTTTAATGATTCCTGTGAGACTTCTACAGTCTGACCAGGGGAGGCTGTCCCCACAACAAGTATCTCTTGAATGCCTGGTATAGGCAAATCCTTGTTCCAAGAATTAGAAATAGAAAATATTTGAAGACCTGACAGCACACTTATTAGCTAAGGGTCTAACTGACTTACTGTAAACTTTCAGGATCTTAGAATTCTGAGATGACCAAGGGAGCTGCTGAAGAGAGCAGAGATATCTCATTAAAAGGGAAACCAAAAAGAGTCCTCTTCAGAAACTGCGTTGTAATGGTTGGAGATGGAGCGGCTGCTGGCTCCTGGCAGCTGGTCCTGGGACAATGAGTTTAGACTATTTTTGTCTAGCTCCAGGGTTTAAGGGACACTCAATCCAAGACTTTCTTTACAGTGTAATTAAATCCCAGAATGCACCATTGATGAAGTTAATCAGGAACGACAAGTATGGAGAGAGGAACGGGAAGGAGTAACCCACTGTGGTAGCTGCAGAGACACTCTCTTTCCTCTGAAAGGGAGCAGGGCCAAGCCTTGACCAGGATGGCCTCTGGGTGCCCTCACTGGAACCCCATCCACAGGAGCCAGCCATTTCTTTCCTGGATCCCCTGAGGGCCCAAAGTTGTTTTCTGATGGGGCTTTTTTCTTTACTTGGCAGATCTCAAATGGAATGGGGAAGAAGTTGTGAGAGAAATTATTATTCTGTCGTTCTGTAACCTCCAGGGCTTTCTAACTATTTTCCCCAGCTCACTGAGGGGAGAAGGTGGCCTCATTCAACTGGTGGTGCCTTTGTGGACCCCGGGTGTCCAACGCAGAGCAGACATTAACTCACTTGCCAGGACTAAGAACACAGCCCGCACAGGAAGCCCTAAGTGAAGAACATTTAGTGCAGACTGGACTCTCTATTCTCCATCCTCTATGGGTCGCAGGAATATGGCTTCTGTCAAAGGGAAAGGGAATTTCTGAAGACACCCTTGTCCTTCTGGACCAATTAGATGGCTCACTCTCTTTTCAAGAAACAGGATCCTTCATCCAATTTGGACCAGGCCTGAGAGTGTGGGCACAGAACCCAGGAAAAGCTGTCTTCAGCAGGTGCTCTGGGTCAGGTGACCCTAAGGCATACCTCAGCCCAATCAAGGATCTGAACTTTCTTACACAGGAGTAAATTGGTTCAATAGCAAGCAGGTTATATCTACATAGATAGTCCTTCTGGATCTTTTAAATTAGTAGCTCACAAAGGAATAGGGTAGAATCAGAAACTAAAAGAGCAGTTGAGGACAGAGGCATGTTGGACTACTAGAGATGCTGTCACTCACAGAGGGTGCCATGTACAGTGAGAAAAACTGAGTTAAGTCAGGTATGTTCACTCATTCACAGCTTATGAGGTTTCTGTTATTGTCCAAGAATGTACTGGATGCTAGGAGGAGCTTTTACAAGAGATGAGTGAGAAAAGACATCAGTTCCTATGAAAGAGAAGCATGAACTCATCATACTATGAGCTATTGAGTCTTAGAACCCCAGATTGCTAGAGCAGAGACCTTCCAGATCTGCTAGTTCAACTCTCCTACTTCACAGAAGAGAAGCTTCACAGAGCAAAGCTGACCTTAGGTATCATGGCAGCTGGGACTGAAACAACTCTTGATCTCTTTCTTTACAGTGAGTTACTTTCCTGGTAATAGTGCCCCAGGATGTGTCAGAAGCTTGTTGCATTAAGAAAAAATGCACTAAACTGCCAGATGCAGCAACAGCTACTGACTGAGGCCGATTTCCTTCTTCCTGCTGTAAGCCACTGTTTTTCTCTCTTCTCACAGAGGGTCTGTGCCATCCCTTCAACCTCCACTCGCCCTGTTGTCCTTCTGGGCTGCTTTTCGGTGATCTCTCTCTTGGCATCTCCTGTTTAAGATTGAATTTACTGTGCCACTTACATGAAAGAACTTTGGCAATTTTTCCTAAAGAAAAGACTGAAGCAATTTACATTCAAATTAAAACCACAAAACACAATCCTTTAAGCCCAGAATAATCGCTTTAGACAGGCTCTAGAACATCAGAGAAAAATGCCGGTTTTGCAAGTTGGGTGCCAGAGGAGCTTCCTGGAATGGCAACAACTCTCTCATGAAAACCAGAGACTGGGGCACTTCCCTTCCCTGTTCCTCTGGTTTCACAGTCCTGGAAATGCCACAAGTCACCAAGTGAGATGGAGAGTTAAGGCCCTTATGGAGCTAGACCTTGGCTTGATTCAGTCCCTGGAAGTAAAAGCAAGGTGTCTAAAGCAGCTGTCTTCATCCTCTGCTTTGCTGGCAGAGGTCTCACCTCCTGGTACTTGGATATTAATATACGTCATGGTGGGGCTAATATTTCTGTTGGGTGGAAAACTTGAGTTCAGCTAAACAGGAGGGAGGAAGTGTTGTCAGCTAAATAAAAAAGAGGCAATATTTCTTCTATTTCTGGAGCCAAATCTTGATCTGAAATGGAAGGGCTTTGCCTCTTAGACAGCCTGATTTAATTGTTGAACAAAGCCCTCTTCTTGGGAAAAAAGACAAGGACGCTAACAATTAGCCCTCTAGAATGTAGGTCTGTCAAAACAATAGGGAGGAAATCGGCAGCGACATCCATCCGCCCACTGCTTTTTTGGCTAGTTCAGGCCAAGGCAAAACAAAGGAAAACACATGCAGTTGGTTCAAGAGTTCAGTGCTCTTTGCAGCAAGAGAAAAGGGCCACTTCCCTTTCCCTGGGCACTTCAAATCTCTGTTCCCATTCTGCTGCTGTGACATCTTCTGGACCCCCTCCTAACAAGCCCTCTTTAGTTGAGGGAAACTTTTATGAACTTAACTTGATTTTCTCACCAGGGAATGTAAGAAGGGTCCCAGAAAATAAGCAGGAATAGCATGTGAATGCCTTGAGGGTGTTTTAGTCTAACAGCATCACATTCAGCCTTCCCCTTGACTTTGTGAGCTTGTTATTCTCCTTGCTCCTGCCGTCACACATGAAAAACTCAGGCTCAGAGGTTAAAATTTTTTGCTCCTGATCACACAGGTGATCACAGGTACAGCAGGGAATAAACCAGGTAGCTACTGTTCCCAGGTGAGTATGGAGCCAATGTCTTTGTTGTTTCACTGGATTCAATTTGATTAGAGAAAAATCTGAGAGTCTCCAGAAAGGCAAAAGAGCCCAGGGGAGCAAAGGGTCTTGTGAGATGAGAAAACTTTCAGTTTTATTTTTATTGATATGATTTCCCTGGCAATTATTCACTTCTAGTTTTTCTGGGTCCATATAAAAGTGTAAGCATTAATTTTTCTGGCTTGGAAATGTCATTCTTTCTCTCTTTTTCTTTTCTTTTCTTTTTTTTTTCAGTATTAAATTTGTGGTTTAAAGAAAACATGTTCTGTCCCTGGTGCTGAGTTCCTAGAGACTAGTTCCCCTGGGAGTGGCTGAACCAACCACCTGTGCTGGATACCTGCCACAGGTAAAGCGCTGTGTTGGGTGCTATGGAAGAGAGGAAGGCAACTTAGAAGTAGGAAATGGAAAGGATACAATGTAAACAAGTTTGACACATCAAATAGAAGGGATGGTATGAGTAGGGTGAACTGAACCAGTGCTTCTTAATGTCACTGTCACCTAGGCAACGTGGGGCTGGCTAACTGCTTTGCTCTGGGTCCAAGGTGTGGTAGCACACCATGGTGGAAAGGTATGCAGGAGGAAAGCAGCTCAGGACATGGCACCAGGAAGCAGAGAGAAAGACGGGCTTCTCCACTCTCCAGGGACACAATATATACCCCAAAGTCACACCCCAGTGACCCACCTCCCTCAGCCACAGCCTATCTGCTTACAGTCACTACCCTTAGTCCCTATCAGTGGATGAATGCACGAATTAGGTTAAGGCTCTTGTAACCCAGTCATTTCACTTCTAAGCTTTCTTGCACTGTGTCACACATAAGCTTTAGGGAGACACCTCACATCTAAACCATAACATTGCCCCTTGGCCCTTTGTCCCCATGGGTATTTAAAAAGTTCCCTAGGTGATTCTAACATATGGCAAAGTTGAGAATCTTTGAACCAAAATAACTTCAAATAGCTTTTCCAGCTCTAAGATCTCATAAACTGAAAACAATGTAAATAAACCTTGAATGTTCAGAGGATAGAGAGAAGGGTGAGGAGAAAGCACTAGATTTATATATTTTGCTTCTGTTAATCTTGGCAAAGTTCCTACTTCTCCCTCGGGCTGTGGCAGGCCATCCACATACATCCCGATTCAGTCATTGCCTCTGGAGCAGTGACCAATTCAATCCATCTGGGAAGAGTCTCACTCTCTCTGGAGTTCTTTGAATCCACAGCCCTTCAATGGCCGTTTTTTTTGGGGGGGGGCACACTGGGAATTGAACTCAGGGGTGCTCTACCACTGAGCTACAGCCCCAGAACTTTTTATTTTTTTATTTTGAGACAGGGCCTTGCTAAGTTGCTAAGTTGCCTCCAATTTGTGATCCTCCTACTTCAGTCTCCAAGTTTTTGGGTTTACAGGTGAGTACCACCACACCTGACCCCCAGTGGCTTTTAGAGAAATATGTGTTTGTTTATCCAGTTTTCTTTTCTCTTTCAGTTGTCATAGTGGTGGGTACAAAGGTCTGTTAAAACATCCTACATTCCAGACAGAAGGCAAACTTTTCCCTTTAGGCACTGGAAGAAACTGCAAGAGCAGGTGTGTGAACTGATGTGTGGGAAAGATGGATTTGGTGGCAAAGGCAGGAAGAGGTACATCTAGGAGAGTCGGGATGTGTGCAAAGGGTGCTGTGACAATGAGCAGAAGGAGGGAAATGTTGTGGGGGGATAGTTTCAAGTTGTCAGACAGATTTAAATCTGTGTCTGTCCAACTACAGAGCTCAAATTTTGATCTACCATACAATCTGTGAAATTGTGTCCCTGAGAGTGGCTGATAGAGAAATGGAACTCTTTGGTTTAAGTTGTTCTCCTAGTGTATTTGTGAGACATACTTTCGGTTTTGGGGCTTCGACATTCAACTTTGTTTTAGCTGAGAATGGCTAAAAAGATTCCAGAAGCTCAGGTCAGACTCATGACTTTCACTATAAGTTTCCTTTGCAATTTTTTAAAGTGTAGCTTGTGATGAACAATAGCATAGATCATTTTAAATTAAATCTATTTTAATTATAAAAAACACATGGCAGTGTACATATTTGGGGGGAACTAGGTGATATTCCCATTTGTGTATACATTGTATACATTATGGACAGTGCATATTTCTGATTGGTAACTGGATAATTAAGCATGAAAATCTTGTTCTAAAAAGTTCATTTCTTTTGATCCACTGACTTAGCTTCTAGAAATCTGTCCTGAGGCATACCTGCAGACAAAGTTTTGTGTGGAAAGTTATGCATAAGTTATGTATAATGTGTAATGTATAAGTCATAACTTTAGAAAGGACTGAAACGTCTTATATAAAGGAATGATATATAATATACATATGTAATAATACATATGAGTATATACATATCTGAAGCATCTCACATGGGGCCATCAACATGGGATTGGTTAAAAATAATTATGGTATAGCCATGCTATGGAAAAGCGTAATAGTTCAAAATAATGAAATAAACATATTTGCACTGATTTGAAAAATCTCTAATAGATATTGTTATATAGTATGATACATCCATGTCTCTCTAGCCGTGTATGTGTGCCAATGCATAGAAAAGACTAGAAGGACACATATCATACTGTTAATAGAGGTAAATTAGTTTTGGAGAATGTGTATGTGGGGGTGATAAAGTAGGAATTTTATGGTTTTAGTTAGCTTATGTGTCACTGTGATCAAAATACCTGACAAGAACAACTTACAGGAAGAAAATTGTATTTGGGGCTCTCGGTTTCAGAGGTCTCAGTCCATAGATGGCTGACTCCATTCTCTAGGCCCAAGTGAGGCAGAATATCATGGTACAAGGGTCCAGTGGAAGAAAGCTGCTCAGGTCAGCTCAGGGTGGGGGTCAGGAAGTAGCGGGGGTGAAGGGGCTGAGAGGCTGCAGGGAAGATTATTCTTCCAGGGCATGTCCCCAGTGACCCTTATCCAGCCACACCCCACCAGCCTACAGACCACTCAGTCCATTCAGACTAGGGGCTGATTAGGTTACAGCTCTCACAATTCAATCATTTCACCTCTGAATATTCCTGCAGTAACACAGGACATCTCCTATCAAAACCATAACAACTGTATTTGGATCTTTTACAATAAGAACATTTATATCTATTATGTAATTAAAAATAATAAAATCTTTACTCCTTTTTATGTATTTATTTTTAAAGAATTTTTTCCACAATACCCTTATTCTATTTATTTATTTTTATGTGGTGCTGAGTATTGAACCCAGGGTTTTACTTGTGCTAGGCAAGTGCTCTACCACTGAACTCTAGCCCTTTACTCCTTTTTCAAAAGGCATGACTTTCAGTTTTCTTTCTTTGTCACTTCTCTTAAAGCTTGGTTACATATTAAAAGATGAAAAAGAAATTATCCTCTCATTTCTAGGAAATGGAAGTGGTGTTATAAAATGTAACTTATGGTGCAATTGCTTTCAGATGAACCAGCTACCCAGTGAGGTCAAAAGCAAGTTTGTTAAGGTCTTGTCACCAAGGGGAATGGGGGATGATACCCTAAAGTAGCTGGATCTCTTCCAGGCCAGAGTGACAGTGTGTTAGTTACCAGCAAGCTGGTGGGCGTGTTCTGTGGCATGAGTCCTTGTCTCAGAAATATCTCCCTCCATCTTTAATTCCAGCTTTCTCCTCCCATAGCTACTGGTGCCAAGAAGAGAAAGAAAATGAGGTGTTGCCCCTGCCTGGCAGAGGGGGGATGCAAGACAGAGAGGAAAGTCTGTGGTCCACCTAGCAGGAGAAAAAAGGTAGTATGGAGGCAGCCTTTGTTTGAAGGTGATGTGCTTACTGGGCATGAGCAATAGAGGGTCTTTTAATCCATGCAGTTTGGGACAGCTAGTGTTTCTTCTTTATCTTCTGATTGTCACTGAAGACAACCCACCATGTGCTCCTTCTTGTTTAGGAGTTAAAGCATGGAATTGCTAAAAGGGATCCTGGACTCAATTCCCTGACTGGCAGGGGAGTACCTGGATTCCCAGAGAGAAGACTTCAGCATCCATGGGCAGAACTGGGGTCACACCAATATCCTGGATCCCAGACTGGGAGTTGTACCCCTTCTTCACTTCTCTGACTCTGTTGCAAGTGGCCCCTAGTGATTTCTGGATGAAAGAAACTGCATTAACCTGAGCTGATGATGAGGACTTGGAGCTGTCCTCGATCTGTGGTCCTTTGGGATTCTCTAGGGTCAATGTCAGTTGTGTAAAATGTTTGAATGCCTTTACTTCTGTGCTTTTTTTGGTGCTTGTACAGGCCAATTGAAATGATCACATTCCTTTAACTTGTAAGAACATGACCTAGAACTACTTGTAGTTAATTCTCTGGAGCCCCGTTTATAGAATTATGGTGTGTGTGTGGTCACATTTATTTTTATTTCTTTCTAATCCCCACTTAAATGAAATAGTTAATCAGTTTTTTTTTTAAATTATGTTTTACAGTATTGGGGATTGAACCCAGAACCTTGCACATGCTAGACAAGCACTGAACTACATCCTCAGCCCTTTCTAAATTTTCTTTTAACATAGGGTCTTGCCAAATTGCCCAGGCTAGTCTCAGATTGGTGATCCTTTGCCTCAGGCTCCTGAGTAGCTGGGATTACAGATGTATGCTACTGTGCCTGGCTCAACCAATCTTTTTAAAGAACCAATCGATTATAACGTAAAAATAAGGTATATTTCTTTCTGGATATAATTATTTCAACAAGTGTCTTCTTTCTCTGACTGCAGCAACTTGAGACAAATAAAAAGTAATTTTTTGGTTTAATTTTGTTTAGTGTCCAGAACTCTGACTGGCCAAAAACATGGGTGGTGTTTGATGGGGAAGGCTTTGCCCTGAGCCAGTCTGGGTGTGTGCATTTGAGAGTGGAGGGCTTCATGTCCAAACAGTAGCAGTCTGGCTGGTGATGCTCCAGTTTCTAGGCCTGGAGAGGCGGCCTGGGTTGCCCTGATGCTAACCTGATGGAAAATTGCCCCCCCACCCCTCGCTTTCACTTCAGGGGCTTCAGATTCATTCACTGTGTGTGAGAAAAATGTGACCACAGCCTTCTATTACCATCGTTACCATCATCATAATTAAAGATGATGCTGTCAGGATGGTAGGGCAGCCTTGACATTTAGCCTGTTCTCTCCTGTGTTCTTTGTGTTTCTAATAACATTGGAAACAGTGTTCTAGTGGAAAGAGCCCCAGGCCAGGAGTATGGGAAACAGGCTGCAGTCTCTGAGCTAATGAGCTGGTTTGGGGTCAGCTATGTAAACTCAGAAAACTGTCATTCCTTCCTCTACCCCGTCATAGGCTGATCTTAGGTTGTTTTCTAAATCTCAAAGTTTAGGGCCTGTCCCCTTTGAACTCAGTTTACCTTTTATTCTTGGAGCTGAGACTGCAAAGGTTTTCTGGAGAAGACAATCTTTTCTTCCTTAAATGACTTGAGCAAAAATCCCTCCAACCAGGGGACTTGAACTCATAGCACTAATTGAGGATCTTGTTTTCAGGATAGGAAGGGCAGTCATTAGGGGGCCATGAGAGGTGTAGATAACTCAACCAGTTTTAGACTTTGTCATCCTTGATTGATTGAGAGCGGGGTGGTGGTGGAGAAGATAGTATCTAGCATCTGAGCTTCCAGGGATGTACATGATAACACAGAGGGAACCCTCTCGACATCTGCTCCCAGCTGGTTCCAAGGTTGTGACAGCTCCCAGGTTGGCAACATGGTCTCATATTTTGCCTTCTGGCCATCTGTCATGCAGGTTGGGGGTGGTAACCGTCACACCTCTTTTCTCACATGAGGCTGTGTTGTAAGTGGACTGACTGCATTCACTGCCCTGGAAAGATACCTTCAAAAATGAGGTGGGGCTCCTACCAGGCGTATTTAATGTGATGGAGTTGCTATAACTCTGAAACTTCATTTAGAAACTACTCAGTAAGGGGCTGGGGCTGTAGCTCAGTGGTAGAGCGCTTGCCTAGCATGTGTGAGGCACTGGGTTCTATCCTCAGCACCACGTATAAATAATAATTGAATAAAATAAAGATCCATCAACAACTAAAAAAAATTTAAAAAAAGAAACTATCTAGTAAGTAGAAATCTGTATTTAGAGATGAGAGGGCTTTTCAGATAAACATGTCCATGAGGAGGGAGAAAACAGTCAAGTTATTGCTGTGTTAGGATCTATGCAAAGAGACCTGTGTGAAGAAGGCCTAGTGATTCCCCAGAGTGCATTTAGTTTATTTTCAGAGTTCTCCTAAACAAAAGGTTCCCAATAGATTTCCATATGTTTCAGCTCCTCATTTCAAAAAGAAATATTCAAAATTTTTTGGGCCCTTTCTTTTTTAGAAATTTCCAGAATTTTTCACAGCATCATCATAAATGAAGTCTGTTACCAGGTGTAGTAGCACACACCTGTAATCTCAGGGACTAAGGAGGCTGAGACAGGAGGATAGAAAGTTTGAGACCAGCCTCAACAACTCAGTGATGCCCTGTCTCAAAATAAAAAATAAAAAGGGCTGGGGATGTGGCTTAGTGCTTTAGCACCCCTCAGGTTCAATCCTTGGCACCAAAAATAAAAACAAAACAAATGAAGTCTTTCCATCATTGTTTCATCTTTAGAAATAATTGGAGCCATCCCAGGAGCTAGGAAGAGGCAAGTCCCACAGTTTCTCAGACATAGACCCTTTCTGAGTCATTGATCTGAAAATACATCAGAAGGATCCAGCCTGTCGTGTCCAGGGTGTGTGATAACCATTGATTACTTAGGAATCTGAGACCAGGGTGGTTCAGGAAGTTGTGTGGGCTGAACTTTTTGATCTTAACTCCAGGAAAAACAAACAAGCATACTGAGTCATTTATCTTCAGGGTCCCTAATAAAGGTAGTGGGTTCCTTGCAGCCGTGTTTACATTCTTATTTTTAAAGTCTGACAGCCAGAGGCGAGACAATTGACTCGACCACCAAAGCACCTCATGGAGTGGCCAGGACAAGGCAGGATTAAGGACTGTGGTGTAGGACCAGTGTGCAGATCTGTGTCCAGCCTGGTCTGGAATATGAAAAGTCAGGAACAACATAACAATCCCTTAATAGGAGACGGGGTAGGTAAACTACGGCACATCCTGTACCCTGGAATATTGAGCATCTTGGGTCATCTCCCCAGACACACCCTGCCATGAGAATTTCTGTGCCTGTGATTTATTATGGAAGTGTTCCCTGGACAACCCAGTAAAGGAGTAGAAAGGCAGGACAGGAAGGCAGCAGAAGCAAGTCAGGCTGTGATTTCAGATCAAGTCCTGGCACCCACCTGATCCCTTTGGGGGACTCTGGAGTATACATTGCGCCAACTGGAGACAAGGAGCTGGGTTTTCACGATGCTTTGGGCCTTCCTAGTTCTCACTTGCAGGAAAACGACTCCAGAAGCCCAGGGGCAGACCTCAGAGGAGAGCTGCACCGGAAGCAGCTGAGCCAGAGCACACATAAGCCTGGGAGGGCCACACTGAAATGGGGAAGGGGTTGGGGGCGCATGGCAGAGTGTCTGCATTACTACACAGCCATTGAAAATAAGGAAATAGGGATCTAAGTGCATCATCCAAAGTTCTTAATGATGAGCACTGTGTGAAACAAGCAATTTACTGAGTAGCATATATAGTTCAATTTCCTTTTTTTAAAAGCAAGAAATGTGTGCATATGTTTGTGTGCATGCCAGGAAAAAAAATTTGGAAAGGAAAGGGACCTGAATGTTTATTGTATTTCCAAGAGAGGAGTCAAGATTGGGGAATAAGGGTGAAGGGGTAAACGGAGACACTCAAATTTTACAAGTAAATGTGTTTTGCTTTATAATAGGAATAAAAAAAATAAGGCAATACAGGAGGCTCTGCCATGAGATGGGAGCAGACACCTGTGCTGTCAATGGACTTCTCCGTCTCCAGTCCCAGCAACCACACAGGCAATGTGAAGTGGACCAGAGGCACTGCTTGGTGAATTTAGTGATGTTTCCCTTGAATGGACAAAACACTGAAATCTGCAATTAGAGAGAATACTGGTCTGGAAACTGTGGCTTCACTGATCTCCATTCCCAGTGCCTGACTGTCATTTTAGGCTGTCTTAGGAAAACATGCTTTTAGCTGAGCACCTCCTCTTCCTGCTTCAGTATCCACTGGATGTTCATTAGTTTGGCTTCTGCTCCTGGTAGGAGACTGTCTGGGTAGAAAAACAACTCTCAGATTTTCTCTGCAACCAAGTCAGCTTGGTAGGCTTGGCATAACATTAAATTTGTAAGTGAAATGAACTCACTTGGTGGTAGATCTTAGAGACCCAGGTTGAGATAAGCTTTTCCTCTGGTCCTTAAACACCCAGAAAGGACCATGGGAAGGTCTGCAGAAATGCTCACCAACTTCTGTTACCGCAAAATCTGAAATAAAACGTTTTGGCATGAGGCATTTTGTCAAGCTCTGGGAAGAGAACTGCCTGGAGGGAAGGTCTATACTCGTAGGGCTGCAAGATTTGCTTTAGACCTGTCTTATCTCAGTATATCCGTCCACTCACCCTGCCATCCATCCAGCCACCCAGCTGTTCATCATATAGCCACATACACACTATTATTTTTCCTATACACGTACCTACTGTGTGCTGTCCAGCTGGTACTAACTGCTCTGAGGAGCTGTGTTGAGATTGTTTCTGGAAGTTGGAACCAGAACACCTGGGGTGCGGGGCTATTGCGGGAGGGTGGAGTGGTGCTTACATCTTACTTTCTTCTCTCTTGTCTTCTAATCTCCTCTATCAAGCCCCATGGCCGACTTCAGCAGAGAACCAACTGGCCTAGCAGAAATGAAGAGTCCAGCCCTCCCAGAATCACAGCACAGATGTTAGAAGATGGTCCTTCCCCACTTCTCTCCAATGTCCCTTTGTCACAAATCTAGAGGGTTTGTTTCTGTACTCCCTATTATGTCCCTTTGATTTAGGTGTTCAGTCTTGCACCAGTATCATGGTACCTTAATATGGTTTAAAAATAAGGTTTAACATCTGCTAGAGTAAATAATTTCACTTTTTGTTCTTTTTCAAGATTATCTTGACTATTTTTTTAATTTAATTTTAAAAATTCTTTTTGTAGTTATAAATAACACCAGGATACACCCTGACATTATCACGAAACCTTGGAACATGATCTGCTCCAATTCAGTCCCCAGCACCTACCCCCTTCCTTTCTACCAATTCCTCATCCATCCATTTAGTTTACTCTTTTTTTTTCTTTTTAAAATTAGTGTTCTGTGGATACACCCAAGGTCTATATTTATATCTCTCTTCTTTACGTGGAAAGCTCTTTATTCAGGTGCAACACTGACACATTTTCTCAAATGCATGTTTTCTGGGGTATGTGTAAAACGAAAATGCAGAACCCTTCATTTAAAAAGCAGGAAAAGGGGCTGGGGTGGTGGCTCAGTGGTAGAGCGCTTGCCTAGCATGCGTGAGGCACTGGCACCACATATAAAAATAAAAGAATAGAATAAAGGTATTGTGTTCGTCTACAATTAAAAATATTTTTAAAAAATAAACAAAAAAATAAAAAGCAGGAAAAGCTGGGTCTGGTGGTTCAAAGCTAACCTCAGCAACTTACTGAGGCCCTAAGAAACTTTGTGAGACCCTGTCTCTAAATAAAATTTAAAAAGGGGCTGGGGATGTGGCTCAGTGGTTGAGTGCCCAGGGTTCCATCCTCACCCAGTACAAAAAAAAAAAAAAAAAAAAAAGTAGGAAAAAGTGTCATTCAAGGTACTGAAACATAAAGCCTTTTTCTTTCTTTTGTTGTCTTTCTCCTTGTTATATTTTTTAAAAATTTATTATTTAATGTCATACAAAGAAAAGAAAAAATTTAATTTTCTAGCATGAGTTCTACAACTCTTATACTATGCAGTGACCTTTTTTTTTTTTTTGTACTGGGGATTGAACCCAGGGGCACTTTACTACTGAGCCACATCCCTAGCACTTTTTTATCTTGAGACAGAGTCTTGTTAAGTTGCTTAGGGCCTTGCTAAATTGCTGAGGCTGTCCAGGAACTTGCAATCCTCCTGGCTCAGCCTCCCAAGTCTCTGGGATTACAGGCAGACATGTGCCATCATGCCTGGTATTCTGACAGTTTTAAGTACAAACATAACAGCCTTTAATGCATAAGACCCACCAGAAGCATACAATTAATATTTCCTAGATTGTAAGTCCACATGTATTTTATTCTTGCCAGGGCAATAAAAGCACATTGCACAAGACTAACTCAAGTATCCTTATTTCACTGACTGATTTGCCCATATTCCACCAACACTGTCTTTGGCTTACTGATGAGTATGGAAGAATGAGACAAAAGGAACTCTGGGTTTCTCATTCCCCCTTTCCACCTAAGAAAGGCTGTGACAGAGCTCCTATGTGGTTAGCATTTCTTGGAATACCATTGCTCTTGTTGCTCAAGTTCTTGTTGCAAGTTCTGCAACAAATAGCAAGTAGGCCTTGCAAGTGGGCTAATAGTGTCATTTTCCCAGTTGTAGGAGGAACACCTTGTCTTTGTGGTCACTTGGAGTCTCGTGAATTCCCATGCACCATGGCATACCACTACATTTCCCCAACATCAGTTCAAAGATAAAATTAGGAATTTCAAGATGGCAACAGCCGAGTGAAACCAAGTCCAGCATCCTGAGAGCACAGTGCCCTGTATGACAACATAGTTCGCAGGTCTCCTATATTTCAAGGATTTCTTGTCTTCCCTCCACCACTCTTCACTCCCGTGGTCTTGAAGCCATACTGGTAGAGCCCAAGTGGTAGTTTTGTAGAGATTCATGCACATTTCTCTGCATAATTGGAAGCTATTCTAAATCCCGCTAATGCTGAAAGTATGTGTGTTCTACTTGCATACCTTAATCTCAGGCTTCTTTTTGGATGTTGTGTGAATTTTCAATTCACATGACTGCTTATATGCCTCACATTTGGGACCCTTTTTTGTGTGTGGTTAAAAATGATCTTTTTCACAACAAAACACTTTAATTAAAACATTTTTTGGACTGGATAATGCATTCACAAAATTCAAACATAGGGAGGTTTAGGTGCTATTTGAAAATTTCATTTTCTAATTATTTATAGCTGTTAGGTAGAAAGAACAATTGCTTTAAAAAATTTTTTTTATTAAATTCACTTACTAGCTCCAATGATTTATCTGTGGTGTTTTTATTTGTTTGCTTTTTACATATACCAATCACATAGTCAGAGAATAATGATAGTTTTATTTCTTCCCTCCTGATTCTTTTTTTTTAAACATTTTTTTAGCTGTAGATGGACACAATATCTTTATTCTATTTATTTTTATGTGGTGCTGAGGATCAAACCCAGTGCCTCACACATGCGAGGCAAGTGCTCTACCACTGAGCCACAATCCCAGCCCCCTCCCTCCTGATCCTTTTTTTTTTTTTTGGTACTGGGTATTGAACTCAGGGGCACTTGACCACTGAGCCACATCCCCATCCCTATTTTGTGTTTTATGTAGAGACAGGGTCTCACTGAGTTGCTTAGCACCTCGCCATTGCTGAGGCTGGCTTTGAACTCGTGATTCTCCTGTCTCAGCCTCCCTAAGTGCTGGGATTACAGGCTTGAGCCACTGTGCCCGGCTCTGATTCTTATACTTTAGTTTTCTTGCTTTATTGTTGTTGGGGCCTCTAGTATAGTGTTGTGTGCAAGGGTGAGAGTGGCCATATTTGTACGAATTCTTGAACTTACAATGAAAGCTTTTTGCCAATCAGGTGCTTTTTTTTTTAGAACCTTTTTAAAATAAAAAGGAGGATTTTTTTTCCCATGTTGGGTGTTGGGAATTGACCAGGGCCTGTGCCTGCCTCCTACGTGCACTGAGATACATCTCCAGCAGTAGGAGTTATCTTCTCTTCCTGTTTTTCTATGCAAATTTTAAAGGAATAGTTAGTGAATTTTATCAAATTCCTTTTCTGCATCTATGGAGAAGTCGTATGACTGTGATTGATTGATTTTTGATTCTTAAGCAAGCCTGGCATTTGGGGAATCTACCCAAGTTGGCTGTGATGTAGTCACTTCTTCATATGTTGTTTATCCTTACTTTCCTTAAAATTTTGTGTCTTTTCATGAGTGAGATTGATTTGAAGCTTTCCATTTTGTAATATTCTTAAAAGGTTTTGGGTCATGGGCTGGCCTAAAAAAACAAAGTTGGAGATGATTGTTTTTCTTTTTTTGAATAGTTTGTATAAAAGTCACATTATTTCTTCTCTCAGTGTTTGGTAGGATTCCCAGTGAATTTATCTGGACCTAGAGCTTTCTTTTTAGGAGGTTTTTAATTATGGATTCAGTTACTTTGGTTGTTATATAACTATTTATATTTTCTATTTTACTGTGCCAATTGGGCAAATTTTATTTCTCGGTCATTTGATCATTCATCTAAATTTCCACATTATTTTTAAAGTTGATCATAATGTCTTCTTAGTATATTTTTATAGTTGGTAGTATTTTCAGTACTATATACTTTGAAAATTCTTGGCATAGTATACATGTAGTGTCTCTCTTTCAGTTATTTATTTATTTATGGTACTAAGGATTGAACTCAGGGATGCTCTCCCACTGCCACACTCCCAGCCCTTTTTATTTTATTTTGAGACAGAGTTTCACTAAATTGCTGAGGCTGGCCTTGAACTTGCCATCCTCCTGCCTCACCTCTTGAGTTGCTGGGATTAAAGGTGTGCACCACCATATCTGGCCCTTTCAGCACTTTAAAGATACCATGCTATTGTCTGCAGTTGAGAAGTGAGTTTTCAATTAATTTGAGGTCTTTATAGAGTAATATGCATTTTTTTCTTGCTTTATTCAAGATATTCCTTTTATCTTTCACTTTTGGTCCCTTTATTGTGGTGTGTCTGGGTGTAGTTGTCTCCTTCTGTTTATCCTATTGAAATTGGGTTTCTTGAATTTGAGGTTGGCCATTCATCATGTTGAGAGATTTTTCAGCCACTATTTTTTAAATATTGCCTTTCTCCCTGTTTTTTCCCCTTCAGTTCTGAAATTCTATATGCCTGTTATTATACTAGACATTCTCAATGCATACTTTTATTGGTTATGCATTCTCTTGTGTCTTTCACCTTTTTGTTGTTCTATACTTCATTCTAGATATTTTTCCATTCTGGTTTATTAATTTCTCTTAACTGTATTCATTGAATCATTAATTTTGGTGATTGAGTTTTTGGCTCCAACGTTTCCACTGGTTCAGTTCTTTCTTTTTTTCTTATTTTTCTTTTCTGAAATGGGGTCTTGCTATGTTGCCCAGCTGGTCTGGAACTCCTAGGCTGGAGTACTTCTCCCGCCTTAGCCTCCTGAATAGCCGGGATTCCAGGCCTGTACCATTGTTCCCAGCTTCCTTGTTTCTTGTTTAAGGAAATCATTTCCATTTATCCATTGAAATTCTTAGCCTTGTCTTTTAATTCCTTGAATATATTAAGCATTTAAAAGTTCATGTTTCAATTTACAATAGTCAACTATGGAACCAGCCCAGGTGTCCATCAGTGGATGAACGGATAAAGAAAATATATACACAATGGTATAGATATACTATGGAGTATATATTCAGTCATAGAGAAGGATAAAATTATGTCATTTACAGGAAAATGGATGGATCTAGAGACCATCAAGTTAAGTGAAATAAGTCAAACTCAGAAGGTTGAGTTGTATGTTTTCCTCATATGTGGAAGCTAGAGAGGAAAAAGGAAAAGAAAAATGTGTATGGGAGATCTCATAAAAATGGAAGAGAGATCAGTAGACTAGAAGAAAGAGATCATGGGGGGGGGAGGAGGAGAGAGAAATGGGAAATACAAGGGAATAATGTTGGCCAAATTATGTTGTTATAGTGTATGCATGTATGTAATGATGAATTCCATCATGTGTACAATTAAAATGCACCAATAAAGAAATATGGAGCTGGGCGCGGTGGTGCAAGCCTGTAATCCCAGCACTTTGGGAGGCTGAGACAGGAGAATGACGAGTTCAAAGCCAGCCTCAGCAACGGCGAGGCACTAAGCAACTCAGTGAGACCCTGTCTCTACATAAAACACAAAATAGGGCTGGGGATGTGGCTCACTGGTTGAATGCCCCTGAGTTCAATCCCCACTGCCAAAAAGAAAAACAAAAAAGAAAAAAGAAATATGGGAAGAAAAAAATAAAAATAAAAATGCACTGTGACAAACAAAAAAAAAAGCTTGTGCTTATTAGGTTGAGCCCCTGTGGTCTGCTTTTACTATGTATTGTTTCTGCAGATTTTCTATTATGTTGTATCTCCTTGTGTGAGATACACACGTGTGCCTTGTTGCAGGATGTTATTTTTATAAAATTATTGTTTTAGTCAGCTTTTTCACTGCTGTGAAAGACATTGCAGAGAAGAAGCTGGGGAGGGTACTTAGAGTGGAGAAATGAGGAGGAAAAATAGGTTTAATGTGTGTGGAGAGAAGAAGTGATAAGGCTCAGCCATTCTTTGGGGTAGAACTAAGTGGCTTATATTCCTGGCCGTTGGTTGAGTCATTTGTACCTGGACAACTCAGAAGCCAGCAGGTCAGAATGTGAAGAGGGTCATCTGATGTGACTCTGACAAAAATCGTTTTTAATCTACATTTTTCTGAAAATGAATGTTTAGGGATTTAGGAACAATATACAATACATGGGACAAGAACTATGTATTCTAGTCTCTGGTATGCTATGACCCAGGACAAGTGGCTTTACCTTCTTACAAGGTAATATTGTTTTCACTAATGGAGATAGTAACTCCTACTTTTCCCCATTTCATATGGAAAGTGTGCTATAGCTAATATTACTCCCATGAAGCTAGAGTCATGTTTTTGAGAAAACTGTGTCATCTCAATGGCTTAAGCCCTTCTATGATTTCCCATTACTCTTGGGTTTGATAATAAACCCCCAAAGCTCAGCTCACCATGTCCTGGGGGGGTCTGGCCCTTTCCTACTACCCCAATCTCAATATTTGCACACTTCTCCAGTCATATGAACTTCCTTGAGCCTGGCCTTTGCCATACTCCCTCCACTGATATGTCTTCATATTTGCTATTACAAAGCAAGCATCCCCTTTCCCTCGGCACCCAGGAAGCTCCGGCTGCAGCATCATGGCGCCTGGGAGTCTTTCCAACCTCATGGCTGGATCAGCCCTAGGAAATGCACTAATTGGACCACATGCCCTCTCTAGGATTCCCAGAGCTGCAGTTTTACATTTATTGGTGTGACTATTTACTTTGTGCTGGCTCTCTCACTAGATTTGAGCACCTTACGGGTAGGAAGTGTGCCAACTTTGGCTTATCACTCTCCCCAGCATCTAGTTCACTGCCTGGGAATAGCAAGCACCGAGAAAATATTTGTCAAATAAATGAACGAAGGAAAGAAATGCTATTAATTTTACCATAACCATAGATTTTTGCCAATTTGTTGATTTGTTTTCTAGGGCTAGGGAAAGCAGCATTACAGGAACAGATTATTGAGATTGTGAAAAAAGTGAAAGATGATCTTCAAATGTCCTTGACTCAAAGTAATTAGTATTCAACCACTTCCATCATCTGGAACCTGGTTCCAAATGCCAAGAGAAAGTGTGGTTGGCATTTAAATGAGTTCTTCTGGAAACATCAGCGTCGGTGAGATTGCTGAATTATCCAAGCACAGTTGAGTGTCTGCATGGCTTCCACATTTCAGATGGGGCAAGGCTGACAACTCAAAAAAGAGTTTTACCTTTTAGTTTCCTTCCTGGGTGAGAGGGATGGCTGGGAAGGTCAGGCTCTGTGCCTTTCGCCACCAAAAGACTCTAAAAGTGGCCTGCTGGGAGCCTGGGAGCCAAGAGGCAAGAAGTCAAACTTCAGTTCTGGCTATTGAATAGCAGGATGAACAGAACAGCGTGGTAAGAGTACTTGGAGAAGGCCTAGGAAGCCAAAAGTCCTTTCAAAGAAGCAAAGTCACTTCCAGGCAGGTAGTACAATGAGCTGCTTAAACAGTGTTTAATTCAGGCCCATTTGAGTTCCAGTCCTGGATCAGTCCCTTCTAACTCTGTGACCTGGGACAAGATGTTCAACCTCCTGAGCCTGTGAGTCAGTAAATAAGGTTATTGTGCAGGATAAATGAGGCAGTCTACATCCAGTCTTTAATACAAATGAATGTTCAGTAAAGGTAGTTAGAATATTATTACCCCAAATAGCCCAAGGGTGGGTAGGTGATGTTACCTGTGGGTGTTTGTAAGGCAGGTTGCCGCTGGCTTTTCACCCCCATGTATTTTTAAAGCTAAATTTAAGTGAATAGGCAGTCTTGGAGAGGAGGAAATATTGTAAAAGGACAATAGTTTATTGGAAAGGTAAGTGTGGGAGTGGGAGAGCATTCATTTATGTACTTGAGAAATATTTACCAGTCTCTGCCATGTGTGGGAATCTGTGCTTGGCACTGAGAATACAATGTAGTCAAGACAGACAATAACAGCTCTCCACAGCCTGTTCTCCATGATTCTTTATGATTTGGGAGGGAAGATGGATGTGAAGCAATAAATATGTGCTTACTTGCCATTGTGCACATATTTTGAAGAAGCATGAAGAGCCCTTAATTTATGGGATGGGAGTGGAGGGGAAGCTATAACCAATTTGGTTTGGTGAATGGCCAGGGGGAAGATGCTCAGAGATAAATGTCAATTTGGAGCCTGCAGGTAATAGTCTCCCTATCTCCTCCCTTGGCCTCATGCTCTCTAGTGAAGGTGATTGTTTTAATTGTCTTATTAGGATAATGGGATACTGCATTTATTTAAACACCAAGTGACATGTTGGATTTATGCATTCCAGCCAATGTATTAAATAGGTGGATCTGGGACCCAGCAACTCTCTGCTTGGATTGGTTTTCATTAGACTTGTTTCTTACACTGGATTTGTGCATGCCAATGCCTGTGTGGAAAGATTTCATTTCAGCTGCTTTGAGAGCAGGTCAGATGGAAAAGATAGTATTTCAGATTTAAAAAAATTAGTCTGAGGCCAAGATTTGTCACAGAGGTTCTTAGAGGAAAACGAAGGGTGAGAACATATTTCCCATTTTTTCCTAAAGTGTTTGAATGTCTTCTATCCAGGAAGGGAAGTCAAGATGGCAGCCATTTTCTTGGTGATCACCAGTGGGATTGCTGCTCCCTTACCTGTACGGTATACATTATTATAATGGCTTTAAAAATTAGAAGACAAGAGATTGAAGCAGCTGCCAACCAAAAGTAATTTAAAAAAAAATGATGCCAAAGCTTTTCTCTATTCCTTTTCTGGGGGTCAAAGAGCTGGCTGCAGGTGAGTGAAAAGCTCTGTGTTCTGATCTGGTCACTCAGCCTCCTAAGAAGGTGCACGTGGAAAGTTGGCTCCCTGCTCTCCAAGAGATCCCAGCTGCCATGGACTCTACAACCAAGTGGTCCTTTACGGTTTAAAAAGTACTTCCAATTCTGACATGAGACCTGTGTTCTGTTAGCAATTCTGTCAGTCACTCTGCACTGGAGGCTCCTCATAAGGAAAAGGAATTAGACTGTAATATGCCATGGGTTGAACTGTGTCCCTCAAAGAAGATATGTTGGAATCTGAATCACCAGCACCCCACAGAGTAACCTTATTTAGAGATAGGGTCTTTGTAGAGATAATTAAGTTAAAATGAGATCATTAGAATAAGCCCTAATCTAATATGACTGATGTAGCAGGAAGATGGGGAGAAGATGGCCACCTACTGGCCAAGGAGAGAGGTCTAGAATAGAGTCTTTCTCACAGTGTCAGAGGAACTGACCCTGTCCACATCTGGACGTTGACCTTCAGCCTCTAGCACTAGGAGACAATAGGTACTTGGTTAAGGCACCTTCTCTGGGGAACTTTGTTACTTCAGCCTTAGGACACTAACACAGCATCTTTAAGCTCTTTCATGCCATGTACCCCTCTGGTCATCTAGGGTTTTCCCTGGACCCCTTCTCACAAAATGTTTTAAATGTGTAAAATAAAATGTGTTGGATTACAAAAGAAATAACTTCTATTGTGAAACAGTGATCCAAATTACCAAACATAAAATGTATGATAGAGTTTTATATGTTCCACTTAAATAAGACATTGAAGATCAGTGAGGTAGAAAAGTGGACTTGGGGAAGGAGATGGGAAGGGAAAGGGAGGATATTGGAGAATGAGATCAGTCAAATTATGTTATGTGCATGTATGAAAATGGCATAATGAATCCCACTATTATGTATAATTACAATACACCAATAAAAACAACAGCAAACAAAAACATATTAAATAGCAATATATAGTGCAAATCTGATAAATCTCATAGCTTCATAGTAGACAGGAAGGGTGGAGGTGTTTTAAGATATCTGCATCAACGTAACGTGACATAAGCATATTATGATCTTTACTGGTGACAGGTACAGATGCTGCTAATGTGGTTGCTGCCTACTTTTCATTGTAAAAAGCTAAGTGTCAGTCATTGGTTAGTGGAAGCCAAGATTTTTTTCAACATCAACATCTTGAATTCCATCCATTCGTGGACTGGATGAGGTCTATGACTAATGATTCTGGGTTATTCCACTCTGAGGACGATGCCTGTTTTCCTTGCCTGGGGCCCCTAACCTTTTAGCTGGGGCTTTGGGGACTTTGTACATGGGCTGGGGCTTACACTCACCCTCCTCTTTGCAATGGCAATAAGACCTCTTTGGCTTCTGGAAAGTTCCTACTTTCTCAGTCCTATGCACCAAAGTGTCCATTGCTGCTACTCCTGGAGATTTCTCTGCATAGCTTGCCTGCGACTCAGCAAAGGAAGTGCCTTGAGGAGCCAAGAGCCAGTTCCCTCAATAGAGCTGCCCTTGGCTCTGCCGCGTGACTCAGCCAGGCCTTCCTGGATCTGGCACAGACAGGAAGTAGCTGATGATCCATCATAGGAACCCCATCCCTTACCTTGTAATGGAGTCATCAACCCATGACTCAGTGGCCTTGGATCTGCTGGGCTCCATGTACATACATATGGTTGTCCAGGTGCTGGATTCTGGGAATTTTCTCACATGCTCATCTTGTGACTGCTGATAACCACACAGTCACTCTGTTCCCCATACAGATTCTTTTTTAAAAAAATTTTCTTTTAGTTGTAGATGTACACAATACCTTTGTTTTTATTTATTTTTATGTGGTGCTGAGGACCAAACCCAGTGCCTTACATGTGCCAGGCAAGCGCTCTACCATTGAGCCACAACCCCAGCCCCCCATACAGATTCTAACCATGTAAAAAGGAAACATCTGTTTGGATCTTGTGCTTTAAATGGAAGGTTTATATCACCATACAAGGAAATTCATTTCTCTATAGCATACAGGAGGTTCCTGTTCTTTAAATAAATGCAGAAATTACGTGCTCTCAGTCTTGAGGAGCACTATTACAATAGTCCATGGACTCTAAGACACATTTCTTTTATCCTCGAGTCTCTCTGAAATAAGGATGTATCTTAAAATTTGTGGCATTTTGTCTTCAAGATAACAAAAATAGAGCACATAAAGGGAACTGTTAGGGAATTAGAAGAATTTGGTAAAAACAGGACTACAGCTTCTGCTGATCTAAGAGAGGTCTTTGGTCACTTAGAGCATATCATTAGTTAAATGCTACCTTTATTTTGTAGGATTTTGGCCTTTGAAACAGGATCATGGTGGCATGTTATATAAATAGGAAAAAAATTGATAATTCTTCAACATGACATATGAATGGAGGGAGCTGTTATCTATTAGTATGTATGGGTCATAAGTGTATTTAAATTATAATTTAGAAGATGTATAAAAGTACAAAATATGTGCATGTGTGTCTAATAAAAGGACCATGCTTCATCAAAGAAAAAAAATTGATGCTTAGGAGGCTGTCATTTGACAGTCTGGCAGGATAGTTACAGGTTCACTGCAGACATCAGCTACAATGACTCCAGCTTGAATTCTGTTAAGTACCCATAAAATCCTTGCTTTCTTAGGTCCGGGCCTTAGCTGAGAATCTATAGCTACTGGCAGGGTTAAATAGTCTCCACTAAAGGAGAATTCCATTTTTTTAAAATTTGCAATAATTATAGATTCAAGACGTTGTTCCTCTTCCCTAAAATGTAAAATGAATTTATATCTTTGTTCCCTTCATGCAGATACCCTCAATGTAACATGTTATATAACTATATTACAATATCACCACCAGGACATTGAGTCCACAGAACCTAAATTCCCTGATTTATGTGTTTTGTGCATGTGTATGTGTGTGTAGTTCTCTAGAACTTTATCATACAGTGCAGATTTTTGTGGCAACTTCCAAAGTCAAGATATGGAACTTCTTAATCAACATAAGGTTCATTCAAGGTGCCCCTTTACAGCTATATACCCCTCCTGGCAACTGACAGTCTGTTCTCCATCTGTATAGCTTTCTTATTTCAAGAATGTTACATAAAAGGAATCTTATAGTACCTAACCTTCAGTGGACTTTTCTCTTGGCATAATTCATTTGAGATCCATCCTATTTAATTCTTTTTTAAAAAATTGGTGAGTAGGAAGCATTCCATATGTGTTTGCTACTGCTGATTTTTAATCTTTTATCTTCTGAAGGACATTTGGGGTTGTTTCCAGTTTGGGGCTGTTATGAATAGAATTGCTATTTGAAGGATAGTTTTAAAGCAAGTTGATGGAGACTTGTAGGTTAAAGTTTTGCTGAGGGAAAGCTACGTTTTACACACATTTTTAATCCTCTAGTATTTAGCACAGTATTTGCACATAGACATGCAATAAAAGTTTGAGTGAATAAATAGAAAAGTAAGAACCCTTCAAACAGACAGCATGGTGGTGTGAGAGTTACAATCACAGATTTTGGACTCAGGCAGACTAGTATTGTAGGCCTGATGTTTCTCACCTCCTCCCTGGGAGATCCCATACAGCCCTGTTCTGTACAGTTCCTCACCTGTAAGATGAAGTTAGTAACAGAAATGCTGTTGTAGAGCTGTTGTGAGAATCAAGGGAAAATGAATAAAATTCTTAGTGCATATCTGTCATAACAGCAATTACTTAACAAATTTAAGTTGTTATTATGATTGGTAGATCCCTAGTCCACCCAAGTTCATAATAATAAAATAGTTAATAATCTTTTATAGCTTTTATTCTGAAATACTTTTATCCTTCAAGTTAAGATATACCATTACATAGCCTATTTTTATGCTCATTTAAGTTTTATACTCATGTATATGAAAATGTTTAAAATATTTAAATTGCCTTCTTTTTAAATTATAATTCTTGCTTAATGTTATAATATTATCTTTTGAATATGTGCATATGCAAGTATCTATCATGCATATGCTTACAGGGAGAAATTTGCAAGCAATGGAATGTTCTTTTCTACACAGCCATTCAAAGGTTTCCATCAGTCTTGGAATGGAATCTGCTCTTATAAAAATGAGTTGAACGGATTTTTTTCCTCCCTTTCATAGTACTTACTAGTAATGCATTTGGATTAGAAGCAGGTGTCTGGTTCCTGCCCCCAGAAGCTTGGTTGGTGCAGAACACCTGGAGGGGAAGGAGGCTTTCTTCCTCTTGCCTGCTGTGACAAAGACCTGTGTGCCTAGGGTCACGTTCTGGGGCAATGTCTCTCCAGTGACCTCGTAGGATGTCAGTAGAGCTCTCTGAGTCATAGAGAACCTCCCACCAGATAGCATGAGGCAGCAATTAGAAACTAACCATTAACTAGCTACTGGGGCAGCAGGAGGTGAGCAAAATTTCCAGCTGTTTGACAAAGACCAGTGATATTTTACCATTGCATAAATGAAGTTCAAGGCTTTTCTGTGAGGGAGGCACAGGGCTATGCTCTATTGGCTTTCTAGGGATGAATTAGACATCATGCCAGAAACCAGCAGGATGCAGGTGTGGGAAAGGTTGTTAAGGAATGCTTCTTGGAGGAATCTGGGCTCTGCGGGTGGGAGCAGTGTCAATAGACAGATGTGACAAGACAGGATTTCAGAGCCTTTTCACACTGCCTGCACCAAGCAGCTGCCACGTCTGTCTTGTTACCTTCATGCCCTAATATCTTTGCTCAGCTGCTCCTGCAACCCAAAATGCCTTTCTCTGGAACACTCTACCCAGCAGCCAAGACCCTAACTTCTTGCCTCTACCAGACAGGGTTGTTTTCCCCCTTCTCTGGTGACATACCTCATTGTTATGCTGTCTATACTGTTACATTGTTTTGTTTGGATTTGTAACCATCCACCTTCTCCCCTGGATTGAGAGCTTCTAGATGGTAAAAACCAGTTCATGGTGTGTCTCTAGGAAACTTGTGTGGTCTCAAGTCTATGCAAGGCATCTAACCAGTGTTGGCTAACTTGGCTCTTCTTTTTTTTTTTTTTTTTTTTGGTACTGAGGATTGAACTCAGGGGGTACTGAACCACATCTCCAGCCCTATTTTGTGTTTTATGTAGTGACAGGGTCTCATTGAGTTGCTTAGCGCCTCACTGTTGCTGAGGCTGGCTTTGAACTCGTGATTCTCCTGTCTCAGCCTCCCAAAGTGCAGGGATTACAGGTGTATGCCACTGCGCCAGGCTCTAACTTGGCTCTTGTAAAGGCGAGGAAATGCAAGGCCTCTTGAAGGCACTGTGATGACCAGTTGAATGGGACTACGCAGTAGCTGTTAGGGCTCACGAGCATCCTCTTCTTCCTGGGTGTGCAGTTAGATCACGTGTTTTCTCACTGCCTTTGCATTTAGATCTGACCATAGCCTCAAGCTCTGGCCACTGCATCACTACAAACTCTGTCTAGAAAAACATCCTATGCATGAACTTCACTCTGTCTTCCATCTGCTTGCTGATAAGAAAAGACCATGATGCTCTCCAGGAGGACAGAACCACAAGAAAGAAGTCAAGGACCCTGCCTGGAAAAGAAGGTGATGGTGCTGGTGGTGGGGGGAGGGGCACCTAATCAGGAAAACCCAGTTAGGCTTCACATGAGCAAAACATACTTTTTTTTTTTTTTCTGGTACTGGGTATTGAACCCAGGGTACTCTACCACTCAGTGATATCCCCAGCCCTTTTTATTTTCTATTTTGAGACAGGGTCTCACTAAGTGTCTGAGGCTGACTCGAACTTGGGATCCTCTTGCCTCAGCCTCCTGAGTCACTGAGATTACAGGCACACTTGGCAAGACATAAAGTTCTCGAATGATCAGGATTGGTTTGCTACAGCAGCCTGCAATACTTCTCTAATGCCTAGATGTAGACTTCATCTCAATCCAGCTACAAGTGAAGCTTGGAAACAGTTTTGATTCTGACTAACCACATACCAGGCTAAAATTGGGTGTAGTAATAGAAGAAAATAGCACATATTGGGTCACGTAGGGTGAAGATGAAATAGCTCTTTGAAGAGAGGTTTCACTTCTCACTGATATTTATGTTCTGCCGCTTCATTAAAAACGTTTAGGCCCAATTAAAAAAATATCAGGATTTTGTTTTCTATTCTTTTTTTTTTAACATTTATTTTTTAGTTGTAGGCGGACAGAATATATTTTATTCTTATGAGGTGCTGAGGATCAAACCCAGTGCCTCACGCATGCCAGGCGAGCACACTACCACTGCGCCGTAACACAAGCCCCTATGTTTTCTATTCTTTAAGAAAACCACAAAGTGGGGCAAACTTTGAGATATTAACAAATTTATTTAATCTCTCTCAGCCTGCATTTCTTGGCATAGCACTCTCAGATCCTTCATCTGAAACTAGACCTACAAGGCTGATGCATCCATTGCTTTAGCAGGAAGGCAGATAGAGCCAAGGCCAACTGAGTTTCTAAGAAGACTTTAAAACAAATTCATGACCTTGAAATCCAAGGGAATTAAAATAAAACTTTTTTTATTTTAGCCCAAAGCAAAAAGCCTGGAGAACTCAGAGCATGAATCCATTCCCACCACCACAACAAACAAGTATTTACTCAAAAGAGGAGAAAACAATTCAGAAGTGAATGAGTTTACCTAATATTATGTCTTATTCTGTTATCAATGAACTCAAGCACCAAGTTAAGTTCAGTTATAAAACAGGACAGAAAGTTCCTTTTTTTTTTTCCCCTAAGTCTGAGATTTTGACTGTCAGCCTAACATAACGACAGAGAAACCAGCTCTCCAAGTCAAAGGGTTCATTTGGGAATACCAAGTGGTCACAATCTGGGATACATATGCTAAAGAGGACTACAGGTGCATCTGAGGAGGGGGGGGCAAGAGGAGGCATTTAAAGACAAAAGTGACATAGTTTAGCAACAAAGACAGCATTGGTTACAGGGGCTTATCACAGAAGATGTTGTTACTTCATTAGTGGAGATAGTGTGTCCAGCAAATATTCTTGTGCGAGCAGCTGGTTATCCATGTGTGGTTAGTTGTCCTTGTGAGCTAGCTGTTCTAGGGTGACTGTGTAGGAGACTGTTTTGGGGAAAATTTCTAGTGCATTCACATATATAGGCACAGTACGTGTGTGCCCTTCGTACATGTCCTTCTGATACTATTTTATTACAATTAGACATTAAATGTCTTTGTTTTGGTGTTGATAACATTCACATGACCATGGAATCTAGATCTTCCACATGCAGGGTGTGATAGACTTTTCTCCTAGGCCCTGTACGTTCCTCCTGCACTATTTGTTCTATTTGAACAGTGCTATTCTGTGCCAGTTGCTGTGGGAGGGGTGTGTGCATGTGTGGGTAGATAGAACATGACTGAAAGCAGAAAAAAGTTTCCTTAGATTTTTTTGGTTTTGTTTTTTTCAAAGCCCATATCCTTATAGGAACGTCAAGGAGGCGTAGATGTCTTGAAAAACAGCAGGCTGCCTCCATGCCTACTGACTAAAATACAGGCCCCTGGGCTGGAGGGCAGAGGAGAGTGGAGGATGAGCGAGGAATGGAGTGAGGTGGAGGTACGCAAGAGAGGGACTCTGTGCATACTCACTGGGCTAGAGTCTTGGGGGCTGCCAGACCCTAGTGAAGGAGTGGCTGACCATTATATCAAGGCCTTAGAGACCACAGCCAGCTTCTAGAAAGTTCTGTTGGTTGTTCTTTTGAGAAGCAGCTCGTTAATTCCTGAGCCCTTGAGCATGCATGGAAAGAAGAACTGCTGGGCTTGATGGAAGGATACTGCAGAGGCAGACCATCGGAGTCCATAGCTGGGGCCAATGAGTACTTAGTGAATACCAGCATGGGGATCAATCGCAACACCAGCCACCCCTCCCACCTGCCATGTCTTACTGTCTCTCCCCAAAACATGGACATCAGCACAGGCAAAAGGGAGGCTCCCATATCACCTGAGATTGTTTCCCCACACTAGAAATGTACGGATTGGAATTCAGCTTATTTAGGAAAAAAAAAAAGACATTTTTTCTTTAGCCTGTTGACAGTATGGTATATATTAATTGATTTTCCAATATAGAACCAACCTTGCTTATCTGCAATAAGTTCCGCTAGGTTGTGGTGTATGATTTTTTCCCCACTTTGTTGGATTCTATTTGCTAAGATTTTGTTGAGGATTTTCACGAATCTGTTAATGACACATACTGGTCTGAAGTTTTCCTTTCTTTTTTTTTTGTATTAGGGAATGCCTAATAGAAGACCTCATAGAAGAAGTTAGGAATTTTCCTCTGCTTCTATTTTTAAGAACAGATGGTAGAGAATTGGTATCATTTATTCCCTAAAAGTTTGGTACATTTCATCAATAAAACCATCTAGGCCTGGTGATTTCTCTTCTGAAAGGTTAAAATTAAACTATTAATTCAATTTCTTTAGTAGAAAGAAGCCCATTCAAATAATCTATTTTTCCTTGTGCAAGTTTGGTAGATGTGCTTTCTAAGAAACTGGTCCATTTCATCAAAGTATCAACTTTGTGTGTATAAAGCTATTTATAATATTTTTATATTATCCCTTTAATGTCCATGAGATCTGTTGTGATATTGTCTGTTTAATTTCTTTTATTAGTAATTTTTGTCTTCTTTCTCTCTTTTTTTTTGACTTGGTTAGCCCTGTCTAGGAGTTGATCAATTTTATTGATCTTAAAAAAATCAGCTTTGGGTTTCATTAATTTCATCCACTGTTTTCCTGTTTTCGATTCATGTGTCGTCGTCCTTGTTCTTTATGTTTTACACTCTTTTTTTCTGCCATCTTTATTTCCAACGGAGAATTTTATACATTCTGTTTTCTCTTCTCTCTTAGCATATCAACTACACTTTTTTTTTTTACTTTGTTATTTGTCCTACCATTTGCACTATACCTTTGCAACTAATCCAAAATCATACCATTTCACAAGTAGTGCAGGTAGCTTACAATAGAGTATCCCCAATTTTTCCCTCCTGGCCCCTATAACGTTGCTGTCATTAGCTTCACTTATCCACAAACTGCAATCACCAAATGCATTATTACTGTCATTTTTAACAAAGATATTAGATCAATTATGAATGAGGAAAACAAAAGATTTTATTTATCTTCATTTATTTCTTCTCCAATATTTTTCTTTATGTGGAGTGAGTCTCTGACCTATATCATTTTCTACCTCTGTGCACTTCTTTTAATTCTTTATGTAAGGCAAGTCTATTGGAGATAAATTTCTTCAATATTTGAGAAAGGCTTTATTTCTTCTTCACTTTTGCAAGATAATTTCACTGGATATAGAATTCTAGGTTGATTGTTTTTCTACTAACATGAAACACTTCACTCCACTTTCTTCTTGTTCTCATTGGACTTTTCTTCAGAAAGTCCAATGTAATTATTACCTTAATTTCTCTGTAGGTAAGATATTTTTTATTTTTTCTGTTTTTTTTTCCCCCAAGATTTCCCTTTTGTCTTTGAATTTCTGTGTTTGAAGGGCTGGGGATGTAGCTCAGTGGTAGGGGGCTTGCCTATCCTGCACAAGGCATGGAGTTCAATCTCCAATACTGAAAAAAAAATTTTTATACAGTTTGAATATTATATGCTTAAGTGTAGATTATTTTTTAAATTTTTAAAAATTTATTGTGCTTGGTATTTTCTGAGCTTCCTGGCTTGGCAGTTAGGTATTTGTCATTAATTTTGGAAAATTCTCAATTATTACTATTTCAATTATTACTATTAAAATTACTATTAAAATTCTCAATTATTATTATTCTCAATTATTACTTTTTTGTTCCTTTCTCTCTTTTTCTTCTGGTATTCCTATTTTATGTATGTTACACCATTTATAATTATTTCTCAGTTCTTATTCTGCTCCATCTTTTTAATTATTTTTTTCTCTTTGCATTTAAATTTGGAAAGTTACTGTTGACACTTATTCAAGTTCACTGCTTCTTTTCTCAGCTGCATCTATTTCATCTACAGATGAGTCCCTCAAAAGCATTCTTCATTTCTGTTATAGTAGGTTTTTTTCAGTCATTTCCTTTTGACTCTTCTTTTTAGAGTTTCTTTCTCCCTCTTCAGGAAGGTGCTTGCATGTTGTCCATCTCTCTCCTTTAGAATATTAATTAGAGTCCTTTTTAGTTCCTGGTTGGCTCATTCCAAAATCTCCACAAAACCTGAGTTTGGTTATGATGTTTTCTTTGCCTCTTCAGTCTGTGTGTGTGTGTGTGTGTGTGTGTGTGTGTGTTTCATCTTTTATCATGCCTTGTAAATTTTGCTAGAAGTCAGATATGATGTGTCAGGTAAAAGTTACTGAAGTAGCTAGGACTTTAGTGTGAAGTTTATGTTGATTTGGCTAGGAAGTAAGCTGTGTTTACTGTCTACTGTAGCTATGGTATTAAAGGTTAAAATTTCCTCTGATGTTCTTTCTGTTTCCTCTGGTGTCAGAAACTCCAGAAATAGAGTCTCAGGCTTGTGAGTTTTTTTTAAAAATGTATATTGCTCTGTTATTACACAAGAGTGCTATTAATGTGGTAGTAAGGTATGGGGCAGAGAGAATGCATTCTTTAGTTTTCTGATTAAGCTCCAGTCTTCCAGAGAGCCTGAGTTGGGTATTTCTCTTCACGCAGGTCAATTAGACTTTGATAAATTCCCAGGAAATTAGATTCTGGTAAAATAGCTTCCCTGGAGGGCAAATGTTGTTAAAGGGAGCAAAGATCTGCCTGTATCTCAAAATAGTTCCTTTTTTCTCCTCCACTGTGTGGAGATCCCCCTATTACACTTCCCCTTGGGGTTTAAACTTCTCAAGTTAGTCTATACTGAACCTCCAACAATCAACCAATTACAGTTTGATGCATTACTATTGATATTGACTTCAGCTGTGGGCTTCTGTATTAGCTCTCTGTAGGCTGTAATTTTCTGTATTTTGCTGTCTGTCTCCAGTTTTGGGGACAATGATTTGTCCTGTGACCTCAGTTCTCTGATGTATCTAAGAGTTGTTGATTTTCAGTTTGTTCAGTTTTGGTCTTGTTGTGAGGACAAGAGGGATGACTTCCAAGTTTTTTTCTGAAAGTTAACATTCCCTTCCCTCCTTCCTCCTTTCTTTTTTAACTGCACTTAAATTTGTAGACTGAGATTTGTACCCAATAAAGACTGACCTCTGCAAGTATTGTTCAAATCTCTTTGGCAGCTATTCAATTCATAAAAAAGAACTCCAAGATCTAGTTTATTGGAACCTGAGGCAAAGGGAGGATTAAAACATGGACTTACCCATGCATGGCATGGGGAAAATAGCAGCATAATATTTTTTTCTTTTTCTCTTTTGGCACTGGGAATTAAACCCAGAGCCTTGTGCCTGCTAAGCAAGCATCAGCGTAATCTCAGGGTAGACTATGGGTCTTCTACCATACCAGTCAGCCTTGCCTGGACACAATTAGGAAGTGGTATTTTTAGTGTCTGACAATATTTCTTTGTGTACCAGCAAAGTTTAGGTTGAAATTCAAAGTTTGGCCGAGTATTGGAGAGTGGCCCAGTGCCTGCACCCCATGTATCTGCCTTGGTGGATAGTCATGGAGGACCTTTCATGGGAGATGTAATTTATGCAGGTTCCTAAAGAAATTAGAATGTATTCCCTGTCCCCTAGCTAGGACACAGTGATAATGTCTGAACACTAAGGGGGGAGTAGGTAAAAGATGAAAAGGCCGCATCCATTAGACACTTTGCATGACAGAGCAGAGCTGCTCCAGGACCCAGGTGACATAGTGCAGATCAAAATCAGGAGGAGAGATGTCATTGAGGAATCCTTCCTATCCTTTGCAGCCACTTAAGGCTGTGTGGTAGCACCATTGGAGGAAAGAAAAATAGTTCCCTATGCAGGAGCTGTGGCTCAGTGCCCCTGTGAGGGGTGCATGAAGGGTGTTTCTGAGAACACTTGGGGACTCATTTCAGAGTATTTGCATTTGAGCAGGAGGCTTCTTATTCCAGATGAGTAGTAGTTTCTTAATAATGGCCTTCAAGTAGTAGGAGGATACTTCTGAGTAGACTGACTTTCCTTCTTATCATATTGCAGAGGGGTCCCCTTGCAGGCCTGTGAGCATTTCTAGCTTGGCTTCATACACCTGTACTTTGGTTTAATGCCTTGAGTCACAGGTGTTCCTAAAGACCAGTCTTTCTTCCTTCTGATGACAAATTCCTGGGGGAATTGGCCTGTTCATCTGTTAAGAACGTGGATGATTAAACATGCACATTACATATTGAGGTTAAGGTGGCTCTTAAGAATTGGGCTAGTACCATAAGTCACTATGTTCTATTCAGTTAAAGAATTTACCAAAACAAAAATAAGGGGAGAAGGAGAGTTATTGACCTGAGATCTATTAATCTTTTTTTTTGAGATCTATTAATCTTGTAAATCAGTTTGATCTCTTGAGCAAAAGTTAAAAGGAAAAGGTGGGAGCCCATGATGTGACCTAGCCAAGCCAAACACACTTCTGTTTTGGTTCTCTGAGCTCAGTACTGTTCCTCCTACAGTGAGCGTTACAGAATGTTCTTGGGTGATGCCCATAAAAGCTGGCTTAAGAAAGGGTAGTGAAGAACAGAGGAAGCTGGAGTCCACTTATTCTACACTTCAGTGCATTCTTCCTCTTCAGGGCATTCTGGAAGACCTCAGGTATCTTAGATGCTCAGGACCATTCCAATTGCGGATGGTTGTGAACGACTTCCGTGGTCTTCCAGAGGGATCTCTGTAATGCCCCACAAAGCAATTACTCCCTGAAAACATCCTGAATCTGTTGGTGCCAAACCACAGTGCACCATCTGATGGCTGTAAGCGACACTGATCATTTCGAAGAGCTTACTGTGATGTACCAACCATTGTTCAGATAATTTGCATAATGTATTGTGTTTTTCCACTCAATTCTAAGCTCTTTGAGGACATATCTTCTCATCTCTATATTTGCCACAGAGCCTAGAATCCATGCTGGTGCATGGTGATTTCATTTTTTTTCCCCCTCTGATACAGTAAAAGAAGTCAAGTTATATCTATTATCTCGCTTGTAGCTTGACAAACAAACTTAGATTCCATTTTTCTTAGGGTTCTGTTTTGTGGGACTGACAATGGTGGTCTTGATAGAGCTGTGGTTAGCTGAACGTTAATGGTTCACGTTGCTGGAGAGACACACGAGTTGACATCCTGTATTCTGCATGGAATTTTTCAGATATGCTCTTACTTTTTTCAGTGATGATTGTGTCATTGCTGTGGATGAGCCAGTTCCTGCTGTTGTCTTTACTCAGAGGTAGACAGAATTTATACACGTATATTACACCCTGCTCCCACCTTCCTGATTAGGACTTAGAGGCAGGTGTGGGTCACCAGACTAAGGAAGGTGGCATTTCCATGGTCAGGTCAGAAAGACTCATTGGCATGTGTGGAGCCACCTCCTTGTCCTTAAGTGCCTCTACAGAGATGAGTCAACAGTGAGTCACAGACTGTTGGAAGTGAACTTGAACTTTTCCCTGGCATCGATCTTTCATGGGGCTATATTGTTAATTCCTGTTAAGGCAGATAAAGGATAATAATTTTCTGGGCTCCAGCTTCTTTTCTCTTTGACTTTACTCCATCTGTTTGGTAAGCAGGAATTGCTCATTCTTGGCTTCCCAGAAGTTTATTCACATTTATAGGCTCTTGGTGTCACCTTGACTTGGGATCACTTACCCTAACTTCGTTTCCCTGATAACCGGATCCTCTTCTTTTTCAGCTCAGCAGAGATAACACCTTCCTTCTGCAACTTCCAATTCGAAAGTGATGAAATGTGTCCTTGGCAGCACTGATGACCTGTTATTGTTTGAGTGTGTACCCCGAGGCTCCTGAGTTGGAAGCATGGTTTCCACTGTGGTGATGCCGGGATGTGGTGGAAACTTCGAGAAGTAGGGAGCCTAATGGGAAGTCACTGGGTCATTGGGGGCACTACTTGAAAGAGATTGGTACTGTCCTCCTGAAGAGCGTGAGTTGTTCTTGTGAGAGCAAGATGCTATAAAAGAAAGTCTGACCCTTCCCGTCCTCTGGCTTTCTGTCTCACTGTGTGATCTCTCCTTTTTGCATGTGCTTCTGTTATGATGTCATTTGCCATGAGATCGCATAGCCAAGGGAGCCCTCATTAGAGGATGAATCTGTATGACAGGGCTGCCAGATTTTGGACTTTCATCCTTCAAAACTGCAAGTACCTAGCTTCAGATACTGTATTACAGCGTTGGAAAATGGACTAATACAGTGGCTATGCCTCCTTGGCCCTCTCTTTCACTCTTATGTACTAAGCATTTTAAGGCATGAATTGGGACGAGACACTAGCACAGTGCCTGTTCATTATAATCCACCCATTAAAAAATTTTTTTTTGACAGTTAAATGTAAAATCTGACTTAAGTTTCACTGAAGGTCTCTTCTAAACAGTTTCTTCCTTCTCAGAATTTCCATTGTAGTTAGACTTCATGCCCATGGTTTGGTACTTCCTGGTTCTTCAGTGTTTGGCATTGTTGGACTTCTCAGGTCAGATGTCAGCCCATCCAAGGCAGAATCTATTTCTTATATTTCCTCCACTTCCATTAATGTGTCCCTTAGTGCATTAAAACCACACAGTGAACCTTTCAGACTTTGCCTGCAAGATAGTGAACTCTTCAAAGTGAGACTGTGTGCTCTTCATCTTCTCTTTCATCAATTGGTACAGTGTCTGACACATAATAGGTGTTCAATGAATACTTGTATTGATTGACTAAGTAGTAGATTCTAGAGATGTGGTGCGCTCAGGTCAAGTTCAGTTTTATCAATGAACCTGTCCTCAGGGTCCGCATGCAATGCTCTTTTTCTCTGTGTATGAAACATTTGTCAGTAGGTACCATCTTGAAAACTTAAACCTGGCTTTTGCAGAAGATGACTCATCTTTACTCCTCTGGGGCCAGAATAACTAAAATTAGAAGGAAACTAAGCATCACATCTCAAACCACCTTTTCATGCTGTCATATTATTAACTGCCTCACAGAAGTCCTTGCTTCAACAAAATCAGTCTTGTGATTCGGAGTGGAAATCAGGAGTTGTGTGCAACTTGATGTGATTCCTTCCTGCTTGATGTCTGAATTCCTTCCAAATTCCTTCCTGGCTTTGATTTTTGGAAGCTTTGACTTCTTGAGGGGATTATGCTGTAGGCAGAAGAGAGAAGCTATTGTCTTTTGAGAGAAGGGTAATTATTCAGGATTAGAAAAGGGACAGGAACTGTGGGCCCTGGGAACAGGGGAATTCTGTTCTTTTCCTTCTGGCAACATCCAGAAAGTTGGGAAGGCCACTGAGGGAAATGAGTTTGTGGTGCACCATGGAAGCTGGTCCCTTATGACTGAAGCCACCACCTTGCTGAAGATTCCAATGCCCAAGCTCTGTGCACATGCTCCTGTATGATGTCATCTGCCCTGATGTAGCCCAGGAGGCCCTTACTACGCTGAATCCATGATAGGGCAGCCTAATCACATACTGCCAAGTTCCAGTGGACCATGTGAATGTGGACAAGACGGTGACATTTTGCTTTGTACCCCTTTTTATAATCTCAAAGTGGTGTTGAATGGAAGGAACCATCCACAATTGAACTTTTCTTTATCATAGTGGAATAATGACTTGGAGTTTAATTTAAGGAAATAAAGTGATAATTCATGTACATCTGGATTGAGAGATTAAGCATTATACCTACTACATATGTGTATATGGGAGGCTTCTAGCACAGTTTCTAGACACTTAAGGAACTTTATGAAGATTCTTTTTCTTCACTCTTATTTGGAGATAAGGGTCAGTGCACACTTTTTGGTAATTTGAAATATATCCTTAAAAAATGTTGCAAGCCAATCAAACAATTTTTTTTGAAACTGGCTTTATTATGATTTTTGTAATTTTTTTCTCTTTCCACATTTTTTCTTTTTTTAAATTTGGAACTGGGGATTGAACTCAGAGGTACTCGACCACTGAGCCACATCCCAGCCCTATTTTTGTGCTTCATTTAGAGACAGGGTCTCACTGAGTTGCTTAGTGCCTTGCTGTTGCTGAGGCTGGCTTTGAACTCGCGATTCTCCTGTCTCAGCCTCCTAAAGTGCTGGGATTACAAGTGTGAGCCACCACGCCCGGCTTCTTTCCACATTTTTATAAAATACTTCTTTTAGTTGTAGATGGACACAATATCTTTATTTTATTTATTTATTTTTATTTGGGGCTGAGGATCGAACCCAGTACCTCATGTGTGTGAGGCAAGTGCTCTACCAAGCTACAACCCCAGCCCTCTTTCCACATTTTTTATTGGTGTATTATAGTTGCACATATTGATGGGATTTATTTTTAGATATTTGTACATGCACATAAGATAACAATATAGTTTAGCCAACATCACTCCCCAGCACTCCCTCACGTTCCTCGCCAATACCCATCTCCTGTCCCTATTTCTCTACTGATCTCCTTTTGATTTTCATGAGATTTCCTGTCTCCCCAACTTTCTTTTTCTTTTTTCTCTCTAGCGTCCACATATGAGAGAAACCATATGACCTTTCACCTTCTGAGTTTGGCTTATTTCACTTAACATAATGGTCTCTAGTTTTATCCATTTTTCTGCAAATGACATAATTTCACTTTTTTTTAAATGGCTGAAAAAAACTCCATGGTATGTATGCACCACATTTTCTTTATCCATTCATCTGTCGATGGACACCTAAGCTGGTTCCATAGTTTGGCTATTGTGAATTGTGCTGCCCCAAACATGAGTATTATGTATCACTATAGAATGATGATTTTAATTCTTCAGAATAAATACTGAGGAGTGGTATCGATGGGTCGTTGGTGGTTTCATTCCTAGTCTTTTGAGGAACCTCCATACTGGTTTCCGTAGTGGTTGTACTAATCTACAACTGTACCAACAGTGTAAAAATTTTCTTTTTTTTCAACCTCCTCTCCAGCATTTATGATTGTTTGTATTCTTTTTAAAAATATATATTTATTTTTTAGTTGTAGGTGGACAGAATATCTTTATTTTGTTTTTATGTGGTGCTGAGGATCAAACCCAGTGCCTCATGCATGCTAGGCGAGCACGCTACCACTGCGCCATAGCCCCCAGCCCCTGATTGTATTCTTAATGGCTGCCGTTCTGACTGGAGTGAGATGAAATCTCAGTGTAGTTTTGATTTGCATTTCCCTAATTGCTTATGATATTGAGCATTTTTTTCATGCATTTGTTGGCCATTTGTATTTCTTTTTTTGAGAAGTATCTGTTTAATTCATTTATCTATTTATTAATCAGGTTATTTGATATTTTTGTTGTTAAGTTTTTGAGTTCTTTATGTATTCTAGAAATTAATTCTCTGTCAGAAGAGTAGCTAGCAAATATTTTCTTCCATCCTGTAGCTTTTCTCTTCACATTTTAATTGTTGCCTTTGCTATCGTAGGCTTTTTAATTTGATGCCATCCCATTTATTAACTCTTGGCATTGTTTCCTGAGCTTTAAGGATTCATTAGGAAAGTCATTGTCTGTGCCTATGTTCTGCAGTGTTCACCCTACGTTTTCTTCAAGGAGTTGTATAGTTTCTGGTCAGATTCCTAGGTCTAAGATTCATTTTGAATTGATTTTTGTCCAGGGTGAGAGATAAGAGTCTAATTTCATTCTTCTATATATGGATACCAGTTTTCCTGGCACTGTTCTCAGAAAGGTCTGTCTTTTCTCCAATGTATGTTTTTGGTAGCTTTGGCAAGGATCAAATGATTGTATCTGTGTAGGTTCGTGTCTGTGTCTTCTAGACACTACTGGTCTAAGTGTCTGTTTTGATGCAGTACCATGCGGTTTTTGTTACTGTAGCTCTGTAGTATAATTTGAAGTCAGGTACTATGATGCCTCCAGCTTGCTTTTTTGGCTTAGAATTGCTTTGGCTCCTCTGGGTCTTTTATTCTTCCAAATGAATTTTAGGACTATTTTTTCCAAGTTCTCTGAAGAATGTTATTGGGATTTTGATGGAAATTGCATTGAATTTGTATATTGTTTTTGGTAGTATGGTCATTTAAACACTATTCATTCTGCCTATCCATGAATATGGGAGGTCTTTCCATTTTCTGAAGTCTTCTTCAAATTTTTTTCTTCAATATTACAAAGTTTTCATTGTAGAGGTCTTTTACCTCCTTGGTTAGATTTATTCTTAGATATTTTATTTTATTTTGAGCCTATTGTGAATGGAATTGTTGTCTTGATTGCTTTCTTGGCAGATTCACTGTTGGTATACAGGAAAGCTATTGGTTTCTGTATGTTGATTTTATAAGCTGCTACTTTGCCAAATTTGTTTATTAGCTCTAGCAGTCTTTCTGGTACTGGGAATCAATTTCATTGATTTTGGCTTTGATCTTATTTCCCTCCTTCCTTCTACTGGTTTTGTATTTGGCTTGCTCTTCTTTTTCAAGGGCCTTGAGATGTACCATTGAGAAGACAAGACTCACCATTTTGGTGACTCCCCAACCCTTACCCAGTTTCTGGAAAAGCTGCCAAATGTTCTCTGGCGCCAGCAAGTCGTTTCGCAAACTAGGGTCAGCCAATTAAAAAACAAAGCATTGGCCCCATGTTAGCCAAACCTATCAGCCCAAGGGTCAGTTGACCACACCCAATCCTATAATGACAACACAGGAATTCCCCTACGCACGCTTACCACCACCCAATCCTGTGACGCCAAGGCATTACAAGGCATTACAAGGCATTACAAGGCAAGCAATTCCCCTCTGCTTGCGGTTGGAGCCCATAAAGATCCCTGCTTCCCTAGACTCCGGGCCGCACTTCCCTACCCATTGCGTCATTGAAGTGTGGTCCCTGCTCGAGCTTGTAATAAAGACCCTCTTTGTGATTGCATTGGAATCGGACTCCTGGTGGTCTCTGGTGGTCTTGTGAGCTTGGGCATTACACCATTAGGTTGTTTTTTGGGATCTTTCTGATTTTCTTATGTAGGCACTTGGAGCTGTGAACGTGGCGCTTAGAATTGCCCTTGTAGTGCCCTAGAGGTTCTGGTATGTTTTATCAGTCCTCTCAGTTGATTATAAGATTTTTTAAATTTCCCCCCTAATTTCTTTGATTACGCATTCATCATTCAAAGTGCATTGTTTTATCTCCATGTGTTTTTATAGTTTTTGTAGCGTTTCGTTGTATTGATTTCTCATTTAATTCCATTATGATCTGATAAGGTGCGAAGATTTATATCTTTTTTTTGAATTTGCTAAGAGTTGCTTTGCGGCCTAATATATGGTCTATTTTGGAGATGGTTCCATGAGCTGATGTGAAATAAATGTATTCAACTCCTGTTGGATGAAATATTCTATAAAGACCTATTAAGTCCATTTTATTTATATTATTTTTCAGGTCCAAAGAGTCTTTACTGAGTTTATGTCTGGATGACCTATCTAATGGTGAGAGAATTGCTTTGAAATCACCCAGTATTATTGTACTGGGGACTATTTGAGGCTTCAGTTTAAGTAGTGTCTCTTTTCATAGGATTATAAACTGGTTTGTTTAAAGTACTCTTAGGAAACACAACCCCCTTCTTTCTCTCTCTCTGTGTGGTACAGGGGATTGAACTTGGGGGCTCTTTAACACTGAGCCACATCCCTAACCATTTTTATTTTTTGTTTTGAGATAGTCTCACTAAGTTGTGGAGTTTAACCCAGAACTTGTGATCTTCCTGCCTCAGCCTCCCTAGTCACTGGGATTATAGGCGCGTGCCATCAGGCCTGGCCCACATCATTTCTTAAAGTGAAGAATCATGTTCTGGACAGAATTTTACTAATCTGGATTTTCATATTGCTCACTCAGTGCAATGACAGATATATGAAAGTATCCTTTTATTTTCCTTGGATAGCACTAAAAGATGTAACTATGAGGGAACACTTGACACCATAGTGCAGCAGGTCTGTCCTAAGGAGCAGCTCAGCTCAAGGTCAAGGTGAATTGCTGTGTACACTGGAGGCAAGTCAGAGGAATCAAGTTCTAACTTATCTGACCTCTATCTTGATAAGTGAAGCTAAACTTCAAATCACTCCCTTTGTTATGATTGTATTTCAGGAAAGGAGAGATAGCATTATGCTAGTGCAGAGAACTAGACCAAAGGTCACTTTCTTTATCATTTGCTCTGATATGATTGATGACTGCTCAGCCTCACAAGGTTCCTCATGATACAGTTTAGGACTGGATTATCACTTTGCTTTCTATGCATTTTGTTGTTTCCACAAGACTAATAGCCTTGTGATTTGTCCACACCTACCTTCCTTTCAGGTGGAAACTAATGCCAGTCATGCCTCCTGGCCAAGGAATAACCTTGATTTTTAATGTGCTTTTTTTTTATTTCTGAGTTGAGGAAGTCATAAGGAAAACAAAAACAAAAACAAAAAACCCTTGGGCTGTTGGGAGGGATTTTGATTATCATATATACCTAGTACCTTCTTTATGAATAAAAAGGTCCCTCAAGGTGACAAGACATGAGACATGCCCAGCATAACAAAGGAACCAAGCAGGATTTGAACGTAGGCCTGTTAGTGGCTGGTCCAGTGCATGTTGGTAGAATCAAACATGAATGGCCTTATAAAGCTGAGATATTTTGTTTTTCAAAATGTTTGCTCATTATCTTATATAAAAACACAAACTCTAGCTTACTGTCTTTATGATTTGTGAACTGCTAAAGTTTTATAAGACTAGTAAATATGTTGTGTATTATGTAGACAACACATTGATTCATTTAGGAATGAAGCAGAAACTTAATGCAAAAGAAAAAAAACAAAAAAGAAAAAGAACAGAAGTATAGACTGACTTTCTGCATAAATAGAGAATTGAAAATCCCACCAAAAATGTGAGTGCATGATATAATACAGCAATATTCCCCTTGACCAAGTAGGGCTTACTTTGTTCCACATTTTTTATTGATGCATTATAATTGTACATAATGGTGGAATTTGTTGTTGTATATTCTTTTTTTTTGGTACGGGAATTGAACTAAGGGTACTCGACCACTGAGCCACATCCGCAGCCCTATTTTTTTTGTGTTTTATTTAGAGACAGGGTCTCACTGAGTAGCTTAGTGCCTCGCCATTGCTGAGGCTGGCTTTGAACTTGCGATTCTCCTGTCTCAGCCTCCCAAAGCACTGGGATTACAAGCATGCTCCACCATGCCTGTCTTGTTGTTATATATTCTTACATGCACAAAGTATAATAATTTATTTTGACCACTATTATTTTCCAGTATTTCCCTTTTCCCTCTGTTCCTTCCTCCCAAGTAGGGTTTATTCAAAGAATGCAATGATAGCTTAATATTAAAACTTTTATTAGTATAAATATCACACAAGTGGGTCTAATAAGAGACATAGAACTCATGACTTCCCTAAGAGGAAAATGTACAATAAGTGAAGTCAGTGAGTTCTGGCCAATGGACAGGAGGAGCAGTGCCGTGTGAGCGGAGGCTTTGGAGGCACAGGGGCACTCCGTGCTCCCACTTATGCTGCTGCTGACTCCAGATACAGACATGAGTCTGGCAGTGGCAGAGCCACACAATGGAAGGATCCTGGGTCCCTGAGTTACCATGTCGACAAGCTGGCAGCGAAGATCACTTGCTTTGGTCTGTTTTAAAGGCAAAGGAAGAGCCTGTGTGTTGATTAGAACATTGCAGATTTGGGGTCAGTGCTTAATGCACCCCACCAAATCTTTTTGTCTCTCTACCCTGCATCCTTGTCATTTCTGCAGACCGGAATTCAGCACATACACTCTCTCCAGGGCACTAGTACAGTTAGATAGGAATTGTACGCAACATTGTACATTTCAGTAATTAGGTATTCTTACCTTTATACAGTTTGTTTCTTTTTAGGTATTCTTCATCATTCCTTATAGTCTCTTGTTCCTGTTCTTACTTTCAAGCTTCTCATTTATTTCTTTAAGCACAGTAAACATAATTCTAAAACAATCCCATATCAGGTAATTCCAGTATGGAGAGGTGTTGGCTGGTCAGATTCTGTGGCCTGTTGCTTCTGCTTACTGTCACCCATGGGGCTTTGTGTTCCTTCCCCAGGGGCTGCTGATTTTCCTGGTTAATTTATCTGTGGGATTTCTTTAAGGCCTGGTTAAAGTGCATCTCACCAGCCGGGCGCGGTGGCTCAAGCCTTAACCCCAGCACTTAGGGAGGCTGAGACAGGAGAATCGCGAGTTCAAAGCCAGCCTCAGCAATGGTGAGGCGCTAAGCAACTCAGTGAGACCCTGTCTCTACATAAAACACAAAACAGGGCTGGGGATGTGGCTCAGTGGTCGAGTGCCCCTGGGTTCAATCCCCAGTACCAAAAAAAAAAAAAAAAGTGCATCTCTCCAGAGAATATTTTACATCTGCCTTTTGACTGGGAGTGCTAACCTCCATGACCACTTTGAATTTAAAAAGCAAAGGAGCCTTTTCAAATTCACAGACAATGTGAATTCAGATTGAAAAATCTGCCTGAAATTGGGTTTGTGGTAACAGTGTCTAAGGGTAGGTTTTCTTTTATTCCCTTTCTGTACACTATCAAGGTCAAAATAAGCAAGTTAGTTTCATTTTCTTTGTGTGCACTGGGTGATTGTCTTTGCTCTTATTCTGATGGTCTGCCCTTTGCTATCATCAGTTTTTTTGAGGTACATTCCCTCCCTACCTTGAGCATGCTCAGATTTTATCTTCTGTTCTCAGGCATCAATCAAAGTAGACAATCAGGGTACAAAGTGGCTTTGATCTCAGAGATATGTTTGGAAATATTTGTTGGATGTTTACCTAGAATTTTGGTTATTTTTATTAAGAGAGTCTGTGCAAGTGTTTGTTCCTCCAGATGCTGCGAATGGACTGCCCTTGCACATTCCCTCTGGGTTTGTGGGCCAGGAGGAAGGTGAAGGGGATGGCGTGGTGGGTGCCTGTTAGCTGAGATCAATTCCAGGTAGTCAAAGTCAGGTTCGCTTTTCTAAAATATAATCAGGTTTCCCTACTTTGTACACCAAAACAAAAACAATAACAAAAGCAAAAACAAAATTAAAAAAAAACCCAAAAACTCCAAAAAACAAAGAAATATACAACCCCCACCCAGAAAGATGAATTTAGATTTGAGTGAGTGGAGAGTGGAGAAGATGCCTATATTCTAGCCTCTTTTCAGTGTGGTGATTATTTCTTAGGACTTCTCATGTAGAAATTCTATTCTGGACCCTGCAGATGAGAGCAGGTCAGGACCTGGCCAACGGACAAGGACACAAATCTCTTCTGTGAAGTTCTTCCATAGGATGTGTGATAACTAAACCAGGGAGAAATAAATAATAACAGGGCAACTTTCTCAGTCTAGAGAGCTGGTAGATAACGAAGTCAGAGCTAAAGAGTACATCTGACTTCACAGCTACCTAGCTATAGCCTGACCCCTTTTTATCTTGCCCTGGAAGGAAAGGAAAACTCACATTTCTTCTTTAGATACGGAGAAGCTCCTGTCAATCAGGGAATGTGATTTGCCATTTTTTTCCCCTCTCTTTCCAGTCGTGGGTGCTCGTGGTTCCCTGCATTGGTTCCTATGAAGGTAACCATAAAGTTACCTGTCATCTTAGGGAGCACCCCAATGTTTTGCTCCTGTCACCTGTCCTTAATGCAGGGCATGGCATGTTTCTGTTTATTTATTTTTTGTCTCACAGAGGTTCTCAGGTTTCCTAAGGAAACCCCACCAGCAAACTACAGATAATTGCAGTGGGAATACTGTGGAAAGGGAGAGCACATGATCGTAGGCAGCAGTCAGATCTCTAAGGCTTCTGAAGTGTTGAGGCCAGGTGTCCCTCGGCTGGGAAACAGTACATTCCACTTAGTCTGTTCATATAAGGTTTAAAGGCTGTTATGTGAAACCTGTTCTCTGAGGCAGCTCCAAGGATCATGTGTTCCTGTAAGAAGAAGCACAGGCTACATCTTAGGAAGACTTCGTTTATAAGAAAGGGGGCAGCAAGCAGTTCCAAGGACAAAAGAAAAATAACATAGCCGGAGTAGCAGGGTACAGGGGAGCTCTGGTGGACCGATGTCAGAGGGTTGGGCGGGGTGGGGCCGGCCTCTGTGATGGTCCTGGTTGAGCTCTGTCGAGCCTTCTGTGTGTGGGGAAGCCTGGCTGAACTTTTCCTTAAAGAATGTAGAGAGGTGAAGTTGAAGGACCCTTCTTCTCTCTCTGCAGGGATGATTTATCTCTTGGCACAATAAAATGCAAATTCCTACCAACTTGTTTTCTGCCTGGGCTCTACCTACTTGTCCTTATCTCTCACCACTTTCCCTCTATCTCGGCTCCTATCTTATCTGAAATTTTTATTCTAATGAAATACTGTGAAGCCAAGAATGTACAGTGCCAGCCATGTGCCCTGGGCATAAGCAGCAATGAGTCTGCAGAAATGTTAAAAAAAATTAATAAAATAGTCATGTTGGTTTTTTGTGGCTGGGACAAAATTTCCTGAGGAAAAACAACTTAGAGAAGGAGAGGTTTATTTTGGCTCATGGTTCTAGAGGTTTCAGTCCATGGTTGGCCAGCTCCATTGCTTTGGGCCTGAGGTGAGGCAGAAACATCATGGCAGAAGGGTGTGGTGGAGGAAAACCTCTCAGCTCAAAGCAGCTGGGAAGCAGAGAGAACAAGGGTGGGGCTGGGGACAAGATAGACCCTTCCAATATTACTCAGCAATAAAAGAGAACAAAATTATGGCATTTGCAGGTAAATGGATGGAATTGGAGAACATCATGCTAAGTGAAGTAAGCCAATCCCCAAAAAACAAAGGTTGAATGTTCTCTTTGATTAGTGGGTGCTGATACATAAGGGGGGTAGGAGTGGGGAGCATGGGAGAAATGGAGGAACTTTGGATGGGGGGGTAGTGGGGGAAGAGAAGGGGAATGGGAGTAGCAAAAATGGTGGAATGAGATAGACATCACTACTCTAGGTGCATGTATGAAGACACGAATGGTGTGACTCTATCTTGTTTATAACCACAGAGATGGAAAATTGTGCTCCATATATGTACTATGACTTGAAATGCATTCTTCTTTTTTAAAAATAAGTTAAAAAAAAAAAAAGTAGACCCTTCCAGGACATGTTCTTAGTGACTTATTGCCTCCAACTACACCCACTGCTTACAGTTTCCACCACCTCCAATAACAGGTTCAAAATATGAATCCCTTAGTGGGTTAATTCACTGATGAGGTAGAGCCTTCAGGATCCTATCACTTCCCTAGGTCCCCATCTCTGAACATGGCTGCATTGGGGACCAAGCCTTTAACACATGAGTCTTTGGGGGATACTTCATATCCAAACCCTAACATGGGCTAAAATCGAGTCTCCTTTCTATTAACACCCTGCGCTGGCAGTTCTCAAGAATGTCAGCAATTGAATATGCCTTCCAGAAAAAATCTTTTGTTGGCATAGGTTCCAAACAATTGCTGTGGTTTGGGCTGAATTTGAGTGATACATATAGGTTTCAAGTTATCAGATTTTTATTACTTGTTTGTTAATAAATGGTTTTAGACATGGAAGTTAGTTTGGAGAACTTCCAGTCATACATATATCCAACATAAGTGGTTCTGGCTCCATGCCTTTGTTTTGAGAGTAAGTTTAAAATAGTTCACAATCCTCCTAGCTAACTTGGACATAGTGGTACAGATTCGGATATTTCAATGGTAGGCTCAAATTAATAGTGATAGTGATTGGAAAGCAAAGAAGCAGAACTTGAATTATTTCACTTTGTCATGCTATGTATCCCTTTGGAATTTTTAAAAAATATTTTTCAGTTGTAGATAGACACAATGTCTTTATTTTATTTATTTTTATGTGGTGCTGAGAATTGAACCCAGTGCCTTACACGTGTGAGGCAAGCACCCTACCACTAAGCCACAACCCCAGCCCCCCTTTGGAATTTTTAAAGCACTGTTTTAAAATTTAAATCAGTGAAACTGTGTGCACTGGGAGGTATAATATTTTTGTTTGATTAGGGCACATTTTAGCTGATGTGTGAAATATTTTACTAAATTTGATATCTTTAAAATGAAAAATTTTAAATTATTGTTTTGAAAGTGGAGGTTGAATCAAGAAATTAAATGTCCATGGTATGATTTAATAGTTACCTGCATTGTGCCTTTTGCAAATGCTTTAATTTTTTTTTACTTTGCCATTATTTTTATAATTGTATGATTATATACACCAAGTTCAGTAAAAGGAAGATGGCATATCCTGCATTTTTATCCCAGCTTTTTTATACATTTAATTTCATGATTATCACTAAAAATAAGTTCACACAGGAGGGAGGTGTTAAAAGCAATTCACTCTGGCACCAAGTATCTGGGTACACTGCCTATGCTGGCTGCCTGGCGGGAGAAGCTGTTTGCCTCTGCTATTCCTCTGCATGGAATGCTTTTCCTGCTTTCAACCTCCTGTTCCCACTTTTACCCTCAGTTCTCTTGTCCCCTTACCTGTGAAATTTTTCCAGTTTGAATCTCACCAAAATGACCAATTAATTTTTCTCTTTTTGCCTTTACTATTGAACGTGTGCTAGTTTATCCTAGAGTAGAAGTACCGCATCTTAATTATTTATTTGCAAGTCTTATTGCTACTAGATTAATGAGCTAATGAAGAGCAAGGATCATAGCTCACAGATCTTAGTATGCTCTGTTCTAAGCTTAACACCTAGCACTAAATACCCACTCTTGGAATGGAGGAACAAGAATGGCATGGCTCTCAGGACCAATGAGACTGGGCTTGGCTTGGAGATTCTTCTTCTTTTTTTTTTTTGGTACTGGGGATTGAACCCAGGGGTACTCGACCACTGAGCCACATCCCAGCCCTATTTTGTGTTTTATGTAGAGACAGGGTCTCACTGAGTTGCTTAGTGCCTCACCGTTGCTGAGGCTGGCTTTGAACTCGCGATTCTCCTGTCTCAGCCTCCTTAAGTGCTGGGATTACAGGCTTGCACCACCGCGCCCAGCTTAGCTTGGAGATTATTCTTCGTGTGAGCTTTTTTCTATCCCTTTACCTCAGCAGCTTGGTATCCCTGCCACAGTCCTGCCACCCTCCACTGGTGCTGCACAGACCCCAGCACACAGCCTGTGCCATGATGATGGGCAGGTGGAGCAGGCAGAGGATAGGTATGGATGAGGGTGGAGAGGAATGGGATTCTGCACTTCAGACTTCTAGAAATTAGAGTGTACCAAGCTTGAAACTCTAGGTGCAGCATCGCCCTTGTTTTCTTCCAAGAGCAGCTCAGGTTGAAGTTAAGGCATTTGTGAGTGGAGTGTTTGCACTCCCGAAACCATCCAGGATGTTGAGAAGTATCTGAAAGCAAAGAGGCCACGATGTTTCTCCTGGAGATCCCATGCCATTAACTATAGGATTAGTTGAATACTGTCTGTGGTCCAGCATTACTCTAGGGTCTATGGAAAACAGAAGGAAGGAAACATGGGCTCACTGTAGAAAAACTAGGAAATGCAAATAAATGGAAACAAATTTTTTAAAAATGCCCATAGTTCTATTATCCACAGATGATCACCACTGGGACTTTGCCATATTTCTTTTTATTTCTGTGTGTGTGTGTGTGTGTGTGTGTGTGTGTGTATGCATATATGTATATTCTATACAAAGAAAACCAAAATATACATCTTGTTTTGTGACCTGTTTTTTTTCCCCACCATAATAATGTGTCCCTGGCATTTTCCCATGGTATTATATACTCTTTACATTAGTATATTTAATAGCTGACTAGTATTTTCCTGTACAATTATATGATTTATTTAACCCACATTCTATTATTGGATATTTAAGTTGGTTTTAAATTTATTTTTACTGTTGAGAATACTACCTATGCTGTTTATAATCATAAATGAGTCTCTGAGAAGATGCTTAGCTGTATCCTTAAGACCAAAGCCAACAGGTAGAATTGCTGGGTCAGAGTGGAAACTGATGGCAGAGACAGAGTGGGAGCTGCCCAAGATGGGCTTGACTGTCTGACTGGAAGGGTTCATGTGAGTTTGTTACCACCACATCATAAAAAGCCTGATCTGGAGCTAGGGGTTTCCAGAGTGGAATGGAGTCCTGCCCCAATGAAGCCAATGGACCAGGGTCTCCCTTCTTTCTTCTCAGCCATCTTTAATGTGCTGGCCATACCTCCTATCACAGGTAATGACAGATGCCACAGCTCAAAGCATTATGGACTCACATGGCTGAGCCCAAGCAGGAAGCAAGGGGGCAGAAGCAAAAGCCTTTCCCTCCATTGTTTGCTCTGTTATTAAGGAGGAAAAAC
>CM053410.1:10346109-10376077 GCA_028644305.1 Xerus rutilus
TCCTTGGAGGTTGCTGCCTGTGTTCTTCCCTCAGCCTTGTCCCCATCATCTCAGGAGAACCTTGTCACATGCTCTCTGTGACTTGTTATTTTTAAATTCTCAGTTTTCCTTTTTATCCTTACTTCTATCCTCACTCTTAATTAAATAAGCAATCACACACACAAACACACACACACACACACACACACACACACACACACACACATTTGTGTGTGATCTAATCCCCTGCTTCTCAATCTTTTTCTTTTTCCTTTTCTTAACCATCTTTTCTCCCATGATCCTTTCCTTCCCTAAACCTCAGCCATGGACTCCCAGTCATACTCTGGGTCTTATCAGTACCAGAAACTACACTTCCTTTGGAACCTTGATTTTAAATGCCCTCTGTCCTGTCTACTACTATCTTTCCTTATTGTTCACTTACTCTAAATAGTGGTTCTTAACCAAGAGAATTTCCCCCCAGGGAACATTTGGAAGGATGGGGAGACATTTTGGGTTGTGATAGGCTGGGAGTGTGATATTAGCACCCAGTAGGTTGAGGCCAGCGGTGCTGCTAAACAACCTACAATGTGCAAAGCAGCCCCAGAAACAAGAATTCTCTGTTCCTAAATATCACCAGTGCCAAAGTTAAATGCTGCTCTGAAGCTGCAAATACCACAGTTTTGTTTTTTAAGTTAATACATGATAGTAGAATGTATTTTGGCAGATTATACATACATAGAGAATAATTTATGCTATTTAGGGCCCCACTCTTGTGGTTGTACGTGATATGGAGTTACCTTGGTCATGTATACAAATACAAGGCTAGGAAATTTTTGATCCACCACAGTGCTTTGAACATAAAAAGATTATGAATCCTTTGATATTACATCTTTGTCATTATCCATTGTCCTCGTCCGTCCTGATTTCCTTAGATCATGTCCCATCATTATGATTCCTGAGAAACTGCCCTTTTCCTTTCCTTCTTTGTGATCACCTGACAAGAATCCCAAGCCTGGTTGAACCCAATAACGTGCTTTCTTTGTGCGTGGACCCAGCTACTGAATGTTGTTGGAGAAACTCACAATCTGCTTTGAATGAACTGCAAATATGAAATGAGAGCCCAGCTGTACATAAGATTTCAACTGTTTCCCTACAGGTTTTCCAGGGTGGCTACCTTATCGACTGCTCCTTTTCCTTCCCCTCTGCTGCTGCTTTTGCTTCTTCCTGATTTCTAGACAGATTCCCAGAACTTCCTCTCAAACTTCCTTCTCTTCTCCTCCGATTCATTCTGTTCTCTACAACTCCTGCCTGTGTCCATTTCTCTGACTTTGCAATACCATCTGTGTAATTATGACGTGTAAATGTCTGTGTTTAATCCAACATTTTCCCTTGGGTTCTAGTCTGGTAAATTGCCTGTTTGCCTGTTGACATATTCAACTGATGACTCATAGGCCTCTTAAACGGAATGTATCTTAAATGCATTTCTAATCTCCTTCTCTACTGTATTCCCTCTGAATTTTCTCTTCCAGTGTTCTTCATTTCAAGATATCAAACCTATGCCCATCCCTAGTTCTCATCCCCAGGTAGTGAAGCCCCAAACCTAGAAGTCCATCCTCAGTGTTTCCATTTCCCTCACCTCTCTCCTTTCTCCTCCTATGCAGGCCATCAGTGAGCCTTGTGGATTCTATCTCATGTCCATCTTCTGCTCTCCTTGTCTATCACTATCACCCTAGGATAAACCATTATCTCACTTGGCTATTACAATGGATTCCTAAACAGCTCCCAGTGGCTCTGCTTGCCCCACTTTAATCCATTCTTGATCCAGTGGTCTGAATAATCCTTGAAAAATATAGATCACACTGTCTCATTTCCCTGTCTAAAACCTGTCAAATAGCTTCGCACTACACTTTATGTTCAGAAAGATCTGTCCGTTGCCTCCCTCTCAAACCGTATCTGTTGTCACTCTTTTTTTACTCATGATACTCCAGAATGCTGGTGTCCTTTTCAGACCTTAGAACATGTCAAACTCTGTACCTCAAGCTCTCTTCACTTGCTTTGGCTTTTGCCTGGATTAGTCTTTGTTGGTCTTTTCTTACTAGAAAAACTTCCCATCTTTCAAAACCCAGCTTGAATGTCACCTAAAAGATGCCTTCATGCCCACCTCATCTAATGTGTGCCTCACCCCATTTGTCAGGACTTCTTGCTCCTTCAATGAAACTTTTTATAGTTATCATTGTTTCATCTATTTGTTTTTTGACAGTCCTTACATTAGAAAATGAGCTCCCTGGAACAGACCCCGGTCAGTCATGTTTACCATTGTGTCTCCAGGATCTAAGATAGTCTACACATGGAGATCCTCAGCAGGCATTTGTTGAGTGAATATAAGCACACCCTGTGAGTCACGCGCTGTGACCTCACGGGCCTTTGGACCCTTGTATGGGCTCTTCCTTTGACCTTCCCACCCCTTCTTCATTTAGATTATGTATTTGTCAGGGTCTTCCAGAGAAATGGAAACAATGGAATGTATGTACACTTATTTATTATAGGAATTGGCTTATATACTTGTAATTCAAGTGGCTAAGAAGTCCAAAGTTGAAGTTAGAGAAGCAGAAAAGCCTTTTGTGATATTTGGTCCTAGTCCAAAGGCCTGAGAATCAGGGAAACTAATGCTGTAACTCCTGGTCCGAGGCTGAAGGTAGGAGAAGGTGGGTGTCTCAACTCAAGGGCACAGAGTGAATTCCCCTTTCTCTGCCTTTTTGTTCTCTCCAGACCTTAATGGATTGGATGATGGTCACCTGCCATGATGATGTAATCTTTATCAGTATAGTCTACTGACACAAATGCTAATCTCTTCCAGAAACACCCTCAGAGACATGGCTAGAATTGATGTTTTACTGCTTACCTGGGTATCCCTTATTCCAGTCAAGTTGACACATAAAATTAACCATCACAGCTCATCGTCATTAAGACCTGGCACAAGCTTCAGCTTCCCTATCCCCATTACATTTGGGAGCTCCTGCAGCTCCAGAACTTACCTTTCCACTGCACTGCTCATATTGTATTGTGACTGTGGATTTAGTTGTCTCTCCCACTTGTCTGTGAACTACTCCAGGGCAGTACTATCTACACTGCAGTAATTAACACCCAGAACTCTGCAACAATAAATATTTGTTGACTTAATGAATAAAGGAATAATTTGATCAAGTTAGACAGGTCCATAAATTTCAGTAATATAGTTTAGGCAATTAGGATCTTTTTTTTTTTTTTTTTTTTTTGGTACCGGGGATTGAACTCAGGGGCACTCGACCACTGAGCCACACCCCCAGCCCTATTTTGTGTTTTATGTAGAGACAGGGTCTCACTGAGTTGCTTAGTGCCTCACCATTGCTGAGGCTGGCTTTGAACTCGCGATTCTCCTGTCTCAGCCTCCCTAAGTGCTGGGATTACAGGCTTGAGCCACCGCGCCCGGCTAGGCAATTAGGATCTTAATGATCAAAAGCTGTCTTTGTAATAAAGTGGAAACATTAAGGAAGTTTCTGGAAGTACTCCATGGAATGCATATGGAGGCTCTGAGAGAATATCTACAGCCTAACTGAAAATTTTCTTATGTAAGTGGTTCATTTGAGTTTAAAAGAGGTTGGTTTCAGTGTTAGCAGGATGTCTTCATCTTATAGACTTCAGCAGAGAATTCTCAAAGCCAGTGATTTCTAAGCCTAACTGGATTAATTTTAAATTATTCCTGTTCAACAAGAGACATTTCCAAAATAAAGGCAGTGTGGTCCTCACAACTATATTCAGACAGGATAGGCAACATTTGAGATGATGTTGCGCTGAGGATGTTAACTAGTTAGTGTTAGCCAGTTAGTGGATTTTCAGTGCCATTGTATACTCACCAGTTTCCCCCTAGATGCAAGGAAACTCTGAAGAATATATTAAGCAAGAAGGTCCATGACTGCAGTGGATTCTTTGATGCTTTGATTATTCTAAAGGACTTTATAACTAAGTGTCACTGCTCTGTTGAGTAATGTTTTAGTCAACCTTTTCACTGCTGTGACCAAAAGATCTGATGAGAACAATTTTAGGAGAAGTTTAATGGGGACTCATGGTTTCAGAGGTCTCCATCCATGGACAGTTGACTCAATTCCCCGGGGCCTGAGATGAGGCAGAACAACATGGCAGAAGCGTGCGGTGGAGGAAAGCAGTCAGGGAGCAAGGCACCAGGAAGGGGCAGGGGAGAGAGTTAGTTCTGCTCTCCAGACACAAAATATATACCCCAAAGTTATGACCCAAGGACTCACCTCCTCCAGTCACACCCTACTGGTGTACAGTTACCACCCAGTTAATCCCTATCAGCGTATTAATGAGCTGATAAGGTTAAGGCTCTGCTAACCCCACCATTTCACTTCTAAACTTTCTTGTGTTGTCTTGCATATGAGCTTTTGGGGGACATCTCACATCTACATCATAACAAGTGATATGATTTGTGAACCTTCAGATATTGAGGATGGGAGCCTGAGCTCACTAGCTCTCAGGGATGGCCCTGCCACAGACCACAGTGAGGGCTAGGTATTTGTTCTCTGGCTGAGGATATGGATAAGGCCTATTAGCATCCATTTTGCTGTGGATCCAGGGTTTAGCATCCATGGGGACATCAGTGCTCTAATTTGAAATCTTGACAGCAAGCCTACCTCAGCAATTCCTTGTTCTTCTCCCTGCATGTCCTCCTTGTCTAGCTTGGCTCACAGGCTAAGGTGGTTCAGCAGACTGTGAACTCTTTGGAAAGTAGCTCTGTGCACTGATAGTATAAATGTAAAATGGTATGGCCACATGGCAAATAGAATGGTGGTTCCTCAAAACATTAAGCATAGAATTACCCAGCAATTTGGCTTCTCGGAATGAAAGAAATGAAAAAAATGAGAGCAGAACTCAGGTACTGTACAGTCATATTCATTGCGGCATTATTCATCATAGCCAAAAGGCAAAAAGTAACCCAAGTGTCCATGTGTGGACTAAGGGATGAGCTAAGTGTGGCGTATACACAAGTGGAATGTTATTCAGTATTTAAAAAATGAAATTCTTTTTTTTTTTTTTTTTGGTACTGGGGATTGAACTCAGGGGCACTCAACCACTGAGCCACATCCCCAGCCCTATTTTGTGTTTTATGTAGAGACAGGGTCTCACTGAGTTGCTTAGTGCCTCACCATTGCTGAGGCTGGCTTTGAACTCGCAATTCTCCTGTCTCAGCCTCCTTAAGTGCTGGGATTATAGGCTTGAGCCACCGCGCCCGGCTTAAAAAATGAAATTCTGACACATGCTCAAATGTGGACAGATCTTGAGGACATTGTGCTGAATGAAGTAGGGTGAACACAAAAAGACAAATGTATGATTCTACTTATATGAAGTTCCCAGAGCAGCCAATTCAAAGAGACAAAGTAGAAATAGTGCTCACTGAGCTGTGGGGTGGAGGGCAAAAGGGAGTTGTTGATTAATAGGTATAGAATTTCAGTTTTATGGGAGGAAAAAATTAGTGGAGATAGATGGTGGTGATGGTTATACAACAAACGGAAAGTATTCAGTGCCACTGAACTCTATATTTTAAAATGATCAAAATGACAAATTTTATTTTAACACAATAAAAAAGAACAAGCATCAGGAAAGAAAAGTCAATCTTAATTTTGGGGGTTCACAACTTCTTTGAGACTATAAACCTATGAAGCCTCTTCCCACAAATATACACATGAATATATACTCATACACATAAGCTTAGCATACAAATTTTAAAAATAGAATATATGTTCTCTGTTAGCCATACATAATAGAATATATGTTCTCTTTTAGCCAGACAAAATACCAAAGAAAATATACCTAAAAGAAAGGATGGTTTATTTTGGCTCATGGTTTCAGAGCCAAAATTCACTTGTGTCCTTATGAATTGAACACATGTTGTCTTGTGGTTGAAATCACACAGTATGTATCATGCTTCTTCACGTATCATGAATATTTATCAACTCAAAGTCCCAATGAGCATGTTGATAACCAAAATACACCACACCAACTCAATCAGGAAAAAATGTAATCCTGTCTTTCATGGGGGCAAAAATTTCAGGAAAGACAAAATTTAAGGGTCCTCTGAATAAAGGTGTTGGCTGAGTCACAATGAAAATGCTGCCTCCCTCAATGATCAATATAAAATGAGACATAAAGCAACAGAGTGCAACTAGGTATAATGCTGAGAGAATGATCAGATCTATCCTATTAAAATTTTAGTAAGAACGTGTTTTTCCGTTGAATAATTTAACAGTGTTTGTGTGGCACCTTGAGAAGAGATGCACACCGACACCCGCAGTCATTATCAAGATGTAAATAAGAGGGCACCTCAATAGTTCCTTCCCTGAGCCTTCTGCTCCTCCACTACCAACACAATAGACATGTCACAATAGACACTGCTCAGAGGTGGCTTAACTGTACCATGTCCAACATGGGTCTTTTCTGTTAGTTATGAAAAAGAATTTTACAAGTTGGCTAATTCACTAGCTCTACTTTTAATCACACATTGCCATCTCAAGATATCATGTTTTACAATGAAGAATAAACATTGTGTACAACCAACATGGGCATTTAATCAAAAGTGCATATCTGGAACTATAGTTGTAATCCAGGGCTACCTTCTAGATAGGGAGAAACTAGTGAGGACCCTTCCCCTCTCCTTCCTCTTCTCTCTTCTCCATCAGCCCCATGAAGAGGTGCACACACATGCCTAGCTCCATTTGAAATGTCCAAGTGAACAAAGGTCACTCTCAGAAGACCAACCTCCTATAAAGCAACCAAAGGACATTGTTATGGTTTAGATGTGGGGTTCCCCAAAAGCTCACGTGTGAGACAGTGCAAGAAGGTTTGGAGGAGAAATGATTAGGTTATATCCTTAACCTAATCAGTAAATTAATCTCTGATGGGATTAACTGAGTGGGAAACTGGAGGTAGGTGGCGTGTGGCTGGAAGAAGTAGTTCCCTGGGGGCGTGGCTATGGGGTATATATTTTGTATCTGGATAGTGGTGTCTCTCTCTGCTTGCTGATCACCTGTGAGCTGTTTTGGTCCATCATATTCTTCTACCATGATGTTCAGCCTCACCTGGACCCCTTGGGGAATAGAACTGACTTTCTATGGACTAAGACCTCTGAAACCATGAGCCCTCAAATAAACTTTTCCTCCTCTAATATTGTTATGTTTTTTTATGGATTTTTATTTTATTCATTTATTATTTATATGTGGTGCTGACTCTAGAACCCAGTGCCTCATGCATGCTAGGCAAGCGCTCTACCACTGAGCTACAGTCCCAGCCCTCTAATATTGTTCTTGTTGGTCTTGTAGTCACAGCAGTGGAAAAGCTGACAAAAACAGAAATTTTATTAAGGAGTTGTTTTGCTATTCTACTTTTACCACTCTTGGGCACTTGGGACTTGTTTGTCCTTTACATAGAGACCAATGTTAGCTAAAATGTACATGGGGAACAACGGTCAAATGACCTGAGTGTGTGTAACAATTTGTGGTTATAGAGTCTTTCCCTCTGCACTCCCCTCTCCTAAGGTATTGAGTTTAACCTATGTTTTTATTGGTGCATTAGTTTTATGTAATTATGAGGTCCTTTTTGACATATTCAAAAATGCAAACAACAAAATCTGCTCCATATCAACCCATAGTATTATCCCCTTCCTCTCTTCCTTTCTCCCCCTGGTTCCCCTCCTCTATTGGTCTTCCCTCTATTAATTTATGTTTTAATTGGTGCATTACAGTCACACATAAAAGTGGAATTCATTGTGATATATTTATACATGCACGTAACATCATTTGGTCCATTTCTTTCTTTCTTTTTTCTTTTTGGTACTGGGAATTGAACTCAGGGGCACTCGACCACTGAGCTACATCCCCAGCCCTATTTTGTGTTTTATGTAGAGACAGGGTCTCACTGAGATGCTTAGCGCCTCACCTTTGCTGAGGCTGGCTTTGAACTCGCGATTCTCCTGTCTCAGCCTCCCTAAGTGCTGGGATTACAGGCGTGCGCCACCATGCCCAGCTTTATTTGGTCCATTTCATTCTGCAGTTCTTTCCTTTCCCCATCCCTCCCTCCTCCTCCTGTCTATTGTTTTGCCTTCTATTTTTATGAGATTCCCCCCTTTAAAAAATTCCTTATTTCTCTCTAGCTTCAGCATTCTACCCTTGACTTCCCAAGTCCAGCTTACTTCACAAAGCATGATGATGTCTAGTTCCATACATTTACCAGAAAATGCTGTGATTCCATTCTTCTTTATAAAATTCCATTGTGCATGTACACCACATTTTCTTTATCCATTTTTCTAATGAGGAACACCTAGGCTGGTTCCATAACTTGGCAATTGTGAATTGTTTTGCTATAAATATTGATATGCATCTATCACTATAGTATGCTGATTTTAGTTCTTTTGGATAAATGCCAAGGAGTGGGGTAGCTGGGTCACATCGTGATTCATTCCTAGTCTTTCGAAGAACCTCCCTACTCTTTTCTAAAGTGGTTGTACTAATTTGCAGACCCACAAACAAAGTGTGAGTGTGCCTTTCCCCCCACATCCTCACTAGCATTTATTGTTATTTGTATTTTTAATGAATGTCATTCTAACTGGAGTGAGATAAAATCTCAGTGTAGTTTTGATGTGAATTTCTCTGATTGCTAAGAATGTTGAACATTTTTTTTCCATTTACTTTTCTTCTTTTAAGAAATGTGTGTTTAGTTCATTTACCCATTTATTGATTGGGGTTGTTTTTTGGTGGTCTTTTTTGAGTTCTTTATATATTTTGGATATTAAATTTAATAATTCTGTTCTTAAAAGATAATTATTCCTGTGAATTATCAGAAAAAAATACCAGCAAAAATGTAAGTGCATTATTTTGCATTCTCTGCTTTTCACATAGGTTGTATATTTCTAAATATCTGGAAAGATAAAATGTCTGAGGCAGGGATCTAACTTTATCCACTGTGCACACAGTAGCATCTCATAAATGGCACACACACAATATCCAGAGAGTGTATTCTGAACAGAATGCTCCTTCTTACTGAATATTCTCAACCCCGTGGGCAGCTGTAAGCACTTGTACTGCTTAGGGGTGGTTTTAACAATTTCTACAAGCTATTTCCAGAGGACATTCCTGTGAATTTTAACACAAAATGCACAAAATGTGTATAAAATAGCTAACTGTGCTTAGCACTGGCAAACTTTTAACATCTGGGAAGACTAGATACTGCAAAATTAGGACTTGTCAATTATATACGCTATACTCACAGAAAAGTAAGACAAAATGTAGACTTAGGTGATGTGGGTTAACCTCATCTCACTCTAAACACATCACCAGGAAGTCCCTGCACATGCTTTTGCCTCAAACCAGAGCACAAATACAATATCCCCTGCCAAAGAGGCAGCGTGACCATTCCCTTTTACAAAAGACAATATTTCATGTGGATTTTAACAAAAAAGATATTTAGAAAATGCAATCCTTCACTGCATCTACCTTTATATAGAGCAGGCATTCAAGAACATCAAGAAAGACTACATAGCTCAAAAAGGTATTTGGTCCTATAAAAAAATAAATGGGAAAAAAAGGTATTTGGCACCATCAACTATTTCTGTATTCTTGAAGAGCAGAACGTGATCACAGGACATTGGTGATGAAATGAAAAGGTCTTATAAATGTGACTAATCCTGCACAGAACCAACCTTCTGAACTTGGCTTCAACTCAGATTTGGTATTAGCTTAGGAAAATTCACAGGCCTCCTAGAGCTCATTCAGGAGACGTCTAGAGGCTTGCGGGGTCCAGATCAAGACCACTCTGCTTATGATTTTTTTCATGTCTCTTACTGATCCCACAGTGGCTTCACTACAGGAATGAAGGGCTTTAGCCAAATCTTTCAACGCTCTCAGAGTGGGTTCTGGCCTTGGAAAAGGCATTTCCAGTCATTGAACTGTCATTTCGCCTGGGTCTCCTCCCAGGGGAGAAAGGCATATGACTCCCAAGGTTCCTGGCAGCACTGAAAGAGCTCCCAGCCACAGCCAGCTTTACTTTGGCAAGCCATTCCATTTCCTTTCTTTCCTCCTTTCCTTTCCCATGGAACTTAGTTCTTCCCTCTGTCTTTCAAACTCGCCCTTAGACAGAGCAATTCAAAGCTCGATTTTCTCCTTGAATGCACTCTATCTGTGAAAGAGCCTTTTCACCAAGAATGTGGTGCCTGATCCTCCATCTCGCCAATCAGTTAAACAAAGACTTCCATGCTGGGGAAAAATTTTCAGACCCCTTCACACATGCCTGTTTTCCTCCCTCGCACTTGGCCACAGCCAACATCTGCATGAAAAATTTAAGAGGTGAAAATATTCCTATGAAAAGTCCTTCCCAAGCAATTGAGAGATAACTGTGGCATATTTGAGTGAATTATTTTTAATTTCTCATCTATTGTTTTGGAGCGCATTAATTAAGATGCATATATACAAACCAGGCCCTGCACCTATGAATATGAAAAGGATAAATGAATACATCAACTGTCAAATAATCTGAAGTTTGACAGCTTCAGTCAATAACCTTTATGTGCCGAGAGCTTCCACAGACCTGATGGCATAGATCCTGTTTCTTTTCTCCAGAGCAGAATATAAGAAACTAGCAAGACCTCAGTTTCACTTTCAACTTTTTCTTTAAGGGTTTTATAGTGGGTAGTTGCCCTTTCCTGGGCTCCCCACAGCCTTGAAAAATTGACAGAAAAAGAAAAGTGCACAAAATCAGTTAGGTTCTTTCTTTCTCCCTTCCCTTCTCTCTCCTCCCTCTCCTCCTCCTCCTTCTTCATACTGATTGAACCTAGGGTTGTTCTACCACTGGGATATAGGATAGGTGTGCAGGAAATCAGCACCCGAGCATCCTGGCAGCATCTGGAACCTGGGGTTCTGAAGGGCAGCTGCCCATAGGGCTGGACTTGGCGGGAGGGCTGGTGTCATGTGCTGTGTGCTGGCTCCTTGTGTTTCTTCACATCAGAACACAACAGCATCAAAACTAGGGAACTCAGCCCTCCATTTGCTTCTGTTTCTACTTCTGCAGTTTTCTGTGTTCTGTTACCTTCTACCTCTGTACCTGTCTAGGCAGGTACAGGTAGATCTACACCTGGGTTGAGGAGACAGGTGACCAGTCACGGGCCTTCAAAGATGTGAAAAGTCCTAGAAGTCCAAAATCTTTCACTGATGTGATGAAGATTTCCCCAAACCTCTGCTCTCGACCAGAGTTATAGGTGCAACTGTTCACCGTGATTATACCCAGGCAAGTTTATTGGGTAATTTTGCCTTTTGCCATGTTCTGAGTTGAGCTCTTTTTCACCAGGCTCACGAGAAGCCCCCTGGTCTTCCTTTCCTCTCTTCATCACCTCATGCCTATGTGAAGGTTCCACACCTTCTTCAGGTCCTGGACGGTACAGCTGGCTTGAGGTTGAGTGCTCCTTGACTCTGGACAGAAGTCCAGTGACATAGAAGTGCACTTAGGGAGATTTGTTTATTATTTATTTATTTATGTATTTTTTTGCCTATGAAGGACCATATTTTATTTGAGATCAATTCGATAGACATGCCACAAACTGGCTTTCACTGTAAGGTGTTTGCTTAAAGCCCATGAGCTGCTGTCTAATTACAAAAGGGATCCTTATCTTTATTAAGTGAAAATATTGAAGGATAAAAATCATAATTTCATTCTATAATATTTTTGTAATCCCATACATTTTTTGCTCTTAAAAATATATCATTTCTACATACATGTATAATAATTAAGATTACTGTTTAAACTAGCTATACCATATCATATTGATGTCATTACTTACATAATTTCCCTTTTATAGATATTAATTGGATTCTAGAATTTTTTGTCCCACTATTATAAATAAGGGTGCAATGAACAACTTCCAAGATAGTTTTTGCTTCTGTTAAATTGTTTTCTTATAGGTATACTTTTGCACTGTTTAAAAAATTAATTCATTTTAATTGGTGCATTGTAATTATACTATTATGCCATATTCATACATGCACATAACATAATTTGATCAGTCTTATCCTCCAGTACTTTCCTTTTCCCTCCCATCTTCTTCTCTCCTTCTGCTCTACTGATCTCCCTTCTATTATTTTAACTACTAAATTATAATTATATACATATGTGCATATATGACTTATTGTGGTCTAGTCATGTAGGGACAGCAAATTTGGTAGACTTCATTCCCCATGTCCTCTCCTCCTCCTTCCCTCTCTATCCTCTTCCTCTTGTCTATTGACCTTCCTTCTTTTTTTTGTTTTCATGAGATCTCACTCAGGGGACTTTAAAACAGAGGCGGAGATGTGTGCTTTGGAGACTGCACAGACTGAGCCTAGAGGAGGTGGGACTGGCTGAATGTACTATGGATGGCTTGATCATTGGACCAGTGCAGGGCAGCGGCCTGGGTGGGCACCCTCTGTGGACTGTGTCCATCTGGCAATGAGGAGCAAGAGGCTTTACTGCATTCTTTGTATGCCAGTGGTTCTCAACCTTGACCACATATTAGAATCATCAGTGAAGCTTAAAGAGTCCAGACCATGCCCCAGAACAGAATCTCTGGAGTAGGTCATTTATCGGTATGCTTTTGTAGCTGATAACTTAAAAAAATTTTTTTTTTTAGTTGTTGATGGACTTTTATTTTACTTATTCAAATGTGGTGCTGAGAATCGAATCCAGTGCCTTATACGTGCAAGGCAAGAGCTCTACCACGGAGCTACAACCCCAGCCCCTGTCTGGTTACTTTTAAGCAGGTAATTGCAACATTCCGATAAGGTTCTGCTGTCCTATATAAAGTTAAGCCTTTCATGTGTCGGGTAGTGTGTCGGTTGCTATTGTGGGCTGAATGTGCAAATTTACAAGTTGAAATCTACTTCCCAGGGTGATGGTATCAGAGGTGGGAACTCTAGGTGATAGGGATGAAGCCCTCGTGATGGACTAGTACCCTTGTAAGAAGAGACATGAGGGAATGCTAAGGGTACAAAGATGAAGAAATGGTCCCAGTACTTGAAGGGAACACAGTCCAAAGAGTAGCAGAACCAGAGATGAAAGAGAGAGAGATGGGTGCCCTGGGCCGCTGGCTGTCCTGGCTGCAGAGGCCTCTTGGCTTCCTTTATCACATATGGCAGAGGTGCGCTCATGCTGTTAGAAACACGAACAATCAGGACCTCAAGCCTGCAACCCAATAATCACTAAACATTTCTTAAGAATCCTGGTGGCTTTACATTTCTGTGCCACTGATCTCTTGGAAACATGAATATAACCAATCCATATTTGGAAGTATTTCTGAGGTAGTTTTAAAATGACTGCTGTTCTTAGTAATGAACATTAAATAATGCTTTCCTGCATATGTCTCCATATCCAGCAGTGGTTCTCAATGATGGGAGGTCAGGGGGAGGAATTACCCTGTCTCAGGGGATGTTTGGCAACATCTGGAGACATTTTTGGTTGCTCCCCCTGGAGAGAGAGTTACTGGCATCTAGTGGATAGAAGCTAGGGATGCACAGGATTGCCTCTGACAACAAAGAATTATCTGGCCTTAATGTCAATAGTGAGAAATTTGAATACATAGAATCTGATTTAAATTTTTTCAATGTTTACAATGACTACATGAGTTAGTGAGATTTTTTTACAAATAAGGATCTTGGGAGCCAGGGATAATGTTACTCATTCAAGTTCCTAAATCACAAAGCCCATCATGAGGATAACCTCCCGTGGAACCAGTGTGGTGAGGCTGACCAAGTGATCTGCAGGGCGCCTCTGCTCAGATTAGGTACTCTGCCTGAAGTAGCAAGCTGTATGGTGTCACTGCAGTTGACTTGGGACAAGTTGTTAGACTTAAGGAATGGATGGGACTGGGGATATAGCTTGATTGGTAGAGTGCTTGCCTTGCATGCACAAGGCCCTGGCTTCAATCCCCAGCACCACAAAAAAAAAAAAAAAAGGACTTAAAGAATGGAAAGTTTGGTCCCTTTACATTTTATTTGGCTCTTTTCATTTTTTTAAAATTATGGTCAAGAATATCTCAACTGGAACAGAGAGAGCCAATGGAGATTTATCTCTGACCTTGTCCTTGAACATCTCCCACTAGATGCCAGACTACCCAAAAGTACAAAGGCTTTTGAACTCTGCAGCTAATTGAAGCCAAATACCTATATGTTCATTCAACAAATACTGGTCAAGCACTGCACTGGTCCAGGGATATAGCAGCGAGCAAAATCAGTTTACTCTCCTGACATTTTTACTTATCAGAAAAAAGCCACATGGTCTACCAATTGAGCTATCCAGAATCACATTTAAATTCTGGTATTTGCAGTAACCCTCTCAAGTAGGTATTCTCAGTGCCCCTTTTTATGGATATAGAAACTGAAGGAGAGAATATTTAAATAATTTGCCCAATCTGTTCTCTGGCAGAGCTGGGATGCAAATCCAACTACTGATTATCAAAAGTGGCGAACAGGATACCTGTTTCTCAGGGAAGCCCATTTCTCCTGAGCCCTGGAGGTGAATGAAATTGTGATCACTCCTCACATTTAGCGATTAGGTCTGTGAGTGTCAGGCCACCAATGGATACACACCACCTCTGCCAGAAACTGGCAATTGCTGCTGCTACCATACTTGGAAAGTTTGCACAAGGCCCAGACACAGCCTGGTTTGTCATAGTAGCAATGTTAATTGCTTAGGAGTACTCTGTAGATCTTGTTCATATTTAGGTAGGAAATATGCATAGTTTGGCTCTGAGATTAAGTCTTGCTGGCGAACTCAGAAATTGTGAAATGGTTTAAATGAAGCTCATTCTATATGAAAAAATTGTGGGGAATTCAAACAAGAATAGTAGATTAGGAAAATTGAATGAAGAATTCAGACAAAGGAGTCCTAATCGTGGAGACAGCTCTTGACCAATGCATAGATGCTGAGTAATTACCAAATAGCACCAAAGAGGAGATGATGACTGGGTGTGGTGGTGCATGCCTGTAATCCCAGTGGCTTGGGAGGCTGAAGCAAGAGGATTCAAAGCCAGCCTCAGCAAAAGGCACTAAGCAATTCAGTGAGACCCTGTCTCTAAATAAAATACAAAATAGGGCTGAGATGTGGCTTAGTGGTCAAGTGCCCCTGAGTTCAATCCCTGGTATTCCCCCTATTAAAAAAAAAGAGGAAATGGCTCTATTGAACCCACAGCTCCCAAGAGTGATACTGGACACCAAGCATACAAAGTACTCAAAATGTTGAATTGGTGTATTCTAGTGAAGACACATCAAAATTTACTGGTGAACTAGGCATAGTGGCTTATGTTCACCACTGTAGATCATGCCTGTAATCTTAGCTCTTTGGGAGGCCAAGATAGGAGGATCATAAGTTCAAGGCCAGCTTGGGCAACTTAGCAAGATCCTATCTCATAATAAAAAATAAAGGAGTTGGGGATATCGCTCAATGGTAAAGTTCTTGCCTCACACAAAGCCCTGGGTTCAACCTCTAGTTCTGCACACACGTACACAAATTAGTGGTGAAAATATTCCTAATCTTTGAGGACCGTTACACATAGATAGAACAGTCTGTTTTTCAATTTTGGAAAATTAATTTTATTATTTATGTGGACATGTCTATTAAAAAGGCATGTTTCATAAATCTTAGAAAAAGTAAGAAGAATATCCTGAGCTCTAAATTCTTAGATTAAATATTATCTTTTAAAATTAAAAGTAATTTCATGGTGTTCTGATGAAAAGAACACAGAGCTATGGATTTGTGGAATAAGAAACATTCCTGCTGGGTTAGAATACTCTGTTTCTTCCACAATGAGAAAGAATGCTTCTGTAATGGGCCATGTGCTGTTCAGCACAGCAGCTGTGACTGACCTTGGGTGTTGTGAGTGTTCACCATGCCCTCTTAACTTCTGTTTTAAGATGAGCAATATTCTGGGTAAAGACTGCCACTTGTTTGGGTTCTGGACATGGTGCAGTGACTTAGCTGACCAGCAATGGCCGTAAATCTGAGCTAGAAATAAACTGTTTTTATTGTAGGTTTTTGGGACTTTTGAGGCTGTTTCTCACTGCAGCATGACCTACTGTGACACCAGCTGATATTTTCCCTCACCTGCAACTGCAGTCCTGAAGTTGGGATGTTTCCCAGCTTGAGAAATAAGTGGATTCATAGGATGTAGTTGTCTGCTTTCTTAATGAGGATGCATTCAAGAAGAAAATGGGCATAGCGAGGATTTTAATGAAGATAAAGCTGACTCTTATTATCTTGTATGCAAAAGCATAGGCTTTGGAGCCAGACCCGCTATCACTTCTATGAAAATCGCTTAAGAGGGTTTTTCAGTCTTTCTGAAAATCAGGTTTCCTTTCCATAAACTAAGGATAAGTACACTTATATTACAGGACTGTATGAAGATTAAATTATATATAAAACTCTTAACATAGTATAAGAACGCAGTTCTCAGTGTTTTCCAGTTGTAAGAACTGAGCACGTGGTAGTTCTTATCAACATTCATTTATATACACAAACAGGCATTTAAGTATCTCTGTACACAGTCTGAATGTTGAATGTGAAATGTGATCCTCTGAAATGCTGACACTTGGCATGTCTGATGTATTATGTTCGCTCTAATTGCAATATGGCTAGATAGCAATTTAAAATATTTGACCATTATCTAACATCAGAGAAACTGAGTTGGTTTGAAATTGCTTTTAGAAATACAGTATGTTCATAAACCATAAAAATTTGAGAGATCTATCCGAACCAAGCCAGCAAATTATTTCAGTCAACTTTTAGAAACCATGCCTGCTTATTCTAAGCTCTGGACTGAGTTAACAAGTGAGACCAAAAATATAAATTGCGACCTGCACAGTTTTAAGTCTCCTTAAGTGACACAAAGGGTTGAGTGTGACATGAAGGGTTTGAGATTGATGGCATGACAAATAAAACATGCACAAGCACTATGGGACCTTCATTTTGTGAAGTCAAGTCCATCTGTCTGTCATATGATAAGCTTTCGTTATGCTCCAAAGCAACAGCAAGAACAACAGCCACCATCCACCCATGGTGGGTGTGCTTGTCAGCTTTATGGGACAAAATAATTGATAATATCAACATAAAGGGAAGTTTTATTTAGGCTCACAATTTCAGAGATCTTAGTTCATGGTCAGCTGACTCCATTGCTTTGGGCTTGAGATGAGGAAGAACATCATGGTGGACGGCCATTGTGGAGGAAAGCTGTTCATCTCATAGTAGCCAGGAATCAGAGAGAGAGCAAGGAACTGGGGAAAAACATAGTCCCCAGGGCACATCCCCAAGGACCCCCTCCCTCCAACTGGATTCTGTCTCCTGCCATCTCTGAGTAGTCCATTCAGCTATGTACCCCTCAATGGGTTAATCCATTGATGCAGTCAGAACCTTCCGGATCCAATCATTTCCCCAAAGCTTCACCTCTGAACATTGCTGGGTTAGGGACCAAGACCTTAATACATAAACCTCTGGGGACATTCCAGTTCCAAACAGTGAGGCCCTCCACTTATTCAACCATGCACTTGATATTGGGGGCAAGAGTGAGATGGGAGAGCGAGAGCCCTCATCTGCATGAACCTGTGTCCATCTGTGGGGAGACAAGGCTGTTTTAGGTGCCAAATTTAGCTGGGGTTGGAGGGTGGGGAAAGGCCAGACTTTCCTGAGAATGTGACATTTAGATTGAGACTTGAAGGTGAATAGAAGAGCAAAAGAGATGGAGTTCCAGGCATAGACGATGCCTGTGTGAAGGTGAACATCGAAGAACTTTGAGCCTTGGATGGTGGGAAGGAGGCCAGTGAGGCTGGAACCAGGAATGAAGTGGGTCAAGGTGGAAGGGTCAGGGAGGATCAGGCATTCCAACACCTGCTGACCAGGCGCAATGGGAAGTCACCAGAAAGGCTTTAAGGAGAGGAAAGACTGACTAGTCTTTTTTAAAAGTTATTTATGGTTTCTCAAAACTTTAAACATGGAATTTCTATATGATCCAGCAGTCATACTCCTGGGTATGTAACTGAAAGGATTAAAAGGAGGGACTCAGATGCTTATATATTTATGTTCACAGAAGCATTATTCATAATAGCCAAAAGGTGGAAGCAATCCAGGTGTCCATTGACAGAGAGACTCATAAACTATGATGGATGCATACAGTGAGTTATTATTCAGCTTTAGTTACAAAATAAGAGAAATTCTGACACGTCATCCAATATGGATGTTGGATCCTTGAGGACATTATGCTAACTGAAATAGAAAAGGACAGTTCCTCCACAAAGTGTCAAGACGAGATACCTAGAATATATAAGGTCATAGAGACAGGGAGTTGCTCCTGGGTGCCAGGGGCTGAGGAGCTATGGTCTAGTGGGTGCTGAGTTTCAGTTTTGCCAGATGAGAAAGTTCTGAAGGTGGATGGTGGTGATGGCTGCACAAAAATGTGGATGTTCTTAATACCACTTAACATGGTTAAAATGGAAAATGTGATGTGTATTTTACCATAATAAACCGTTTGTTGCTGTTGCTGTGTAGGGATTAGGGGTGGGGAATGCTGTGGGGAGGGAAACCAGGATGTGGGGGAACAGCCTCCAGGCTGGCGCTGTAACCCTGGAGAGAGACCAGCTGGCTGCAGCAGAAGGAGCAGTGGAGATGAGTGGACATGAGCGAGTTCCCTGCTCATTGTTGAGGTGGCTCCATGGGGCTTGGTAATAGACCAGGAAGGGAGGGTGGTGAGAGATGCAGAGCCAAGCGTCAGGGGTGACTGACTGTTCCCTGTTGGCATGAGCCATAAGAGAATAAAATTACTATTGATTACAGTGGCAAATGCTGGAGGAAAAACACATTAGGAGGCAGGGCTGGGGGCTGGGGTGGCAGGTGGAGAGTTCAAAGGTTCAGGCTGGAGACACACTCCCTTGGAGATGATTAAGAAAGATCCAAGGGCAGATGTCAAACAGAGGATTGTGTATACAGGTCTGGAGCCCAGGAGGACAAACCAGGGAGGAGATGGGAGATGACAGGATGGAGATGCTATTGAAACCACAGGAATACATGAGATTGCTCAACCGGAGGGTGCAGCCCAGTGAGGCAAAAGTGCAGCCCAAGACATGAGACAAGCCTACACCAGATCTGGCAGGTCAACCTTCAATCCCAGCAAATTAGCTTGTTTTTCTCTTTAACCAGAGACATGAGCGTTTGAATAAGAGTTGTTGGTGCCTGGACAGGACAAAAATGCTTGGAAACTAAGTGACTTGAAGCTTGGAAGAGCTGGCTAGTCACAGGGACACTGGTTCTCCTAGTTGCAAAAGGGAGATGATCAGCAATTTTGGTGATAGGGACAGGGTCAGGGCTTGAGTGCATGGGGGTCTTATTAAGGCAACCCTGTCAAATCCTGTCTGCATGGAGAGGCTGAGCAGGAGAAAGAGAAAAAGAATAAACCTTGATGACGGGGGGCCAGAGACAGAGTAGCTAGACCCACCATCGCCCTGGAAATGTGAAGGCTTTTGAATGCCTGTCTATTATATAGGGGAATCTCCTTTTTCTCTGCAGCTAATCTGCAGCTTTCATAGCAACAGGAACAAGAGTGACCTAACACCAAAAGTAGCAAACACTCTCCTCTTTAAGAGAGAAGCAAGCCAGTCTCAAATTAGAAGAGTCATAAAAATACCAGTTACTGTAACATGCACAGGAATTCGGTGTGAATTCTCTCTCAGTGCAAACTTATTTTGGAGCTTACAATTAATTTTCATTTCCTGGACATGCTCCAGTCTAGCCCAGAGATGGGGCTAAGTGAGGATCTACTTTGGGAATAAACAGACAAGATTTTTCTGAATGTGTAAGAACTTCTTTAGAGCAAACACTACTAAAAATTGGGATTTGGGTTGGGGAGAACTTACCACACACACACTTGGATTGGGACAGGGTGATAATAATCTATGTGGGCACCAAAGCTGAGGAGCTGGTGTCTGGAGGCGGGGAGCATCAGAGAAACTGGATGGGGGAAAGCTGGGCTGCAGCTCTCAGTGAGGCTTCATTTAAAGTGATTTTGTGACTGTAGAGAACGCTTTGGGGTGAAGTATGAAATGAGGACCTCCCCAGCTGTGGAGTCACTAATCTCCTTACAGCCATGCCTTCAGGGTCAAGCTTGCAGGTGACTACCCTGTTTCTAAATGGCCTGGTTCCATCCCATCCACATCAAGCTTCAGGGTGCTGCATGGGAATGACATTTGTTCACTGGGGTCCTTGATAAGCACGTGCCCTTCCTTTAATGAAGCCAAGACAGTAAGAGATCGGTCTAATGGTGGCAGGGGAGGAGTTCTGTTTATTTTGTGATCTCCCAATATATGATGATCTAATGTGTAGGAGGGAGAGGGAGTGATTGGAGGGCACAGTCCCCTTTTTTCCTCTCTGGTGGGGATGTGATATTTTCCTCCTAATTATGAAGGGTCAGTAGGACTGAGAGAGGTCCAAGGAGAGGAAATCGCTACCAGATGCCTGGTTTGATTACAACGGCAGTGGTAAGAAAGCCATCCTAAGAGCAAGAACAGAGATGGCGCTTCTCCCTTCCCGTGGCTCTGTCCTGACTCCAGGCCCATGCATTTGCTCAGAGCGTGGAGGAGTTTGGGGATAAACCTTTCCAACAGATGAAGCCAAGCCGGGGCAGATCTAAAGTGAAACTTCCAAAAAGAAACCTTGCTAGAATTTGGCCTTCGAGAAGTTACGAATGCTTTTAAAGTCCCGGATGGATGTGAGAAAAGGAAGGAGGAACGGAGATTGGGAGAGATGCAAGGTGGCTGCGCGTACAATAGAGAACCCCATGGCAGGTGGCCTAGTCTTTTTTTTTTTTATTTTATTTTATTTTATTTTTTTTAAATTTTTTTTTTTAAATATTTTTTTAGTTGTAGATGGACACAATGTCTTTATTATATTGCTTTGTATGTGGTGCTGAGGATCGAACCCAGGCCCTCACGCATGCGAGGCAAGCGCTCTACCGCTGAGCTACAATCCCAGCCCCGGTGGCCTAGTCTTTTATGAGAGCTTTTAGGGAAGGAACTGGGCAAAGAGGTTGTTCCTTGCTCACTCAATATCTACTCTTCCTTATTTTACTGTAACAGGAAGGGGAAATGTGCCAAGCTAAAGTCTGTATTTCAGCCGCCTTTGCTGGAAGTGAGGTTAAGGAGATGTAAGTGGAAGTCTTTGGACCGGCTTCTGGAAAGTCTTTCTCAAGGGAGTGTAAAAAGTGACCATTTTTTCTTCTATCTTCCTGTCCCATCTGCAGTGGAGGAGGATGCTTGGTGCTTCAGCAACCATCTTGTGATAATGAGGTATGCTCCGGAGGAGAAAAAAATCCCAGAGTCAGATGGTAGAGCAGAGAGAGAGAAGGGACCTGATTCCTGATGGAGTCATGGAGTCACCCTGTAATAACCCCTGGTCATTTATGTGAAAGAAAGTCATCCCCTGATGTGGGTAAGCCACTTTTATTCTGAGTTTCTCCTTAGAGGAGACAAAGACATTCCCCATCTTTCCTGCCTGCCAGACAAGTTTTTTTTTTTTTTTTAAGTTGGGCTTAGGTCTTTGCATGGGACCTTTAATTAAAAGGGCTAGACTATAAAAATTCAAGGCTAAGAAGAATCTAGATAAAAAGGCTATATTTTGGTGAAAGATAACTTGTCAAAAGTAAACATAAGCGTGCATTTAACGAAACGCCCTCCTTCAATACTGTGCTCAAATACTGTAGGGGCATTTTTAAAAAACATTTTTATTTACTTATTTTACAGTAGAATGCATTTTGACATATTATACACAAATGGAGCACAACTTCTCATTCCTCTGGCTGTACATGGTGCAAAGTCACTCCAGTAGTGTAATCATATAAGTATATAAGGTAATAATGTCTGTCTTATTCTACTGTCCTTCCCATCCCCACTGCCCCACTCCTCCTCTTTCTCCCCTCTACACAAACCAAAGAAGTTCCTTCATTCTTCCCTACCCCACTCCCCACACCCATGGATCAGCATCCACTTATCAGAGAAAATATTCAGCTTTTGGATTTTTTGGGGATTGGCTTATTTCACTTAGCATGATATTCTCTAGTTCCATCCATTTACCTGAAAACGCCATAATTTCATTCTTCTTTAAGCCTTAGTATTATTCCATTGTGTATATGTACCATATTTTCTTTATCCATTAATCTGTTGAAGGACATCTACATTGGTTCCATAGTTTAGCTATTGTGAATTGAGCTGCTATAAACATTGGTGTGGCTGCATCACTGTAGTATGCTGATTTTAAGTCCTTTGAGTCTAAACCAAGGAGTGGGATAGCTGGGTCAAATGGTAGATCCATTCCAAGTTTTCTGAGGCATCTCCATATAGCTTTCCATAGTGGTTGCACCAATTTGCAGTCTGTAGGGACATTTAAAAAAATCTCATAATCAGGGGTTGAAGACAACCTTCTATGTCATCTCATTTGTTTAAATCCCACCCACCTTTTCTTATTCATATACATAAACATGATGGTGGTCTTATAATCTTATATGTGACCCTGTGCAATTGGAAGGAGATGAAGAGATTTGTCCCAAATCAGAGTCAGATCCCTGAAGTAGCAACTCTTTCTTCACTAATGCTAAAGAAAGCAAAAGCAGGTGGAGTTTGATTTAATGATAAATGTTGGGGTGCAAGGACAAGACTGGGGGAGCATAGACCCTTACAAGCAGTTGCAATTCTGTGAGGCTAATTGGTAATGACTATGTCATGAAACAAATATCTTTTATTTTTAAGAGCTAATAGCCCTGTGCAAAAATTACCTAATTTTTCTTTTCTTTTTTTTTTTTTTTATACCAGTTATTGAACTCAGGGGCACTCGACCACTGAGCCACATCCCCAGCCCTATTTTGTGTTTTATGTAGAGACAGGGTCTCACTGAGTTGCTTAGTGCCTCGCCATTGCTGAGGCTGGCTTTGAACTCGCGATTCTCCTGTCTCAGCCTCCCAAAGTGCAGGGATTACAGACGTGCGCCACCACGCCCAGCTCCTAATTTTTCTTTACCCCAGTCCTAAATGAATTAGGCAAATGATGTCATTTTTTACAGAAAATAACTAAAGGCGTTTGGACGAATAAACTAAGTGACCCTGAAACTGAGTAGCAAAGAGAAGAATAAAATTTTGGCCCCTTTTTTGTCTCCCCCCAATGTAATTTCCTCAAATCATAACAGAATTGAATTGTTGAGGAAAAAGGATATGACCAAGAACAGAATAATGAATGTCTTATTAAAAAACAGAGATATCAAAAAATAGAGATGATCAGTTGAATATGATAATACCTTATAGTATAAAACACTGAGGCCTGATTTTTTTATCATTTGGGCAATAGTATTTGTCCCAGGAAGAGTCTCTGAGCTAAAAACTCACCTTTAGAAATCTATGTATCTATCTATGTATCCATCCATCCATCCATCCATCCATCCATCCATCCATCCATCCATTGGTCCATCCTTCTGTCCATCCATCAACATAGCATGTTGTACACAAATGGAGCAACTATTTGTTAATTGTTAATAATAAATAATATTAATGATATTAATTAATATCCAACTGTTTATTAATTGTTTCAGGCACTTACTTTAACTAGATAATTTTCATAGTAACCCTGTGAGCACTGTTATTCATATTCTGCAAATTAAGAGATGAAGATAAAAACAGTTAATAAATTTGCCTATGGTCAAAGAGCTAAATGCAGAATAAGATTTGGATGTGTCTGTATGGTTCAAGGAAGTTTATACACTGAACCATGTTTCCAGGCTGGCCTGTAGTGGTTTATATGTCCCACAACAAAGAGAGAATTCATCTCAGTCAATGCACACTGATCGCATTGACACAAAACAGATGTTATGAAAACATTCATTTCCTGGCCTTCGATGGAAAAGACTTTGTGTACACTTATCATAATTTATGTTGGCTTCTACAACTTGATTAAAAATATAGGGAAAAAGTCTGATGCTAAAAATCATTGGATAAATTGGAAAAGAGAAAATGAATTTAGTGGCAAAGATTAATAAAATGAAATTCTCTGTGGTCCTTAGAAATGGAACCTTGCTAGATTATGGCTTGTTGTAGTTCATCAGTGTATCCACCTTACAAATCACGTCTTCCCCAGATCTTACAGCCACATAGAAGAAAGCCAGGTGAGCTCCTGCCTCGAGTTGACCCTTCTCCAGATTTCTGAGGTGTAAATTTGCTCTACTACCCAGGGTAGCATGTACTCCTGGCCCTTCAAAGCATGTGGCATTTTCATGTTGAACTGGAAATCAACCGTTGAATTTCACAATACTTAGGTATTTAGTTTTGCAGAAGCACAATTTTGAGCTACATGCTTCGTCACATGGTGCTTGCTGGGATGAGACACTTAGCTGGTGAAGGACTGAGGGGGTTACCAAACTGTGTATAGCTCCTCAGGTGATAAAATGTTTCTTTTTGTTAAAAATATAGGTAGCAGTTTGGTATGGGAGAAAATATTAATGAAATTTGGAAAGTGAATCACTTCGTTGGGTGGAGATTTTTATAGGAATGGTGACTCTGTGGACATTTGACTGTAGGAAGAGCTTGGAGCCTGCAGAAGTGCTATTCCATCATTTAGAGCTTTCTACAGGTCTGGGAAGAGATTCGCTACCAGGACTCAAGGTCCATTGTGCTCTGATGTGGGGAAAAAATAACTCAAGATGGCCCATAAAAATGATGAAGTGTTCTCATAAAAGTGATGTTTACATGCATATCTAAACGTTAGCACATACTTTATTACTCTTATAATTTCCTACCACTTTTGTTTCTTGGAATAGCTCAACCTATAAACACACTGTATTATAAAGTTTTGCTGCTTCTGTGGAAATTTATTGTTCCAAATGACAGAGATGACATGCATGTTGGCCATATATTGCCCAGAAATACAATTTCCTTGTTGCTTTCCTGCCACCCACACCTGAGCAAACTCATGCATTGCTGTTTCTGGACACATCTTACATGGGAGGTCTGACATGAGATAGCAGGTTGCAAACTACCCAGCCCAGCCAGAACGAGGTGGTTATCTTAGAAAGAGATCCACATCCCCCAAAAAGATTGGGGAGAGCAGAACTGCATCCAGTCACCAGTGAGGAAGGACCACGTTGCTTTGAGATGATGTAGCCATGTCTCTCAGAGTTGGTTTATTCTGCCCAAACCTCTCACCATTCCTGCCCGCAGAAATGCCCCTTGAAACAAGAGACATTTCTGGGTGGAATGACAGAGTAATGTGGTTCTAGTTTTGCCCTCGGTGCCTGGGGAGGATGCTGCTCCCCTCTGACTCCCCGCCATGTGTGGTGGTGGGTACTGGGGACGTTGCCTGACACTTTGGATCTTCACCAATGTCCTCTGGGCCTTCAACCTGCCTCTGCTACCTTTCCAACTGGGTGGCTTGAGAACCTCAAATTAAAAAAGGAAAAGAAGAAAGTATTGGGAGGGGGTTGCCTTCATTTCTCCTCCCTTTCTAAGCTTTTGTGTTCTGTTTGAAAGTAAACAGTAGGTTTTATTCCAAAATGAATGACACAGAGAGAAAAGAAAGCCACTCAGGCTTGAGAAGCTGTGCGTCTCGTAGCAGACTTCCTGCCTTTGCCAGGCAAGAAGGAGCCTGGCGTGTCCTCAGTTCACCCTTGCCTGGGCCAAGCTGTATGCAAATAAGTGGTTTCAGTGTCTGCCCATTTGAGACTCTCAAATAAAAAAGAAAAAAAAAAAAAAAGAGAAAAGGAAAAAACCACTGTCGCCACCAACAAAAAAACCCCAAGACCAATTAATTCCAGTAGATTGCAGCAGGGCGAGGGGCCCTGGTGGCCACACGTCCTGTTTTGCCATTTAAACTGTTAACCCCCTCGCCAGTAACCTTCCTAATGAACTGCTCTCAGTTGCAAAAGAAATTGGGGGTGACAAAGAATCCAAAGCACTCGTAGGACAATTTTTCTAACCTTTGGCCACGTGGAATGCTATTTTTAAGGCTAATTTGCGTTGATGGAAAAACAGGAAAGACAATAAGACGCCTTAAATTATGCTTGCTAGACCTATTTTCAGCTGGGTTTGAGGTCAACTAAGTTAGTTTCGATCTTGTGAGAAATGGAGAAACATCAGCATCCTCCTTGCCAGTTGATAGCTTTGATCGGGTGGGACTGCTGTCCTCAGCTCAAGAAGTACTTCTGTTACGTGCTTCTGTACCTCTAATGTCTCCATGTGACTTGAGAAGTCACCCTGGGAGCAGCACTAATAATTTTCTTACTTCTCCATTCTGTGTTTATCCTAGGACAGAATGAGAAATGTAAATTTCAGGATGAGAAATGTAAAAGATTTGGTTTAGTTGTGGGCAAAAGAGTATATTAAATGGACTTTAATAGAGTTAGAATCAGGAAATAAACTTACTTATATCTTCAATCTCCACTATCAAAGAAGACATCTTGAACAGATTCCTTAATTCATCACTTTTTTCTTACATTCCCCCCAAAGAATAGTCTTTTTAGGTAATTACGGCTCACTATGGGGTTAAATAATCTATTCCAGTCTAATAAAACACTAACAGCATATCCAATCCAAAGCTCCTTCAATAACTTTGCAGGAGGTCTTCATGTGACATTGATAAGACAATTAATTGGGGTAATGAAAGAATTAGTGTATCCATTTGTTTATTTTTCTCATTTTCTTTTGTGTGTGTCCTAAAATATACATAATTTACCGGCATTTTAAATTCGTAATTCGTACAAAAATAAAATATATTAGGAGTGAGTGTAAGTTTTTAATTTTTATATTTGGCGTGCAAAAAGAAAAAGTTTGGAGTGGTCTGCAACAGATGAGGTCTTGAAGGAGACTGAGGCCAACTTCAGAAGGGTCAGTCAGGAGACCTCACGCTGTCCAGGAGAGAAATCCTTAACAAGGGAAGGAGCCTAGCTGTGGAGAAGTAGGAAGGCTTGTGAGACAGCCTAGAGTCAGAGGGTCTGAGTGGGTCACACTGGGGTGTGGGTCTCGGGTAGGAGGACAGGGCCCTGGCTGGAGCCATAGGCATGATGCTCCCTGGAGTTGTCTGATGGTAGAAGATGGTCTTAGCACAAGGTGGTCTTCTCTGTCTTACATCACTTTTACCTTCTTCTCTTAGCTCCTCTCCTGCCCCAGGTTAATGTCTGTGCTGCTGCCCCTCCTATGCTCCCCTACAAAGCCCTGAACCTTCTAGTGCCTTCTTATCCAGCTGGGAAATTTCTTCCATGTCTCATGGTCAGCTTGCCCAGAAGGAATTCTCAGAGCTGATTTGGCTTCTGTACTCCAATCTCTTCTTCCAGGGATGGTGTCAAAATATGAACAAGTGCAGCCTCATCTTTCAGGAAACCAACTTCTCTGCCATTTTCTACATCTGTCTGCTAAGACAGCCAGGCCTCTCATAATTTTTTTTTTCCTCATAGGCTCATGCAAATTGAGAGATGTGGCTGGGCATTTATCTCAGAGTCTTCTAACCATTATGAACGTTGCAAAGCCCAACATCACGCTGTCCTGTTAGACCATCGCTCCAGCCAGAACACACACAGGACATCTTCTTGATGGTGTAGCTGAATTCCATGTTGCTAACAGTCTTGCTCCAACCTGACTGAAGATTTTGATACCCAGGCAGAGAATAATAAGCAGGTCTGGGGGCAAAGATGATGAGCTCATGTGCAAATAGTTGGGTCTGGGATGTTGTGTGGATGTAGAGATGATAATGCCCAGTTATCTATAAATACACAGATCTGTTGTGTGGGAGAAAATTCAGAATAGAGGTGTTTCAGATTAGAGAATCTGGACATGGAAACCATAAGAAAAGAAGAATGTACAAATAACCAGGTAACCGTGGAGAAACAGCAGAAATAGCTGTTCCAGACTGGAGTCAGGAACTGTACAAGAGTAGTTAAGATTATCTCATCAAGCCAGCAAGGAAGCTATTAAAGACAACCAAGATATAACAAAATGCCTCTGGGGCTTCTATGGCTGAAGATGGGACAATCTGAGTAACTTAAAAAATAAAGACATCAATGGATTGAAACACAGCAACACATATAAATCCTACTAATTAGATGTATTATGTTTCTTTATATGTCTTTTATTTATTTTTAGGGTGCAGTTGTGTCCCATGACTTTTCATTCGGTGCCATAATTCATTAAAAATGGATGTGGTGTTTGTAAAGTGTCACCTGAATTGTAAATACCAATAGACAGCCCAGTTCTGCCTCCCTGGGGAGAGGAAAGGAAGATTTTGGCAAAACATCTTGGAAATAACTGACTTCTCTCATTGCCTTCATTTTGATGAGTTAATATGTGTTTATGCACATATCAAATTACACTTAAATAAATGGAAATTTAAAAGGAAGGGAAAAATGCTGCATAGCACACATTTTAAAGTTTTTTTCTTCCTGCTACACCCAGACCACTCGAAAGCTAGGAAGAGACACTTTGAGAACATGTGAGGCTAAAAATTGCCAGTTGATGTCATTATGGGACTTGAGCACTATAATTGCTCCCAGCACTGGGTCCTATACATAAACCAGTCCGTAACAAGGGTGGTGATGTGAACTGAATGTTCACAGAGTATGGGAGCTTGCACTGGAATTTTAGTTTCTATCTTCCAGGGAGCAGCTGTGGGGCCTCAGGTAAATCATAACATCTCTCTGTGTGACCAAGTCATCACCCACAGAGAGAAGGACAGGTTGGACTCCTCCATTTGAGGAGCTGTAAGTGAAATTCAGCAAAGTCTGTCTTGGAGGACTACATATGGACATGGACAATTCAGAGAGATAAGGCGACTTAGTGGGAAGGGTTGGAACCTGGCAATAACCAGCGTGATCTTGGAAAGTCGCTGTTCTCTGAGTTTTGATTTCATGAGCAAAATGGAGAGAGGAAAGAAAAACATACTTCACAGGGCGGTTGTGAGCATTGTGAGTGTACGGTCAACTCACGCATCCGTGCCAGAGGATGTTCTAAGTGGAGACCTCCAGGCGCTGGAGAGGCCGTTTCCATCTTTGAGGAGTTTAGAGTGAGAAATAAGATCCATAAATAAGCAAGCACAGTGAAGTATGATGAGTCTTTAAGTCAGCCTGGAAGAGTTTTAAGAGCTGGTGAAGCCTGATCTGATCCTTTAAGGGTATGTGTCAGGTGCCAAAGGGGAAACAAAAAATCCAGGTGTGAAAGTATATATACATAGTGCAAAATCATTCTGCAGAATCAATTTATTATTATTATAGTAGATGATGATGATGGTGTTCTTGCCTTTGAGGGCTGATAGCGCTATCGAGAATGGTGGTGGTGATTAACCTGGCAAATGCCACAAAAGCAGGGCCAGAACAGTAACTCTAAGCTCTTCACTGGAGGGCTGAGGAGTGTTAGGAGAATAATAAGGAAACAATGGGTAACATTTGTTGGGCGTCATGGAAAGCAACATCTTGGATGGATTTTCCCATGGAGTGTTCTTATAGGCAAGTCAATTTCCCAGCCTGAACCTCATTTGCCATTGAGGCTAAGCTGTGCTGCTGGAGTTGGGAAGACGGGAAGATGTAGACAAGATCCTGAACCCAAAGGAAGAAAAGAGAAAAGCTGAACTTTTTCTTTTCCTGGAAATAGTATAAAGAGGAAGCTAGGATGGAGGTAGAGTGAACAGGTCACAGGTGTTTAATTCATTTATATTTGATGTACTAATATTTACATTTATTTCTATCATCTAATTTTATGTTCCTTGATTGTCCTGAGTTTTCTGTGTTCCTTTTGCTCTTTTTTTTTGAGGGTGCTACTTTTTTTCTCGTTCTGCTTTTCCCCCCTCTAGTAGTTAGAAAGTTATATATTTTTATGCTTTTAGTCTACAGCAGAAGTTGTAACACTCACAATGAATATATCAAAGTCTGA
>CM053410.1:10376577-10398961 GCA_028644305.1 Xerus rutilus
TTCCCTGAGGGAATGTTCTAAGAGATGAAGACAGAGCCTTCAAGCTCTTAAAGCCCAGCCTTAGGGGTTTATACAGTACCACATCTGCCGTGTTGACTGATCAGAACTGGTCACAGGCCAGAGGATGGGAAATAGACTCCATCTCTCAGTGGAGAATGTGGCAAAAATGTGTGGCCACTTTTAACTAACCGAGTTTCTTTTTAATTTTTAGTAGTAGATGTACACAATACCTCTATTTTATTTATTTATGTGGTGCTGAAGATCAAACCCAGTGCCTCACACATACGAGGCAAGCACTCTACCACTGAGCTTACAATCCCAGCCCCCTAGCCAGGTTTCTTGATGACAGTTCCCTAATGGAAGGCATCTTTCTTCCAAAGCACTCTAGAATAGTGCATTTTAAATGTCAGTGTGCAAAGGAATTGTCTTGTGATCCTGTTAAAATGCAGGTCAGTAGGTCTGGTGTGAGGCATGAGTTTCTGCCTTTAGAACAGGCTCTCAGGGAACACAATAGAATCACCTGGGAGATTTCTCCTTCCCCCAGCCCACGGGTTTCTGGTCAGGTAGGTCTGGGGTGGGGTCCCACAGTTTGCACTTATGTAAGTTCCCAGGGGATTCTCATCTGTGGGTCCAAGGTTCATACTTCAAAAACTGCTGCTCTGGAAAAATGCTGTCTCTAAATCCTGAAAACGTCTGGAGAGAAGTGAAAGCAGCTGGGTGTTTTGGATAAGTGTTCCCCAAAGGACAACATGTTAAAAGTTTGATCACTGACCCATGGTGCTATCAGGAGATGGTAGAACCTTTAAGAGGTAGGGCCTACTAGGAGAAAGGTATATCCCTGGAGTGTGCTCTTAAAGGGAATATCAGGACCCCAGCTCCTTCCTCTTTCTGTTTCCCAGCTGCCATGAGGACAGAAGCTTTCTCTGACACATGCTTCTCACCTTGATGTGTGGCCTTGCCACAGGTTCAAAAGCAACAGGGCCAAATGACCTTGGGTTGCACCCTCCAAAGCTTTGAACCAAAACAAACCTTTCCTTGTTTTAAGCAGATTATCTCAGTTGTTTTGTTTTAGTAACAGAATGCTAATAGACTTGTAGAAACTGAGGCTCCAAAATGGAACAAACTTTGATTTCCACTGATTATACCTATAAGACACTACAACTAGAAATGATAAAATCAAGGTTGACAATTTACATGGGGAAAATATAACTGTCAGGTGGAAAATTAAAAAACAACTGAGCAAATATGAAGTGTATCCTCTGAAGTACTTTAAAAGTGGTATGTATACACCTGACACCGAAATTAAATTCTAAACAACTAGTCTTAAGATCTTCACTAACTTCATGTAAGTCCTCCTTGACTTCTTCATGTCAACTCAGCAAATATTTATTGATCTCTTACTTGGTACAAATCATTGTACTGGGGATGGGTATAGAAAGGAGTCCAGCCCAGCATTCTTTTACTACTGAACTTTATACTTTGGTAGGGAGTCAAGTGTGTTGGGTATTTACCATTGCAAGATATGCTAGGTAATGTAGAAATAAAGATGGGATCCATAGGATTTCTGGGGGACTCAGTGACTGGTAAGACCAGGGAAGAGGAATTACAAAAGTTCTTTTTGAGAAAGGTAATTTTAGAGGAGGTTTGGAGGACATGTAAGAGTTCATTAGAAGTGGGAGGATGTTAAAATTGGCAGAGAAAAACTGAGCAGGAGGATAAAGGCTGGGTTGAGAGGGCTATGAATGGTTTAGGAGAGTCAGCCACACATTGGGGACCTCTGGGAGAGAACTGTGGAGACTGCAGGGCCTCAAACACCAAGCAAGTGGTTTTTCTTCCATGTGGAAGATTCCAGCAGAACCATTAAAGAAGACTGAACAAGAGAGAGCATGATTCGAGCAGTGCTTTAGAATTCTGGCAACTCTGTGTAGGATAGATTTTGAGAGACGCTGTGTGGGAGAGTAGCCAACAGTTTACTGCAGTGGTCCAGATACAGACAAAATGGGGTCCTTGAACCCTACAGGGAGCCCAGTCTGATGAATGCAATGGCTTCTGTGGAGGTAGAAACAGCCCTTGGTGCAGGGGAGTAAAAGTATAACGAGAGTGGAAATAATGACTGCAAAGTGATTGCCAGGTTACAAAGTCAGAATGACTGTAGGAGGGCAGATGCATCATTGTTCCCATTTTTCAAATGAGTTGCCTGAACCTCAACAAGACCCAGTCAGGGGGCTGGGGTGGTGGCTCAGTGGTAGCGTGCTTGCCTAGCATGTGTGAGGCACTGGGTTCGATCCTCAGCACCACATATAAATAAATAAAAAATAAAGGTCCATCAACAACTAAAAAAAAAAAAAAATTAAAAAAAAAAAAAAGACCCAGTCAGTACCTGGCAGAGGCTGGCCCCAGCCCCTTCACTCTGTGGAGAAAGTGCCCTAGGATGAGCACACATGCACTGTCCCATCAACTATCTGAGGAGCTAAGCTGGGTGTCAGCACCTCTTCCTCACAGCCAGTGGGGACCCTTAATCCATCCTCAGAAGCCACCCACAAAATAGACAGAAATGCATCCCTTCAATTTGCTGTTTTTTCCACCATTTTGAATACAATTCTATGCAGGGAAGACGTAGCGACGAGGCAGCTTGTAGCATTGACCTAATTTGGAGGTGTCCCAGGTGGTTGATGCTTCCCTCCCCCTTCAGGACTCTCCTTTCTCTGAGCTCTACTTCATTCTCTCTTCCAGGTCTGGGTCTCTGCTCTGGAGGCATCTGCCTGCTCTGGTTCACTGGGATCCTCCAGTTAGCTCTGTTTCTGGAACTCCAGGCCACACCAGTTGGTGAGCCTGTGAACCAGGAAGGGCCATGGCAGCGCCACCTAGTGGCTTCTAGGCAGGTGGCGGTGCAAACCCTCCCCAGGGCAAGAAGACTACCCCCTGGAGGTGCAGGACCCCTTAAAACACAGGTTCTTCTTTTGTGACAATTTTTAAAATGTCTTTAAAAAATACAGTTTTTTAAAAGAGTAATTTTAGTTTCATAGTAAAATTGAGAGAAAAGTTGAGTTCCCGAATCATGCCTAGCCACCCCCCTTGGCATTCCACAGCATAGTGGTATATTTGCTACAATGGATGAACTTACGTCAAGCCAAAGTCCAAGATTTACCTTAGGGACCTGCTTGCTGTTGGACATCCTATGGGTTTAGACAGATGCATAATGACATTCATCCACCACTGTAGTACTGTACAGAATAATATCACTGCCCCCCAATTCTCTGAGCTCCGCCTGTTCATCCTTGCCATTCTCCAGCCCCTTGATTATTGTACTGTGTTCAGTACTGTGCCTTTTCCAGAATGTGCTATATTTGGAATCATACAGCATGTGGCTTCTTTCATTTAGTAATATGCATTTGTTTCTTCCTGATAGCAATTTCTTTTTTAGCACTGAATCATATTCCATTATTGGTATGTTCCACAGTTTATTTATCCACTCACCTACTGCAGAACATCTTGGTGACTTCCATATTTTGCTAATTAGGAATATAGCTTCTATAAACATCCAGGAGCAGGTTTTTGTGTGGATGTAAGCTCTCAACTCATTTGGGTGAGTACCAAGAAGCGTGAGTGCTGGATCATATGGTAGGAGTATATGTTTAATTTTGTAAGAAATCACAGAGCTGCCCCTCAAAGTAGCATTCTCTAGCAGTGAATGAGCATTCCCGTTGCTCCACATCCTCACCAGCATTTGCTGTTGTCAGTGTCCTGAATTGTGGCCATCCTGGTAGGTGTGCAGTGACCTTTGTGCTGATTTTTTGAAGCATCATTTTAAACCATAAAAATACAGAGTGCCAGGCATGGGGGCACACGCCCATAATCCCAGCAACTCAGAAGGCTGAGGCAGGAGGGTCTCAAGTTCAAAGCCAGCCTCAGCAATTAATGAGGCCCTAAGTGACTTAGCAAGACCCTGTCTCAAAATAAAATGTAAAAAGAGCTGGGAGCGTGACTCAGTGGTTAAGCATCCCTGGGTTAAATCCCCAGTACCAAACCAAATCAAACCAAGCCAAACCAACCAACAAGCCAACCAAACAAACAAACAAAACCAGAATTCCTTCCGCCCTCCACCCACTGTTCATGTTATTGTAGAGAAGGAAGACCTGAGTAGAGCTTTTCAAGAAGGAAGTTACCCACCTGGGGAAGGTACTGATACTTTGTGGCAAGCAAGGAAATACAATTTCTGCTTAGAACTGTGAACTGAAGATAAGAGTCCCTATTCCATCCTTACAATTTGTGGAAACATGGAAGCTGTAATTTTTCTGAACAACATTGTTCAAAATCACACTCTACGTGCAGCATCTATCATGGGAGCTTCCAGGACAGGGAGACAGAAGACAGAGGATACTGCCTTTGTCCTGCTAGTGCCCTCTGCTGCAGTGAAGTTGCAGTGTTCATGCCTGCTGGTCCTGCTTGTGGCCACCACTGCCCTGCCCTAGTACAGCCTGGTACAGCCTCCTCCCTCCCCTCACGGTCGAACTCCCCCAAACCCATCTACTCTGTAGACCACAATCAGCTTTTCCGGCAGCACATCTGCTTAACATCGGTTTCCTTCTCTGTTCCTCTTTTGCTGTCTGGTAAAGCTTATTCAGCCCGAAATGTGCAAGCAGTGTATCATCTGTTACGTAAAGCCTTGCCCCACTGCCTGAGAGCAGCGGCACTGCCATGGCACTCAAGTCCCCTGTCATCATAGACCATGGTGTTGGCAAACCACTTCAAGAAAAGGAAAAGAAAAAAAAAAAAAAAGCCAAACAACATCCAAACCAAATCAATAACAAAACCCTGATTTGCAAGGTCCGACAATTTCTATGGTGTAAACATTCTCGCTGTGGTTGATTTCAAGCAACCTAATGTGACATTTCTGAACTCAGAGTTGGGGGAAAAAGTGCTTAATGTTGTTCTTGTGAGCTAGTATGAGCCAGTTCTAGCACACCACTGGCATTGATAAACCTGGGATTCTCATAGTTTTATGTAGACCCTGCACACACCTAGGAGAGGGAGACTCACGTCTTACTCATCTTTGGTGACTAGTGCCTAGTCCTATGTTTGGCATACAGCAAGCACTCAATATATATTTGTTTCCTAGTGTCTATTACATGAATGACAGGGTGGGTGCTACATCTCTCCATGGACCAGCTTGCTGGCTGACTCTTTGGGGGTGGATAATTGTGACTGTCCTATACCAATCATTATGCAGAGAGGGCACACTAAGGAAAGCCATATTACCCAACTCCAAGAAATGTAAGTAAACATACATGGCTGTCTTTCTTTTTCTTTCTTCTGGGAGCAGGGGCAGGGGTCTGAGGTCTTCTCTGTCAAGATGTTTCTGTTCCTCTGCTTGTTTGCTTCTTGGGGTCTAAGATTGACAGTACATCTAAAGTGCAGCTACATCAGACGTGATGGCAGGGGGGTGTCCCATTGGCACAGGGAAAGCTTACACAAGAGAATGTGATGACCCCTCCCTGCAAAACTCAGGTGCCCAAAACATATGAGGCCAGAGTTAAGTCGTCACTGTTTGTATGGTGTATGACGTGGTCACCCTGGCGTGCAGCTGAAAGTGATGGTTTTTGATTTAAAGAGCGTGAAGTAGTATGTGCACAACGTGCCAGTGTCTGTGGGAACGAGAAGGAGGGAAACCAGACCTGAGTCCCACAGAACCATGGCACACCTGCAGCTCCTTTCTCCCCGCCCTTCCTTCACCTCTTTCAATTCCTGTTTGGTTTTGGCCCAATGTTTTGGGTCATGACTAAGGTTTCATGGTCTCTGGCAGCCCACAAGACTTCAAAACAAGAAGATGTTTCCCACTGTGCTGATGGCTTGGCTGAAGCTACGTGGGGATGACAGACTGGCATCTCACGGCTGCTTTTTTTGCTTCCAGAGCATTTAGACTGGAGGACTTAGTCAAAGTTGGTCACTTAGGGCAAGGGCTGGTTTGGACATGGTGCAGAGGGTAAAGCTGGGCATTTGAAGAAGTAGGAACGAGACTGAAGTCTGGCTGTTGCAACTGGTCATCCTTTCAACATGAACTTGACAGTAATTGAAACAGTCTTTGCCTCAGTAGCCTTTTTACCTGGAGCTCCTTTATCTCCATCTCTGTCAATATATTTCCCTCCCTTGCTTCAGTCTCTCCATATTTCAAGAATTTAGTTTTCTCAAGATGTCCCCATTAAATTTTTCTGGATTTTGTATTAGTCATCTACATGTCAGTATGAACTTAACAATATGCCACCACCACTGTGATACTGCACTTAAAATATCCAGCAGAGGAACTTTCTCAGGTGCAAGAAGATAAAAAGCAGCCACTTTTAGGTTCTCGCATCCTGCTCCTACATAAACACAGGCATAAGAAGGAAATAATTTGAGATGACTGCACGAAACTCCTTTTTCCTTTTACATATAGTAAGACTATATTGTTCTCTCATTTCTGTTGTCCATAGCTCAAAGACACTGACATCTCCTCTCTTTAAAATTTGAGAGTCTGAGGATGAGGAAGTTGACATATCAGCTTAGAAGTCTCTGCAAGTAGCACCAAGGTTTCTAAAAATGTGCTGTGTTATATAATCCAGGAGAAGGCATGGAAAAGTACCAGCTGGAAGCTTTCCTGCCTCTGACTCACTCGGGCAAGAGTACTTGAATTAAGACACATCTCAGGGAAGCCTAACAAAACCCATTCATTCTCAAGGGCTTCATGTTCACTGTGGGAGAGTTGAAACGTAACCCTGGGACTGAGCTTGCCTGGGCACAGTTGTGAAAGTTTGCAGAGTTTGTTCGTATGCCCATCAGGGCCAGCTTCCAGAGGCTCCTAGTCTTTTTCAGATGTCTGATGCCAGTCCACTGTCTCTACGGCACCACACCCCTGCCGGGAAGGGCCTCTGAGAGCCCAAACTGGCTTCCTCTCCTCAACACATGACTTCTCTGTCCTGTGGCCTCAGACCCTGCTCTGGGTTGCGAAGTGTCGTCATTAATCAAACAGTTAGATTCTTACCATTTTGTCAGCTAACCAAATAGGACACTGTTTACAAAATAGCATAATGTCTTAACTTAAAATAGTGCCTGGCTATTTACATGGTGACAAAATTGGGCATCCTATTACAAATGATGATCCTGGCCTTAGAAGGAGACGTTTTGGGCCATTGGAACCTTTCTGATGTAAGATCCCTTTTGATTTAAGATAGCTGTCTTCTTTATAAAGAGATTAATGGGGGCTGGGATTGTAGCTCAGTGGTAGAGCGCTTGCCTCGCATGCGTGAGGCCCTGGGTTCGATCCTCAGCCCCACATACAAAGCAATAAAATAAAGACATTGTGTCCATCTACAACTAAAAAAATATTAAAAAAAAAAAAAAAAAAAAAGAGATTAATGGAGGAGCTCATCAGATGCATATGCAAGTTCTTCTCTTCTTGTTTAGCCCTTTAACTGCTCCGGGAGTTGGAAGAAAATCTATTTGATATTTCTGAACTCATGTCTCTGAAGGAACTAGTTTCATATTGTATCTCTATTCCAGGAGGAGCTAAGGAAATGTTGAGCCTGGAGAACACTGAGAGCTGGGCTCAGGGCTCATGGAGGCCTTAAGGTCCCCAGAGTTCCTATAATGCCATGATTTATGGGGAGGGAGTGCACCGGACATTCAATAATGCTATGCAGGAATCTCCTGCTTTACATCACAAGACGCAGAGAGGGAACCACTGTGTGAATTTGGAGTCTAAGTAAGATGCAACTTTTCCCAGCAAAAGAAATTAGAGAATTGCCTCTCATCCCTGGTTCTGATGCTCTGGCTGTGAGGATGGAAACCAGGGCTCTTCGATGGGAGTGGGGAGCAGAGCTGTGGTTCTTGGCTCTGTGGGGGCTTTGATTTTCCATGTAGGGAGTGAGCTAGCATGTATTGATGGCCTTGCACATGCTAGATGCAGCAGGAGCAGATTGAGACAGTTTTTCCATTCAAGGAGCTTCCACTTTGTCGGGGAGCTGGCAAAATCTCTGACATGCAAGCTTGTCTGAGACCAGAACGCTGAGAAAGAGAGCCAAGAAAAAAGAAAGAGGTAGAACTCTTGCCCTCGATTTTCTTAGAGAACGTAGGTATCCAAACTTTCAGCAATGGTGTGAGGCATCTTCTTTGCCCTGGGAGCCACCCTGAGAGCATCTGAGATGCTCAGATCATCCTTGGGCGGCTCTTGGGTTGCAGAACACCTGCTTCACTCTCAGGGAGTTGTTATGTTTCCAATGGAGCTAAATATTTAATGAATGGTGCCTGGGAAACCCTGGCCATGCTGACTAAGCACGCCTGGTTACTTGTGCCCTTGTTTGCTACCTGCTCACCAGACAGATCAAATCAGAATTTCTAGCGTGCAGGTATGTGTCTTTTAAAGCTCCCTGGAGATTCCAGTGCAAATGGGGTTTGATGAAGCACCCATTCTCTGTGGACAGGAGAACAGGTCAGGAGTCTGGCGGGATTATCCCTTATGTCCTTAGAGATGTTATTAAGCTGCTCACTGGCTTTACCGCCTCTCCATTCTGGGCCAATTTGTCACATTGTCACATGTGTGTTTCACCAACTCCCTACATCCCTCTCAAGTGGTAGAAAAAGGAGACAAAGTCCCTCTAGAGCTTTCCATTGGGAAGTCAGGTGGAAAGCTTTCCATACCTCAGTTATGGCTTTTACCCTGGCATGGTCACAGGTGGTAACTTATTTTCCATTGAGCCATGCCCACCATTTTTATGACATCATTAATCTATATAAAAAGAGCGTGTAAAACGAATATTTACAGGGCCTATTGATGAATGGGTTACCTGAGTCAGTACACCTTTATTTGAGAGGGTGCATTGTCTATAGGTTCACATGAGACTCTATGACTAATTTCTGCTGTTGCCTTTGGCAAAGATGTCAATTTATGTTCAGGGAAATCCCCGTAGTTCTATAGAATAGAATTTCAGAGCTGGAAGAGAGCAAAGAGGTCACATGGTCTGCTCTTTCATTTTAGGTATTTAGTAAATACCTCTGGTAGAGAGGAAGTGGTGAGACCCCCAACTCAGGTTTTCTGCTTTCCAGGCCAGTGACATTTCCACTGTAATAAGGATCACTCTGCATTTCAATTGTTAGCCATCACACCCTAATCCACTTTGTACACACTGGGTTTTGGTACTTGGCCAATCCTCACGTGATTTCTGGCCCCAAAGTTACCCCTAATCCCTGCCCTTTATCTGGTGCTCCTCACTTGACTTGCACAGATAATTGCAAGCTCGTGAGTGAAGGATTTTGGAAATATTTCTCAGCCTAGAACCCTGGAATCCCATCTATTATAAATACAGTAGAAGGAAGCACCTAAAATAAGAATACAGCTAAGCATTCACCATAAAGGCTCTTAGTAGAACGAATGTGCTACAGTTAAGAAAAGTAAAAGTGTATGTGTCACTTTCTATAGAGTTATGCACACATGCACACACAGACACACCACACACACACACAAATACCTTGTGCATCATGAGAACTTCACAATTTCTAATGGGACTCCAAAGCTTTCTGTGATTTCTATTACTTTTATAGTATCAATTTTACATCTTAGCTGGGTGCGGTGGCTCACGCTTGTAATCCCAGCACTTTGGGAGGCTGAGACAGGAGGATCATGAGTTCAAAGCCAGCCTCAGCAACGGCGAGGCACTAAGCAACTCAGTGAGACCCTGTCTCTACATAAAACACAAAATAGGGCTGGGGATGTGGCTAAGTGGTTGAGTACCCCTGAGTTCAATCCCTGGTACCAAAAAAAAATTTTTTTACATCTTACATCATCTACAGAGATAAAATTTTTACATCTTACATCATCTACAGAAAGTCCTTTCCTATTTACCTGTTAGGAAATCTAAGCTCTATCCACAGTTAGAATCCCTTTCTTCTTGGATGAGTCATTCAGAGCTAATTCCATATTTAGTATTTTCTAAAATACATCCAGGTAAACAGCATGGCAGTTACCAAACACCAGGTCCACATTTTCTAAAGGAGATTTCTAAAGGTTGCCAATGGGCTTGCCCCTGTCAGGTGAGCACCGTGACCTCACCCACGACTCCTGCAGGTGGATGAGCTTCCCTTCTCTGCTCTTTATGTAGCACACGCCACGTCCCGCCTGAGCCTGCCAGTCCATTCAGCCTGGGGTTTGTTCTGTCTTGTCTTTTTTGATCTTTGATTCTCCCTTTTTATTTGTTAGGTTTTTCATATAATGGGCTACTGGGTAGAGCAGGCAGAACATTTGCAGGTGTTTTAAGATGAATTCTCTGTTTGCATACTTTAAAAAAAATGTAAAAAATATAATTGATTGACACAACGGCATTTTTAAAATATCAGCACGATTAAAAAAATAGCTGGTCACACCTCATTTTTTTCTGCAAGAAAATTTAGCATAAAATCTGTGATAATTATACAATGAAATACAGTGTTCTATTCTCAAAATTATGAGATCAATTTTTAAAGATTTTGTGAGTGAAACCATGTGTTGTCTTCCTGTGCCCGACTTATTTCAGTTAGCATAATATCCTCCAAGTCCATTCATGTTGTCACAAATGACAGAATTTCATTTTTTAAGAAAAAAGAAAAAAACCTAAAACAAAAAATAGAACTACCATAGAACCAGCCATCCCATTACAGGGTATATCCCAAAGGAAATGAAATCAACATGTCAGAAAGACACCTGCATCAACATTGGCTTGTAGGTAAAAGATTCAATGTAACTTTCTGGAGCAAAATAGTAGTTCTTGAGCATAATTTATAAGCCAAGCTTGAATATGAAGTAAAATTAAAAACAGGCCTAATTTTATCCTATATAAGAAAAAAAAAATAACCTCAGCCATTTTCTTGAGAATGGAGTTTTCCATTTAGTGGAATTTTTTTTTTTTGACTAAGAGTTAAACAGAAGAGTAATGGGAAGTTATTGTGTACAGTCTAGAACTTCAGTTATGTAAGATGAAAAGAATTCTGGAGGTAGATGACAGTGATGTTTTACACTGAATATTTTATGTTTTGTGTATTTTACCACAGTTTTACAAAAACAGAGTATGTGGAAACTTCTTTATGAGAACTTTTTTGTCTGAGCTTTGACCTTGTAGATATAGGGTATTAAATATAATTGTACATTTTTTAAAAGGGGTACCTACACTCAAATATTTATCACAGCACTAGTCACAATAGCTAGGATGTAGAATCAACCTAATTGTCCATGAAGGGATGAATGGGTAGAGAAAAGGCAAATCTCTATATATTGTGTGTACATTTTTGAGGGATGGCTCAACATCAAAGTCCTCCTGCAGGGTCCAGTAGGCGGCACTCAGCCTGCTTTATAGACAGATAACTTGATAGCAGAAAGTAGACTGCCATGGTACTGTGGGGGTAGCCAGTTCAGGTGGTGGGACTTCTAGTCTATAATCACATGGCTTCAGGAGTCATTGGAATGACAAAGAACTTGGTAGACCATTATGACAGCCAAGCCCTCTGTGGCTTTGTTAGAATGGTCTACCCTCTGTCTGCAAGAAGTGGTAAGCGCTATGCCCCTCAACTGGAACATCAGGAACTCTGGAGTTTTGAAAGGTGGAGAAATAACCTTTGAAAGTACAGCATTTTCTTACTTAGTCATGGTAAAATAGAATCACAGGATGTTAGCACTGCAGGAACCTGACTCAACACCCCGATTATTCTATGGAGAGAACACTGAGAACTTTTAGAAGTTGGCTGATCCACCCAATGTCACACAGATTGGTAGTACCTGTGCAGGAACTAGGAGACAATTATCCTGGCTTTCAGTCTAACTTTGCCCATGACATGCATGGCCTCCCTTATAGCCAAATCCTAATGCAAGTTTGTGCAATGAAGCACATTGAACTTTACATGTCATTGCCCTGGCTGTGTACTTTCAAGTATTCCAAGGAAAAAAGCATTATAAAGCTTTTGTAAACATCCCCTGTGTTAGTCAGCTTCCTAATATAGCAAATACCCGAGATAATCAGCTTATAAAGAGAGAAAGGTTTATTGTGGCTCACAGTTTTGGAGGTTTTGGTCCATGGCCAACTATCCTGTGGTTTTGGGGCCAGTACTGAGGCAGCACATCATGGTGGAGTGTGTGGTGGAGGAAGCCCTCACCTCATGACTGGAAATGAAAGAGAGAAAGAGGAAGAGACCAGAGTCCTGCAGTTCCTTCCAGGGCATGTCCCCAGTGACCTAAGATCTCCCACTAGGCCCCACCTTTTAAAGGCTCTACCACTTCCCATCAGTGCTGTGGACTGGGGAGCAGGCCTTTAACACACGGGCCTTTGGAGGACATTCCCCAACAAGAATGCAACGCGGTGGAGCAGGGCTGGGCAATTGCCTGCTTTTGACATAATCCTTGTGCTTTGATTGTAGTGATCATATTTTCCTGGTACCATAATTGGGGCACAGAGTTGGAGAGTACTTTGCCTCTGAACAGGATAAACAGTCTTGGGATATGGAAATGTTGAAGTAAGGGATGTTTTCCTGATTGATGGGGGAAGCTGTAATAAGACTACTTGAGACTGGAATGCATGAAGCAATAATAAACTTCAACTTGAGCTGATTTTGGATGTGATTATAGGTGGCACTGGGAGGTGAGGAGGTAAGAGGAGGGTGAAAATAACTCAGGATAAATTTTGAGTTAGGCATTTTTTAAAATTCTGAGTCCAAGAGAATAGACATTTATTATTTAAAAAGCCTTTGTGTTGAGAGCATATTTCTTTTTTTAAAAAATAATTTTTAGTTGTTAATGGACCTTAGTTTAATTTATTTATTTGTGGTGCTGAGAATTGAACGCAGTGCCTCACACATGCTGGGCAAGCGCTCTACCGCTGAGCTACAATCCCAGCCCCGAGCATATTTCTTGAGTTAGGCTTTTTTTCTTTTCTTTTTTAATTCTAAGTACATACAACTCAGACCACAAAGGGCTCTGGGCCAGATGTATGCATATGCCTCCCCACCCTCACTTGGTCCCACCTGCCTGCCACCCCAGAGCCCTCAGTTGTGGGAACTTAGCAGTTCTGCCTCCTAATCTCCACTAGCAACCTGATGGTTTCCGTGGTGGTCTTGGTTACTCCCATCATATCCAGACTCAGAGGAGGTGCCCCACTGTGAGGTGTGGGATCTGGGCTCCCAGATGCCACCTGAAGGCCCTGGGGACTCAACCTAGAATTACTGGCAAATTAATATACCATGGAGTGAAAACAGCCCGAAGCTATGGGACTGGGCTCAGTGCTCCATGAAGTGAGCTTTGGCCAGTGACACAGGAGATGCGGAGCACTTTAAACTCCTGTGCCTTCTCTCCCCACCGGTCCCCTGCCATCCTAGAACTGCTCCAGGTGTAGTAACACTGTTCAACCTTCCCTAATATGTCTCATACAACTGAACTGTGCTTTCTTTTGAGGCTGCAGACAGCTGGGTAGCAGGAGTTACGTATTTGCTTTTCCCCATTCCTGTGTTTCCTTCTCCCCGTGGGTCTCGCTGCCTGCGGAGCGCACCCACCTCCCATAAGGTATTAGCACTTGGGATTCACCTCAGGGTTTATTTACTCAGGAGCACAGGCTGCATGAGGGTTAGTTGTGGAATTTCACAAGGTTTCTGAGTAAAACTAGGAAGCTATGCATGTACCACACCTGATTTCTTTTTCGATTGGAACCTGCCTATGGACATCCAAATGGCCCTGGGAAATGAGCCTTGGCTTTCTTTACAGCAGCACTGTGTCTTGATGGTGGCTCACATTCATGAAGAAGCTACTGTGCATGACAGATTCTCCCAAGTGTCTCAGTCACCCCATCCCAGGAACAGCTCTCTGAGCAGATCATCATTCTCTCCTCTTTACGAACGGGAGACAGAAGGGTGCACAGGTTAAGTGATTTGCTTCAGTCACATCACCAGTGTGGCTGGGCTGGAATTCAAGCCCAAGTGATCTGTCTCTAGGAGTCACAGTCCTCCTCCTCAGGGTGCTCCCTGGCTGCCTGTTATGCATTCCAGTATGTCTTGAACTGACTGAGGTTTGGCCAAAAGACTCAGCTCCATCCTTCACTGATGGAGGATAGCATCCTTCTTGTGAGGAGATACAGCAGTAGCTCCCATGTGGCAAATACACCCAGCCAGTTCCTGGTACTTAGGCCAGGTGAGCAGTTACAACTGTACCTACTATGATTCTATTTAGAGGGTCCTGTCAGAGTAAATTGTCATATTCAAGTCTAATGTTATGGATACAGACTTGTTGGGTGGCCCCTAAATGGGTGATGACATACAGGGTCCCTAGTCATGATGCTGAGAGGACAGGTATCTCTACTTGCCCTTCCGTCTCAGGTGTACCTGCTGGGCTTCCTCACAGGGCAACAGGCACATGACTGATTTCTCCTCTCCCCAAAACACTCTCTCGGGTCTGGCATCGCAGGACTGGATCAGCACCTGCTCCTGTGGAGGTGGAGAGCAAGGGAGACAGTGGAAATGCTACTTTTGTCCTGTCATTAAAAAGACGATCTTCTCCACACTTGAAATATCCAGCATGGACTCCCACCAGGGAACACGAGTCAGCTCTCGGGGACCTCATTCACCATTCATCTGGCCTATATTTGGTGGCCTCTTATGCCCCAGGCACTCAGTCTGCTGCTAAGGATCAACAGGGAGTGAAACCAGATGGGCCTCGGCACCCCTGCAGCTGGGGGCCAAGAGGGGCAGGTGGATAGTGATGAACAGTCTGGAAGCCTGTCGCTCACGTGGATGGCTTCTAAGGTCTCTTGTGGCTCTCTGAAATGAAACGTTCTCTCTAGTCTCTGAATCTCTTAACTCATAAAGAAGACCATCACTAACTCTTGGCATCCAAGGACCCAAATTAACGGGAATTTGCCTGACCTGCTGGGAGTGTCCTTGACCAGGCTTTGGTCCACAGAAACACCCAAAGCAGAGGTCTCTCTGGAGGTCCCTTTCTCACTCACTTCCTCCCCTCAATAGCTGCCTCCCTTGCCTGGCTGTTTTTGGAGAGGAGTCGTGGAATATTCAGCGACTGGTACTTGCTCCTCTATGGGTGCTTCTGCTCAGCCTGTCGCTGGCCTGTGCTGAATGTAGTTTCCTTTGACTTCCATCCTGGCCTCTTCTCTGCCCTGTCAGCCATCAGCCTGGTGCTGTCTGGTCCTTGCCTCATGGGGGCTCGATGCTGAGCCCAACAGCCACAGTCCTACACAAGGGTTGAGCGGGCTTTTTAGCCAGAGGTGTTCCTGCTACCTTCACTTTCAGCCTCATCTACTGAGGTACTTACCAGGCCACGGGGGTGGAAAGTATGGTCAGGCTGGAGGCTCATTTGTTTACCCAGAATGAACTGGGTGCCTTCTTCAGCCAGGTCCTGGCTAGAGGTCAAGATGCTACAGATGCAGTGTGGAACTTCCTGTTTCACTAGGCAAAAGGGGAAAGTGGAGAGGATCCTGTGGGGCACACCCAAACACACACACACACACACACACACACACACACACACATACACACACATACACACATACATGTATGAACGCCCAAAGGAAAAACAGGATTAAAGGATTAGAGATTTAGGGAAATAGAAATTTTAATATAGAGTGAAAAAAATTTGAGGTGGTAAGAACTAGAAAAGATTAAGCGGGAACTCAAGGGTCCTAACATAATATAAGGGAAACTTATTAAAAGAAAACTACTCAATTTCAACTTTGTGAAAGATGGAAAAGGAAATTTCGACTGGACAAAAGCGTCACATCTGGATTGTGTGACTGAATATTTTCAGTTTAAATTTTTATCAAAGGCACACGTGTACTAAATTTAAACTGTCACCTAGTTATACAAGGCTCAGGATTAGGCAGCATTTCTCCTCCAGAGGTAGCCACTTTGACTGTGTTTATCATCATTGATGCTTCTCTTTGTTTTGGTCTTTGACCCTGTTGTTTACTGCCCTCCATGGGAATGGAGGCTTCTGATTCCTTCCACCATCTTCCCCGGCTGTTCACAGCTTTCCAATCCCTTAGCCTTCCCAGTTGTGACCAAGTTTTAGTACTGACTTCAGTATAATTATGTAAAAGATATTCAAAGCTGAGTCATGTCATCTACTGCATTGCTTATTGATTCCCAAATAATAAATCACCCCATCATTGAGCAGCTTAGGACAATTAGCATTTATCATCTCCCTGTGCTGTGGTCAGGAGTCTAAGTGTGGCTTAGCTGGGATCTCCAGATCTGGGTCTCTTGAAAAGCTATCATTAAGGCTGCAGGCCCAGGGCTGCAGGTCCTCAGGATCAGCCCCGGAGGAAGAATCCATTTCAGGCTCACTAATGTGGCTGTAGGCAGTCTTGGATCCCTGCTGACTGTTGGCCAGAGATACCAACTCTTTGCCATGGGCCTTCCCATAGGACAGTGCATAGCATGACGGCTGTTTTGAGTGAGGGAAGGAGAGAACAAAATGGAAGTTAGTGTTTTTGTTATCTAATCTCAGAAGCGACATTCTTTCACTTTTTCCAATAGTAGTCTCCTCTTATCTGTGGGGAATACATCCTGAAACCCCTGGAGGAACTTGAACCAAACCCTGTATATATGGTACTTTTTTCCTACTCATCCACACTGACATGGTTTGGATCTGGAATGTCCTGGAAAGATCCACGTGATCAAGGTTTGGTCTTCAGCATGGTGCTATTGGAAGATGGTGAGATCTTTAAGAGGTGGGACCTAGTGAGAGGTATTAGGCCATTGGGGCTGTGTCCTCAAACAGAATGGTGGGACTCTAGCCCCTTCCCTTCTCTCCCTTTCTGATCCTGGCTATAAGGTAAGTGACTTTGCCCTACTGTGCGCTTCCAAGGGATTTGCTGCCTCACCTCAGGTCCAAGGCCACAGAGAGCATCATCACTGACTGGAAGCTCTGAAATCATGAGCCAAAATAAAACTTTTCTCTGCATTAGTTGATTAATCTCAGGTATGTGCTATAGTAATGAAAACCTGGTAACATATACTTAGGATAAAGCTGAATTTATAAATTAGGCACTGGAAAAAATTAGCCATAACTAATAATAAAATAGAAAAATTTAATACGATATATTGTAACAAAATTATGTGAATGTAGTCTCTCTTCTCTCTCTCAAAATTGTACTATATTCACCCTTCTTCTTGTGATGATGAGACGTTTCTATACCTGCAGGATGAGATGAGATTAAGTGAATGGCACAGATATTGTGACATAGTGTTAGACCACTATGTATCTTCTGGCAATATGTCAGAAGGGGGATCATTTGTTTGGGGTGACAAACCATGACAATATTGGATGAGTAGCATTTATAGCATGGACATGCTAGACAAAGGGATGATTTAAATTCACTGCAGGACAGACTGGGATGGTTTAAAATTTCATCAAACTAAATCAGAACAGCAAATAACTTAAAACTATATTTAAAATTTTTTTTAGTTGTAGACGTAAACTTTTAGTTTATTTATCTATCTATTTATTTATTGATTGATTTATTTATTTATATGTGGTGCTGAGGATCAAACCCAATGCCTCACATGTACTAGGTGAGCACTCTATCACTGAGCCACAACCCCAGTCCATCCATTTAATATATCTGAACCATGGTTGACTGTGGGTAATAAACAGTAGAAAGCAAAACCATGGATCAGAGGGACTTCTATATTAAGGAGAGAGAGTTTGTAGGGCTGTCTGTTGAGGCATAACAATATTACCACAAATTTAGCAACTTGAAACAACACGTTATAATCTCCTAGTTTGTTGTGACTTCTGTTTAGGATCTTGCAAAACTACAATGAAGGTGTTGGTTTGAGCTGCAGACTCATCTAAGGCTTGCCTGGGGAAGGATCCATGTCCAGGCTCACTCAGGAATTCATGCCCTTGCGGCTCTCCAACAGACAGAGAGCCCTGCCAGTTCACCAACTGCCATCAGCTCTGGAGGATGTCCACAATTCTTTGTCATGTGGGGCTTCCTGTCATGGTCACTTGCTTCCTCAAAGTCAGCAAAGTAGGGGTGGTGGGATGGGAACTGACTCCAGCAAGATGGGTGCCACGATCTCATGTAACGTGACCACACATTCTATCATCTTGTCATATTCCACTGGTCAGAAGCCAGTCACAGGGTCTTGACCACACTCAAGGGAATAGGTAACCCAGAGATATGAATTTCAGTAGGTGGGAGTTGTTGTCTGCAATACTTCTTCTGTTGAGGTTATTTTGGATGTGTAGAGTGGTAAAAAAAAAAAAAAAAAAAAAAGCATAGAGAGCTCACATATACCCTTCCCTTAATGTTAAATTTTATGCATTTTTTCTTTGGGCCATGACCTTTTTTTTCCCCTTTCTGAAATTAAACCAAGCCTGAGGGACCTAGAATGTAGGTCAATGGTGGAACACTTGCCCAGCATGTACAAGGCCCTGGGTTGGATCTCTAGCACTGCAAAGCAAAGCAAAGCAAAGCAAAGCAAAGCAAAACCAAAAAATCCCCAATACCCACCAAGCTTGATATTTCATTTTCTTGGTTTTCTATATACTGGTCACCAGTAAAAATCCAAATGCTCTGTTTTACCTGTCTTTGAATATACACCTGTCTTTTGAGAAAGTAGGAAGAACTAGCAGGCTAGCTATTGGTGAGTGGGGAAAAGATGGACTTTCAACAAACCCTCTCTGTAGGTTAGCCCTTCTTTTATCCCCATTTGTATCTAGATGTATGAAATTTCTGAGCCTCTGAGAGAATCTGCCTGTTTTGTTCTAGGCTTTTTCTTCCTTTGACTCGGTCTTTACCATCTCCTTTTTCTGATTGCTGTCTTCCAAAATGTTGCAATTGTAGTTTCTACTGTCTTTCCTACTCTTGAGGGTTTATTCTTTAAGAAAACATAATTTTGATATTGTTTAAGTGTTTTTTTGGGGGGGAGGATTTAGGTATGAAAATAGGTACATATGTTAAATCCACCATCTTTATCCAAATTTCTGCCAATGGCATTAAATGATTCATCTTTTCCCCACAAAATAGAAACACCACCTTTTTCTTTGCATTTCTTTTCTTTTCTTTTTTGGCACCAGGGATTAAACTCGGGGCTAACCGACCACTGAGCCACATCCCCAGCCCTATTTTGTGTTTTATGTAGAGACAGGGTCTCACTGAGTTGCTTAGCACCTCGCCGTTGCTGAGGCTGGTTTTGAACTTGCGATTCTCCTGTCTCAGACTCCCAAAGTGCTTTCATTGCAGGCATGTGCCACCGCATCCGGCTCACCACCTTTTTCATATATTAAATTCTTACACACATGAGCTCTAGGTTTTGGATTCTTTGTCTTAGTCTACCTTGTCCAGATCATGTTGATTGTATTCTAGTAGCTTTAAACTATTTTTTGATACCTTCTAGAGTAAGTCCCCCCCTTTTAAATTTGGATTGTTCACAGACTTTTCTCATCTAAAGACAATATTCTTTAGTTTTAAGCAAACAGCAAGTAATCAAAGCAAAAATCTCAACAACAACAAAATAATCCCTGAACCCCATTGAGATGCTGATTGGGAAGACATTAGTTTTGTATGTTCACTTTTGGGAGGATCACTATATATTTATGTTATTATCTTTTTGTCATGTTCTATGCTTTCATTTACTTAGAACATGTTTCAGGTGCTTTATTAGATTTTATGGTTTTCTTTCTATAAGACATGGCTGTTAAACCTATTGAATATTTTTCTCAGTATAAGGACTGCAGAAGTTTTCTGTAAAGATCCGGATGGTGAATATTTTCCATTTTGTGGGCCAGTGGTCTACTCAACTCTGCCACTGTGGGGTAAAAGTGGCTGTAGGCCATACCTGAGTGAATGAATGTGACTGTTCCAATAAAACTTTATTGACACAAATGGGAAGTGGGCTGGTTTGATGTACCTGGGCTGCAGTTATGTTGACTCCTGATTTAGGAGATCCTTTATAGAAAAACAACCCATTAATCAGAAAATGCAGGAGGAAGTACAGGTCTGGAAGCAATTGTCTCAGGGTCATTTCATAGGATCTGAAGTCTAAGAGTAGTTTTGGAGGGTGCCTTATCTTCCATAATTTCCCAACAACATATTTGACTTATAGAGTGTGTCACCTCTTACTGTATCTATTTGTGTTCTTAGCACACTGTCTGGCAAGGGGGTAGATGATCAGCATACTTTAGGTAGAAGAATCATTGAAGACATGGGGAGGAAAGATTTCTCAGAGTACATGTGACAAGGAAGCCATTTGTGTATAACTACTAAATTCTGATTCATCTGTGAAGGTGCCTTTCAGTCTATTCTTTATCTTTGGTGATAAGTGGGGTTAGCACAATCCTGCCTCATTTTGACTCAGACACACCATAGCCTTCATTGTCTGAAGTGTGGTGTTCTCTCCAGAGTCAAGCTGTGTGCGTCTGCAGTCAGCATGTTGATTCATGGAGCAAACAACACACCATAGCCCGCTGAGTCCTTGACCCAAATCAGTCATTTTTCTCATCTGCCATTCATCTCCTGCAACAGTGGGGAAGAATGATAACACAAATATCTAAAAAATGCAGAAAAAGACCAAAAAACAATCAGCTTTCTGAATCAGCTTCAATGAGCAGAACTGTTCTTCCTCCTGTCTGTGAGCATGACTTGGTAGCTTGTTTTAGCAGTTTTTTGCTGCTGTGACTAAAAGACTCAACCAGAACAACTGTGGAGGAGGAAAAGTGTATTTAAGTGCTCACAGTTTTAAAGTCTTAGTCCATAGAAGTCCAGCACCATTCCTTAGGGCTCCCGGTGAAGCTGAGCATTACAAGGGTGGAGTGTGGCAGAGGGAAATGGCCCATGTGATCAATGATCGGGAAGCAGAAAGAGACTCCACTGACCACACACAAAATACATACCCCAAAGGCACGCCCACCAATGCCCACCTCCTCCAGCCACACCTTACCAGCCTTCAGTTACCACTCAGTTAATCCCTAACAGGTGATTAATTCACTGATTAGGTTAAGTCTCTCACAACCCAATCATTTCTCCTCTGCACCTTCTTGCATTGAGTTTTTGGGGGACACCTCATATCCAAACCATAACAGGACTGGTAGTGTTATCTGCATTGTCTTGCACACATCCTAAATGCATGAATAAATTCCTCATTGCAGGAACTGGGTAATCTGTTAAATTCAATAAACTGAGCCCAAAATCTGATTGGGAAAAGAGCAAGTAACCACTGAAAACCCAGGAAGAGAAAAAAAATCCATGTTGCTCCCAAGAAGAAGGGACCAAAATAATTTCTTTTTGAAGTCAAATATTGTGTTAGAATAAGAATGGTTGATAGGCATAGCTGGAAAATACTTTCCCCACACAATATCTTCTACTTCTTTTATGACCAGTTCCTGAAGGTCATCTTTGGGCCAGGACAGCTCTTGACTCTTACTGCCACTCACATCCCTGAGATCCTATGTCTCAGTGCACAACATTGTGTCTATTTTTCATTTTACTTCCTGTTTCCATATTTGCCTATAGCCAATAGTTACTGATAATGATGTCACCTCTGTTCTGGGATCTTACCTGCTCATATTATCATACTTAAATAAATAATACATTTTCAAAATAATCTTTTTTTGTGTGTTACTGGGGATCAACTTGGGCACTACTGGGAAAAAATAAAACAAACCACCCCAGAGTGCTTTACACTGACCTCTGTTTATTTTGAGACAGAGTCTCACTCAGTTGCGTGATCCCTTTAAAATACATAATTTGATGGTTTTCCTGTATTTACAGGGCTGTATCATTCCCACCATAATCTAATTTCTGGGCATTTTCATCCCCCTTTATTTTATTTTTAAAAATATTTTTCGTTGATGGACCTTTATTTTATTTATTTATATGCAGTGCTGAGAATTGAACCCAGTACCTCACAGGTGCTAGGCAAGTGCTCTACCACTAAGTCACAACTCCAGCCCTTCATCACCCTTTAAAGAGTCTCTATACATTAGCTCCCATTCTCCTCAGCCCAGCCCTAGCAACCACTGATGCGCTCCTAGATCAGTAGATTTGCTCATGCTGGACATTTCATGTAGATGGAATCATATAACGTGTGCTCTTTTGATACTTTCTGATAATGTTTTTGAGGCTCACTTTTGGATCACGTGTTAGCACTTTATTACTTTTCTTTTTTTTTTTTTAAATTTTTTTAGTTGTAGATGGACACAATATCTTTATTTTATTTATTTATTTTTACGTGATGCTGAGGATCGAACCCAGTGCCTCACGCATGCGAGGCAAGCGCTCTACCACTGAGCCCCCCAATCCCAGCCCCACTTCATTCCTTTTCATTGCCGACTGGTATCGTTTTGGGGTATACCACATTTGTCTATCCAGACATCAGTTGATAA
>CM053410.1:10399461-10429647 GCA_028644305.1 Xerus rutilus
CACAAAAGTGGGAGATAAGTTGATCGATAGTTTGGCCAGGTATAAAATTACAGTTGAGAACTACTTTCCTTGATAATTTTTCCAGGCTTTCTTCTAATGACTACTGCTATCTAGTTATCCTGTGATCCAACTGATACAATTTGAAATCTTGATCTGTTGTATGCAATTGATCGTGTCCCTTTCCTGAAGTTTTTAGAATCTTCTTCTTACCTCCAGGGTGTAAAATTTCACAGTAATTTGACTTGATTTGAGGCAGTTTTTATTCATTTTGCAGAGTACTTGTTAAATGCCTTTGCTCTGTATGCTTTTGCTGCAAATTCTGTATTATTTTATTGCCAGTTTCTGTTCCTGGGTTTTCTCTCCTCACTCATCCTGTAACTCCTAGCAATCTAAGCAAAGACTTACTAGATAATTTTTTGTTGTTGTTGTATTGTTCATTTTCCATGTCTTTCTCATTATGTCCTATACTCTGGAACATTTCTTCAACTTATCTTTCTACATTGATGCTGCTTTTTTACAATCTATTTTTCATATTGGAATTTATAAAACCTCTTTACTTTTTGCTTATTGCTCCCCTTTATGATCACCTATTCTTATTTTATGTATGCAATATCTTTTCTTTTTTTCTCTGTGTATTTATTACATATTTAAAAAATTTTTAAAAATTTTATTTCCTCTATTGTTTCTATTTTGTCTGGTTGGTTTTCTTTTCTCTGTATGTATGTTTTGATGTCTCTTTTATTAGAGACTTTCCTCAAATATCTGTTGTCTTTGGCTCTCCTCTTAAATTTACAAACGATGACTTAAAATATTATTTTATACCTTAATGCAAGCTCTGTATGCCTAGGTAGGGTTTTGTTTTTGTTTTGGCCAACTAGTTGACTTTACTGTGGCATGTCTAACTGGACATTTAGTCTTAATATTAAATACTTATAATATTTATAAATATTTTCTCAGTGGCCTAGAAATGAATTGCCCCCAATATCTTGTTTAGATTAGAGATGAATATTTGTTAACCATTTCTTTTTGAGGAGCAGGGCAGAAAAAATGGTCCAGGAGTACCATATTTTACATTTTGATCAATGTTCTTGATTTCAATCCCACTAGTGCCTCTATCCTTTACTGCACCTGATCCTGAATTCAGAGATACTTGGGTTCATTTATCCAGAGGAACCTCTTGTACCTTATGTATAGTGAATGGAGCCAGTTGCTAGTTGCATGTGGGAGGATGGAGGATCTAGTCTCTAATTGACCTGTACGTAGGCTTTCAACTGGTCTACCTCTTTTCAGAACAGCTCTTCATCCTTTCTTTCTGTGTTACATGGTATTGCCAAAAGCTAGGCCTCTCTGGGCCTCTGTAGGTGAATGGGCTCACTCCTCCCTCTAGGTGTTGGGAGGATACACTGCTGCTTTGCTGAAGTTGGCTGCCATTTCCTGGCTGCACTTCCCTTTTCAAAAGCTGATTGAAACCTCTCGTTCACTGTTGTCTTCTCTCTCACTTTTTTGTTCTTGTAATTTTAAAGTATAATTTTACAATTACTTTTGAGGTTTATTTTAGTTTTACCCTTTAAAGAATTTTTTTAAAAGGAAAATCACTTTCTAGCTAATTTGTCATGTTTAACTGAAAGACTTTTATTTATAACCAGAAAATAGTTACTAATAATACTGTGAAACCATGTCTCTGCACAGCTGCTTGATAATATATTCATTTTGAAGGCCAACTACCGGAGGCAAGAGTAGCCACTAAGGCCTTGTTGTTATCAGAATGGGTGTTCATTCACTGCTGCTAAAAAGCAGACAAGACAAGGAGCTGGAGTTTTAGCTACTTCAATACTTTTTGACTAAAGATGCGAAAGTTTGGTTGACTTAGAGGATTAGTTTAGGAAGTCTCATGTGAGTGTAGAGATGCTCATTTTAGGTTATTTAATCATAGTTTATGACATCAGTATATAAACTCTTGGTGCAATCCAGAGGAGGAATGAACAAGAAACCAGAATGATTGCTTTGATGAGATGACAATCCTAAAATGTAAATGAAAACATCAAACTTGCAAAATATGGTGTAATTTTAATTTTCTTGAAAAGACCAATGAGCTAAGTGTAAAAACCACAGATATCATATTCTTTATTTCACAAGTCCAAGAAGAGTTGTAAGTTCTAACGGATCACTCTAGAGGATTTAGCAGTTCTTCCATCTCACCATTCATTCCACAAATATTTACTGAGTGCCTACTTCCTCTCAGGCATTCTGTTATGGGATGGAGATATAAGATAGGTAAGATAAAATTCCATTTTGGTTCAACTTAGAGACGAGTAAGTAATTCCAAATGTGATGGTAGAATGGGTAAAGTAAGCCTTGAACAGCTTGTTGTGCCAGAAGATATAATAACAGACTGAGAAATATATGAAAAGAGGAATCATGAGCGAGTGAGGTTCTATCCCAAGAACATAAGGTGAATTGAACATTTCAAAATCAATCAGTGCCATTCACTCTGTTAACAGAATAAAGGAAAAGGAAGTATACAATAAATTTAGCAGAGGCAGTAAATGCATTGGACAGAATTAAAATCCCATTTATAAAACAAAAGTTTCAGTGGCAAACCAGGTCTAATAATTCCTTATAGAAATATTAGAAATATTTCTAATATTTAAAATAGAAAATTCCTTATCCTAATTAAGGGCACCAATATTTGACTAGTAGCATCATTCTCTTTTTTTTTTGTACCTTATTAAAATAGTGGAAATTTTTTTATTATTTTGGTCTAGAGACAAAAATATCAGATTTTTATTGCATCATGATAGTAATTTGTTAATTTAATTAATTTTAACTGATACATAAAACACATACTTATTGTACATAATTGTATGTATTATTGGAGTGCAAAGTGATGTTTCTATATGTCTACATTATTTAATTAGGTGAAATATATCCCTTGCCTCAAACATTTATCACTTCTTTATGGTGAAAACTTCAAGTTATTTCTTCCAGCTTTTTGAGATATACCTGGCTAATTTTACTTAACATAATAACCTCCCATACCATCCATGTTGTCAAATTGACAATATTTCACTCTTTTTAACTGAATTCTGTCTTGTCTATTCATCACTTTTTCTTTTTTTCCTCTTTAAATATATATACCTATATATTTGTTCTAATTCTAATGACAATAGAATGCATTTTGACACTTCATACGTAAGTGGTGTACAATTTCTCACTTCACATGATGTAGAGTTAATAGGTCATGGAATCATACATGCACATAGGGTAATAATGTTTGATTCATTCTATCATTCCTACCCCATGTCCCCTCCCCTGCTTTCACTCCCTCTGTCTAGTCCAAAATACATCTATCCCTCCCGCATTGTGAATTAGCATCCATGTATCGGAGAAAACAGTCAGCCTTTTCATTATCTTTTCCTTATTTATTCTTTTTTTTCATTTATTTATTCTAATTATGCTTACATGACAGCAGAATGCATTTTGATTAATTATACACAAATGGAGCACACCTTTTCACTTCTCTGCTTGTACACATCAAGTTACACCGTAAGTGCAGTCATACCTGAACCTAGGGCATTGTTGTACATTGCATTCCACCATCATTCTTGCCCCCATGTTCCATCCCTTCCCTTCCCTCTCTTTTGACCAAAGTTTCTCCATTCTTCCCATGCCCCCTCCACATTATGGATCAGCATCCACTTATCAGAGAGAACTTGGCTTTTGGTTTTTTGGGATTGGCTTACTTCACTTAGCATGATGTTCACCAACTCCCTCCATTTAACTGCAAATGCCTTAATTTTATTCTCTTTTATTGCTGAGTAATATTCCATTGTATATATACACCACAGTTTCTTTATCCATTTATCTATTTAAGGGCATCTAGTTTGGTTCCACAGTTTAGCTATTGTGAATTGTGCTGCTATAAACATTGAAGTGGCTGCATCGCTGTAGTATGCTGTTTTTAAGTCCTTTGGGTATAGACAGAGGAGTGGGATGGCTGGGTCACATGGTGGTTCCATTCCAAGTTTTCTAAGGAATCTCCATACTGCTTTCCAGATTGGTTGCACCAATTTGCAGTCCCACCAACAATGTATGAATGTGCCTTTTCCTCCACATCCTTGCCAACACTTGTTGTTTGTATTCTTGATAACTGCCATTCTGACTGGAGTGAGATGAAATCTTAGAGTAGTTTTGATTTGCATTTCTCTAATGGCTAGAGATGTTGAACATTTTTTCATATATTTGTTAATTGATTGTATATCCTCTTCTGAGAAGTGTCTGTTCAGCTCCTTAGTCCATTTATTGGGTTGTTTGTTTTTTTGGTGTTAAGTTTTTTGAGTTCTTTATATATCCTGGAGATCAGTCCTCTATCTGATGTCCAAGTGGCAAAAATTTGTTCCCAGAATGTAGGCTCTCTGTTTAACTCATTGATTGTTTCTTTTGCTGAGAAGAAGCTCTTTAGTATGAATCCATCCCATTTATTGATTTTTACTTCTATTTCTTGTGCTTTAGGAGTCTTGTTATGGAAGTTGGGGCCTAATCTGACATGATGAAAATTTGGGCCTACTTTCTGCTCAATTAGGCACAAAGTCTCTGGTCCAACTCCTAGGTCTTTGATCCACTTTGAGTTGAGTTTTGTGCATAGTGAGAGACAGGGGTTTGGTTTCATTTTGCTTCATATGAGTTTCCAGTTTTCCCAGCACCATTTGTTGAAGAGGCTATCTTTTCTCCAGTGTACGTGTTTGGCTCCTTTATCTAGTATAAGGTAACTGTATGTAAGTGGGTTCTTCTCTGTGTCTTCTATTCTATACCATTGGTCTACACGTCTATTTTGGTACCAATACCATGCTGTTTTTGTTACTATAGCTTTGTAGTATAGTTCAAGGTCTGGTATTGTGATGCCTCCTGCTTCACTCTTCTTACTGAGGATTGCTTTGCCTATTCTGGGTCTCTTATTTTTCCAAATGAATTTCATAATTCCTTTTTGTATTTCTATAAAGAATGATGTTGGGATTTTAATTGGAATCACATTGAATCTGTATAGTGCTTTGGGTAGTATGGCCATTTTGACAATATTGATTCTGCCTATCCAAGATCTTTCCATCTTCCAAGGTCTCCTTCAATTTCTTTTAGTGTTCTGTAGTTTTCATTGTAAAGTTCTTTCACCTCTTTTGTTAAATTGAATCCCAAGTATTTTATTTTTTTTTGAGACTACTGTGAATGGGGTTGTTTTTCTAATTGTTCTTTCAGAGGATTCATCATTGATGTATAGACATGCATTTGATTTATGGGTATTGATTTGATATCCTGCTACTTTGCTGAATTCATTTATTAATTCTAGAAGTTTCTGGTGGAATTTTTTTGATCCTCTAAATAGTAATGTCATCAGCAAATAATGATAGTTTAACTTCTTCATTTCCTATTCTTATCCCTATAATTTCTTCTGTCTGTCTAACTGCTCTGGCTAGAGTTTCAAGGAGTATGCTGAATAGAAGTGGTGAAAGAGGACATCCCTGCCTTGTTCCCATTTTTAGAGAGAATGCTTCCATTTTTTTCCTATTGAGGATGATGTTGGCTTTTGGTTTTGCATAGATAGATTTTACAATCTTGAGGTGTGTTCCTACTATCCCTAGTTTTTCTAGTGTTTTGAACATAACAGGGTGTTGTATTTTGTCAAATGCTTTCTCAGCATCTATACAGATAATCATATGATTCTTGAATTTAAGACTATTGATGTGATGAATTATGTTTATTGATTTCTGTATGTTGATCCAACCTTGCATACCTGGGACAAAACCCACTTGATTGTGGTGCACTATTTTCTTGATATGTTTTTGTAAATGATTTGCCAGAATTTTGTTGAAAAGTTTTGCGCCAGTGTTTTTAACAGGAATATTGGCCTGAAGTTTTCTTTCCTTGATGTGTCTTTGTCTGGTTTTAGAATCAGGGTGATACTAGCCTCATAGAATGAGTTTGGAAGGGTTCTCTCCTTTTCTATTTCATGGAATCACTTGAGTAGTATTGGTATTTATTTTTCTTTGAAGGTCTTGTAGAACTTAGCTGAGAATCTGTCTGGTCCTGGGCTCTTCTTGGTTAGTAAGCTTTTGATGGCATCTTCTATTTCCTTGCTTGAAATTGATCTGGTTAAGTTGTGTATGTCCTCCTGATTCAGTTTGGGCAGATCAAATGCCCCTAGAAATTAGTTGGTGTTTGGGATTTTCTATTTTGCTCTAGTATAGATTCTCTAGTTTGGTAGAAACTGCCTGACAAAGCACTGCCTAAAATGTTCTTTTTTTGTTTTTTTGTATTTGCTTAATTTTAAATCACTTTTATTTTTATTTTTTTATCCATTTTTGGTACTGGGGATTGAACCCAGGAGTGCCTAACCACTGAGATACATCCTCAGCCATCTTTATTTTTCATTTTGAGATAGGGTCTTGCTGAGTTGCTCAGGGCCTCCATAAGTTGCTGAGGCTGGCTTTGAACTGCAATCCTCCTACCTCAGCCTCCTGAGCTGCTGGGATTATAGGTGTGTACCACTGGCTAAAGTTACTTTTAATTTATCTTTCTTGTGCTCTATATTTCATATGTCTGTTTATATGCATACAAGTGAAAAATTTATGTGAATGCATCAAAATGACCATATACATGCTTTTTCTTAGTGTAGATCTTTACATTTTCCGGCTCTCCTCCCCCGCTGGCATCAGGGCTTCTTATTTCCTGTGTAAACAATTAAATTTTTCTTCTCTTAGATGTTGACTATACTCATATCATCCTAAATAGGAATATAAATGAATGTAGGTATATTGTAGTTTTACTAACTCAAACTGGAATCCTAGAGCTTATAAAACAACAAAAGCCATACTTCTTTTTCTCCTTTATTTTTTATTAGTGCATCATAATTGTACATAATGGTGGGATTTGTTGTTATAGAATCTTATGTGTGTACACATTACAATGATATAATTTGGCCTTTGCCATCCCCCAGTATTTTCCTTTCTCCTCTTCCTTCCTCCGGTCCTTTTCCTTTCCTCTACTGATCTCCCTTTGATTCCCATAGATCTCCCCTGACCTTTTTTCCCCCTTTTCCTTTCTAGTTTCCACATATGAGAGAAAATATATGACCTTGACTTTCTGAGTTTGCATAAAAGCCATATTTGATGCATAAAATTTAAGCTTTTGCTGGACAGAAGATTGCATAAACCTAAAACTTACAAATGCATGCAAGCAAAACAGAATAAATAGTATGACCCAACAGAAAAGTGGACCAATAGCTTTATTAGAAACATATTGTAGATCAAATACAAATAGGCAAGAAATACACAGAGAGGTTGCAGTTTACCAGCAAAGAGAGAAATGCAGACTGTACCAGCAGCAGTGAGATGCCATGCTATACCCATCAGACTGGTGAAAATGAAGAGCTATATTGATTTGGGAATGTGAGGGAACACATTCTGTCAATCACCACTACTGGAATTGCAAAGTGCCCTTTTATCAATCAGTGTAGCAATGGATACTCAACTCAGCAATTCCTCCCCCAAACATCTGTCTTATGAAAATGAAAGCAAATATATTTATTTGCTTTATTGCTACATTATTGGTAGCAGTCAAGACCTGGAAACAACTTGAATGAATGCCTATCAGTGAGGGAATGGTAGAAAGATTACGATTATTAGCCATGGGTTGTTATACAGCCATGAAAATGAATAAAGTAGAAATTTACCAAATGACTTGAAGGGATTTCCATCAGGAACAGAGTGAGAAATACACACGTTAAAATGTGAACAGAGATTGCATTTTTTCAAAGAGAAACACCCAAGCATCTTGAAGCTTCTGCCTAGACAGGTGTTATTCTCCTGTGTCCCATTAATGCTTTACCTGGTCCAATCTGGTTCCCATCGCCATCTCTCCAGAAAACTGCTCTGATCTGTCACCAGTAACTTCAAAGATGTTAAATAAAACAGTCACTTTTCAGTTCTTAGCTTCTCAGCTCACTCATGAGCAAAGGGTATCACAGACTGTATCTTCTTGAGAATTTCCTTTCTTTTCACTATTACATGTTCCAGATTTTCCTTGTCCCTTTTGATTAGTCCTTAGTTGTGTGTGTGTGAGAGTATGTGTGTGTGTTTTACCTCCAAATTCTGTAATCTGTACTTGGTCTTGGGTCGTCTTCTAACTCTTTCTCTACAGGTAAATTTATGCTTTCTCATGACTTTGAATATGACCCACATGCTAAGACTTTTTTCTAATCTCCGGGATCATATATGATCGATGACCATCACCACCTGCACCTCAGGGATGTCTTGAGCATGACATATAGAAAGTGGAAATTTTGCTTAGCTTTCTTTACCTCTTTGCTCTCTATTGAGTAAACTCATCCAAACTCATCTTGTGCCAGAAATGTGGGAGTCATTCCTGATGCTGTTGTCCTCCTCTGTTTCCTCCCTCCTTTCACTCCTCCTCCTCCCCCTCTTCCAAACAAATCACTTAACAGGATCACTGATATGCACTCAATTGCTTGTTGACTTGCACCAGAGTATAAGCTCCCTGAGGACAGAGACTCGTGTTGGCTTTGTTTCTGGTCTGTCTCCAGCATAGTACCTCCATCTAGGCCCAGTGCTGGCTGTAGTAGGAGAAGAACCCTGAATCAGAGCCAACACAATGACACTTCACTTTGCACTCATGTTAAGTCCAAAATGAATGTTCTTGAATGGAAGGTCATCACTGGGTAGGTAGAGGGCTCTGCTCTACATGTTCTCCAGGGAATCAGGTGGATACAGTCATTTCCTAGTCAATGTGTGTCTTCCTTAGTATCCATGGATTTGCATTTCCAGTTGGGGGTGGAGGAGGGAGAGAGGGAGGGAGGGAGAGGGAGGGAGAGAAAGAAGAAAGAAGGACTTCTTGGGAGCTTTGGTCACCTTATTTTCTCTTGCATTTTGTTGGCTAGACCTTTGGCACATGGACTCACCTAACTGCAAGGAGACTACAGAATACAGTCTGGCTGGGGGCCCAGGTATAAGAGAGAAAAAAAATTGAAGAACAAATGGGTAATTTAAAAATTTTTTTTTTTAGTACTGGGGATTGAACTCAGGGGTACTCAACCACTGAGCCACATCCGCAGCCCTATTCTGTGTTTTATTTAGAGACGGGGTCTCACTGAGTTGCTTAGCACCTCGCCATCACTGAGGCTGGCTTTGAACTGGCGATTCTCCTGTCTCAGCCTCCCAAAGTGCTGGGATTACAGGCATGTGCCACCGTGCCTGGCTCAGATGGGCAATTTAACACCATGGCACTCAGTATGTTCTTGTTGAATAAATTTATATTCAAAATTTCACACATAAACAAGGGATTTCTTTTTTTTTCTTTTTTTTTATTTAAGTGAATTTGAGGACAACCTAGAAGGTAGTAATGAAGTTTTCAGTCCACGATCCTCAGTGTAAATCTAACTTATGATTCCTTTGACAGCATCTTAATTGATGCTTATCCTGAATCAGGAAGACAAATGTAATGTTAATTCAACTGCACAAAACAACTTACAGATATTTCTGTCAAAAGCAATTACAATTCCTTCTGACACTTGAAAAATGGACTCTCAGGAATCAATAACAGTCTGTGTTCTGTAGTGACTCATTCCATGAAGATTGTTCCTAAGATATAAATTGTAAAATGTTAAGAAGAAATCTAAGGATGATTGTTTTTAGGAGGCTGATTTACATTAAGCAAATCTCACATCTTGTTTCCGGGAAACTCACGGTTATTGGTTCATAGCCTTGGTGTTGTGTTGGTGGTGACCTATTTTGTTTTCTTTAAATATTTTTGGAAATATAATATATATAAAAATATATAAAAGTATAGTATAGGGGCTGGGGCTGTAGCTCAGTGGTAGAGTGCTTGCCTTACATGTGTGAGGCAATGGGTTTGATCCTCAGCAGCACATATAAATAATAAATGAATAAAATAAAGATCCATCAACAACTAAAAAAATATTTTAAATATAGTATATATATAAAAGTGCATATATATGTGTGTGTATATATATGTGTGTGTGTATATATACATATATATATATGAAAAGGCAGATGTGCAATTTAAAAAATAATAAAAAAGTGAATATCTATGAAATCTACCAAAAAGGCCAGTAAGTAGAATGTACCTCCCAAGTCCCATGTGTTCCTTCCCAGCCTCAACCCCTGCCCTCTCCCAGAGGTCACACTATCTGAATTTGATCTTAATTTAGTTCTTTTACTTTATGCTTTTTAAATAAATTTTTGTTTTTTAAAAACTTTTATGAACTTAACATATATGTAACCAAAGTGTATCTTTTCACCTTGGACAGTTCTTTTATTCAACTTTATGTCTTTGAGATTTGATCATATTGCTATATAAACTATACATCATTCATTTGAATGATTGGATTTATATCTCGCCGATTGAATATATTAGACATAATCATCTATTTAGGCAACTTTTACTATGAAGAAATGCAACCATAAACAGACAAGACTGGTACAATGACTCTTCATGTACCCATTATCCAAGTCAACCATCCTCAACTTTTAACTCTGGTGGATAAGTGTCTGTCTGAATGTGGAGAAACTTCCCTTGATTGCCCATCTCACAGATTTTCTTTGATATTGTTGCCCTCCTTTGCCTCCTTCTCTCCCTCTTAACAAATCACTTGACATGATCACTTGTTTGACCCATATGGCCACCCTATTCAGTCTCCCCAGGGCTGTTTTGAAGCAAATCCCACATCATGTTGTTCCATATATGAAAACCTTCTGTGTATTTCCAGATAAATAAAAAACAATATACGTATCACTGAACTTCTCTAACAAAGTGTTTTATAAAATGTGAGCATATCATTATCCCATTAAGAGAATTAACACTAATTCTTAATATCATTGTATCTTCTGTCAGTGTTCAAATATCCAATGGTCTTGTGCCATACTTGTTTGTATTTTTTAATAGATTTTGGAATCAGGATCCAAATACTGTCCATATACTGTGATTACTTGATATGTCTTTTAGGTTGTCATAAACTAATAGTTTTGTTTCTTTCTACTTTCCTTACAGTTTATTTATTGGAGAAAACATGTGTTTTATAGAATTGCCCAGTCTGAGTTCTGCTGTTTGTATTTCCAGGGTGAGCTTTGACACATTATTCTGTGCCCTGCATTTTTTATAAATATTTCTTTAATGTACAAATTTGACCAAACTCAGATTTGATGGATTTTTTTTTTTTGGCAAGACTATTTTATATACAATATCTGACTTTTTTTTTCTGTGAGACAAAACCCGGTTGTCCTCCTTTTGGAGATGCTAGTAGCTGCTGTCTATTAATTCTTCAGCTGATGCTGTCTATCCACATTCAAATGTTTGTGGGTTTTTGCACTATTCATGGGTTCTTCCAGTCATGAACACCATAGGACGTGCTCTTACGTTGCCTCCTGGTAATAACTTGAACTAGAATTTCTCCATAAGTGGAATGGTGGAGTTGTAGGATATGTTCAGGTTCGATTTCACTAGTCAGTGCCAAACTGCTTTACAAAGCGATTGTTCCAATTTATACTTTTATCAGCAGCTGGCTTGTGAAGTTCCTGCAGCTTCACTTCCTTGTCTACCTTCCGACTTTTCCCTTTCATGGATGCCTAGGATATTTCACTGGGATTTTCATTTTCTTAGTACTGAAGAAAGATGAAAGGAAGTTTCTATGAAAGTTCAAATGGCTGAGGACATTTTTCATTATCTAGTGTTTGCTGGCCCAAAGAGGACTGTGGAAGGAAGAGCTAAATCCAGATGGATGCTCCTCCTGGCAACCTCATAAAACAGGAGATGATGCTTCTTTCCTACACGTTGAAGTATTTCTTTCTTTTTCATTTTATAGATGCTTTCTGGAATTTCTAATTAGAATTTCATTTCAGCTTTTCCTGAAATAACTTTCAAACATACAGTTTGATAACAGTAATCTACTCTGCTCCATTTAGGTTAAATGCTGGTAACTCTACAGAAAGGTGTATTATAGCTTGGGGAAGATATTTTAGCATAAATGTTGAAATACTAGAAAGCTATCATTTTCACGGAAGGGGAACACAGCTAGAATAAAAGGCAACCTACCAAGATTAAGTCTCTATGCATGCAGTTTTTCATACGACAAAAGTATAGGTCTTATAACAGAAAAGATAGTTCATTATGCCTTTGAGGAGATGTATTCAAAAGCTGGTTGGTAGCCGGGCGCGGTGGCTCAAGCCTGTAATCCCAGCACTTAGGGAGGCTGAGACAGGAGAATCGTGAGTTCAAAGCCAGCGTCAGCAATGGCAAGGCGCTAAGCAACTCAGTGAGACTCTGTCTCTACATAAAACACAAAATAGGACTGGGGATGTGGCTCAGTGTTCAAGTACCCCTGAGTTCAATCCCCAGTACCAAAAAAAAAAAAAAAAAAAAAAAAAAAAAAAAGCTGGTTGGTGCCATGACAACTACAAAATTTAACAGGGCTTGTTTAACTTTGCACTGACCCCTATTAAAAGAAGTCTGGTAGAAACTCATAAACCATGGGAAAAGGCTGCAGGACAGGGTGTAAGCCAGCCCTTTCACACTTGTGTACTTACTGCTCAGCAGATGTCTTAACGTACTTGCTGCTGCAATCAATAGTCATTACTTATCACTGACAAGAAGTGTTTGGTTTCACTGGGTGAGCTGCTGTGTTACTTCCCAGGTGTTCTCAGGCCTTTCTTATTTTCGGCTTTGCTCTGATGATCTCTTGGTTGATTTTTGAGATGATTTGCAATTTGTTCTACTTAAGGGACATTTATGGGATCACTTCAAGTGTTACTTCTTTGGCAGGATAGGTGCTTTTAAAGGATGTAAATCCTGAAATTAAATAAACAAAGCCCCTGTGTTTGAATGGCAAGTGCTAGTGATCACAGCTGGTTTTCAGTTTGGAACAGTCGTCACAGTGGCTGAGTGAAGCTGATGAGAAAATACTTTTTACTTTAATGACTGCTGCTTCCCAGGAGAAAATTTAGGGCAGAGCGTGGAGCTTCCTTTCTAGGTCAGCAGCTGCTAAGTTTGACTCCAGACATCTTCACAACCCAGGGCTTTAAGTAGCAGTGGTGTTCAGAAATGCATAGGGACATTTTGGTTTTTAAAATAGCCCGGGGTTGGGGGCAGAGGACCCTGGGGTGGTGGTGGTGAGCAATGTTGATGTTTGGTGCTTGAGAACCAGGGAAGCCCAATGTCTCTCAATGAGTTTAGGACTCCACCCAGCAAGAATGATCCTTTCCCAAATGTCAGCAGTTCCTGTTGAGAAACATTGCAGAATAGCTGAACAGATCATAATAGATAATATTTAAAGATAATGTGTGATAAAATAATATGTGACAAAGATATAATTTTAAGTCAGTGAGGAAGGGACAAAGTACCCATTCCATAAGAAGTACTGAGTCACTAGGTTATCCATTAGAAAAATCGATAAGGTTAGATTCCTACGTTACACCATGTATTTTAAAAATTCCAGATTGGTTCAGAGCATCCTAACCAGTAAACGCTACACACGGGTAGAGTGTAAATGAATTGAATGTGACTAAAGTTATGAGTCTCTCAACAACATAGCTAGGCATAATCTGGTTTTATCAAAATTCCTGAGCTAGTTACTGTTTTCCACAGTTATTTGTGAGTAAATCCAGGTATCCTAGTTTCCTGTAAAACAGTTACAAATTTTTATGTGTTTCATACACTTTAAAAAGGCTAGGCTTACTTTAAAAAACAAAGGAAATATAAATATTCAAACTTCTTCTTAGTGTCATCAGTAAGTCACTTTCCCTGAAATCCCCCAGTCCTTCTGCAGTGGTCCATTCTTCAACAGAAATATTTTTAATCCTCAGGTAGATAGAGACATGAGAAAATAAAAATCCATGACCCCCTCCACACACTAGAAACACTGGATTAAATATCTAAATGAAAATGTTAGAAAAATTTGATTCTTATAGAGTTGGCTAAGAAGAAAAGACTAGATTTACCTTCCTCCCAGAAGCAACTCAAAACCAACAAAATAAATGAAATAATTGCTCTTGGAACGCTGGACACAAGGTCAGAAAGGATCTCAGTGTCCCCGTGTGATGAGAAGATGATGAAGAGGGCCCTAGGATCGCACGGCTTTATCTGGAGAAAGTTTGGAGGTCATGGCAAGTGGAGAAGGAACTCCAGAAGCCTCCCTGAGTTGAGGTAGAGGTGGGGATCCAGAGCATCCAGGCATCCAGAGCTCACAGGACTGTGCCAGAGAGTAGAGGGATGCACAGAGAGAAAACTTAGGAGATCTGCAGAGGATCCTGAGTAGTGGGGAGAACTTACCTGTAGACTAAACATTTCTCTGGTCCTGTCCAACAAAGCTTAAAACAAGATCTGAAAGGATCAGTTTCCAAGAAACTTTACCACAGCACAGAAAAAAGCTTATTTTGCATTTTTAAAAATATGAAATGCACCTAACAAAGAAATATCAGTGAAGTCTGACATCCAATAACACATTAGCAGGAGACTGGGGTTGTAGCTCAGTGGTAGCACACAACTTGCAACGTGTATGGCACTAGGTGTGATTCTCAGCACCATGTAAAAAATAAATAAATAAAATAAAGGTATTGTGTCCATTTACAACTGAAAAAAAAAAAAAGAAAGAAGAAGAAGAAGAAAAAGCAAACATTACCAGGAACTTGAATTCCTTAGTGAGGGAAAAAAAATGAATTAATCAAGCTGACCCCCAAAGGACACAAATAATTAATAGACAAGGATACTAAATGTGTTATTGTAAATACATTTCATGGATTTGAAGTGCTATTAGACTGAACATGACGAGTATAGACATGAAACATACTTTAACATGGAACTTCTAGAGGTGAGAACTAACGTCTGCGTTGAACAATACTGGGATGAAGAGCAGATTAGATATTGCAGGAGAAAGGATCCCTACCCCGAAAACACGGCAGTGGGGACTATCGGAGGCAAAATCCCAAGACAAAAGTGAGGAAGGAAAAGCAAGTGAACAGGAGATAACAAGAAACCCCCAAACATCAGTGAACCCTGGCCTGACCTCAAACACAGGCAATTGGAGATCAAAGGGGGAGGGATGGGTAACGAGTTAAAGAAATAATAGCCCCTGACTTTCCAAGTAGGAAGAAAACTATAAACCCATGGATCTGATAAAAACAATGGGCACAAGCCCCAAGAAACATGAAAACTATCCAAATCATCACTGGATTCCCCCTCACCCCTCCTCTCCCTCTCTCTGAGTCCGGGGGCACTTTATCACTGAGCTACATTCCCCACCCTTTTTTATTTTTTATTTTGAGACAAGGTCTAGCTGAGTTGCCCAGGCTGGTCTTGAACTTGGAATCCTCCTGCCTCAGCCTCCGGAATCACTGGGATTACAGGCATGTGCCACCATGCCTGGATGAATTTCTTAAACCTAGGAAAACAAACAAAATCTTAAGCCCAACAATATATATACATACATATTCACTGAAAATCTGCAGGACATCTCAGCTCATTTGTGAACTTCAGGTTAGGAGCATCCTGATATAGATTGGTGAAAACATGAGGACAAATTCATGGCAAAGGGGAAAGTAACAGATTGCACCGTATACCAGTGGTCAGAATTTGGCTTTCTACCACTCATGAAATGCCCTTTAAGTTGAGCATCCCGGACCTGTATGTGTCCATGTATTATTCTGGGATTGGCTGGGCCAAGTTATGGATGGAGTTTTGTTGCTGACAATTAATTCCAATATTTTTCTCTTTTGAAAAAGAACTGCATCAGTTTATAGACTATTTGGCAAATAAGCCTTGGGTGGGAGTCAAATATTCACCACAATGTAGCACTCCGGATTCCTGATATGGTTGACCAGACATACAATGTGTGCAAAACACAAAAGAGTCTTAATTTTATTCCCCTCGGGGGTCTGGGCACTTTAGAACCAGACTCAGCTAGCAGAATCAACTTTTTTTCTTCTTGATCAATTCACCGTCATTCACCACAACCCTTGTAATTCATTCTTATAGGGAATATACTTTTGGGACGCTAGAGGTCTCCACCTTACCATATAACAAATGACATCGCAGAGGAAACCCCTAAAAGTTCAACTTCCATGGCAACAAGATGGGTATTTCCTCCCCAGGAGTCAGAAGGGAGGAGGCTGAGGAGGAAAACTGCCACAGGGGGCCTTTCAAAGCAAGGTACCTTCCAGTTTCTGTCCGGTTGATGTCACCTGCTAGTGTTTTGAAATACTGAAATTGAGTAAGCCTCTTTGAGTAGGCTTTGGGGAACTTAGATTTTCCATTTGTTTTTCAGATTTCTATTTTTGGTTGGACATCCAAAGCTTCTCAAAATTTGCAGCACTGGAAAAAACCAAACCAGAACAAAATTTAAAAAACAGCAACTGTGTGGTGATTATTACATGTATCTGCAGATAAATTCTCTTCCCTGTGGATTTTATTTTGATAATCTAAGATCTGAGTGGAGGTAATTAAGTGGTGTAACGTTTAGAATGCATGCGATTCACCTGATTCTAGGGTGAATGCCCAGAGTTTCTTGATCCATCGATGCTTGTCTTATTACTTTTTTCTGGTGCATGGCTTAGACTCACTCCATCCATCCATTCACCCATTCATCCATCCATCCACCTACCCATCCATCCATCCATCAGTCCATCCATTTATCCATCCATCCATCCATCCATCCACTCATCAAATCTGTCACATCTATCTTCTATTTTCTATCTACCTAGTCTATATTATCTCTGTTTATCTTTATATCTATTGTCTAACCTGCCTATCAGTATATGTCTACATATATGTATGTGTATATACATCTGTATGTTCGATACCTGTTTAAAGCAATGAATGCACATAATTTAAAAACTCCTTTTTTTCTTTAATATATTACGTATAGATTTTATGTGCTACTCTTTCAATTTTGAGATTACCTTTTGGATTCCTGATGAGCAAGATGTGGGTTTATTTTATCTACTCCCTGTTCACATACCCACCCCGCCCTCCCCCCGCTTCTCTGTCTTCTTCCAATTAGGTTATGACTCTCAGTTTCATTAATTTTGCATTTACATAATTGTCATATGAATATTATTCATAGTGGATCTACTTGATGTATTATGATTACCTTTGCATTTTGAACAGATTTGTATTGTATTTATAATTAATAAGTACTTCACTGATTAATATACTTGAATTTCTGTGTATCGTTTGTCCTTACATCTCTGACAGAACTGAAATCTTAATACACTTAAACACCCCAGACATTCCAATCTGTACATCTGGTTTTTCCTTCTCAGGGAGAACCTTCTTGTAGCCCCGTCACTCTGCAGTTCTGCATTCGTTTCTCTAGGCTTACTACTGCACCACTTGCAGCAGCTTTTCTTGATCATCCTGTGAACGTCCTTTGTTTCTTTCACTTTTCAGTTGGATCTTGTTTCCAGGTTCCTGTGTCTTTGTATTTCTTGCTCAAGTTCCTTCCCCTGGCAGAACTTTCCTGCTCTCCATCTTTCTTTGGTGAAATATATCCTCTCAATAAAAAGTGCTTGAGAGACAACTGTTTTGATAAACTGCTTGTTCAAAAATGTCTTTATTATATCCTAACTCTTGAATATAGGTGGGGTTGTCTGTTGTTTACTAGTATCTCCCTGCTCATGTCCAAGATGGCCACGAAGGAGTTCCACAATGAAGGCATCTGCTTTCAGAGATGGGGTGTAGGGCCGGGTTGGGCGGTGGCATTGGGCAATGTGTTCAGAGATGCAGCTCTGTGGGTGCTGTGCGGAAGTAGAAGATTGTCTCCAGATCCTGTCCAGTGTCCCTAGGTGTAGGCAAATGAGGGAGTTCCATGCTGATAGATGGAGGTCCACACAGGAGCAGCAGCCAGGGGTCCTGTGTGGGAGCAATGGCTAAGGGTCTTGTATGGGTGGGGGACTCGAGGTCCTGCGTGGTGTGTGGGCACTGGAGCCAGGGGTCCTGTGCTGGAGCAGGTCCTACACAGGCGATTGGCCAGAGTCCTGCACAGGCAAGTGGCTGGGGTCTTGTGCAAATGCTGGGGCCTGGTGACCTGCGCAGCGCACGACTGGAATTTCTGCTGGAATTCCTGCATGGAGGCAGCTGTCATGGGTCCTCTAATAACTTGCAGAGAAACACTATTTAATCCCTGGTCCTAGAGAGACTAGGAACACAGCATCTTAGATCTCCTCTTCTAACTCTTGAATATAAAATGTTATATTTGCATTTATTTTCTCTTAGAGTTTTGAAGGCATCATTCCATTGTCTTACAGCTTTTGATGTTATAATGAATAAGTCAGATGATACATTCTGATCCCTTATTCATTGTGATGACTTCTTGTTCTTTGTGGGAGGTTTTTATTTTTAATTAAATTTTTTTCTTTTTAGTGATTCATGACAGTATAATGTATTTTGAAATATACATACATGGAGTATAATTTCCCATTCTTGTGGTTATACATGATACGGAGTCACACTGGTCATGTATTCATATATGCATATAGGAAAGTTATGTCTGATTCATTCTACTATCTTTCCCATTCCCATTTCTGCTCCTTCCCCTTCCTTCCCCTTTGTCTAATCCAAAGTACTTCTATTCTTCCCTACCCAACCTCCACCCCCATTACTATGTGTTAGCATCCACATATCAGGGAGAACTTTTACCCTTTGGATTTTGGGGACTGGCTTGTTTCACTTAACATGATAGTCTCCAGTTTTCTATGGGAGGTTTTTAAAATCAAACTCTTTCTCTCTTTTTTCACCAGTATTCTGAAATTTCTTTATTATAAGCTTTGGTGGGGTTTTCTTTTCCATTTAATTTTACTGGGTACCAGAATAATCTGTTCACATTGGAAGCCTGTGTATTTCAGTTCTGGGAATTTTTCTTGCACTATTTCTTTCATGACCTCTTCCTCTTTGATCTTTTTGTTTCCTCTCTTTGTTATCATTGTCTCTATTACTTGGATGTTGAAACATGGAAATAAAACCTTAATTTTCTAACATTTTCTAGCTCTCTGTTTGATCTATTTTTGAGGAAGTTAGTTTTCCAAAGTATTTAGTTTTTAAATTTCAATTATGAATTTTTTAAATTTCTGAAATACTTTTTATTTCTTTGCATGCTCTCTGAATTTTTATAGCACTGGGTCTTTTTCATGAATGTGATATGGATGTTAATGGTCCTTTTTCTCTTGGAAGATAATGATTATTGCTACTGTTATTATTTTCAGTTTTTTTCCTATTCTACATATTTTCTCAATTGCTTTTGTTTCCTCTCAGTTTTTTTCTCCTTATTTTGGCTTCTGTCTTTTGGTATGTAGCTTTTCTTCAAGTGCTTGACAATTCTTAATTATCTGTTTATATTTTAGAGAGACATTAAAATTCTGATTGGGAATTTTGATTGCTTGGAGTAGGCTTGTATGTTAGTGGGACTCACTGAAGGGCAAAGAGAAACCTAGAATTTCTCAGGAAATTCCCTACATGGCGGGGCCCACCAGAACTTTTCTCTTGGGCTTATAGGTTTACTTAGAAAGTTTATAATTTTTAGCCACAGTGAAAATAATTATTCTAGGAATCATGTGACAGAAAAAGAGTAGTGGAGGAAGTCTCTTGGTCAACATGTAGATGATTTAATCTTGCCTTATCCTCATGCTCTGCTGAGGGTCCCTGGATTCCAGATCTTCACAAGGTTGTCTTTTCTAGGGAGTAAATTTCTAGTCTTCTGCTAGCTCTGAAGCCTTATCAAAGAGAACATTTCTGCTATCAGAGCAATGCGTTGGCTGAATGGAGAGCATCTGGAGGTCTAACTGCAGCGTCTAAAGACAGAATTCTTATAGCCATCTTTCACTTGACCTTACACTGTTACCTTCTATGATCTTTTCCATAGCTCAAATTTCTGTTCCTTTCTAAACCTCTGTGGAACACACAGACCCTAGGCTTAGAAATTTTCTCTCTCTAATGTGCCAAGTCTTCTTCAACTGCTTTCCAGCTTCCAAAATGTTGTTAACCTATCTTCTCTCTCTCTTATCTCCTTTCTTGTTCTCTCTGTCCTTTTAAATAATATATCTTTCTTAAAAAATTAAGTGGGGTTGGGAAAGAAATGGATGAAAAATTTGTCACTGATCTACCACCAATGCACTATGCTTCTTTATTCCCTTGGACAACACAAAAGCTAGAAGAATCTTTCTGTTTTAATCAAGATACAATTCACACATCTTTCTTTCTTGCAATTTATTTAATTTTTATTTGTGTTAGAGCTGTTGTCCCTAACTTCAAGTTGACTGAAACAACTAGAATCTCTTTCTGAAAACAGTGACCTTCAATTATTTTTGACCACAGTGACCATAGGGTTTTTTCTTCTTTGTGATGTCTTCTTTTTTCTAATCCATATGTCTTCAGTTCTTTTGACTGTTCTGACACGGCATAATTTGTTCTCCCTTTATTTTTCAGTCATTTGAGATCACTTTTAAAATGTGACACCAGACTCTTGGCAAAGGCTTTAATATCACCATATAGCATTGAGCCACATCTGCAGCCCTTTTATTTAAAAAAAAAAAAAAGAGTTTTATTTTGAGACAGGGACTCGCTAATTTGTTTAGGGCCTCACTAAGTTGTTGTGGCTGATTTTGAACTTGCAATTCTCCTGACTCAGGCCTTCCAAGCTGCTGGGATTACATGTGTGTGTGTCACCACAACTGGCCAACTACTGCTATTTTAAAGGACAAACTGAGAAGAGAAGCATCCCTGACTATAATCACTTGGCAAAGTCAGCCAAGTCCTTGTGTAGGAGGGTGGACCTTCATCTGGGCCTTGGGGAGTAGGTTGGCTTTGGGCTTGTTTACCAGAGGTGCAGGACCTTTCCGGCTGCTAGGAGAGAATGAGTAAAAGTTGTGGGACAAGAATATACATCATGTAGGAAAAAATGAGTCAGCCGGTCTGACAGTAAGAGCTTGTGCTGCATTTTGTAATAGTTCAATGAATCTCTCTCCTACACACACACACACACACACACACACACACACACACACACATCCTAGAACCCTAAAGATACATCTCAGGGCTTGCTCAGCATACAGTTAGGAATCCCACCTCCTTGCTAACCCTCATGGATATTGCATGGATATTATCGAGAGAACAGGAGCCTCCAGGGGCTTCACTCCCTGGCCTGCCTTCTGGTTTGGGGCTGCTGCTCCCACCCTGTTGGGATGGCTCCTGAGTGCATCAGGGTGCATTTGGTGACTCAGAGGACTGACAGAGGATAGATTCTAGCTACAAACACTCAAGTAGCTTGGAGGACCCCTCAGTGACTCTAGGATGTTAGAGTAACTGTAGGTGCTCCAACAGTGGCTGGTTCTAGGTCCAACTTGAGTAGCTCACCTAATGGTGACAGGACTACCCTCTGTCACTGATCCTATGACTGCTCCCTACCTCTTGGCTTCTGTTATTCATCCTTCTTCCTGCCTGGTGGCTTCTGCCTGATGCATTCTCTCTTGATCAACTGGTTGCTCTCTCTGCCTAGAATTCCCTAAGAGAGAGACGGGGGGAATGAGAATGAGAATCTGATATCAAAATTCAGTCATTCACCATAGTACCTATTGAACAAAGCACTTACTTCCAGGGCTTTGCTAACATTAGCCCCACACCTAGACAGCAAGAAGCCCACCCACAGTTCAATTCCTTCACCATTCGGCCAACATTTTATTGTGGAGCATCTGCAAGAGTAGTGGGGTAGGTAATGAAGGCACAGTCCCCTCTGCACAAGAAATCTCTCATGGATGCTGTTGATACCAGAATCAAATAGGGAGTCAGTGTAGATAGGTAAATCGATTCAGGTGGATCAAGGAGGCCAATTTGGGTATGAGAAGTTGGAGAGGGATTGATATGTTAATGCTTTCAGAGCCCTTCCTCCACCCCTATCAAGATAACCTGGCCCTGTTCCAACCTATTGCTAAGGTAACCTGTCCCAAGGATTGTCCCTCCCTACAGGGAGTGGTTAATTACACCCCTTCCTGCCTTGATCACTCCACATGGTCTATCTGCTTTTCGCCTTTTGGCCATCTCACTCAGCATCTCCTGGGCCTAGTCACGTACACAAGAAGGAGAGAGATAAGGGGAAGAGAGCAGGAGAACAAAGGAAGCCTAGGACATACAAAAGGCAGAACATCCCTCACTTCTAGGGATACCGGGACACCAGCTATGGCCCCCTTCTCCCTCCTGGGAGAAGTCTATGTTACCCCTTTTAAAATAAACCCTGCATTATACGCTTGCCTTGGCTGCTTCTCTAATGTTATACTTCAACTCGTAAAGAAGCAGAACTCGTCACCGGTAACTGGCGGTATCACTGTGATACCAAGAGCAACATGATCTTGGCTCCAATACGTGTGTGTGTGTGTGTGTGTGTGTGTGTGTGTGTGTGTGTGTGTAATCAAGTGCAATTCCTAGGGCAAACAAAACAAAACACCTTTACTATTTTTTCCTACTCTCTGTTCAAACTTGCTCCAGGGGGCCTAGTTCTTCCAACCTTTGTCTGAGATCTCGAAGGTCCCACGTATTTTCTGGCAGCATTAAAAATGTCCTTCCACTCCTCCCTCAAGTTTCATTCAGCAACATGTCTCCAGTTCCCTGGAATAATCCAAGATCCTTTTCAAGGAAATCTTCTCCCCTATCTAGTCCAGGTAAGATGCACTGGCTGCTTGGGTGGGAAAGAGAAGTGGTTGGTCTCCTCAAGCTCTTATTCTCCCATGCTTCAGCATTCTTTTGTATTGAATAACCATGGCTTCTATCCCCCAGTTCCTTCCCCCAAGTTGGGAGAAGTAAGGTGAAAAGAAGTGCTGAGAATAGCTTTCCTTTGTTTGGACTGTCTTGAGTGGATTCTGGCATTTCTGGGTCTGGTAGAAGATTAAAGCTGAAGACTCATCCCCCCTCCCCTCTGCAGTACCAGAGATTGAACCCATTGAGCACATACCCAGCCCTTTTTATTTATTTATTTAATTTTGAGACAGGGTCTCACTAAATTGCTAAGGCTGGCTTTGAACTTGTGATCCTCCTGCCTCAGCCTCCTGAGCTGCTGGGATTATAGGTGTATGCCACTGCCCCAGCTAAAGTTCTCTCTTATGAGGTCCTTGATGGATACTTTGGAGGAAGATGCTTTCCAGGCTGACATCTCCACCAGCAGTTTTTTTGTTTTTGTTTTTGATGTGGGCAATAGACTCTCCCTCCCTGGATGGTGGTTTGTGCCTTCTTCCTCCACTCCAAATGCAGTCCTACTGTGTGGGAGCTGGGCAGACCCTTGGTAATGCTCCCTCTGCTTCCTATCTTATACACCAGAATTGCTTTTGCTTCATTTTCCAGCATGTGCACAAATAGTGAAGAGTCTGTCAGAACAGACAAAGTCTCATTCCATGTCTTCTGAAAAGAAAAACCAATCCTTTCTCCAACGCCTTTGCCTGGGCTCAAGGGAAAGTCCTCATTTCTACTGGCAAGATGGAGTCTAGGCACCAGTGCACTGTGGGAAGGGGTAGGAGTGGTGGCCAGAAGACCAGGAAGCCAGGTGTGGCGCTGAACTTGGGGAGTCCATTTTGAACTCTACAAATAACAGGTTTGGCCATTGATGAACAGATGCAGATGGAATTCTATAATCAGAAGTGAAGCAGGATCTAAGGTTAAGAGGTCTGGACTTAGGCGTCCACCTGGCAATTTTCCGGTGTGATTTTAGGTAAGTCTCTATCCCTCTGCACCTCTGTTCCCTTACCTGTTAGATAAGTTTATTAATAAGCAATTTCAGAGGGCTTTTGTAGTAATAGAATGGAGCGTGTAAGTACTTTGTAGAGTCTGAAATACAAAGCAAGTATTAACACTGATGATCATTCAACACATTCACATAGCTAACTCTCACTAAAAACCAATGATGAATGAGGCATTATTTTGGATATAGTGAAGGCAATTGAAAAGGTGGTAGGCTATTATTTCTAAGAGCCAACAGTCTATTTACTTGTCTGTCTCCAGGTGAGAACACTGTTGGGTCTCTGGGCATCAGGAGGATGGTGGTTGCTTGGGCTGTGGGGAACCACAGTAAGGGAGAGGAGGCCTAAAAGGAAAAGGGAGGGGTGCCCAGCTGGCCCCAAGTCTGCAGAGTGGAATCGGTGAGCGTCTCTGTGTGTGGAAAGTATTGCTCACTGACTTTCAGCTTCTCAGGATCTTGATTCAGATTAGAACCAGAAAACGTTCAAGCTAAAGGGGAAATTTAGATATCATCTTGCTGACCCTTTTATTTTGAGGCCCCCAAAGATGAAATGACTTGTTCAAGGTTTCACAGAAAATTCAAAACAGAGCAAATGTTGGGAACAAAGGTCATCCCTTCCTTTAGGCTGTCCACGCCAGGCCCTGGGCTGGTTCTCCTCCTCCCAGTGGCTGAATCTGATAAAGATCTGAGAACATTTCATTTGGAGAAAGGAAGGACCAGCATCGCCGCTGTTCCATGCAACCAGAGATCTGAAGTCTCAGTATTATTTTCAGAATACCTAAGTGGATGCTTCTGAAGATAGGCACCTGCCTTTACATCAGACCAGTTCTTGGTGTTCAAGACAGCACAATATCTCTTTTTAAAAAATACCACAATAGCCTCAATACTGTCATGATAATTCCCCAGCATACTCCTCAGACTGTCAGCTTGCTTTTATTATTGCCTTAAGGTCACCTGAATTCCTAGCCCTTGGCCTACTATACTGTTTTATTTTCCACCAGTAGAATTTTCCTGTCTGGAGCAATTGAGTTGCCCAGGCATTTGTACATTATTTTTATTTTATTTTTTATTTTTGTTATGGGGATTGAACTCAGGGGCACTCGACCACTGAGCCACATCCCCAGCCCTATTTTGTGTTTTATGCAGAGACAGGGTCTCACTGAGTTGCTTAGCACCTCGCCGTTGCTGAGGCTGGCTTTGAACTCGCGATTCTCCTGTCTCAGTCTCCCAAAGTGCTGGGATCACAGGTGTGCACTACTGTGTGCAGCTTGTACATTATTTTGTAAAAATAATGACCTATGTAAAATAGGTCACTGTGGTGCTAAAAAGGGGGGAGGGTGAAGGAGCAGGGCCACCACGGGTTAACTTTATAGTCCTATTGAGTTTGAAGTTTGAGACACTAATAATGTGGTGCTTCATGTCAGCCAGTCGCTTTTCCAGGTTTTGACCCTCTTAGCAAAACTGCATGCAGGGTCCCATCTCGCTCCATCTTCCTGTCCAAAGCGTCGGTTGCAGAATCTAAACCAGGGAGATACAAGTGTAGAAATTAATAGCAACAGCCAAACTAGCTTTAAAGGTTGAGGTGAGACTATCACTGTTCAGTTCTGCCCCTGGAGAGTTTTTCTCCAGCAGCTCATTGCCTTGTTGACTTTCTTGAGGGAAGATGGGGCTTCCCTCTTGTACTGTTCAACACCTTCAGAAAGCCAGCCTGGAGCACATTGAGAGCCCAGGCCCAGGTGCCTGGTAAATTGCACAGGGTAACATTTCTTCCTCATGATCACGGTTTCCCTTCATGTGTTCTGCAAGGAAGGCCAGGAGACCAAAACTATCCACAGCAGCATGAGCATGTGCAGCCTGGGTCACACCTTCCAAGGAACCCCAGGCTTCTTGGAAGCACAATTAAGACATCCCGTACCTTCTTTCCTGCAAGACCCATGGCCAGCATAGTCCCCTGACAGTTGTTTTAGTCACCTAGAACTTCCTTTCCAGTTTTGATTCTTACAGGAGCAAAAATCATGGCATCTATCTTATTGAATCCTTGGAGCAAATGTCAGTAAGAGCTGTTGATCTGAGTCCCTTTTAACTCCGAAAACTTTTAAAGGGATTAGCCAATATAGCTCAAGAAGTTGAATCCTGATAAAAGTATAAAAGCTTTCAAATAAATAAGCCTCTGAACTCATGTCAGACTTGAGCTCAGAAGAAATAAAATTGCGCTGAAATAGATGTCTTTTTCTTTTCCAGCCTCAAGGGAACAGGTAAGTCTCTGACTGCTGGGTTAACGAGGCGGTGGTGTGTCCTGACTAATCGTGACCGAGGAGGTCACGGGATCTGAGTTCCTATCTGAATTCTGCCACTGGATAATAAAAATGAGTGCATGCATTTAAGAGGTCTCCATGATCCTTTCTTTTATCAGGAATTATATAATCAGGATAAAAATAACAAAATGTGTAGAAGAGAATGGTGCTTTTAAAAGTTACTTCAAAAAACATGCAGGTAAGATATAAATTGGTCCTTGTAAAAATAATTCAGATATATAGATAATGAACTCCTGCCTTTTCACTATGACCACCCACACCCTCTCTCTTCCTTAATAGTAGCCTCTGTTATTAGTTTAGAGCCAACCACCCAGGCCTACAGATGTCTGTACATTTAGCTACACATAGATATTCACAGAAATGTATATTCAATTTTGTTTTTTGCATGCTTTTATAATACTATTTTAATTTTATTTTTGCGTATTTTACTCAGGCTATTTTATTTTTGCATGTTGAATATACACTCTTTATAATGATAATTTTTTTACTGAAAGATGCAAATGTATGTGTATATGTGTGCATACTTTTTAAACCATTGCATAGTTAATTGTTTCAAAATTTGACTTACCAGCTATTGGTGGGTCCTAGAATGTTTCTAAGTTTGCTGCCAGCGTTAAAAAGAAAAAAGTTACACCGGGCGCAGTGGCACACGCCTGTAATCCCAGTACTTTGGGAAGCTGAGACAGGAGAATTGTGAGTTCAAAGCCAGCCTCAGCAACGGCGAGGCGCTAAGCAACTCAGTGAGACCCTGTCTCTATGTAAAACACAAGATAGGGCTGGGGATGTGGCTCAGTGGTCGAGTACCCATGAATTCAATCCCTGGTACCAAAAAAAAAAAAAAAAAAAAAAAGGAAAGAAAAAGAAAAAAATTATTATAAATGGAATCCTTCAGGTAAAGTGGGTCCCATTTTGTATATACATCTGCAATGGATAGCTCTGTGTTGTAGATTGAACTGCGCCTCCAAAAGGAAATGTTGACATTCTAATATCCAGTACCTCAGAATGTGACCTTCTTAGTTAACAGTGTCATTAGAGAGATAATCAAATTAAACTGAATTCATTAGTGTGGGCCCTGATCCAGTGAATGGTCCTTATAAAAAGGGAAAATTTGGACATGGACAGACACATGCAATAGGGAAGATGGTTGAAGAGAGTCAGGGAGGGTGCCAAGCATTAGCATGGAAGTAGGAACTGGAGTTGTGTTGCCACAAACCAAGGGCTGGCTGGGGCTAGCAGAAGCTGGCTCCCTGTCTTCCCAGGTAGCCCTGCCCACACCTTGATTTTGGACTTCCAACCTCCAGAATGGTGAGACAATAAACTGTATTTGTTCTAAACCACTCAGTTTGTGGTATTTAGTTATGGTAGCCCTAGTAACTAACACACATTAGAAAATATACTTCTTCCTATGTTCTAGTAAAATATTTTTAAGAAACACCAATTATTTATATAACATGACTATACCAAAGGGTATATTCAGACGGTTTTCAACTTTTTAAATTATGAGCAACATTGCAATGGATATCCTTCATATGTATATGTGAGCATTTCTTTGGAACCTAGAGGTAAAATTTTTGGATGGAAGAATGTTTGTATTGAGAATTTTTTTTTTTGGTATGGGGATTGAACTCAGGGGCACTCAATGCCTGAGCCACATCCCCAGCCCTATTTTTTGTTTTCTATAGAGACAGGGTCTCACTGAGTTGCTTAGTGCCTCACCGTTGCTGAGGCTGGCTTTGAACTCGTGATTCTCCTGTCTCAGCCTCCCTAAGTACTGGGATTACAGGCTTGAGCCACTGCGCCCGGCTCTGTATTGAGAAATTTAAGACATATTGCCAAATTGTCCTCCCCCAAAGCCTCACAAGTTTGTGAGTCCCTTAGACCATGTGCAGAACCTTCATTTCCTCATACCTCCACTGATGCTTGGTATTAGTGATGTTTTTAATGTTCACCTCTATAAGGTTAAAATATTATTATTATTTTAATATGGAATAATTTTGTTAATAGTGAACTAGAATATCTTATTTAAACTGGCCTTTTGTATTTTTTGTATCTATAAATTTCCCATTTATAGTTTTTGTGTGCTTTCCTATTTTTTTCTTTCTCTAGAGATCTTTATATATACTGTGTAATAGTCCTTTGAGGTGTGTGTATGTGTGTGTGTGTTCATGTGTAATAGTAAACATGTGTACTATACAATAAACATGTCCTCCCACCCTTTCTCTTTTCTGTCATGTTGTTTTGTGTAGTTTGTGAAGCAGAATTACTAATCTTTATTTAGTCAAATTTATTTTTTTCCTTCTGGATTCTGCATTTTGTCTGTATTTTTTTTTAAGACTTTCTATTTCAAGGTCACAAACAAATAGTTTTCTATTTCATTAATATACTTTATACAAGAGTTTTGTTTTATATTTAATTATGCATCTCATCTGAAATCTCTTTTTGTGTATAGTTTGAAATAAGAATCTATTTTTCCTTCAAAGAGTCCATTATTGAATGGTTCATAGTTTATCATGATTCAATATCTTTCATTAATCATCTACTGGAAATTTTTGTATTGACCCTCCTTTTGAATTAACACTTTAATTATTATGAATTATCCCTTTTTATTTCCAGTAATGCTTTTTTTTTTTTTGCCTTAAAATTTACTTCTCTTACATGTATGCAGCCACACACACTTTTTTGATTGTTCCTTTTAGGGTCTGAATGGTAAAATTATTTTCTAATATTTAGCTCTCAATCTTTCTACATTCATATATTTTAGATGTTTTCCTATGTACAATTTAATTATTTTAAATCTAGTCTTAATGTTTTTAATCTTTTAATTGAAGCATTTAGGGCATATATATTTAAGTCTACATTGTACTATTTGCTTTTGATTTGTCCCACCCAATTTAAGGTTTATTTTTTCTCTTTTCTTGCCTTTTGAATTAATCAAGTTTTTAAAATTCCATTTTCCTTCTTTTCTATTATGATTTTTTTATTACTTTTAAGTGGTTTCCTTAGTAATTACACAATATATCCTTGCTTTATCAAAGTCTAATATGCTTGAGAATTTATACAACTTTCCTGATAATACAAGGACCTTAGTGCATTTCATTTCCTTTATTCATCTCCCAAAATGATAGTATTGCTTTGTATTTTAAATTTATAAACAACCTTCTAAGACATTACAATCGTTTTTCCTCAGTCAATATTTTACCATTTCATTGTTCTTTTCCTTTTATATCACTCAAATTTCCTGCTTGGGTCATTTTTGTTTTGCCTATCATCTTTTAATATTTCTTTTAGTATAGCTCTCCTGGTGAATAATCCTCATTCTTGTCTGAAATGTTTGTATTTCACTTTTATTCTTGAAGAATATATATATATTTTTAATTTAGGCTTACATGTTAACAGTGCAAATTGATTCATTGTTCATAGACAGAGGATAACATATCAATTCTCTAGTTGTAAGTTGTATAGAATCACAACATATATGCAGTCATGCATAAAGTTAGGGTTATTATGACCATCATATTCCACCACCTTTTCTGTCCCAATGCCCCCTCCCCCCTTACACCCCTGTGAACAGAGATCCACCATTGTTCCCATGTCCTTCCCCATATTATGGATCAGCATCCACTTATCAACGAGTACATTCGGCATTTGGTTTTCTGATATTGGCTTACTTCACGTAGCATGATATTCTCCAGCTCCATCCATTTACCTGCAAATTCCATAATTTTATTCTCTCTTATTGCTGAGTAATATTCCATTGTGTATATATACCACAGTTTCTTTATCCAGACATCTATCGAAGGGCATCTAGGTTGGTTCTACAGTTTAGCTATTGTGAATTGAGCTGCTATAAACATTGAAGTGGCTGCAGCACTGTAGTACGCTGTTTTTAAGTCTTCTGGGTATAGACCTAGGAGTGGGATAGCAGGCTCAAATGGTGGTTCCATTCCAAGTTTTCTAAGAAATCTCCATACTGCTTTCCAGCTTGGTTATACCAATTTGCAGTTCCACCAGCAATGTAAGAGCGTGCCTTTTCCCCCACAACCTCGCCAACACTTATTGTTGTTTGTATTCTTGATAATTGCCATT
>CM053410.1:10430147-10447144 GCA_028644305.1 Xerus rutilus
ACCCAGGCAGCAAAAGATCATTTTGATAAAGAGCTACATGGGCAAATATAGGAAGCAAAAGATTACTTCAATAAGGAGATAAAGATTCTGAAAAAGAACCAAACAGAAATCCTCAAAATGAAAGAAAGAATAAACTAAATTAAAACTCAATAGAAAGAATGACCAACACATTAGATTACTTGGAAGACAGAACCTCAGACAATGAAGATAAAATATTTAATCTTGAACATAGAGTTGACCACACAGTGAAAATGGTAAGAAACCATGAATAGAACATCCAAGAATTATGGGATAACATGAAAAAAACCAAATTTAAGAATTATTGGGATAGAGGAAGGCATAGAATTTCAAACCAAAGGAATGAACAATCTATTCAATGAACTAATATCCGAAAAATTTCCAAACATGAAGAACAAATTGGATAATGAAATACAAGAGGCTTTCAGGACAACAAATGTACAAAATCACAATAGATCTACACCAAGGCACATCATAATGAAAATGCCTAGTATTCAGAATAAGGAGAGAATCTCAAAAGTCACAAGAGAAAAGAATCAGACTACATATGGGGGAAACCAATTAGGATCTCTGCAGACTTCTCAACCCAGACCCTTAAAGCTAGAAGAGCTTGGAACAACATATACCAAGCTCTGAAAGACAATAGATGCCAACCAAGAATCTTATATCCAGCAAAATTAAGTTTTAGATTTGATGATGAAATACAAAACTTCCAAGATAAACAAAAATTAAAAGAATTTACAGCAAGAAAGCCTGCACTACAGAACATTCTTGGCAAAATATTCCATGAGGAGGAAATGAAAAACAACAATGAAAATCAGCAAAGGGAGAAACTACACTAAAGGAAAGTCCAATCAAAGGAGAAACTCAGTCAAGTTAAAAACTAAGAATAAACCAAAATGTCTGGGAATACAAACTGTGTCTCAATAATAACACTAAATGTCAACAGCCTAAACTCAGCAATTAAAATACACAGACTGGCAGATTGGATTAAAAAAAAAGACTCAACAATATGCCGCCTCCAAGAGACTCATTTCATAGAAAGGGACATTCAAAGATTGAAGGTGAAAGGATGGAAAAAAATCTGTCACTCACATGGACTGTGTAAACAAGTGGGGGTTTCCATTCTCATATTGGATAAAGTGAACTTCAAACCAAAGGTAGTGAAAAGAGATAAAGAAGGTCATTTCATACTGCTTAAGGGAATCACCCATCAACAAGACATAACAATCTTAAATATCTATGCCCCAAACAATGGGGCAGCCATGTATGTCAAACAAACTCTTCTCAACTTCAAGAATCAAAAAGACCATAACACAATAGTACCTGGTTACTTTAGCACACCTCTCTCACCACTGGATAGATCTGCCAAACAAAAATTAAACAAAGAATCTACAAAACTCAGTAGAACAATCAATAGTCTAGACTTAATAGACATATATAGAATATTCCATCCTTCAACAAAGCAAATACACTTTTTTCTCAGCAGCACATGGATCCTTCTCCAAAATAGATCATATGCTATGCCACAAAGTGAGTCTTAGCAAATATAAAAAGTACAGATACTACCCTGTAATCTATCTGACCATAATGGAATGAAATTAGAAATTAATGTCAGTTTAAAAAAAAGAAGATACTCCAACACCTGGAGACTCAATAATATGCTATTGAATGATGCATGGGTAACAGAAGACATCAGGGAGGAGATAAAAAAATTCTTAGAGGTAAATAAAAACCCCAATACAACATATCAGAATCTCTGGGACACTATGAAGGCAGTGCTAAGAGGAAAGTTCATGGCATCAAGCTCATTTATTCAAAGAAGAAAAAGTCAAGATATCAATAACTTGACACTACATCTCAAAGCCCTGGAAAAAGAGGAACGAACCAGCACCAAAAGAAGTAGAAGACAGGAAATAATTAGAATCAGGGCTGAAATCAATGAAATTGAAACGAAGGAAACAATTCAAAGAATTGACAAAACAAAAAGCTAGTTCTTTGAAAAATTAAATAAAATTGACAAACCCTTAGCCATTCTAATGAAAAGGAGAGAGAAAATCCAAATTACTAAAATTTGTGATGAAAAAGGAAATGTCACAACAGACTCTGCTGAAATACAGAGGATAATTAGAAACTATTTTGAAAATCTATACTCTAATAAAATAGAAAACTCTGAAGACACAGACAAATTTCTAGAGACATATGACCTACCCAAAGTGAACCAAGAGGACATACACAACTTAAACAGATCAATTACAAGCAAGGAAATAGAAGATGCCATCAAGAGCCTTCTAACAAGGAAAGCCCTGGACCAGATGGATTCTCAGCCAAGTTCTACAAGACCTACAAAGAAGAACTAAATCAAATGCTCCTCAAATTATTCCATGAAATAGAAAAGGAGGGAATCCTTCCAAACTCATTCTACAAGGCTAGTATTACCCTGATACCCAAATCAGACAGAGACACATCAAAAAAGGAAAATTTCAGACCAATATCCCTGATGAATATAGATGCAGAAATTCTCAATACAATTTTGGCAAATCACATACAAAAGCATATTAAAAAAATAGTGCACCATTCAAATGGGGTTCATTCCAGGGGTACAAGGTTGGTTCAACATATGGAAATCAATAAACGTAATCCATCACATAAATAGACTTAAAAGATAAGAATCACATGATTTTATCAACTGATGCACAGAAAGTGTTTGACAAAATACAGCACCCTTTCATGTTTAAAACACTGAAAAAACTAGGGATAGTAGGAACATACCTCAACATTGTTAAAGCAATCTATGCTAAACCCAAGGCCAACATCATCCTAAATGGAGAAAAATCGGAAGCATTCCCTCTAAAAACGGGAACAAGACAGAGATATCCTCTTTCACCACTATTATTCAATATAGTCCTTGAAACTCTAGCCAGAGCAATTAGAGAGACAAAAGCAATTAAAGGGATATGAATAGGAAAAGAAGAACTCAAACTATCACTATTTGCAGATGACATGATATTATACTTTATTTATATGTATTTATTTAGTATTCAAATGTATTTATTGTCTGTCCTTATGTTAGAACCATACTTTGTTGATTACTATAGCTTTATAACAAGTTTTGAAATAAGGAATTGTAATGCCACTAACTTTTTCAATACATATACATTTTGACTATTGTGTACTTGAGGTTTCATATGAATTTTAGCATGGAGTTCTCTATTTCTGCAAAGATACCACTACAACTTTGATAGGGAGTATATTATTCCAGGAATAAATGCTACTTGGTCAGGAATATGAGGATTTTAAAAAATCTATTTCTTGAAGTCAAATTTAGTAATTCACACTTTTTCCTAGGAAACCATTCATTTTATCTGGATTTTCAAATATCTTGACATGTAAAATAATTTCTAATAGCTATAGATTCCTTTTTGCTTTTTAAATCATGACTATCAACATCTTCTGAATTGTTTTCATAACAAGCAGTTAGGTATTTTTCACTTGAAAGGTCAAATTTTTGATTTATTGATAGTCTACCATATACATTCTCCTACTAATTTATTTCTGCCTTTTAACATTGTCCCTTTTCCATTTTGTAAGGCTTCTTTGGAATTATTTTATTACTTCTTTTCGCATGGTTAGTTCATTTAAAAATATTTCTAATGTGTAAATGTTCACACACACAAAAGTGGAGAGGATGTTATGATATGTCTCTGGGCATGGAAGACCTGGCCTCAGCAGACACCAAGTTTCTGCTAGATGTGTTTCATCTCCTTCTCTTCAGATTTCTTTTATTTCTTTCTGGAGTATTTTAAAGAAAATCTCACCTCTCATATTATTTTACCCTTAAGTGCTTCAGTTTAGATTCCTACAAGATAAAGAGTTTTTGGTGCTAATGTGTTTAATATAAGCACAAGTTCATTTATCTTGAATCTTTTTTTGTTTTATAATATATAAACTTAGGTCATACATTTTCCTTAGAACACCTTTATCACCACATCCTACAGATAGCAATTCATTACTATGCTTGTTGCCATTCATTTCTAGATTGTCTATAAATTCTGTTTTGATTTATTCTTTAATGTCGATTATTTTCCAGTCTGCTTTAAACTTCCCACATAGAATTTTGCTGCTCATCTTCCTACTATGGTCAGTAACTGCAGCCTCATAACAGAGCTTGTGTGACCAGATTTTGAGAATAATGATGGTGCTCACCTGTTTTGTTATTACCTGGTACCACCTACTAACTGCTTTCCATATGTTAGCTCATTTCCTCCTCATTGAGCCCAGTAAGTAGGGTACATTTTTTCTTAGAAGAGTTATATTTCCCATGTTTACTGACTCAACAGTTCTCTATTTATTAGTTCATCGACATCCTATTTTCCTATATCCTTACTTTGGTTTTGCCTGCCATTTGATTTTTGAGAGGAGCATTTTAATGCCTTCCATAATGATGATGGATTTATCTGTGTTTTTGCATTACTATTGGTTGTGTTATCTATGCTTTAAAAAAATCTCTGTATTTACATTGTATTTAAGATTTTTTTCTTCAGTTTAGAATGCCTTTCTTTCAACTCTGTTTTGTCTGACATTAATATTACTAAGCTTTATTTATTTTTCATTTTTTCCCCTCTGTCTTGGCAAAGAATCTCTCCTGGACTGAATCCTTGTTAGGCTTCTCCGAACTTTTGGACTTCCACATTGTTTTAATCAGTTTTCTTCATTGTTGTGACCAAAAGACCTGACAAGAACAATTAGAGGAGGAACAGTTTATTTTGGCTTACCATTTCAGAGGCCTCAGTGTATAGACAGCTGACTCCATTCCTTGGGGCCTTAGGTGAGGCAGAACATCATGGCAGAAGGGTATGGCAGAGGAAAGCAGCTCAGGATAGGCAAATGTAAAAGAAAAAGAATAGTTTCTGAAAAGAATTTGTTTTTACTGCTTTAACTACTGTAAGGACTTCCTACTTTTGTATTACTTTCCTTTCCTTCATTTTTCCTTTTTTTTTTTTAACATTTGCCTAGTATATTTTTTCTTACCAAATACTGTCAAAATTTATTGTCATTTTGTACTGGGTCTACCAATCTTAAACAGCATAAAGACAGTCTTTTTTTTTTTTAATAAACCTGCAACTCTCCCTTTTATTAGGAAGATCTAGCTCATCGATATATATTGTGATTAGTGGCATTGCTTGCATTTTTTATTATTTCTTTGCATATTTTATTATTTCTCCTTTTTATTATTTTTCAATTTACTATTCCTTTTTGTAATTGCTTTATTAAATTTTCTTTGTTTTATTTATTCTTATAGTCATTCTTCTAATTGTTGGGTGTGAAATGGTCTATTTTTAATCTTCTCATAGTTACCCTTACATTAAAAGAAAACATTTAAATCTACTGTATTTTCTAGCTCTGACTTCCTGTAAATTTAGCCAAATGGTTATTGTCCTTTGCTTCTTTCTGGTTTTCTTATTGTTGCCTACTCTTGGGCCACTTCATCTTTATTCCTGGTAGGCTTACTTTTTGCCTAGTAATAGATAACAAGCCAATTGCAAAGGCTACTGCCTTGTTTTCATCAGGGCCAATTACTCCCACAAGTAAACATATCTTTGAAATCTGTTGACATTTCTAGTATCCTACAAATCTCAGAGCAGAGATTCTGACTTGGCTAATATTTTACTTTGTTGACCTCTTCAATTAAGTAGATGAGTCTTTCTTATACCAATATGAAATGATCTTCCCTGGATCCTGAATTCACTACTTGTTTTTTATTTCTAGGAATCACCTCTGATAGAGTCTGTGAACGATCAGGATTTCCAGTGTGGACAATTCTTGCCCTGTGCTCTGCAAAAAAAGGTTGATGGGCAAAAAAATCAAAGCATTGCCTCAAATGGAATTTTTGATCATATTTGCATTCTAGTTATATTATTCTTTGTCTTTATGTCTTCATTGATTTTTGACAGTTGGCTATTTTGGAGAAAAGAAAGAGAAATAGTGTAACTTAAAAATATTGCTTCTATTTAGTATTTAATTTATATGTTTGTCATGAATTTTGGAACCTGTGCAATGTGCTAAGCATGGTGCCAGGGGCTGAGGACACTGTCCCTGTTCTCAAAGAGTTCACAGAAAAAGACAGCCTGGTGAAGAAATGCTACTGGTGAGTTTACAGAGGCATAGATGGACATGAAGGAAGGAAGGCCACTAATTTCACCAGACTGGACCAGGAAATGCTTACCAAACAAGGTAATTTTGGATTGAGAACTGCAGATGATTAGGAATTGGCCAATCCCAAAAGTGGCTAAACTATTCCAGGCTGAAGATTTGACAACCAAGAGGTAAGCAAGAGAACTGGGCTTCCAGTGACTGAAAATTAGAATTGAGTGGAGTAGAGGTGGAAAGACTAGACTGGAAAGGAAGGTGGGACCCAGATGGAAAGGCTGTCATTTCCTCTGGAGGTGAGAGTTTGTTCTGTGGGAAATGAGAAACCATAAAACCTAGGATTATTGACTCAGGCTCCACAGAGAGCCTTCAAGGGGTCCAGGGTCCATTTGATATTGTATGACAAGTTGTATTTACAAAAGGTCAGAATCCTTGCTTAGAGGAACTTAAGAAGCAGAAGTGGGAATAACAACCAAGTTAGCCTATTAGAAAGACCTTGGGTGGCCCATGAGGATGAATCAGGGTTGTTGATGCTATCTGTGGTTGAGAGATTTGTTAGGTGGCTCTTGTACTGATGATCCAGGTAGGAAGATGTGAGAACTGAAACTAAGATTATGGTGGTGGAGATGGAGGGAAGAGGACAGATGTGAAGGAAATTTATGTGGCAACCCATCATGGGGTGGTCAGACATCACCTGGCAGATGGCAGGAAATGGATAGAACTCTTACTAAACTGGGCTCTTGAGGATGTGCCTAGGGACAGGCCTTGTTAGTCTCAGAGGATCCTGTCTGAAATCTTATGAAGGAGAGAATCTCTGTCACTCTAAATGTGATACAGATTTATAAAGGATGTTCTACCTCCAGGAAGAAACAGCTGCTGATTCCCAGATAAATGAGCTTCTATTTTGTGTTGAAAAACCATGAGCTTTGCAGTCAAACAGAAGAATATTGGAGGCTGATGATGGAAAAAGAAGGAGGGAAATGAGATGCCAGAGGAAAATGCAAAAGAATAAAAACCACAGTGTGGAATTCATGGGGACCAATGTTTGGAGACTGTGAGAAGCCATGCGGCAGGACAAGCCACATGCAGGTCAGGCAGTTATGTGATGCCCCTGATTGCATTTGTGGTGGCAGCAGTGGTCAGGAAAACATAAACTTCATTGTACCCCTGTCCAAACCCACTGCTGGTTTAATCAAACAGTGTGTGTTAGTGCCCTGTAGCTGCTGTAACATATTACCACAACCTAGATGGCTTAAAATATTTATTTCCTCATAGTTCTGGGAGATGGAAGTCTGAAGTCAAGGTGTTGTCCATATTTTCTCCAAAGGCTCTGTGGGAGGATCTTTACCTGCTGCTTCTGCTTTCTGAAGACTTAGGTGTCCCTAGGCCTGTGGATGCATAACTTCTGTCTCTGTCTCTGCATGGCCATCTGTGCTGTGAATCTGTGTTGAGTCTCTTCTGACTTTCTCTTATAAAGACACCTGTAATTGGACTTAGGGCCTTCCCATATAATCCAGGATGATCTCATCTTAAGATCCTTAATTATATCTGTGACCTTTTCCAAAGAAGTTCACAGTCACAGGTTCCAGGTGGATGTATCTTCTGAGGGGCTGCCATTCACCCTACTTCACAGTGTGTCTTAGTCTGATTTTTTCCTACTATAACAAGATATCAGAGGCTGAATAATTTATAAAGAAAAGAGATTTATTTGGCTCATGGTTCTGGAAGCTGGGAAGTCCAAGAACATAGTGCCAGTATCTGGCCAGGGCCTTCGTGATGCGTCATACCATGTGAAGGTGGAGGGGCGAATGTGGGCCAAATCTGCTTTTATAACAACCCATTCTCATGACAAGTGACTCACTCCCACACAAACAGCATCAGTCCATTTGTGACAGTGGAGTCCTCAAGATCTAATCATCTCTTCTTAGGCCTCACCTCCTAACTCTGATACACTGAGGGTGAAGTTTCCAATGCATGAATTTCTGGGAACCCATCCATACCATAGCACCACACATCCACTGATTAACTCATTCACCTGTTTTTGAGATAACTGTAGAAAGGAACTGTGGGGAGCACATTGGACTGAGACTCTGCATTCACACAAGGCTTGTAGTTTATTAGTGCCTGGGGAGCTTTCAGAGGTGGGTTATACCAGTTGGAGTGGGGATCAGCCAGTATAGAGGACACTTTACAGCAGACCAGTCCTTTGAACTGTATCCAAGAAACAGGCAGACTTTGGACAAATAGATATGAGGCATATTAGATTAAAAAATAAATTAGTATTAGGGAGGCCCAGAGGTAAGAAATGATGGGTGTTTACAGGTGGTACTGAGAAAATAAAATGGCCTGGATCACAGGGTGAGTGAAAAGTGGCAATGAGGGTAAAGGAAAAGGTTGTCTGGGCACAGCCTTGGAGGCCCTGAGTGGGTTTTAGCCAGTGAAGATTACATGGTGTTTTGAATATATATGTGACATGATGAAAACCTTCATTTGTGAAGATAGTATAGATGCTATATGTAAGAATTAAAATGGGAATCAATAGAGGAATGGCTTAAGAAAGTGTATATATTCACAATGGAATTGACTCAGCTGTGCAGAACTGAATGAAATTATGGCATTTGCTGGTAAATGGATGGAAATGAGAACATCATGCTAAGTGAAATAAACCAGTCTCAGAAAACCAAGGGTTCAGTGTTTCCTCTCAGGTAAAAGCTACAGTAAAATAATGGAAAGAAAGTGGTATGGGAGGATTGTAAATAATACATGCATAGAGAAGATCAGAAGAGTAGGAGGAGGACATGGAGAGGGAGGGAGGAGGGATGGGAAAGGGGAGGAAATGTGGAATCAATTTGACAAATCATGTTATGTGCATATATAAATATACCACAGGGAATTTCACCTTTATGTGAAAAGTACCAATCAAAAATACATAAATAAATGAGTGAAGGGAAGATCAGTAGAGTAGAAGAATGGGAGAGGGGGGAAAGAGCAGCAGAAGGGGGACTGAAATAGAGTAAATCAAATCCAAACATGTATGACTTTATCCAAATGAACCCAACTTCTCTGTGTAACTATAATGCTCTGATTAAGAAAAAAAAAGAGAAATTCAGGTGGGAGAGACAATATGGCAGGTTAGTCAGAGGCTATTGATTCATGCTCCATTAGCAGACGAAGTAGATATTAGTATGTATTTCAGAGACTGCAGGGATAGAATGACAGGATTTGGTAAAGAAAAGAAAGTTAGGGAGGTTAGAGGGGGAGAAAGGATGGCCGATAATGATTTGGGTTCTGAGCCCAGTCGCTGGGGCCATGTTGGGGTCATCAACAGACTTAGGAAATAAAAGAATAAGATCAGAAGGAAGTGGAATGGGCTCACTGTGGGCACCTGGAGTTAGTGGAGTCTGCCTGAAGCCTGGCAGAGAGGCCACAGCTGGAGATGTGCATCAGAGATGATCCACATGGCAAGGAGTGGTCCTTGAAGACCGGAAGTGGAAGAACACTGAAGGGAAGCACAGGAAGGAGAAAGCTTGGGAAGGATTTGGGAAGGAAGAGAAGGAGCCCCAGAGGGCCAAGCAGACATGGAAGAGGGGTCACAGGAAAATGCTGTGTCAGGGGTGCACAGGAGGCCAGGTCAGAGAGAGCATCCTTCCTGTAGCAAAACTAGCAGGCATGAGGACCACAGGCCTGGAAAGAGGACAGCTTTGGAGGAATCGAGGCTGTCGATGTGAGGGCAGAGCCTTGGGTGGGTGCTGGTGACAGAGAGCTGGCATGCCAGAACACTGCTTCAGGAAATCTCATGGGGAGGGGAAGAGGCAGACGATGGATCTCTCAGCCACTGAGCGTATTTTGATTCCTGAATCTTAAAACATCAAGTCAATGCTAGCTACATTTTGAAGATCGACATGACAGAAACAAGTTCTTGGGGGTGGGGGACAAGTAGGGAATTAAACTATTAAGAAGCATCTTTCTTTATTTATTCCATTTTTACACATCTACCTCTTTGTCATCAAGTCACAGCATTTCATCAAAATATACAAACAGCACAAATACTTTCAAATGTATAGTTAGGATTCTAATAAAACGCGACCGACTACCACAAATAGCATGCATGGGTTGTGTATCTTGAATGAGGCCTAAAGAGACGCTTGTCCTCAAATCACCAGTGGTGGCATAGAAGGGATTGGTTATCTTTTCTTTTAGAAAAATCATGCATTTCATTTCTTTTCTTGTCGTGGTGTGAGGATGGTGATGAACGACAGCACTGTCCTGCAATCACCCGAGAATGACGGACAGAAAGGTTCATGGGCAGGAGTAAAACGATACTATCTTTGCTGGACTCTGAACTTGGTTTCTACGTTGACAAGACAACCAGCGTAGGTGTTCTAGGGAAACTTCCCTATCCAGTCACACAAGCTCTTTCTGTTTTCCTCTTTCCTGTGAATTTTATGGCTAATCAGAATGAATGGATTTGTGAATCTCAAGTTACAAGCTACCGTTTATTATGAAGAATCCCATAAGAACCTATGCAGGGCTTCCCCCACCAAACCATTTACTGTTCCACAGGTACTCATAGAATGAAATGGGTTAGTGGTTACTAGTCTGCAGCTAAGTGAGATCCGCTACTAGGCCAGGTGACAGCTCTTTCGTTCTTTGCTCTGTTTGCTCCTTGATTCATCAAACATTTCATTGATCAACAGTTGATGTCCAAGGGAAGAACCGTAATTTAGAGAAGTATTAAGTTTCAAATCTTTCACAGTGTAGAGAGCCATTTTTCAAGTAAATAGCTAGGGTTAGTAATGACCTAACTTCAAGGGCGGCTGTGAAAGATGCCAGGAGATAAAACAGGACTTTGTCATTAGTGAAGTAGAGTTGGTTTCTGCTACAGATAAAATGTCACCTGAGGAGCTAAAAGGGCTCACTCAGCCTTTATTGTCGAGTGTTTCTTTCCTTTTCCTTCTTGAAGAAGGGACCCAAAAGAAGTGTTGCTGGAACCAGGGACAGAAAAAGGTGAATTCCCTCGAGGCTCTGTGAAGGTGGGGTTCATGAGATGAGCCCCTCTATCCCTGGGTTAATGAAGGAAAAGTTCCTAAACATGTTCTGGTCCATGCTGTTGATCAGCGCTCCATCAGCAAACGACAGGCGGGGTTTCTCGTTCAAGAATTCTTTGTCGAAATTGCTACAGTCGTAGGGTGATTTCTTGGTCAGAGTTTAAGGGGGAGAAAAAGGGAAAAGGAAAATCAGTCACGACATTTATGATCTGATCTTTAGTCGTCAAGGCTATAATCTGTGTCTGACAAAGCTGGCATTTGCAGAAACACTAAATTGAAATGAAACTTACAGATTAGCATGTACGGCTTGCAAGGAGCATCTCTGTGGTTGCTAGGTCATCAGTTCTTTTTAGTAATGTAATTAAATGCACAGCTACACTGTGTACCTTCAATAGGATCTAATGCTCCTAGTTCAGACTTTCCATGAAGAAGGACTAGCCACCTTTGAAAAAGTGATGAAACCAGATTTGATCTCTGTCCTTTATCTGGGACAGAGGTGAGGGTGTGTGTTTTGGGGGAGCGGCAAAAGTAGGTGGGTGGGAGCCAAAAGTGGGAGGAGGGAAGGAACCTGGGAGGTTATATATTCCTGTTCTTTTTATCAGCATCCTTTGCTATCATTGCCTCCTCTAACTACGTTAATTTTATTGTCTTCTATAGACAACACAGCCTGGGACAAACTCCTTTCAGATCATTGGTCCATTGGTTGTCATGACTGGAAAAAGAAGGCGGGGCCATAATAATAAATGTCTATTGATAAATACTGATCAGCATGGAGTACATTTCAGCTTTCAAAGATGAGAACAGCCATTATCAAAAGAAGGTCACGTGAGCAGAATCAAGGTCGGGCCTCCCACCCTCAAGGGCTGTAGGCTGGTGAAGTCAAGGGCCTGGTGTGTCTGTCTACAAAGAGCCACCCAGACACCAGGCTGGGGAAGGGCCTTCCTACCAGCAGAACTGAGAGTTGTCCTATAGGTCAAGCCTAGATCAAAGATCTGATTTTTACGTGAAAAATATCAAGTCAATGCTAATCTGCCGTGGAAGGTCAGGCAGGAATTCAGCTGTTCTGACGGCCAAAGTGAGGCAAAAATTCACCTTATCATAAGTAAAGGGTCAACTGTGTATTGGATGTGATATCACTGTAACTAATCAGAGGGCGAGAGGCCCAGCTGTTGGGCATCCCAGTGCCTGAGACATATGCTAAGAACAATTCCCTAAACCTGGGGATGAGGCACATGGCTTCCTACAGCCATTTGCTGTCGTGGTGATAGCTGTGGCTGTTTCCTGGGGGGAAACCCACAAGCCTGTGCTGTTTCAGCAGTCATGGCAGAGATGGTCCATGTCCAGCCAAGTAATTACTACCCTGTCCCCAGCAATCACCAGCAATGGTTAAAGCTTTGAAGCTGGCAAACTCACCACTTACTACATACTTTAAAAAATTACTTTTTTCTAAAAACTGTGATAAAATATACATAAGATGAAATTCGCCATTTAACATTTTTTTTTGTGTGTGTGCAGTACTGGATCTTGAACTCAGGGCCTTGCATATGACAGGAAAGTGCTCTACCACTGAGCTACAACCCCAGCCTTTTAGCTTTATTTTTATTTATTTTTAAATTTTGAGATAGGATCTTGCTAAATTGTCGAGGGTCTCGCTAAGTTGCCGAGGTTGGCCTCAAACTTGTGATCCTCCTGCCTCAGCCTCCTGAGTAGCTGGGATTACCGGTGTGCTCCGCCACTCCCGGCCCACTTAACTACTCTTCAGGGTACAGTTGAGTGGCATTAAGCATGTTCTCATCATTGTGTAACCATCACCACCGTCCATCTCCGGAACTTTTTCACCTTGACTTTGGTTCATTTTTTGTTTCCACTTTATGGTGCTCGTCTTGTTGTGAGCCAGGTTGCTCTGCCTTTTCTGATGTAGGTTAGTGAATTTTACCAGTGCACATGGGCATGCAGAGATCTAGCTTTTTCTAAACACGAATTTGCTTTTTCTTCCTTAAGCTGAAGAACACCTAGTGATTGCTGTTAGATACTGTAGTTATGTGAGCACATTATCGATGGTAGCTAAACTTAAATGGAAAAAATGACTCCAACGTTCCTCACGTAGGATGCAGGTTTAGGTACAAGTTTGGGCCACCCAGCCTGTGACCACTAAGCACATACATAGCACCTGCAAGAAGCCCATGTCTTCTGACAGCCACCCCTCAAAAAATACATATCCAAGCCAGGCACACTCTGCAGTTCATTCTTCATGCAGGGACATTTTGACTACAGAGGTTAAATTTTGCAAGCGAGACTGGTACCATGGTGCATGCCTATAATCCCAGCTACTCTGAGGCTGAGGCAGGAGAGTGGCAAGTTGGAAACCAGCCTCGACAATTTAGTGAAACTGTCTCAAAATTAAAAAAAATAAAAATAAAAAGGGCTAGGGATGTAGCTCAGTGGCAAAGTACCCCTGGGTTCAATCTCTAGTACTGTTAATTATTTTTTTTTGTTTTTTGCAAGCAATTGTAACACCCCCTCTCTGCCCTACCCCAGGGAGTTAGCCCGTGTTGAAGCAGCATACTCTTCCCCAGAGGCCGGGGCTGGTGAGGAGTAGGCTTGGAGCAGCCTGTGAGGGAGGGGAGAGGGGCCGACAACAGTCCCACAGCTGAGTCCTCACCACTTTGGGTCTGAAAGGTGGGTCAATCTTCTTTCTCTCAAGTTCTTCCCAGTTGATCTCCCGAAACATAGGGTGCTGGCGGATGTCGCCCCTGACTCCCAGCCTCTTTTCCGGTTCTCTCACAAAGAGCTGCAAAGGAGTAGAGAGCAAGTACTTCTCAAGGAATGAACCAGTTAGCACCAGGTGGAGCTGTACCTCTTCATGGACAGCTGCCTGCTTGTCTAGCCTTCTTTACCCTTATGAAGATGAATTCAGGTCAAACTGGCCCTGACATCTCCCTGGATGAGGCTTCCTGAACACTCTGGAGTCTGGGCAGTCAAAGCCTTTACTCTGTGACCTTGTTCTAGCCTGAGGTCAGCTTCACCAGGTGTTATTAATGGGATCTTTGGCAAATAACAGAACCCAGTAAATTGAGCCAAGAGCTCAACTCACAGGGCTATTCTGAGGATTAAATAAAATAGTCATGTGCATACATACATGCACACAGAGGTATGCACATATACATACAAACACATGCACATGTAAAAATGCACACACATGAACACACATGCACAGAGGCATACATACATGCATACACATACACACGTGCATGCTCACACATTTGTGCACTCTAACTCCTGACCTGTAAAACCCAACCACATAGAGTAAGTGATTATTTGTTGTTGGATTGACCATCAATGGAGTATGATTTCTTACAAAGCTGCTTTTGTAGGGTCCCAGCACTGTGGGCCTTGGGTGTCACATAAACTGCCCCATATAGTCAGCCTGAAACTCTGCAAGGCATCTGAGTTAGGGAACCACCCTGACTCCTGCCAGCCAGCTGGGGGAGTGACATCTCATTCAACATTCATTTCCTACAGTCACCGAAGAGATGCTTGTGCTTCTTCTTGCACTGTCCTTTCTCCTGTTGCTTGTCCCTGGGTGTTTGGAGTAGCCTCCCTCCCAACTCTTATTTTCCACTGTGCTGGGTGTTACCCAGGGCTGTGCACATGCCAGGCAAGCGCTGTACTACTGAGCCACACCCCTAGCCCTCCTATACCGTTGTATCAGCTGTTTGTTTATAAGGTAACCCCTAGTCATAGGATGTTCCAAGGAAACTGTGGATCTTTAAACCAGACACATGGCGACATGCAGTGACTTTCCTGGGGGGTTCCGACAAGGACTTGATTCCATCTCTTGCTTTTGTGGCTTACGAGAATAGCACTTGTATGTTCTAAAACACCACGTCACCTATGTTATCTACTGCTTGAAAGTCTTCAGAGCCTCTGTTCTAGCAAAACCATAAAGATCAAACAACATCCTGCAGCAAGAGATTTTTTTTTTTTTTAAAGCAGGAGAATCTCCTGTAAGGTTCCCAGTGTAGTGTTCACACAGTCATCTAGCACATCCAGCTGTTAAGTCCTTGGCTTCGGCCCCTCTGCCTCTTGCCTCCTTGTAGGGGCACCACTGAGGTCACTGTGGAAACCTGGGCTTCCACAGCAGCTGAGGATAAAACACCTGCACTGAAGAAAGAACACCAGACTGTTTGCCCCAGAGATTTACTACCCGCATGGCCTTGAGTACACTTTTTGAGTCTCCATGTCCTAGTGTTAGTCAGCTTTCTATTTCTGTAACAAAATATTTGAGATAACCAACTTAAAAAAGAAGAAAGGTTTGCTTTGGTTCATGGTTCCAGAGGTGTCAGTGGATGTGTGATTGGCCCTGCTGTTTTTGGGCCTGTGCTTAGGCAGTGCATCCTGGTGGGGAGACCATGGTGGGGCAAAGCTGGTCACTTTGTGGCAGCCAGGAAGTAGAGAGGAAGAGGGAGGACTGGAGTCTCACAGTCCCCTGCAAGCGCATGTGCCAGTGACCTAAGACCTCTCACCAGGCTCTACCTCTCCAAAGTTCCACCATCTTTCAACAGCTGCAAGCCAGGGACTAAGTCATTAGCACATGGCCTTTTGCAGGATATCGAAGATGGAAACCATAGTGGTCCTCATCTGTAAACGGAGACGAGTCAAGACCATCTCTAGAGTCCAGACATCCACGAGCCCCGGGAAGCATTCAGGGCCCTTGTGGTCTTATACTCACACACACATCTCCTTTGATTCAATGCTACCTTCTTCTGCCCACTTATACTACTCACTGAATATTTTCTTTTTCTTTTGGGAACTGAACCCAGAGTCTTGCACATGCTAGGCAAGCACTGTACCACTGAGCTACATGTCCAGGCCTGCCCCTCCTCAATTTCATAATGACATTTACATCTTGAAGGCAGTACCGCTCCCCAGATTTACTCTTCTCCCCATCTTTCAGGGTCTCTCATTACCTCCATTGGCAGTGAGCTCTTCCTCCTTGGTCACATGATGGATGATGCCACTCATTCCTACATATGTTCTTTGAGAGTCAGGCACCGTGCTAGATGTCTCAGCTAGATCATCCTGACTTGATTTGTTTTAATTATACATATTTAGGGGCACAATGTGATATGTTGATATATGTATACATCATGGAATGATTAAATCAGACTAACAAACATATCCATCACCTCACAGACTTATCTTTGTGTGTGATGTGAACATTTACAATCAGTTCTCTTCAAATTTCCTTTATAATGTACATTATTAACTACAGTCACGGTACTGTCCAATCTTCAGGACTTACTTCTACTTAAATGGAATTTCGTGCCCTTGTCCTGCTTTTAAAAACAAGTTCAAAAAGTATATATTATATCATTATCCCAATTGTCAGTTGAGGAAACAGGCTCAGAGTAGCTAAGTTACTTGCTCAAGATGATACATCTAGCCAGTGGCAGGGCCTCAATGATCAGCAGCCTCTTTCTACTTCTGGTGTAGGTGGTCTCTCTGCTGAACTCTATAGACCACTACAGAAATTCTCACCTGGCATCTTCCCCCCCGCCCCACGTCTGTTTTCTACTGGTCTGTAATGTCTGGAAAGCAGACTCTATTTCTATTCTTTTCAAAATCTAGCAGAGTACCACGCACAAAGTAGATGTTCAGTAAATGTTGGTGCCTAAATGAATATCCTGTCTTTACACTTGGGTTAACTGCTGGTCTGTTAGCCTCTTCTTTTTTCTTTTTAGTCTCCTTTATAGAAAAGGCACCAAGTTCACAGTGACA
>CM053410.1:10447644-10608242 GCA_028644305.1 Xerus rutilus
ATTGAGCCTGGGCAAGAAACACAGCCTGAGAGGTGGAAAGAGGATATTAGAAGATGGAAGATGATAAGTCACTCTGCATCTAAATAGGGGCAGACTTAAAGGAAATGAGTTTACATTTCTCTAGTGGGATTAAGCACAAACATGAGGGAGAGCTTCCTGGAAGTGAGGCTTGCTGGGTCTTGTGGAAGAGAGCAAAATTCTCCCTCCTGGAAGACATTGAGGGCAAAGTAGATCAGCAGCATGTGTCCAAGCCAGCTTCATGTGTTACAGAGCTAGAAAGGACAGTGGACTGAGTGGATTTTTTCTAACATACACACAAAAAAATGCCCAGTGATGTCACTGCTGCAGAGATCTGATAAAACTATCTGTGGGGATTTTGCTGAGGGTTCCTGGAGGCAACGAGATCAGCAAAGTGCTTCCCACTAGATTTGACGAAATAGCCACGGGGTTTGATGAAACAGCTAGAGGTTTTGCAGGAACTGGTGGATCAAGTCCTTTTTACAACCCAGTTCACCCTAAGTCACTCAGTGTTCAGGTGATAGATGAGTATCAAGCAAAGAAAGGCAGCACGTATCTATTATTTGGAAATGATTCTGACGGCACGGGTTACTTTTGCTTGAATGTCATAGTGTGATTACTATGCAGGAAGTAGGACCCACGGGGGCTTGGTGCAGTCAGGTGCTGTGAAACTTAGTCCCACCGGTAAACACACCTTCTCCATCTCACTTGCATCTATAGCTGTTTAATGCCAAAGAGGGGACCATTTATTCTCAAGTGAGTTAAGAGCCTCATCAAGTTTCTTCCTTCTCATGCTCCAGGAGCCAAGTGCTTTACACATTTCCACTGAGTCTCGGCTAAAAGTTTCATCCCTGGGGCCACTTTGAAGACTTGTGTTCCATTTGACCACTTTCTTTCTAAAGGAAAGATATTTGCTTCTGTGATCCAGCATTTAGAAGCCTGATGAACTGGGATGGCTCCTTAAGAAACCAAGCAGTTATTTTCACAAGAGGGAGATATGCAACAAATTGTCATGAATCTCAAGTTTGCAAACTGGGAAAACTGTCACCTGGTTTGATAATATTCCCAAAAGTTTACCTGGCTCTGGGATTCAAGTGTGCCAAGTGAGGAAGCAGGAAAATACCACACCAGAAAAGCATTCTGTGGGTACTATGAATGCACGTACTGAGAATAAAGACCCTCCCCGCAAACTCTTTATGGGACTCTTACGTGGCTCTGGAAAGATCAAACTTGTGGCAACTTTGGATATGGTACATTAAGTCTCCTCCGTTGAGATACTCCATCACAAAAAAGAGGTTTTCCTAGGGAAAAAAGAAACACTCCTAATTTTTACCTTCTTTAAAAAAAATCAAGAAAATAAAGATGACTTTTTAAAATAGATTAGATAATTTCAGACAAATTAATTGCATCTTGAAATCGCTTATGAAAAGATTGTCAAGATGACTTAGCGGATCCATATTTTCCAACCCTAGGGACTCTGGGGAATCTGGTGGGATGTTGGGTGCCATTTTCTGGAGGCTTGTGTGCTGTTATCCAGCTGATGGTGTGTGGCTGGCTGGACAATGAAACAGTGCTGAGCACTTAGTGGGTACTGACCGCATACCTACTGAAATGGACGATGCTCAGATCTCTGACTCCAGTGCAGGGCAGGAAAACATCCATTCACATAGGAGTTAGTATAGTGGCTGAGTGTGTCCTATGGGTGAGTCAGTGGGGAGGCACATTCTTGCCTCATCTATCAAACATGGATGAGACACAGTCCCAACCCCCAGGAGCTCCAAACTGAGTTCCACCTATTCCTCTTCCGTCCACACTTTGCTTGCTGCAGAGCCAAGCCAGTTCCTCAGCCTGTCACTCCTGGCAGAGGATCTCATGCATGATATTGGGACTGATGCCCTAGAGGGGCAGCAAGTTGGGGTATCAGAGGTCACCTGGATTCCAACCAGCCTGTGTTCCTCCGAGTATGTGACACAATATTTCTTTAACAAAAATAGTCCTAGCTCTTTGAGCATGCTGAATTTTCAAGGGTTCTTAAGAATCACAGAATTAGTAATCAACAAAGTGTGGAGACATTTGGTATATACATGCATGAAGTTACACCTACAAACCTCACACAGGTGATTTTTAAACATAATTAGCCTTTACATCTAGATGGGAGCCTTACTGAGGCCATGGGGTCTATATGAGGTCACAGTGCCAATGGTATCTTGGCCTCACGGTGATATGTGCTGCCTGTCACTTGTTCTGAGGCGAGGTTTCCACAGAATGGGAAAAATGAAATATCGTGGCAATTGTCTCAGGTACAGCTAAGTGTCTGCCTGCTTTTTCCAAAGCTGACTTTGGATCTGATTTCCTGGTTCCAATAGTCTTTAACTGGGGCCCACTTTTGTCTTTTGTGGCTAGGCCAAAATCATGAGAAGATATAAATCATAACATTGATATTTCAGACATGATGAGTATAAATGTCTGCCTCATCTGCATGAACCTGCCTTTGCCTTGGTGCACCCTTTCTGTAGCTCTTCCCCTGCTAAGTACCTTGTGAATGGCTTCTAATCTTTACCTGTTTTATGCAAAACCATACCCTGCCCTTGGACAAGCCACAAGGGTGGCATCTTCATTTAAGCACTCAGGAGGAGTTAAAAGCATGCAGGAAGACCATTTGTAATAGTGCTCAGGTAATGGTTTCTTGTCAGTGTGAGAATGCTTACAAATCCCAACAGAAGTTAAATTTTCACAATTTATACACTGTCAATTTGGACCTGGAGAAAGTGGGGACAGGGTGGTAACGGCAAAAGTTCTACCATGTTCTACACACTCTGCACCGCATCCTGACCTGATCTCAAGACTAGATTACACTCTGCACCTTCTGGAGTTAAAGCTGCTGTTAAAGAGAGTCAAAGACACCTAGGGCTTGGACAGTCTTTACTACAGTGGCCTTGAGAAGACTACACTGCTGGAGTGATTATTAATTGAACAGTAATGTAGGTTGTTGGCACTTCGGCTGCCACATTTAATTTTACCAAGAGATTTGATGGTTCCCCAATAAACCTTTCAAATAATCCTGCTTCACTTCTCATCTTGATATTAAGCCAAGGACAGTGCAAACTTCCACTGCTTGTTTTCTTTCACTTAGTGTCATTTAGTGTCAGTTTAACTCTTTTGCATGGGTGACTGTCAGATAAATTTGAGTTTCTTAAAATGGAGCAGGGATAGTCCACATCTGGAGTCTAGCTTTGGGGGCAGGATGGGGAGACTTGCTATTGTGTTTGAAAAGCTTGGGATCTGCTCATCCAAGAACTCTTGGGCCTATTCTGAGCCCAGTGCAAGGGCTCTATGATGAAATTATCAAAAATGTGGACACATCTGACCATACAGTCCTGAGGTTTGGAGTTTGAGAAATCACATTTTGAAGAATGCATCACTGTTTTAAAAAGTTGAATCCAAAATTCCAGTCCTGGAAAGTAAATATAAATGTAATAGGATCAAACTTCCATTAATGGGGAAGAAATGCTCAGAGCTGAAGGTGACTTGTAGCTGGCCTGGACCCTGCAGAACTACTATGAAAATATCTGCCTGCTGGAAAACCTCCAGACTGACCTAGGTAGAATCAAACCAAGAAGAGTGAGACTCAGAGTGATTGGTAGGAACATGGGCTGTGTCCTTACTCAGAACCCAGTTCAAGTCTCATCTACTTGAGACTTTGGAGGAATCACTTTCCCTGAGCCTCATCTCATTTGTGAAATGGAGATAATAACATCTGAACCCTCAAAGGGTTGTGTGAGTATTGAATGAAATAATATATAATAGAAAATGCATTTATGGTATTCACTGGATACTTGGTAGCTGTTGTAATTAAAGGAAAATAAGTGAAAAGCAGGCAAACACAAACAAACAAAAACCCAGCAACCACTTCTTGGAGGAAGGAAATGAACAGTCCCGTGGCTCTTGAAATAAAGACAAAAACAGAGAATTCGATTTCTTTCTTCTTTGCTGGCTTTTGAGTTCTATTCACCACCTTAGGGAAAATGCACAGGAGGCTGGTGACAGGGCTCGGTTCTGGACAGATTTACACAGTCACTTGCCGGGGACAAGTTAGCTGATGCAAAAGATTCTTCCAGGTGAGTGAAACTGAAGTTGGAATGGAGGTGGGGGATGGGATGCTACAACTTGCCTGAGCCTTCAAGTTTGCCCACAATTCCTGGTGTAGCATTTATGGAGTGGAAATCCAAGTCTCAGAGATAGGTTGTCATTAACTAGCAGTGTGATCAGCTAAACCACACCACCCCAGGGCCTCAGCTCCATCCTCTAAAGAATGAGACATCCTCTGTGGGACCCTTCACTAAATTCTCCATTACTAACCGAAAGAACACACATTTTATGGCTTCCCTCATTTTCTTCTGGAAAAGATGAAGTTAATAAACTGTGACTATTAAGTACATTACACTAAGATGTATATAGTGCTTCCCGGGTAATAAAGTAGATATCAGTAAGAAAATGCTATGTTTGCAAAGTTCTAGAACAGATCGTTCAGGAAAAAAGTGCATATTTGAAATATAATTAATCTGTTAAATCTCATTGTCCCAGATGTGAGATACCTCTAAAAGTTTAAATCAAGCAACAAATATACCACTTATGGTAACTTTTGAAATATATATTATGTTTTTAGAATTCTGTTGTTTTGAGAAAAGTAATAGATTAATGATTAGAGCATTTGAAAAAAACCATATAGATTTTTTTCTCTCTCTCCACTTACACATACATGTATTATACAAACACATACAAATATGTACAGAGAAGATATATAAGCCATAGATTATGACTTCCAACCTGTTTTAATGCATCCATGTTGATTTTGTTGAGACATTTGCAGAATTGAACACTTGGGACTTAATGGGTTAAGGAATAGATATGAAACTTTTTCTAAACCCTCCTCAAAGGAGGTAAGAATTGCCGCTGCATTCATTATGCCCACCATCACTGGCCTGTGGAAGGTTATAAAACAAAGGTCAGAGGGCTTCCTCAGTATAAACAGTCCCCTGTTCATGCTCACAGAGCTTGGATATTGATTGGGTGCAAATACCTCTGTGTCTACACAAGTATTTACAGTCCCAAGCATCCTGGACTGCTTGATATTTTAGTTAATGCCTGTGAGCAAAGGGTGTAGGAGCAGAGTGGGTCAGGAGAGCAGGTGGCTTCAAGCTGGTGACAATAGGGGTGGCAGGAGAACTTTTTGATTGGTGTTGGCATTTTGTTTCTGAACTGTGTCTCATTCTCTAAAAAAGAACTCAAGCAGGACTGAAGGGTATTGAAAAGATGGACACAAAGGAGGGGAACTTGAAGAGCTCTAAGACCTTCGCCTCAGTCCAAGCTTTGTGAGTCTTTGCTTATTTCAGTGGCAAAAACATAGCATTTGGTTAAGTGGTTACATTAGGAAGATTTCCTTGCTCAACCAGGACCCTGCGGGAGGAAACACACTAGGGTTCTTGGCAGCCCTACTTGGTGTCAAGTTAAACACATCAGTTTGTCAGCATACTACAGTGACACAGCCGCATGGATGTTCATAGCAGCACAGTTCACAAGAGCTAAATTGTGGAACCCACCTAGATGCCCTTGAACAGATGACTGGATAGAGAAACTGTGGTATATATACACAATGGAATATTACTCAGCATTAGAAGAAAATAAAATTATGGCATTTGCAGATAAATGGATGGAGTTGGAGAATATCATGCTAAGTGAAGTAAGCCAATCCTCAAAAACCAAAGGCCGAATGTTCTGTCTGATATGTGGATGCTAATCCATAATGGTGGGGTGTGTGTGGGGAGAATGGAGACACTTTGGGCAAAGGGGAGGGAGGGAAGAGGAGAGGACATGTGGGTAGGAAAGATAAAGTGCAGGGATTACAGGCGTGCGCCACCACGCCCAGCTCCAAACTATTTTCAAAGAACATATTAGGTAATGATGTCAGTAGTTTTCAGGACCAACACCTTTAAGGCACTTTGAGCTAATTTTAACCCATGCTCTTGGTGACTGTCTCTGTGACTCCATCCTTCCAATGCCACCGTCAGGACGTGGAGGGAAGATTGGTGTGGGCAGTTGAGGTGGGGATTACCTGGGAGGCCAAGCCACAGCGAAGGGTTATGTTACATTCCTACCTCTACTTACTAAAGAGAAAGATGAAAACAATCTTGTAGAAATGTCCCCCAAAGAAAGGTTTCAGTTGAGGATTACAAACTGCGGGGGCTGCCTTTTTGACATTTGCACCTCTGTAGTTTTGAGAAAAGGGAGGGTTCTGTCGGGCTGCCAAGCACTGGTTTGACAGGAACAAGCCTCTGGCAGGAGCAGAGCATGCAGTGTGGGGAGGGGGTGGTGTGTAGCACGTGCACAGTGGTCTGTGAGGCACACTGGACAGCGTCCAGGGCAGCTCACCTAAACATGCCACTGATGTTACTGTGTTACTGTGGTCACACCAACACTCAATTTAAGCATCCTGGAAATTTAGAAGGCTGGAGCAATCTTGAATCTGGAGTACTGTATTCCTTTCTTTCATTCTTAATTTATTGAGCTATAAATTAAAACATCCTAGAAGAACAAGGTTATTTCCTTTCCATAAGGATAGATTATTTAAAAAACTGATAATAATTTGTGTGCTTTTTATATCTAAATGTAGAGTATGTGTGCGTGCGTGGCAGCACCTGTGGGGAGAGGGAGAGATGGCTCTCTGCAAGCCAGAAAATGTAAACTGTAATTAGTAAAATACTGTAAACTCTAATTAGTAAACTTCACTTCCTCCTGTAGATTCATTAGTGTGTGTTAGAAGTAACGTGCCTGAATTTCTAGAGATCTGTACCTTGCAATAGGGACTTGGGCTCAGATGATATTTACTGGTTTACTTGTCCCATAGGATCTTTTTGCATTAACTACCAAATTAATTTCCTTTGTAATGAAAGTACAATAGAATTCTATTTCATGAATTTTAAAATTGCTTTCCTGGATGTGTTCAAGTTAGTAAGGAGGAAGTAGAGCAAAACCTTGATTCCCCAAATTTATAGCTCTTGGACCTGAAGCTGTTTGATTATTTCCTTGAGCCCACCACCTCTTCCTTGTCTATGAAATGGGCATGATAACAATGTCTATCTACTTCGTAGGTTGCCATGAAGATCGAATGAGTTAAAGTGTGCAATGCACCCAGAACTTCGTGTGGCACACAGTAAGTGCTCTATAAACCTCAGATATTACTGTATTTCTGACGATGATTATTACATATAATATTCACACAGATACCTAGTAAGAAATGTGGAAAGTCCCAGGAACAGACTGAGTTTTAATAAACAAGGTGAGTTTTCAGGAATATGGGTTTATGAAAAATGACTTTCTCTGCTTAATGTTTTCAAGTTATTAAAATATCACTGCTATGAATTGTCAATAAAAAAAGATGAAAGGAGATACTCAGAATCCTGTCGCTGGGTGCCTTCGAATACTATAATATAACCAAGATCAATTCCTTTTAGAATACTTTCTGTACTTTTCAATATTTAAGTATGCTTTGATGGTATTTTAGAATTAGGGAAAATTTCAATGAATTAAAAATTTTCTTAAAAATTTTGATGAATTTTAACAAATTTAATTTTAATTGAATTTTTTACTTTAACTTTTTAAAAATTATAAGCAAATGGCTCCCTCCTCCATTGAGGTCTATGTTTAAATTATTCTATGTCTAAATGGCATAGAATCTCAACATTTGTAAACAGGGATTGTGATTCTTGTTCAGATTTAGGCTATTGAACAACAAATTCACAAAAGTAGGATGAGCTAGCTCCTTACATCTGTGAATGTCAATGTCAAAGAAGGTTCAGAGGAGGCTTTGGTTCATTGATAGGTGGGCATGAGTGTTGCCATCTGTGGCAGTGACCTGGAAACTTAGATCCAGGGTTTGAAGTCAAGCAGAATGCTATCCCTTTTAGCTCACCGAGGTTGAAACTTATTACACTTAAGACACTGCAGAAAACATGACCAGGTATAGAGTAGCAGAGTCACCTAATCAGATGTGAAACCAGATTTTAAACATATTTGCATTTAAAAATGCTTCACAAATTGCTTTTAATCAAAGCAATGCAAATAGGATAAGCCTTCCAAAAATAAGCAAAATAACAGAAAGATCGCAAAAGGGAAGCATCATTAAAATAAAAATCTATATTCAGTGTGAAGAAAAGATGATTAAAGACAAACGGGAATGATAGATTTAACAAATTCAGTCATATAATTCTCATGGGGACTGTGCTGCATATACAAGTATCAGTTAGAGAAAGTAAAGGTCCTAGAGCTGTCAAAATACATTAATATTTAAAAATAAGATTGTGCTTCAGAGGAGATATAGGACATGTTGTGAATATTCTAGAATTAATAAAAGGGGAATTGAAAAAGTGGTCTTAAAAGTTGTTTACTATAACCTAGCTTTACCGTGTTGCCTTATAATAATTACATTTTTCAAATAAGAGAATGAGTGAAAGACCATGAAAATATAGCTAGTCACATGTTAAATAACTAAGGGAACAGTTGCCACATGTGCACAGGATAAATGAGTACTTCATAGAATTACAGGAATTAGCTAATGACTTTATCAAACCAGCAACAATTAATTTTGGAAACACATGGAGGACTCGGCAAATATGATATAAATGAGGTCAGGAATATTGCCTCCCTCTCCAGAAAAATAAGGTGGGTAAATAATAATTGCAGTCATTTTTCTAGGTTTCTTTTTTCTTCAAAGTTAGTGAACTAATAAATAAAATTTCCATAAAAGAAGATGTTCAATCTCTGAAGAAGAAATAAAACTAGGACTAAAGTATTCATTACAAAACATCTAAGTAGATGTTAACCCTTTCAGAGTGTCATCTGTTAAATGTATATACCATAGGCTGCAAGGCCCAGGATTATAGAACAACAGTATGGAAACTGGAGAAGAGACTTCAACTCTAGTTTGGGATGTATCCTGTGATCGATAGTGGAAAGAGCTGGGAATTCCACCCGGAAGAACATATCTAAAATTAAATAAAGTAATTCAGGTCAACTATTCAGCTCTGTGACTGGCGTGTAGCAAGAATTCCTTTCTTACATGCATGGTTATTATCTTATTGCAGAGGGAGGAAAAATCATGAAGTGCACCATAGTCGGAACAGGGACAGTCCCATCATCTGCAAGGTCTGGACAGAGTTCAAAGGGAGCTCATAGTATAGGTCCAAGTGTCACAAATCAAGCTAGCTAACTAACTATTCAGTGACATATGTTCCCTGTTCCTATGTTGTGCTCTTTCTTTCTCCACTCTCCCTTTCTCCCCATCTCTTTATCTCTGTGTTGAGGAATATATATTCCTAATAATTAAGGAAGTCAGCGACAAATTTAGGATTCCTCTAAGTTCAGAACCAGTTGAATGGCCACCTGGGTAAAACTCCCTCCTGCCTATCTCCAGGACAGACCCTAGGAAAACATCCACACAGGCCTGGGGCCAGTCGGGTGTGGAGTTCTAGGGTCCTGGAGCATGATTTAGGAATGGGGGTGGGGCTTAAGGGGGGATGACCCCTTGGCTACATAGGGAGGTGTGTGGCTGGAGAAAGGCCAAAGAGGATTCTAAAGTGAAGGCTTGGGCAGTCTCTTTCTTCTTGCTTGGATCTAAGAGGTAAGATGTGCAAAGGAGAATTCTCCAAATTAAATGAGTTGTGAGTTGGATATGGTATTTGAGTCTCTTGAAATTTCCACTTTACTAATAATTTTGGATTGACAGTAGAGAAAGCACAGGACTGTGAGCAGCTAGGCTCCTCCTCTTTTGGATCTCAATTTCCTTAGGTGTGAAAAGAAGGCATCTGGCCTGCTAACCTCTCCAACTCTTTTCTCCCCTAAAAATTTTTTTTTTTTTTTTTTTTTTTTTGGTGCCAGGGATTGAACTCAGGGGCACTCAACCACTGAGCCACATTCCCAGCCCTATTTTGTGTTTTGTGTAGAGACAGGGTCTCACTGAGTTGCTTAGCACCTTGCCGTTGCTGAGGCTGGCTTTGAACTCATGATTCTCCTGTCTCAGCCTCCCTAAATGCTAGGATTATCGGCGTGAGCCACTGCGCCCGGCTCTCCCCTAAAATTCTTTATCCATGAAATCCTTCATAAAGAAAACAAATGCAATTAGTTGCTATGAGCAATCAAGATGCACCTTAATAGGCAAATGAGTAAACAAACTGGCACATACACACAATGGAAGGTATAAAGCCATGAGAAGACAGGAGGAACCTTCCTTGCATATTCCTAAGTGAAAGAAGCCAATCTGGAAAGCCAATATGGCCACCCTTTGGTCTGGTTTCTTCCTATCTGTGTTAAGCATTTCCCATGACTCATCCATTCAACCCATAGTCATCATCATTTGGAAAATAATTTGTATAACCACTGAATCTGTCTGCCCAGCTCTCACTCCTTCACACTTTACCCTTTGACACATTCTGCTCCTTCCAAATCACATGTTCAATATTTTTGATTGTCGGCTTCTTCAAATTGAAACATATTGTCCTCTCTTTTTTGAAGTTCTTTCCTCTCCTGGTTTCAATCATCCTTAGTCTTTGGGTGTACCTCTTAGATCCCTAAGTGATCCTCTCTGACACTATACCCCTGTTCTTCCTATCTCCCAAAGGGAGTTTTTTCCTTTGGTTTATACTAGAACATTTTCAGCAGGTTTATTTTCTCATATATTCCCAGTTTCAACTAAAGAAATGCACGTATTACTTCTTTGGGATGTGTTCTGCAGTCACCTCAAATAAAATATTTGAGGGTTAATAAGAAACTACATCTCTTAGTGCCTATTTTATTTTATTATTATTATTTTGTGTATGGTACTGGGAATTGGACCCAGGGCCTCATGCATGGTAGGCAAGCCTCTACCACTAAGTGACACCCTTGCCTTTAAGTGCCCTATTTTAAGAACAGATTATTGATAGGCACAGCACATGTTAAACTGCTTTATGTTATTTATTATATGATAATTCCTTCTTCATGTATGGTTTTGCTTTCTATGGTTTCCGTTACCTCTGGTCAACTGTGCTCCAAAAATATTAAGTGAAAAATTCCAGAAATACACATTTAATAAGTTTTAGATTGTGTGCCATTCTGAGAAGCCTAAAAAAATCTTGTGCTGTCCAGTTCTATTCCACTTGGATGTGACTCATCTCTTTGTCCAGAGTATCCTTGTGGTATATGCTACCTACCCATTAGTTGCTTTGTAGCTTAGAAAGTGATTATGGAGGTGATAGCTTTTGAGCAAGCTCTCAAAAGAGGGAGAGTAGATTCAGATGAGAGGCACTTTCCTGCAAGACTCTCTGGAAGGACATTACAAAATGCTCAAGACTTGTGGGAAGCTGGTGAAAATACTTATGGGGCTTTGGGAGGAAACCAGGAAACTACTTCTTGACAAAGAAGTAGATTGACAATAGAGTCATGAAGAAGCATTACAGAGTCCCAAAAAGGTGAGAAAGCATCTGTGAGTCTGAAAAGCAGCTGTGCATGAAGCATGTGGCATGTCAGATGCACTGGGGTATTTTTTTCCTATTAGCTAGAGAATTCTTAAATATTTGTTAATGCCCCATTATCTCCTATGACTTTGGACACACAATGCCTTAAGAAAACTTTGTAGGTTCAACATCAATTTACCATAAATCTACTCTAAGAATTTTAGTGAATTCACTCTCAACCTCTCTGCTGAATCACAGTTTCATTGTGCACCTGGCACACATTTAAGTGATTCACCATTTATGAAATAATAATTTGCCAGAGTACCTTAAAGAACAGAGGCTTATAAGTTGCTGCAAACTTTTGGGGATAGCCAAAAAGTTCACTATCTTAGCACAAGGGACAAGTCTTCTCAAGGATGTGGTTTGTGTGTTTTTTTTTCTTTTCCTTCCTGAAACTGTGATAATTGCCAGGGCTCCTAACTTGACTGGAAGATTTATGGATTGAAGAATCTTTATAATCTTTAGAAGAGGCAGTTTTCTGAGTCAGTGCTTGAAATTAAATACCTGCTGGCTTAGATGGATTTTGCTTTCAAATCATGGAAATACCAGAATGATATAATTAAAAAAAAACACCTATCAAATTGAAGGAGTCTTTCTTTTTTTTAAAATAAGAGTATCTTACAGCTGGTGTGGCACTTTCTCCTCAAAAAATTCAGATGGCACCGCAAGTGCTATTTTTTTTAACATTGTCTTTTTGGAGGCAATAACAAACAAACAAACAAACAAGAGAGAAGGGGAGGTTGGGAGGGGGAGGGGGAAGATGCTAGCAGTCTTGTTCAAAGGGCATTAACCTGAAGCTGTAACTGGAAGTGAGGCTTTGTGAGTACTATAAATAGAAAGTGAAACACAAGTTTTCTTTCTCATAAAAATGAAATTTCCAAGTGCTATTGACAATGATGTTCAGCTGGCTCAAGTCAGCAGTGATGCAGTGGACATGAGCATTCTGCAGCCCATAATGGACATCTGCAAAACCCACAGCAGCTGTCACTCAAATTCAGCCCAGAAGGACTCAGAGATCTTCTCCTAGGACTGGAAGCCTCCTTTAGGTGTGAAATTGTAATACTTCTTAAATTACAGTTCAGATTTGAAAATGGGCCTTTTCAAATTCAAAGGAGACACAAGTGAAGGCAGGTCTCAGTTTACTTTCAACATCTAAGGAGAAATTGTTCCTTTAGATAAACAACAACAACAACAACAACACTCTCCTCACAGAGTTAAGGTGCCACATGTCCTTTCCAAACCAGATTTTGGAACTAAGCCTTATTTGAAATGTTTTATAAGAGACATGTCAGAGATCTTTGGTTACTTGAATTATTGATCTTTCTTTTACTCTAGAGTAATTAAAAGGGGGGAAAATGATCTTTCTCAGTGTTTCTTCTTCCTTTTAGGTGAACATTTAGTTACTACAAGGGTGACATGTCACTGAGATACTTAAATTGTGTGAATATCTGGACCAATATCTGGACACAGACAAATCGTAAGATTGAATGCTGTTCCCCAGTGACCGTCAAGTGATCTTAGGCAAGTTTATCTTTCTAAAGAGCTTCAATTTTCTTGTGGGAAAGATAGGAATACTAGTACCTACTTTGTGGTGTGGGATTATCAGAATTAAATGAGATGATATATTCAAAGTTCCTAGGAAACAATCTGGCACTAAACAGGTCCTCCATGAAAGGAGTCCTTTTTAATTGTATTTTCTTTATTTAAAAACATATGTTGGGCCAGGCGTGGTAGTGCATGCCTGAAATTCCAGTGACTCAGGAAGCTCAGGCAGGAGTCTCTCAAGTTCAGGGCCAGCCTCAACCACTTAGGGAGGCCCTAAGCACTGAGCCAGACCCTGTCTCAAAGGAAAAAATTATAAGGGGTGGGGATGTCAGTGGCAAAGCACCCCTGGATTTAAGCCCTGGTACCACAAAAATAAATAAATAAAAAATTTATGTTGGCACAGAGATGGCTGTTTGCCTACCTTTCTTAGAAAAAAATTATGCATGGTAACATGTTTAGCTGAAAGATTGCATTTTTCAGTTTTCCTTGCAGCTGTAGAGGAGTCAAAGAGATGACACGGAAGTTTTTTGTGGGCCTTATGGAAGAGTGCTTTAATAGAGAAGAGATGGTTGGCATGTGCTCATTCTCTTCTTTCCCTCTTCCTCCTGCTTCCCAAATGGAATGCAGTGGTGAGAGCTGGATTCTAGCATTCACAATGGCCTGAGAGGAGCCTTAGAGCCTTTGAGAATAGAAGCCTAGGGCTATATATACATGATGAACAAGGAGACACATGGGGCCAGCATCTCAGATGATACCATGGAGCTTTCACACCAGCTCTGAACACACACATCTCACTCCTTTTATAGGAGAGAGAGAGAGGGAGAAAGAAAGAGAGACACTTCCATCTTATTTAAGCCATTGTTACTAGAAGACAAATGCCATTTCTAATGGTCACAAACATTATTTCATATTTCAATGATTCTGAAATTAGGAAATGGCTTATAATATATAGAGTTTAAAAATAATTTTGTTTACTGAAAAAACTAATAATGCATCTAGTTATTAATGATATCTTAAAATAAAGAAAATAGAGTATTATTTTTCCAAGTTAAGTGGATTTTTTTTTCCCACTTACTAATTAGAATTAGGTAGGCAAGTAAATAGCTTTGTAATTTGACTTCCATATGGTTTTAGAGTCTTGCCTCTTTGGGGGAAAACTCCAGAAAGTCCCCACAAAGAATTTGCTGAGTTCATTTAATGGTGACTTTTGAAAGAAATTTGTGAAATGGAGCTTCATGCTTTCATGTTTAATTTTATCCAGGTGGTTTTAGTTCACCCATGATTGAATTCAGTTAAGAGATTTATGATGATTGTTCTTGTAGATAATTTTGTTGTGGATTTTTTTCTATTTTTTTGCTGTTTAAAATGTAAATAAATCTAAATAATGAGAACAGGTACTACACATATAGGTCTAGGGTCCGTAGTGTACAGATGGGGGGTACACCAAAGAGGATACTAAGAAGAAAACAGACAATTTAAAACCTTGTGGACTCTCATGTGAGTTATAGAAAATAAAAATGTTAAGAAATAATACAGAAATGTTAGTGCAAAGCAAAGAATAAAAGGCTGTTCTTTCCTTCTGCTAAGACAATAATAACCCTTCATTATGCTGATCTCATTAGGCTCTGTTGCCAGTAGTCTCTGTCAGAGTTTGAATGACGTACAAAGTCATTTTGATTTAGCACAGAGGAAATGAATTTGCGAGATTCTTTTGAGCGCTGCCACTCAGGTTCAGGGTTGGGTTCCTGGAATGTTTCGTGCCCCTGTGTCCCGAGCGCTGCGCTTTCCCAGAGGGTGTCTGGTCTACACCCCACGGCCCCCTGCATGGTGATTCCTCCCATGTGTCCTGAGCAGGAGAGAGAAGGGGCTCAGGGAATGAGCTTTGGCTTCCAAGTCTACAGCTCTTTCAATCTTCATAGCTCCTTAAACTCCTTCCCCATATTTTCCTCCTTCCATGGTCATAATCCCTCATCTATGAACTTTAAAAATGAATGATTTAATCCATGTGACCTGATAAATAACAAGTGAGTAACTTCTCGTAGCCCGTCCTGAATACAGGTGGGCTCCTTGGAGGCAGAAAGCAGGCAAGATGTTTTCTCTGAAAAGTAACAAGCCCCTAGAGAAGTAAAGAGTTAATCTTACCTACTATCTGTGCTAGTGTGCAAAAGCGCCTGTCCTCATAAGAAAGGACCTTCCCAAATGTTCCCAGAGCCGATCACCACTCATATATTGCTGCTTTTTACATTCACTCAGGGTATTTCATCAGTTACCCTGTCTGACATGCAATGCCTGAATAATGAATCAGGACCTCTCAAAAGCAGCGACTCGGGGTCCTTGGCAAAGTGTAATGCAGGCTTTTCATTTTTTTCCTTTTCTTTCATGTCTTTCTGAAGGATTCAATTCCTAGAAATCTAAGTGCTGAGACAGTCACAGTTACATTTGATGTGCACATTCTCAGCCACGTTTTTATTCTTTCTCATGGCATGAACTCTGCTGATGCATTTACTTCTCTGGTTTTGTTAAAGATTCAGAGCTATATGGAATTGTAGGAACATCTCCCATAAGAGGGGAATAAATAAACATGCTCAAGGCTCTGATAGGCAAACAGGAAAGGGGAATATAGCTCTTTTCTACAAAGTGGGATTCCTAACAGCTTTCTCCATAAGACAGGAAAACAATCATACAACACACACACACACATGTATTTCTTCCTATTATCTATCTATCTATCTATCTATCTATCTATCTATCTATCTATTATCTATCTATCTATCTATCTATTATCTATCTATCTATCTATTATCTATCTATCTATCTATTATCTATCTATCTATCTATCTATCTATCTATTATCTATCTATCTATCTATCTATAGATATAAATACAGGGAAAAAATGCCAGTTTAAACATGACTGCTGAAGTATCCCTAGAAGCCTGGTTTGAAAGTTTATTTAGCCATTTGCTACAAGCCTCGAAAAATTCCAAGAGGAAAGACAAAATCATAAGTGGCCCCCTGAGTGCACAGCAATTAGGATACAGCCTGGGAGAGGTGGTAGGTTTATCACTTTGACCTCAGGTAACATACCTACACCGCTTAGACCAACAGGTATCTATATCACAGGAGGAAGTTTCTAGTAGGAACTCTCCAACCCTCATTACCAGAAATTCCGCCTCCTCCCGGCTGTAGGAAAGGAGGCCACTTTCTCTTACCTAGCTTCTTGTTATCCCTTCATTCGTTCATGCTTTCCCTCCTGACCTCCCCACCCCTCCCTGGCCCCCCAATCCACTGCCCAGTGTCCTTTCTGCTTACTCAAGTTCTGATTTCTCGTTTCTCCCAGCTCGGATACTCGGGGTCTGTGCTCTGATTTAATATTACTCACACTCTCAGAAGTATTGGTCCTGCCTCTTACTGGAATGTGATATTCTCAAGGGCGGGAACTATATTCTATATTTCTGTATCTTTCACAGAGCTCAGACAGCACTTAGTCAATGGTCTGGTTCCTCTTTGTTCTGGGTGAGTGTATCATTCATTGATTTGTTCATGAAACATGTGCTGAAAATTTCCTAGGAGTGTGCAAGAGGAGACGGAGTCTAGATCCATCTGCTTCTCAGGATTGATTCCCCACTAATTCTTCCTGTGGCTGAAGACATCTCAGAGGCCCCCATTTCATGACATGAGATAGAAAAAGGGAAAGAAATCCCACCCTTGTCCTCTTCAGACCTTAGCCACAGGTCTGCTAATTATTCCAGGGTCTGAGGAACAGGGGTAAGGCAGGCAAGAGTAGAAAACTTAGGGGGGCAAAAATCATAATGCTACATCCATGAGGATGTTCCTTTCAGTATTATTTAAATCAAAACAAAAAGTTAGATATGTTCTAATTAGATAAACTATGTTGTAGAAGATATTCACAGATATGAGAATATAAATATAAGAATGCTGAAAACTCAAGTTATTGAATGGTAGGTATTTATGGTGGGGTGCCATTTTTGTTTAAAGAGAGGGAAAAACGTAGAAAGATCGATTTCAAAGTATTAATGGGGATTATATCCAAGTGGTGATTTTCTTTTCTTTTCTTTTTTTTGATACTGGGGATTGAACTCAAGGGCACTCTACCCCTGAGCCACATCTCCAGCCCTATTTTTTTTGTGTTTTATTTAGAGACAGGTCTCACTGAGTTGCTTAGTGCCTCGCCATTGCTGAGGCTGGCTTTGAACTCATGATTCTCCTGTCTCAGCCTCCCTAAGTGCTGGGATTACAGGCTTGCGCCACCAGGCCTGGCTCAAGTGGTGATTTTCATCAGTAATTTTCTTTGAGTTTATAAGCACTTTCCAAAATTTCCTATAATGATCTTGAAACACTTTTGAGTCTGGAAAAAAAATCATTTAAAGTTATTTCATGAGGATAAAGAAGACCAGGAGCAGAGTTCTATGGCCAATTTTTCTGCCAGTCTTTAAGAAAAAATTCCCAAAGCATATGCACTTTAATCTACTTTCCAGTTTTGTCTCTTTAAATACACTCAGTAGATGAACCAACAAATGTCACATGTCCCCCTCAGGTTATGGACTGCTTAGAAGCGTGGTTGTTATGTTAGAGAAAGTTCTAGAAAAACAAGTGAATCAACACACAGATCCCGAAACAAAGGTCTTTCCCAACATACTATGTTAAAGTATTAAAAATAATATTTCCACAGTGTTTAGAAGAGATGAGACTTTTCTGGATAGATGGGTGAGAGGCAGACCAAATGGTAAGATAAAAATGGAAATAGCATCCCATGTCTCCAAGTGAGGGGGCTACCAAGGCATCACCCTTGGGACAGGCTGGAGGAGGAAGAAGATGTCTGAGCAGAAACCATACCTTGGTCTGGAATGTACAGAACATGTGAGTTAGAAACGGATGCTCCCAGGCCAAGGACAGGACTCTCTTTTCCACCATTGTACACTCAACATCATCATCCATCAAAACCACATCCTTCTTTAAGGCCTTTATTGCGAAAAATTGATTAGTTTTCTTGAACTCCGCTAGGAAGACCTAGAAGGAAGGGGAAGAAGTAACTTTATTTTAGAATCTGGATTTCCACTCATTGAAGAAGAGATGAAGTGTTGAGAGAGACCTGTGCTGGACAGGAAAAGAGGGGCTTTCTCCAATTTCCCTCCATCCTGGATGGGGTGTTACTGAGACAAGATGAACCATCTTCCTGGTGTAAGGATATTGCAGAATAGTTTCATTTTATCTTTGTGTCTTTCCAAGGGCTTCACAAAATTATTATGCAATTAAATGGGTAGATCCCAGTGCTTGAAAAATTCTATTTAAAAAAGAATGCCTGACTATGCAGGAATCCAAATGTGGGTACAATCAAGGTTCAGAGAGACAAAATACACACTGAGGGAAGAAAAGTGGAATTGTGGAGAGAACATGGCTGAATTTGAAACATCACTGAGAATCCACACAAAGTGGCTCTTTCCCTCAGCCAGCTCAAAAAGGCAAAAAAAGAACACTTGTGAGATAGAGTCTGTATGCACATCACTTAAACTTGCTCAAATTTGCGAAACTACTCAGAGAAAGACATAACTCCAGAGTCTGCTTTTTCCACCTGATTTCACGTGTTTTATGTCAATGGACTCCAGATGGCATATGATGGAGAGCTGCGACAACTTTAGATTTATACATGATTCAGCAAAGAATTATTGGCAGTCGTAAGAATATGGCAATTGTGTAAAGAAAACTCCAGCTCTGATTTCATTTCACAGATATTTGCTGGCTGTGGAAATATGGCCAAAGCAATTCACCTCTCTGGGGCTTCAGTCTCCTAACCTGCAAAAGGGATAACAATTTCTGCCTTCTCCAATGTATGGGACTACCGTGGAATACAAATAAGATACCACACAGGAAAGTAAATTCATGAACAACAAAACACGCTCTCTAAATGAGAGTTATTAATAGCAGTTGTTGTTTTTCTCTTTTGCTGACTTTTAGGGAATGAATGCTGAAGTCAAGGATGCTAAGCTAGTACTGATACAATGAGTGTCTAAAATATTAAAATAACATCATGCAGACCCATGACTTAGTGGTAGCTGACTTGATAGAGGGGGTGGGGCTTAGATGAGAATTCAGGAAAATGAATGATGTTTACATCCCCCAAACACCTGCTGTTTGTTCTCCTGGGCTTAAAGTAGGTAAGAACATGAGTATGGAGGTTGCCATTTTGGTGAGGAACCATACTTCCCATGCAGAAACAAAATCAGAGGAAACACAAGTTTTGGAATGTTCTCAGGGTTGTAAGAAAGGAAATATGGCTGTCCTGTTTTTTGCTTCCATGCTTCTTGCTCTGTCTTCTCAGTGTGCAGGGGGCCCCAGGGCCCCAGTAGAAAATCAGGCACCCAGCTTTGGAAGAAGAGAAAGGATACCCAGACTTCCAGGCTTTCCCTTGGGATACTTCTCAAGACTTACATTTTAACTTAATGTCTTGCTTATTAACTTTGTTCAAATGTACAAATCCACAAGGGAACAAAGAAAGATAAACATTTCATTAACAATTTAAAGTACTCTTTTGGTAATTGCTTCTTTTAGTAAAACATCCTAAAACCAACCATAAACTAAGAAGCTGAAAAGGTAATTTCCATCTGTATAATGTGCTTTCAATTTTTGGTAACAGGTTATAATTGCACATTAATTGCTGCTAAATTATAATAAAGACTGGCTGTAAAATTGCCTATTACACCCAGATTAACGCCAAATGAGTCTGTTGTGGTTCACATGACTGTGGAAATGAACTAAAAGAACTCATGGATACCAGCTACAGTTTGCGGGGCAGAGTAGATTTAGTTGAAAGACAAAGCATTTTAGTGTTTAAACTCAAACCTAATGCAGTACAGTATTATTCAGCTGTGGTGAATGCTCCCAGCATTTTAGTTTGTTTATTTTTAAACAAATTGGGTAAATTTTTCTGCCAAAGTCTGGTGAGCAGGTGCTGGAGATAATGCTGACTTTGGCTATACAAATTCATGGAACACTAGTCCTTGGTTAAAATTTTCCTAGGAGTTGCATCCAAGAATATTAAGCAACCAGGAGCCTTACATGACATATCCTGAATATCTAAAATTACTCCCAATTCTGTGTTCTATGGCATCCCTCCTTACAATCACTAACTTGAAAATTCTCAGTTGTCACTTATAGTCAAATTATAAGTTCTTAAACCATGTCTTGTTCCTCCTCCTCATCTTCCACTTTTCCTCTTTGTTCTCGTTGCCTCCTCCTCCTCTACTTATTCTCTGTGAGAGATAATCCTTAACCCTCAAGTGTGGCAGGAAGGGCATAGAAGAGGGACTTCCTGAATGAAACTGGTAGGACTCACTCAAGCTATAGCTTAGTTATGGGCTCAGTGGTTCCCTCTCCTTCTTCCCATTCATGTTACAAACTCTTGAACCCTAGACATCAGAATTTAATCCTATTTTGAGGTGGGACAGTTAAGGAGGAAATTAAGGTTAAATGAGGTCATTAGGTAGGCTCTACTCCAATATAACTGACTTTCATTTAAGAAGAAGAAACGTGGACACAGAAGGCACAGAGGGAAAAAATAGCCAGCTACAGGTCAAGAAGAGGTCTTGGAAGAAACAAACCTGTCAATACCTTGATCTTGGATAATCAGGCTCCAGAACTCTGAGAGAATAAATCTCTATTGTTTTAATTGCCTGGTCAGTGCTATTTTGTTACATCAACTTGAGCAAACTAATACAAGCCTGAAGACATTTGAGAGAGAGAAAAAAATCATATACAAAGAAAAGCAACCCTCCAGGTTGGAGGAAGAAGCAATAGAGAAAAAAACAAAACAAAACAAAAAAAGGTGTTTGACACAGGATGTGGCCAAAGAACCTTTGTGTTTCTTTGATGCTCAAAGACATCAAATTCACAAGCATGTAGGGTGTGCAACCTCAAAGCAAAGTGGTCTTCGGGACTAAGATCCCTGGGAAGCAGAACTGTCATTGCCCTAGAGCTCCCAGATCCTCATTGACTCACAGATATCCTCTCACAACATACTAGAATGTTCTCTCCACATATCCACACACTACCAGGTCCCAAGAGTTTAGTTCCACCCACCAGGAGCATTGTTCCTCAGTCCCTGGAATCTGCTGCATAGAATTCCACAATAGGGTAGCATACCTTGCCAAAACTTCCTTTCCCCAACATTTTGTGCAAGATAAAATCCTCAATTTTTAGTTTTATATGCAGAGATGGTCTTTCTGTGTTCAGTTCAGGTTCTGGATGATGGCATATTTTCTCCATCCCATCCAACGGAGACTCCCAGGAGATTCCTTGAGGCTCTGAAAATGGGGTGAACATGGCGTCATGGGGGTGGGTCACTGCAGTTACTTAGGGCACCTGCTTTCTCTTCCACTTCCCATTCTGAGACTCCATCCACAATTACTGAGTGGAGAGCAAGAGGGGGGCTTCTACAGTTGAGGAAGTTTTAGTAACTCTCTGTGAGCCTGGCATTTGGGGCTTAGACTGTCTCTTTACCTAGACAATGGACTGGAAAATGGTTCAACTTAAGAAACATTCCAACAAAATACCACATGTGCAAAATCAACAAGCCATTAATAGTGTCAAATCATGGACATGTAGGGATTTTAACTGAATTTGAGGAACAATAATTCTAATTATTGGTGTGGTTCACAGGCACAGTGGCATCAATTTCCATATATCACAATGTGAGGGAAGAGAGAATGAAATTTAGGAAATTGGTGAAGATCTGATCTGCATCATCTCTTGCAGGCCTCAAGTCAAGATGGTGCTTACATTGATCATCCCTGGGATATGGTCTACTTGACTGCTTGCAGATCCTTCCTAAATCAAATTCAAACTTTTCTTTGAAAAATTTTTATATCTATTTAGTTCCTACTCAATAACAGAAGTGTAGAAGAACTCTTTTGGATACCTTTCCCCATAACATCACTTTTATTTTAAAGTATTCTTTCATATTCTCCCTCAAGTCCAAGGAAAATATTTTTTAATGTATGCTGAAACTATTTAGGTCATGTGGTTGTATCCTCTCATGAGCTACCTTTGAACAGTAGGCTGCATAAACTTCCAAAATGACATAAATGTTAAGGGCTTTGGGCCTGGCCTTCTTTTCTTTTCTACTTTGAAGCATCATAGAAAATTCTTCTGTACACAAAACAAAAACATCTGTGATATTTCCACCATCATACTTCATTATAGATTTTATTTCTGTACAACCATTTAACACCAACTGAAGGGAATGTTCTAAAATCCTAAGGAAATATTTGTAGTTGTTTCTTCCAGATCTATCCCATTTTTCTCCCCCACCTCTCACCTCCTCACAGAGCTATCCTGGCGAGTTGAATTTTGGTTTCATTTCTAAGAAACAAGAACATTGGTGGGTAGGTCTGTAATATTTACAAAGAGGAGGGTCCCGTATCAGACCTGATAAACCAAGAACTTCAATCCAGAGAGCAGAAATTAAGGTTAATGACATTGGATAGTAGATCACTGGAACAACTACCTCTTTTTCCGGGTGTTGGTAAATATGGTGGCCTTGCTTCATTTTTGATGGAAGATGGTAGACCAATTTCAACTGGGCCTTCTCTGAAGATGTGTTCTGAATCTCTTAAGCACCGAGCCTAGATTACAAACAGAGAGTCAGAACACCCACTCACTCACAGTTGATATGACAGCTCATTTTGCTGTCTATGAAGACCAAAATCACATGAGATTCCTTAATGCACAGGGCAGCCAAAGGTCTTCCTCCCTTCCATGCTCTTTTAGGATTCCTTATTATGTGAGAGCTAATTTAGTGCACCAGCAGAATGTACATAGCTTCTTCACTCTGGAATCTAACTGGAATCACCCAAACTCTCTACATCACTCCATGACAAATAAGAAGAGGTTAATGGAAAAATAGCACACAGAGTCAATGCTTTGCTTTGAAAAGAGTTTGTTCTAAGACAAGGGAATTCAGCCGAAGCCAAAGAGTACATGGCAAGGCAAAATTGCCCTGGACTCAGTTCTCTGAGAGAATTCTGCCGATAATTCTAGAAAATAAGTATTTTCTTCCAGGCTATTACATAATCCTAATATATAGGTATAAAGCTGGCCATCAGTGCTCAATAATTTTAATGAGTTTGTTTCTGTTCCTGTTCTTTCCAAGAAAAAATTAAGATCTTATAAAGATCCATACAATACAAATGCATGAACACTCTCAAAGCAGGTGGTATGGGCACGGAGAGAAAAAGTAGGAGCAAAGCAAGTCTCAGAAATACTTTTCACAAAAGACAGTAGAATGAATTGGACATAACTTTCTTAAGTTCGTATGTGAATACATGATCTATGTAGCTCCCCATCATGTACAACCATGAGAATGGGAAATTATACCCCATGTATGTAGATATGTCAAAACACATTCTACTGCCGTGGATATCTAAAAAGAACAAATAAACAAAACAGAAAAGAAATGCATTCCACAAAGCCCTGTAGAGTGGCTATGGGTCAGAGAACAGAGGATGGGAGCTGATGTGAGGGAGTTTGTTAACTCCACACCTTCCCCACCTGTTGTGTGCTCTCAATCATTGCCAGGGCTTCAGCCATTAGCTTCTGATTGATACCGCATAGGTTGGCGACCTTTGTCTGGCATCGGTGATGGACGTTCATGCCACATGCTGTAAAGAAGAAAGTGGACAGTGAACCAGAGGGAAAGGACCAACCGGGGCTGGGAAATGACTCCCTCTTGAGGAAGAACCAGGGTCTGTCACTAGGGAAGAAGGTGAGTGGTCAGTGTGTGTCCGGATGGACCCCAGTTCCAGCACAAATTGATGCTGGTTCTCCCTGATGTTCATATGAAATGCTGAAGGAGAAGAGTCTGCTCTGCTCCAGCTCCAGCCTGAGCTGGTGCAACCTTTTCCCCAGCCGGACTGTGTGGAGTTTCTCTGCCCTCTACGCAGCCTCAGCCTATAAAATGGAAATTGAGAGAAGGTGGTGTGTGTGTGTGTGTGTGTGTGTGTGTGTGCGCGAGATGTGGGAGTGGGAAGAGAAAAAAGGCCAGAGACCATGTGCTCACCTCAGGGAGAGGTGTGGTTAATAAACTATGAAACTTGGTAACAAGGAGGTGATGGGGCAGGGGCACAGCTCTGAGTCCTGGCTAGTGAGGGACAGACATGATGACCACGTCTCCTGTAAACAGAGCTGAGAATATGGTTGGGTGGGGACCCAACGGACTTCAGGTCACTCACAGGAAAATGAAGCCATTTTATTTATCTCTAAAATTCACTCGAAGCTACTAAAGTGAAATCCTTTCTTTGGAATAAAGAATAACCAAAAAGGGAGGGAACATTTAAGTCTTCAGTTCCTTTTACTTGTCATCTTATTCCCTGGGGATACTAGAGGGCAGATTTCTATAGAGACACTGGACTCCAGGAAGTCACACTCTTTGACATCCTTAGAGCCTGGCAAAAGGACTTGATAAAGCCAAAGTGCCTCTTCCCACTTCCCGTTTTTGTCCCCTGTCCACCTCTGCCAGGCCCTGTACTGTATCCTCCTTATGATCCTGTCCTCGGGATGTCATTTTTATAGGGTCCAGGAGCTTCTCTCCTTTGATCAAAAGCCCTTCTAAGAGCTGTTCAGAAAATGCCACCCCATACTTCCCATGGTCAGTGCAAGAGCCAAGGTGAAGAAAGGCTGAGACTTAAGGATGTCAGAAGCTATCAGGACCTGAGTAGAAGAAACCAACCAACCGACATCTCCAGTGTGATTGTTGCACTTTCTAATTGTGGCAGGCAAATTGGTGAAAGATTATTTTGGGTTTATTTTACTCCTCAAATGGGTTTCCTTCTCTGGTCCTTGCTGGGATCTTTTCTTGCTGGGCACCTCTTGCAGGAAGCTGGGCTACATCACGTTGTTCCTTGTCTCAGGATTTGAGTGGGTAGGGACTAAAGGCTATTGGCCAAGTGTCTCTGAGAAGGAAGATCTGGGCAAGAGACTGGGAGGGAAAGAGACAGCAGGAGGCAGGTGTCTCCTCACCTGTCTTGGGCTTAGGACAGGAAGGGGAAGTAATTGTAGATCCAGGAGCAAAGATACACTGTTTGCTGGCTTACAATGCCAAAAGAAGTGGTCCCTAGAGCATGTGCCTAGAGAGCCGGGGCCCAGGCATTAAAACCTCATGTTTGACAAAATCACAAAACCCTCCATAAAACCACAGGCATTGTCACTGTGGGCTTGGATGGGGATATCAACTGTAATAGCTGGTAGAGGTTATTACCCAGTTTTCAGGTTCCTACATACATGAATCCCCAAGTCTTGTGCAATTACAGGAAAGGTAGAGGACCTCAATACTTATTAGGTTCCCACTTAAGTGGACTTCAAGGTCATAAGGAAAGTCATATTTCTTGCACACATGAGCTAATGGCTTAAATTTAAATCTAGGATAGAGTTCCACAGAGTAGCTCAGGAAAGAGGGACCAGTGGTTTTTTTTTTTTTTTCCATCTTTATAAGTCATGTAATAGATTATTTTGGTTTTTCCAAAGAAAAGGAAAGAGAAGTGGGAAGTACATGAGCTCTGGTGGGGAGGAGAGCATGTGCTGGTCACAGCTGCAGGAGTGAACACTGTGTGAGCTGATCCTGTACAAGACACCTGCTCTGCAAAGGTTTCTAGTGGGTACGAGGCAGGGAGCTAATGTTCTATATAGATGTCCAGCTCTGAGACCTCATGAGTATTCTGAATCATGAGTCCTAAAAACAGCACCATAAAGGACCAACTTCTACTTCCTGTGACCATGGGATCCGTCTTGGATTGCGTGTGTGTATATGTGTGTGTGTGCTTGTGTGTGCGCATGCACTTTTGAGTCTGTGTCAAGACAACTATTGCATGATGTTATTGGTTTTAGAAAACTAGGATTTTGCTTTTGAAAAATCACCAGTACAATAAAAAAATAATAAGGGTTTCCAAACTCCAGCAGATAGAACTCCAGTCTCACATACTACTTGGTTTTGCAAAAATATTAAGTAAGATTTTTTTTTACAACAGAATTAGGCAATGGGACCTATAAAATCAAGCAAACATTAATCATATCTGCTTTTTAGAACCTTCTCACACCAAATGCTTAGCACAGTGATTGCTTTCGAGTGGGCATTCAACAAATACAAATTCTCTTTCATCTTTACTACTTATTCCTTTGGCATATACACTAAAACTGTAGGTGACATTGTGGCCATCCTCACCTTGAGTTTTAACTAGCTCATGCTTCCTCTGATAGTGCATCATAAAACAAATAAAACAGCATTTTCTATTTAAATAGCCACAAACTATTATTAGTCCCAGGGCATAGGCATAGATATAGCCACAGAAATCCATTTGAAGCAAAAATCTTTTAAAATATTTAAATCTTTAATTTGGTAAAGATAGTTTTTATGATGGTGCTCCAAATTCTGTATGGTCAGCACGTCTGCCTTGGACCTGTTTAGGAGGTGTCAGGGTTTGACTTGAGTGGCCCTAGCCACCATCTTCTTACTCATCAATGCAATGCTAAGGTGAGATGGTAAAACTGAGATGGGTACTTTGCTCCTTGAAATTGTAGCTAGGTCCATGCTTGTCCCAGATGGGCATGGCCATGAAGAAAGGCCATTGCTCCCTCTGTAACGTCATAAATCTTTGTTACTGACCTAGCAGGTGGTAACTGGATCTCTGTGGGCGCAAATAGTTCCTTTTGATGACTATTTTCATGGGAGTTAATGTGGGGGAAGAGAAGATAGGATAAAGGCTAAAGGGAGTCCTGCTTAAGAAGATGACTTATAAAGAAGCAAGAGAAAGGTGAGGTAAGGAAAGAGGGACAAAGAATGAGAGAAGGACCAAAGTAAAGGGATGAAGATGAGGGCATGTGGAGATGAACAGAGAGGAGGGAACAGTTTAGGGGGCACTAGAGGCAAGAATGGAAAATGAAATGGGGAAAGAAAAGGAGGGGAGGAAAAGGGGGAGAGGAGAAGAAATGAGGGAGGGGAGCTACTTGAAACGAAGGTGGGAAGAGAGAGTGGGGAAAGAATGGAATGGAAAGGAAAGAATGTAAGAGAAAAAGAACAGAACAAAGCAGAGGGTGCCAGTGTGAAATAATGCCAAGGAATCTCTGGGGAAGTTCTAAACTCTGTCGTGAAGCTGCCAGACCAGCCGTGCCTCAGCAAGTGGGCCCTCAAGCTCCCTTGAAATGAAACCTGACCTTGAGATGGGCCAGTGAGCATGAGATTAATTCAGGTTTCTGTTTAAAGAGTTGTAAAAATGGGTCATTGCTTTTTAACCCATGAACTCTTCATGATTGTACCCTGCATATCCATGTATTCTTGAATATGTGTATAGAGAAATGCATGTAAGTGGTATTTTGGGGCCAGGAAAGGGTTCTCAAGGTTAATTTGGCTACCTGTGACTACCTTGGGTACCGATCTGCAAACTTTCCCTTTCTCCTCCAGTAAGGCATCAGTCAGGGCACATGATCACTGCTGAGGCGAGAAGGGGAGAGAGCAGAAGATGGTCTTTTGCCTTCAGTCAGCCACCTCCAGCACTTAGAAGACAAGAGCCAGTGGTGCAAATTATTAAAATAGGGCTACAAAGAAAAATAAAGGGGCTATGTATTTACTAGAGCATCCTAAAGAAGGTCTGAGCCATGGCAGGGCAGGAAGCCCTTCATGAGTGTGGTCCAGGCCCTGCCTGTTCTGGCACTCCTGCCGAGAGGCACAGGACTTTGTTCTTTTTGGGGTTTCCATCTCTCTGCTTCCTAATGCTGGCATAGCATCATCTCAGTTTCTAGAGGTTGCCTTAGCAACTTGGGGTTTTAGAGCAAGAATGCCTTGTTTCTTTTTTCAAGGTAGTTCTGCTCCTCAAGAGGGAATGGCAGAGGCTCTGCTATAATCTCACCCCCAAGGAGAGATCAGACAAGTGGATGAGGGTCAGCAGTGGACTTGATCTCTGGCTGGGCACTTGGAGTTCACAGCAGTGGCGTAGAGGTAACTGAAGAGGAGTTCCTCTGTTCAGGACCATGCATTAGCTAAATGGATGTGTCTTGGTTTGTGTCTTAGTGGGATGACAGATGGAATCTCACTAGCTGGCGCAAAGGGGAAAGGCAGGGCCACCACCCAACTAGACCTGCTGGAATTAGCATGGGGAAGTCCAGAACCCACAAGGAGACAGCAGGGGATCCGGTTGGAGTGAAGCAGAGTTTTTGGCAGAGGGACCAGTTAGAGGAGAAATGCTATCTTCATTTCTCCCCAGGGATGTGGTATAGCACAAAGCCACTAGAAGCCTTGACCCTGAACCTGAGCTGTTGTGTGCTTTTCTGGAACGTAAAGATGAGAGTGTGGCAAGGTGGAATGAAAAGAGCAGCAGGGGCCTACTGTCCCAGGTAGGTGGCACTCAGATCACAGCCCTGGCAGGCTGAGTGTGGAAGTCAATCATCTGCCGCAGCTCACTGTTGCTGGACTCACCATCGCACTTGAGTCCTTGCCTTGCAAGCCCCCACAGCAGAGTCCCACAGTGCTCACAGAAGGTCGGGCTCTTGTAGTTATAGACTTTAAATCTGTGTGGCATGTCAATCTTGAATCTCTCCTTGTGAAACTGAAAGAAAGGCAGCAGGTGTGACCATAAGTGTGTCGCGGGTCCCAACTTCCGACGTCCTCACAGATGCTTTAGCATAACAAACAGTGACTCTAAAGAGACTACAGGCCCCATGTGCCTTTTAACCACCACGCCAGACCTTCCAATCCTGTTGGAAGAAAGCAGAGAGCAGTAGCTTTTCCAGGCCAGGGGCCAGCTTGCATCTGCTCTTGTGGAGACCCCCAGATGACATCCGAGGCATCAGCACAGACAGGGGATCATTTCAGTAAGAGGGGATGGAGGTTATTTATCTAAATGGAAGCTAAGGAAATGTTGCTTCCATTTAAACAAAGGAACCCGCCCTTCCTGTTTTAATATAAATATTGACTTTGCTTTTTTCGTTCAGAACTAGTGCTTAACTTGGGAGGATGTTAGAAACGCTCCTCTGGCGGAAGCCTGGGCTGACAGTGTGAGGGCCTGCTGTGCACGGCGTTTTCACACCTGTTCTTCATACACTGGATAGTTTATGTTGCCCCAGGGATTTGTTAGCCATTGGGGTTCCCAGTGATACTCATGCTTTGGGATCTTCTCAAAAAGCAGAAGGCATGAAGTAAAGGGAACAGGCGTGGAGGTAGCAAGCTGATTGGATCACACAAAGACATGTTCTGAGAGATTGATTTGTGAATTTTAGTCCTGGCGCTGCCACTTACAGATGACTGTGGACCAATCTTTTAAGCCTTAGCAGAATCATTTGTTCATATGGGATTATTCCCTTCTAGCTCTAAATTTTAGAGGAAATTCTTTCTGGAAAAATTCCATTTGCCTTCTCTGGGCTTGCCCCTTTGCTGGAGAAAATGACATGTCAGGGAAGTTTGACTCTGTCAAACTCACGGACTCAGCTCTGCTCTACAATCCTGATTTAGTCTAATTGCAGTGCTTTCTCATCTCTAGGATGATTACTTTCTTCAAATCCACCTGCTGCCTCCTCTTCTTCCTCCCTCCACCCCCAGACTCCATTGAGGACACAAGGGGCTTAAGTGGGGCTCCCTTATCCACTCACCAACTACTCTACAACCCCACCCTCACTGGCAACAATCTTGTCTGACTCCCTTCCCGTTCAAATTGGTGACATTTTCCCTCAGCCCATTTCCACATGGGCTGGGACCCCTTTTCTTCTCTCAAGCAGACTCGATTGCTTGGCTTGTCCATCTCTCTCTAGCTTCATCCATCTTTCCCTAGCCATTTGACCTCCCATGCCTGGTTGTCTCACTTCCTCTCAGCTGCTGGATGGTTAGTAATCTTGAGAATTATAATATCACAGCATGATTGCTTCCACATCATCATCTTCCAGTCATCCCCAACACAGCCAGTCGGTTGAACACCTCCATACCCCTCTGACATTTCTCTGATCCAAGGCCCAGGGATCACCACATGACCCTTATTTTCATCAACATCTTAACTACATAGAATAAAGCTGCCCCCTTTCCTTTGGGCTCTGTAACTTCATACATTCTGAGAGTAAGAGAAGTTCTCTCTGACCCTGGGTTCGTCCTCTCTTCCCCACCCCACCCTCTCTCAACATAACATCTTTCTCAATATCTAAATTCCTTAACAGTTAGCTTTGAGCCCTCTTCTCTATTCCCTCACTAAGTAATCTTAGGTAGCTTTGCATTCCGCCTATGTGACAGTCACTCACAAACTTAGGGAGTTGGACTCATGTGAATCCCAAGCTAATAAAAAACTGTCCACCTGATACTTCCACCTGGATGTCCACTGGAACTTCAGATACACTGTGTCCAAAATGGAAATATCCATTTCTCTTCTCAAATTGCTCCTTTAGATCTTATCCACACTGCCATGGTTCTGTTGCTCCACTTCAGGCAGAGGACAGACCTGAGCATCATGCTTGTATCCTTTACCTATCATTTGGGCAAATCCAGTAATTTCTATTATCTTCATATCACCTAATATTCTTACTTTTTCTCCATCTCTGTGGTCACCATGCTGGTGCAACCTCCCCACCTCCCCACAGTGTGACTTGGTCAATTTCCTCTGGTCTGACTTTCCTATCCCAACACATATCTCCCCTGTGGATCACAACATGGACTCCTAGGACAAGTCACATGATAGCCAATCACTTTTCCAGGGTCCAAAGAAGCCCCACATGCTGGGTCCTGCCGAGATCCCCAACTTTGTATTCCATTCTGTCAGGGCCTTGCAGTTCTAGCCATACTGATCTCATTTCAGTTTCTAGCTGAACTCTTCCTCTTCCTCTGCAGGGTCAACAAGTTTGTCTGGAGCCTTCCTCCTCCTGCTGTTCACACAATGGGCTCCTATCAGCTCTGTTTCAATGTTCCCTACCTGGGGGAGTTTCTTGATTGCTCAGTCCAAGCAGGCCACCTAGTTGCTCTGCATCTGTGTATCTTGTTTGCTATCTCTGTAGCACTTAACATAAATGGAAACTAGGAGAGTTGGTCTATTATTTTTTTTCCTCCAATTTTGCAGGAAGTCCCTGACGGCAGCACCATGGCTATGCTGTATGTCACATACAGTGTAATATTGTCCTCATAATGTGTTGAATGAAAAAGAAAAGAATGGATGAAGGAAGTCAACATATTTCATAAAAACAGGCTGCTTGACTCTCTAACTCAGTTTCCTTCTCCCTGAGATAAATACCTAACTTGCTTCAGACCGTACCTCAAAGTTTATTCTGAAAGAAATATTTACTTGTCATCATAAAAACTGTCCTTCTTTTACCATCTCATGTCTAACCACATGTCTACATTTCATAACCATTTGTGTTTATTTAATACTTAACTATTACTTCTAGCTATAGATGCCATAAGGGTTGTTTTTTATATAATTAAAACTATGCTTTGGGACACTTTTTATTAATTTTTTTCTGGAAATCAAAATTCTTACCGGTTTTCCTATTCTTTTTTAGTTTGGGTAATTCAATAAAAATCATTGTTGAAGAGGAAACAGTTTCAGAGAGATTGATGTTCATTGCTGAGCTTAAGGATGCAAGTTCAGGAATTATCAAAAAGAATTAGCAGGCTGCAAAATTTAATGTCAGGATAAAATCATGACGTGTCAGACGTACATACCATGGTTTCTCGGCTATTGATGGCTGATCCCGTGCACTTAGCTATGACTTTATCAATACACTTCTTGTGAATTGCTGCATTACATTCTGAAAATAAACAGTCACAGCATAAAATTTTTAAAAGTCAAAGAGCTCAATAAAATGAACAGCAACAGTACAACAAAAATCTTTCTTACTTACGTCGACACTGGTAGCCCTGTTTGTTCAGACCCCTGTAATAAAGTACATGATTGACTTATTTGGATGTTCTCATCAATATCAGCATCAAAAACATTTCAGAGGTGAATGAGAGTACATGGCTTCCCAAGGTCATAGAGCATTTTCTCTGATTAGTAGCTCATTTGCCAAGAGTGATTTTTTAAGTTGCTTTGTTGAAAGTTTGACAATTCAAAGAAAGAGGAACTGTGATTTCCTTTTTTTTGTGCTTTTACCTTCCAAGCAAATGTGGAGATTATCACGCTTGTTCAAAATGCGTCACAGGATCCTAGTAGCAAATTTCTATGTCTTATACTTAAAACCATTATCTCACCTTATTTATTGCCTCACTCATTCATTGTTTTTGTTTGTATGTAGATGAAAAAAGACAGCTGTAACACATTTTGTTTCCTATGAGTGTTTGAGTATATAGGCAACTAACAAAACTTGACATTAAGGCTGACTCCTGAAAACATTCATTATTAGCAAGGAAGGACATTCAAGTGATTAGAGGCAAACAGGCTAATGAAAACCCACCCAAATCTGTTTGACCTATGGGTACCCCAGTTAAACAGGTCTTGTGCATAAACAGATTCTGCAGCATCCCTTAATAGGCACAGATGCTGAGAACACAAATAGGAGTCAAGTCTCCACTCTACCATAGCCTTTCCCATGTGGTTACTGAGGCTTAAACTGCTCTCCCAGGCTGTTAAGACACCCGAGAGTCTCATAAGCAGTTATAGCATTCGTTGCTATAGGAAAGGGCTGCCTGTTGCAGATAGCACCAGTGGCATTGGGCCGTTGAAGTGCCAGAAAGTTTGTTAAGCTGGAGAATTGCTCACAACAAGGATACTGCCCTCTTCTGTTCCCTCCTGCTTTCCCTCAGCAGCCTCCCATTCAGTCAGAAAATAAAGTCCTTTGGGACTTTTGCTTCAGTGGACCTTGCTCTATGGGAGTCACACTATGGCAGTCTCATGCTGATGCACACCCTTTAACCCCTCTGGGTGCAGACAAGGCCTCTGATGGCTCTCATGTCATACTTGCTCCTGCTCATGCCCCTACAGCAAAGCAGGTGCAACATGCCTGGCAGATTCAGAGGATGCAGCAAAATGTAAAGCTTGTAATAAAAATGCCGGGTTACGGTACCAGACAAACTCGTGGCAGACAGAGCAAAATGTGGGTTGTGGGAAAAAGGTGGCAGTGAACTCGTGGCACTTGACATGGTGGACTTTTGCCTGTTTGATGGCTCCTCGGCGGTGATGCAGAGCAAAGAAGCCTTCAGCCTCAAATTCACTCATGTCTTTTGTGTCTGTAGAGAGAACATAGGGGACAAAGTAAGATTCTGCTATATGAGGGGCACAGTTAGATAGGGAGGGTGGGAATTGGGTGAGAAATTGAAATGGACAAGCATGGAGCACCTGTCCTAATAAAACTCCAGGTTCTTATTAAGGTGGGTAAAATATTAGGTTTTTGTTCCTTCTTTCTATAATACAGAAACATCATCCCGTGTGTTATTGGAGGATCACAGTGAAGTTGGAATGTTGGCTCTGTCCTTCACTGCTCTTGGACTGTGTTGAGCTATCCTCTTTCATTTTTTAAAACCAGAAATCTGAACTTTTGATTTAATTTTTTATAATTCTGGAGAACAATGGGAGGACTGACAACTTGGGAGCAGCATTTCTGAGGGACCTGGTTGTTTATAGACAAGGTGTTATGGTTTGGATATTATTTGTTCCCTGAAAAGCTCATGTGTAAGTGTGGGAATGTTCAGAGGTGAAATAATTAGATTATAAGAGCTGGAACCTAATTAATGAATGCACTAGGCAGGCAGGGAGTAGCTGGAGGAGGTCATTGAGGTGTGCCCTTCAAGTGTATCTTGTCCTTGGCTCTTTTCTCTCTCTCTCATTCACTCACTCTCTTTCTCTTTGCTTGCTGGCTGCCATTAGTTGAACAGCTTTCCTCTACCACACCCTTCTGCCATGATGTTCTGTCTCCCTTTGGGCTCAGAGTTAGGGAGTGGACCAACCATGGACTGATCCTCTGAAATTGTGAGCCTGGATACACTTTTCTTTCCCTAAGTTGTTCTTGCCAGATGTTTTGGTCACAGAGATTGACAAATAGCTGACAAATACACAAGGTTATAATAGACTGAAGGGAGCTGTCCAGCCTTTTGTGTGAGGACAAAATAACTTTCAGAGGTTGTTTATGTTCTGGCTCCGGTGATCAGAGAAACTAGTCATGTCTATAGTGGTCAATGTGGCAAAGGCCAGAAAATTAATAGATGACAGCAATTTTTTAATGTTTAGGTGATCCTGTGTTTTATCTAGTTATCTACATCAAACCATCAAACTCTTATATATTCAGTTCATCCTGGGCTCGTGGATATTGGTGAAGTTGCTTTGTGTAGTCACTGTCCACAGTGTCCTTTGCCAGATGACATCTCTCCAAAGGCTGAAGCACTCTATCATGTTAGAATTCTGAGAATACCCAGGATGTCCCTGCTGAAGCTTAGGACACCAAAGAACATAAAAGGGTAAAACAGTAATGGCTAAAGAGCACAAGGGATATTCCAACAGGGGTGAGAGAATGACAGGGTGAGCAGTAAAGAAATAGCAAAAATACACTATCACTAAAATAAGGATCATAAGTTTAATGATTATAATGTCTAGAATCATAATTTTGTAATAGCTTGAGAATTCTTGGATCATTTACTTTATTTATTCTATTTGTATATGTACACAAATTGAAATGTAGTGAGAATAAAGGATTTATTATATTTCAAAATATACAGAGTTAACAATATGGAAACTAAAGTACTTCCATTCTGGCTCAGTGGAGACAGAGATCTGAGATGCACTTGAGGCGAATGTCCCTGACAAGGACATTTTCCCATTCTAATAGTGTTTGGGCCAAAAACACTCTTGGTAGAAAAGGAGGGCTGTGTAGGTGGCGACCTCTCCCCAGGAATCCAGCCAAGTCTCAAAACACATTTTAGGACTCACATCTTCCCTACAGTGGTTCACATACCTGTTTTATGGAAACCCTCAAATCCTAGACACAGAGAATTCCAAATGATCCTCTGACCAGTTCTGCAGATGGGCCATAATACTTTGCCTAATACTTTAAGGCTAGCTAATTTAGGTTATTTTATTTGGAACTGGGATGGGAATAAGTTAGGCTTGGTGAATGAGAAATTAAACTAAGGGTCACTGAGTAAAAGTAGAGAAAAAGTGATGTTAGCACAGAAATAAAAAAAAAAAGAGAGGAGATTTTCAAAAAAACACGACTGGCATGGTCTGTGTATGGAGAGCTGAAACATTATCTTAAATGCTTGAGTTCCTCACCTCCAACTTGTTCACCTCCTCCTTGTGCAGCCCAACCCCATCAGCATTTCCTCAGTCTTGCTACTTTAAGAAATATCTTCAACATTTTCTCTTAACTCAACTTTCATTTTAAAATAATTATCAAGCAACATAATTATGTCCCTATAATAGGTGTTCCCATTCATTGACATTGCTGTGAAATCTTGCTGCTACCTTATATTCTTTTAGACTCTTTTATTTCCTATCTATAGCCAAACCCCTAGACTGGATTCTTACCACTTTTCCATGGCATGAAGAAAATTTTATAGGCCCCAAATGTTTAATTCCTTCAAAAAGAGAAAGTACACTCTTCCCATTGAGCATGGCTCAAGTCTGCACACTGCTCTATCAAGCCCGCTAGCCTCACTGCTGAGATTGCCTGCTGATTTTGGAAGGGCTGACTGGTCTACCCAGGCTGATCTCTGCTGTCTCTACCCATGTCATATTTTGTTCAAATCTTCATTTTTTTCCTCATAGAAGGCTTTCTTCCTACTTTGAAAATCTCAATTCTACTACTTCTTCCTCCTTTGGAATTTCCTGGAATAAAGGCAACACATACTGATCTCTTAGTTAATATGCACTTACATGATTTGGGATATAATTATTTAATGGTTTAATCTGCACCACTTTTCCATTCTGATTTGGGTTTACATTCCCTGAGTGTAAGATCTTAGGTTTTGCTTTTCTGAATTCTTCAGAAAACTATATCTTTATTTTTTATCTTTTTAAAATTTTATTTTGGTACTGGGGATTGAACCCAGGGCCTTGCTCGTGCTAGGTAAGCCTACTACCACCAAGTACATTGCAGTTCAGGAAAGTATTTATTAGACATAATAATGAGCATTCTTAAAAGAGAATGACATCCTATACTTTTTATTTTGTCATCAAGGGATTATCTAGTGAGCAATTCCATAAATTAGATTTTTCTGATAAACAAAAATTTGGACATAGTGTCTCAATTTGGGCCAAAATATTAAAAAAATTAAATATTATCAAATCTTAATCTTAAAGAATGATCCTGGGTTTGTGTGATTATTGTTCATAAAATATTACCCCACCTGAATTTGCCCCACCTGAATTTGCTTCTTTCATTCTAATAGAACACTGAAGTTCCATAACAGGAGGAATGTTTATGCAATTGCTTTTCCAAGCAGGAATCTGTAAATCATTTACCAAAATTACTTTCAGTCCAATGGAGGCCTTTTTTTTCCACTTTACACTGGGCCCTGTTTTGAACTAATGGGAAGTATAGATTTTCTATTATTTAAGGAATTAAAGTTATTGGTATTTATTCCTATATTTTCACTTATTATGCAAATAGTCATTCAGGTATGCCTTGATCACTGTATCATTTAGCCAACTCAAAAACAGTGTAATCACATTCACTCTGTATCTTCAGAGCCTAGGTGGTGGAGGGGGGAGTTCACAGTACAGTTTTCCCTCCTCAGTAGTTTTTAAATTTCTCTGTTAAAAAACAAACAAACAAAAAACCAAAGGTGGAAATTTTTAAATTATACACAACAACTTTTATACTCAGTTTTTAATCCTCCAGCTTCAACAGTGATCAACTCAGGGCCACTCTCTTTCAACAGACCCTATCCATCTCCCTACCTTGTGCAACGGGTTATTTTGAAGTAAATCTATGGTATTTCAGCATATAACTATAAAACAGTAAGATTCTTTTTTAGAAAAATACTATAATAACCATAATATCATATCACAAAATTAACAACCATGTCTCGATATCATCAAATACCCAGTGGGTATTCATGTTTACCCTGATCGTCTTGTAATATTGTTCTCTCCAGTGTATTCTTTTGAGTCTGGACATATAAAGAATTATATGTGTTAGGCAAAGGCACTATAAATTTTTTTACTAAAACTTACTTATTGGTACAGGCTGAGAATTTCTAATCCAAAAATATAAAATCCCAAATACTCTAAAATCTGAAACTTTTTGATCACTGATAAGATGCACCATGTTAAAAATTCCACTCTATGAAACTGTATCATATGCACAAAATTATTAAAAAGATTGTATAAAATAACCTTCAGGATATGTGTATAAGTTGTATATGAAGCATAAAAGAATTTAATGTTTAGACTTGTGTTTCCATACTTGAGATATCTCATTATAGATGCAAATATCTCAAAATCCATAATAATCTCAAACTTGAAACACTTCTTGTCTCAATCATTTTAGATAAGGAATACTCAGTCTGTAGTTAAGACTAATTGGCGAAAAATACAAAATCAATTTATCACCAATAAGTGTCCAGTTCATTCCAAGGTTTGGGATTTAATGAAGAATAGCATTTGACTCATTTAAGCAGTACAGACAGGCTGTCACCAGTACCAAGCAGATTGTGCTTGTATGTTTAACCTCTGTGATTAAAGACCGTGTGTGACATGGAACTGAAACTCTTTTGCAATGCATTATTTTTCCTTTTTACCCTACCTTGTTCCTAAAAGAATGTGAGGTGACTAAATTTAAGCATTAGCATTTTACCACTAGTTTTATGGAAAATATTATTGGTTTCTTATTTTGTATTCTACTGTGATAGCTTTTTGTAGAGCACTATTATATATAGGTATTATATACACCCATAGCAACACATAAACAGAGCCCTTTATATTTAATTAAATTTCTAAACTTAGGTAAAGACAGATTTTAAAAGCACCAGGCATATGAATTCATACAATTTCAAAATGCTGTAAATGTTTTATATGCATATGATACTTATTTTTGTATTTATTCTATGTTTATTTGGTCCAGATAGTTATTTTCAGTTCATGCCTGAGTACCTCTGAAAATTTTAATAAAATTCCTTGTGCTTCCTTTTCTTCCTAATTCTTTTCTACCATCATTGCAAAAGTAAAATAAGTTGTACTTGAAGAGAAGGCCGTGCCCTCCTCACCCCCAAACAGGAAGAAGAAATGTCACTTGCCACTCATTTCCAGAAAGTATCTTGCATTCATTAGCATTCGTCCTTGTGGTTTCAGCTCTAACTGGTTGAGAGAAGGAGAGAAATATCAGTCAGAATGTGAAGCCAGCCCTGAGCTCAATGACATCGTACCTGGCTACTGGGTGATGGCAGGAGATTTCCAATATAGAAACACGCATGGTTCTTTTCTCATGTTACTCCTCCTCGTTATCATCAGAAGAGTGACGGCTCTTGCCTTATCCTAACACCTCCCCTCAGAAATTCCTTACTTACTAGATATATCATTACCCATTACAGAAATTTACATAAAGAAGAAACAAAACTCTGAAACAGATTCTATTTGGTTTTCTTGCCTTGTGATGTTGTTTATCAGAAGAACTGCAAGAGGGCAGACCTGGGTCTTAATCATGACAAAAGCACCTCAGATACCGGTTCTAGCTCTCTAGTGGGGGGAGCAAGTCTTTTGGGGGAGAGAGAAATCCTGTAGACCCTCTTCCCTTCATGTGGAAGGCACATCTAGGTTAATCAGCGGATTCAGTGGCAGTAGCTTTTCTCTTTGACAGAGTAGAATTGCTTCCTTGGAAAAATACTGGATTATGTACTTAAGGAAATTTTAATTAGATTATTATGAGAAGAGATTACAATGTATGATATGTATGTATATATGTATGTATATTTCCTTACATAGTGGATATATGTCTTATACTGGATCTGAACATATATGATATATGTATATTTTAAACTGAATCTATATATATTGTATGTATAATATATGTATATAATAATCCTTTCTCATACCAATCTAACTAAAATATGTTATATAGTATATGTAGATATAATATATATGTATATGCACATACAATCCAATTAATGTATACAATACATGCAACATGTGTATATATATAATATATATACACCATTTTATGAGATGATATAGGATGTCATGTAATGTGAAATATACAGGAGGAAGAAAGGGACAAATCTCACAACATAAGCACTATCACAAATGTATTAAACCATCATACTATGCCATTAAGACTAAAAAGAATAAGAAAGAAGATGAATCAGAAGTTGTTATTGATCATCACATCCATGGGTTAACTAGAATAAATGAGAAATAGCAAGAAACGTCCTGTTGAACCTAGGGTCAAATTTGAATCTTGGCTTAATAATTTCTGGGCTGCATGACCTTGCATAAATCACTAGGCCTTAAAGATCTCTGGAAAATGGACATACCTATGCTGCATCACTACTATTAGAGTTTTATGATAAAATAAGCTTGCACTACTTGGCTAACTATAAATTCTCATGCAAGCTTAAACAGATTCATGGAGAGAGAGTTGCTTTTGGCATCAAGTAGAGACACCATTGCTCTCTAGTTTGTGGAATAAGAAGTCAAATGGAGAAGAGCAAGGAAAGAGGAGCCCACCCAAAGAAAGGGGTACAAGTCAGGATGAGGTGGCCACAACATTTAGGGAGTAGCAGCAATGGAGGAAATCCAGCCAGGCAGCTACTGGAAAAACAGTACCTATAGGAAGCCATATTTTATCATTCCCTTGGGGAGGGAATGGGAAGTGACCATACACAGGGTTGCAGCCTTGGGAAAGCAGAAGGCAACTGTCAATGTGCTTTGAGACACACGATGGCATCTAGGGAGATGAAGGGCGAATTTGAGAAAATTGTTTTTCAGTAGAGAAATTAATTTTAAGAAAGCAGATTACAAGAGAAACAAGGGAAAATGTAAGTTCAAAACAAACTGTTGGGCCTCAAAATAAAAGTAGACTAAGAAATAACCCTGGGGGGGCGGGAAGCCAAAGCTTAAAACTGTAAAAGTTTGTAAGTTGGTTAAACGAGGACCTTAACACCATCTGCTTGTGTCCAATAGTCCCAGACTGTAAGGAAAGCAGAACATCTGATAAGAGGAAAATCAGCAAAAAACCTAGGCATGAAATCAAATGGAACTTGGAGAGAAATAGAAAGGCAAATCTCATTTAAGTGAAGCCTAATTAATAAAAGGGGAAAGGAAACCCCTCTTTATCCTCCCATTCATTGAGAAGGACTCCAGAATAGAATGTTATTTTAAAAATTCAGAAGTTGGCAATTCTTACCTTGAAAAATAATTAGGCAGAAAATAGAAAAGAAATGGGAAGGGAACTGGGGGAGGGTTTTGTAGCTTCTCTCTTCTTTTTCCTGGCCAGGTCAAAGGTCCTGTGCTTCAGGTCCAGCTAGAGACCCACCTCTCACTTACCTGGTTTGTGTAAAGTCCTTAACACTAGGACAAATATCTGTGACATTGTCCAGTTGTAAATTTAACCTGTTCCTGCTTGCCTAAGTGGGTACCCCAGAGTGCTTTTGGTTCCATGATCCCTTCCTCCAAGCTGAACTCAGAAACACTTGATAGATGCTGCTGAACTACATTACCTAGATATGTCTAAGCCTGGGGACCTTTAAAGAACATTTTGGCATATATTTGATTATTTTAGTGACACAATCACAGATTTATATACTTTCCTTAAAAGTGCTTTTTGTTTTTTTGAGATTGAAAATACAGATCTGATATAAAAATGTAGTTTTAGGCTTCTACTATTGCCATTTGAAATCTGTGACCTGAAAATCTTTTGAGTGGGTTTCTAAAATCTGAGCAATAGACAGCAAGAAGCAGAAAAGCAAGATACTCTCCTTTGGCATAAATAATAAAAAAAATTTGAAAACATTTTCTGGGTTTTGGATCACGCAAAAGCAGTTTTTAATGATATATTTTATTTCATTTCATGCTCCAGAAATTTTCATTAGAAATTTTTATTCATTAGGTTTTCTTACACTTTGATATTTCACTTTTCCCTTTAACAATTCTAAAAATTTGCTAGCCAGTTATAACCTAGGTTTTCAAAAACTTGGTGTGCCGATATGAATTGTGTGTGATGTACTCCTTTGTACAAAGCAAGCTAAGTGACTTCGTGATGGCTGAAAAAAATTTACAGGGCTCTGCAAAACATGGATAGTGAAGACCAAACACTTTGTTCCATCTTCTCCTATTCAGATATCTTGATGAGCAACAGTTAGGTTTCCCAATTAAGAGTAATTTGTGATATTTCCATGCTTGTCCTAACAGTTACAAATCGATAACAGTTTTTCATAGCTTAAGAGACCTTCATCTTACACAAAGATTGGAACATATCGGTATGTTCTTTTTTTAAAATATTGTTTTAGTTGTAGATGAACACAATACCTTGATTTATTTTATGTGGTTCTGAGGATCGAACCCAGTGTCCCACACGTGCTAGGCAAGCACTCAACCGCTGAGCCACAACCCCAGCCCTGAACATATCAGTATGTTCTATAATCTGTCATGAATGATCATCAATGAGTAAGTGGTAGAAAATCTGTTTACCTAAGACCAGCATAATCCTACCTTTAGGATGACAAAGGAATTTTGAGTTAGTCATCAGCTAACGTCATGGGCATATGCTTTAAATAAAATCCGCCACTCCGACATTTACCCATATTTCCGTCTTTCCGTTGTTCTTCCTGCATCTCTCGGCTAGTGAGTACAGCTCTACAGTGGTTTCAGATATAAGGTCCACATTTTTGCCTTTTACAATGATCTGCATCACTCTTCCTTTGTTGATGTGTGCATCGAATGTGCTGTCCCAGGGTGGGTACATGGTCGGCTTTTTTTGGATGTACATCTGCCCATTTTCTAGGGTAAAAAAAAAAAAAAAGATACGATCTCATTGTTCCTTTGAATAGCTTTGGAGAACAACTCAAGTCCACAGTGACATCCTTCCCTCTGATCCCTAGGATATGTGATTCTGTTGTGAAGTCAAAAATGTCACACAGTCAGAGATAGTATAGGGCAGAATGAGACAGTTCCATGGTCTAGATGCAAGGTATACCAATATATTGGTCTTCAAAGTCCAATGTAGATCACATCTTAGACTGGAAATGTACCTTTCAGCAGTTTGTTGCTTTGCTTTGTGAGTGAAAATCTGAGAAAACAAACATTCAAAAAATTGTATGCCTTTTGAGACCCTCCTTTGTTAACCTATAAGGACTTCGTCATATGATGAACTAATTTCTTTGACTTCTGGTAAAAAATAGTCAATACGAATTTGCTATGTCCATCTGAAAGATGCAGTGCCATAATTTAAGTTTATAAGGAGTGCTCCTTGGAAAGGATATTTAAAATTTTCCATTTGACATAAATGCACTAAGAGATAATAGCCCTGAAGAGACAATGAGACGTCATTATTTCCTTCTCTAATTCTTTTTTTTTTTTGGTACCAGGGATTGAACCCAGGGGTACTTAGCCACTGAACCACATCCCCAGTTCTTTTTATTTTTTATTTAGAGACTGAGTCTTGCTAAATTGTTAGGGCTTTGCTAAGTTACTGAGGCCGGCTTTGAACTTGAGATCCTCTTGTCTCAGCCTTCTGAGCCACTGGGATTACAGGCATGCGCCATCGTGCCTGGCACCTTCTCTAATTCTTGAATGAAGGTGCATTTTTCATTCACTGTGCACTCTAAGTAAAACCTGACAGGCACCCCAGAGAGGTGGTGGGCTTGGTTGATGGAGTCTGCAAAGTAGACTGTGGGTGTGTGCGTAGGGAAAGTCGATGGGAGGGAGTCCTGGTCATGGTTAGGAACAGGAGCCACGGCCCAGATGATCCCTTTACAAGGAACTTCCCCAGAAGCTGTTTTGTATAGCTTCCATCCACAGGAGATCTTCTCTAATATTTACTCTTCATCATTTTCAAAGCAGAAAACTGCAGCTGTATTAGAGTGTTCATTTCTTGTGATAATGAATACATTAAATGGCAGATTTAGCAATTCAGAGTTATTAATAGAGTGAAAGGAAAATCTCTGCAGGGACACAAAGCAGATTTAACTCCTGATGGCCTCTTCTCTACCACGCACAAGGCCAAATAGAACAGGCATTTAGCATTTGTTAAATTAATGTTTGTTTTTGAGAGTATACGAGGAGTTGAATAAGCTGAAACTTCAGATTTTAGGTAAACTTGACTAGCAGAGGTATAAACTATGACACTGCTAAAGAAGGAATAGAAAGGAAAGATTTTTATGGCTTGGTTAAAAGAAAATTAACTGTAGGTTGAGCTGTTTAGAAATGAATATTAATAATCACAGTAGCAATTTACTACCACAGATTTACATCTTCCTCATCAAATAATTCTTTCAATTGAAGTCATTCTCCATGCAAAGAGAAAGGGCAAAAATCCCCAGGAAAAGCTATTCTTTAAAATGTGCTCATTTGCTGGGTTTGCGACGTCCTACAAAGAGGACAAGAACCAGGATCCTGCCTATGCAAAGTGACTGTTACCATTTTCAAAGGCACATTGCATGGTGAACTGTTTGTCCCTATTCCACTGACTCATCACAAAAATGTAGGCTCACACCCCAAAGATTGGAATGTGTTTAAATTCTATGGGAGTATTTAAATTCTATGGGAGTTATTAAAGTATTTAATAACATTCAGAGCAATTTCTCTTCAAGACACCACCAAAACCCAAATCCCAAATCTCCAAACTTCTCCAAACTCCACAGGCTAACCTTTTGGAAAAAAAAAAAACCCAAAAAACTATGTATTTTTTTCAAGGTCTTTTGATCCACATGGTTGATTAGACCAAGTTCAAACGCAAAGCCAAAAGAAGGAGGGGGAAAAATTCAGCTCCCAGGAGGCAAATGTCAGTGAGACCCGGGGTTGTAAAGAGAACTGGATCTGGGAGACCCATTAAGTCAAAAGCGCCTTTGAAAAACTCAGACATTTTACACTTCAAAGATGTCTGTGACATTTGAAAGGTTTTAGGTTGGGAGCAAGTGGCATTCTCGCTTTTAACTAAACAGGAGAGAACTCTGGGCAGCAGGGAAAGCGAGATGATTCAGATCATCTCTGCAGCTTTGATGTACTCCGAGTGGCTGGAGGGACGAAGTGAGCCAGATAGGGGAATGCTTTGGTGGGGGAGGGGAGCCAGCATGGTCAGATTTGGAGCCCCAGAATTCTGAGCTGTGAGCGTCCAGCTGCATGTGCTCAACATCTGTGTCAGGTTGCTCCTGCACCTGCAGATGCCACCCAAACACGCCTCTTTAGGACGCTGTTACATAAAATAACACACATCTCTCTGTCTCCTCCCGTCTCTCTCCCCTTGACCCTGCTTTATTTTCTTCAGAGCACTTATCATCATTCGCTATATTATATTTTTGTTTCTTGTCTATCTTCTGTAGTTACAGCAAGCCTGCATGCTTTCTCTTCCAAGTCTGTATATATAGAGAAAGGAGAAGGTAGAGGACCTGGGAAGGTCTCAGGATATAAATTCCCTCCTATCTTTCCTTTGTAAAGACCCTAAGAATCCTAAAATGCACAGGCAGAGATTGATACACAATACTGGGATCAATACACAATACACAACACAGGAGTCCCTACACAACAGGATCGTTTGAACAAAGTTCTAATCACACAGAAGGAATCTTGGGTGGCTGGCACACTTTCCCCCCTCACCATGAACTGCCTGTAAATACCTTTGAAAAAACATGACTATTCTTCAATTCACAGAGGGTCCTAGTTAAATACAAAATACCATAATGTGGATTCTAAGCACTAATTATAGATTCTTCTAAGCTTAGGTGAAAAAGCAACCAGCAGTCTTTAGAGTTGATCTCAAGATCAACTAAGATTAGGCAGTTTTAATCTGTCTGTAATCATTGAAGGCAGTATCATCAAAGCTTATCAGTATAGGTTAGACATATCTATTCCAGCTCTCACTAGATTCTCACTAGATTCTTTTCCATTCGTTTCCTCAACCCAACTTTGTCCCTAACTTTGTTTACGTGAAAAGAAATAGTACAGTGAAATAGAACCACCAGTGGGTCACCAGTTCTGGCTCAGAGTCCATCTCTAAGCGTGTGTCCTTGTGAAAGCACTTGGCTGTTCTGGGCAATAACGTCCTGAGCTGCAAAATTCATCTGACCCAGGGGACCCTAAAGATTCTGGACAGCCTTGCTTCACACCTGGCTACTGCCAGAGTTGCCTCCTCCAGCGCCTCCACTCCCCATCCCTCTTACCTGATTCAACGTACTCCTTGACCAGCACGGCACAGTAAGGGTTCACAGCCTCCCCCTGGCAAGACTGGCAGGATCCACAGTCGAAGTTGGACAAACCAATTCGAAGAAACGGTGACATGGTTTCTCCCTGGGAAATTAAAAAAAAAAAAATGCTGTTTGGGAGCTGTAAGATGTATTTATTTTTCGGTGTCCCATCTCCACTCAACTAGTTTTATCACAGACAGCCAGAGCCTGACATGGGTTTGCTATCCATCTGAGCGAAGGCTTTTATTTCCCCTTCTGCAAAATATGTTGCTGGACTCACTCCAAACCACAGCCTGACTCGCCATAGGAAGAGGCTTTCTGGACATCTGCTTCCAGCCCCTCTACTGAGAACCAACCAGAGAGTGAATTCCAGTCAATCTAGAGGAGTTATGCTTGGTGGCTGCAGACTGAAGCAAAGGTTCTCCAACATTTTATTTCTTGTGTTATTCAAGTAGGTGCCCAAGAAATAACACACAGTAATCAGAAAATGAGTTTATAAAGAGGGAGTCTATTTTAGTCTCGCTGAATATGACACCACAAAATTCTTACAGGCTCTATTTCTGTGTGTAATGGAATTGGCTCAAGGCAGTTAGCAGCTGATCTTTATTTACTTTGGATATTTTCAAAAAGGTCTGCTTTCTTTACTTACACACACACACACACACACACACATACACAGAGGAAATAAGCCTTTGAATATTTACAAACAACTTAAACCCTGAGCCATTAACCACTATAAAATAGTTGTCTTATTGTCTAAGGATAAACAAAGTGCTTCATAAACAAAAACAAAACAACAAAACAAAACCAAAAAATCTCGCAGAGATTCTGGTGAAAACCATCTCTACAGTGCTGGCTACAGATTCTGGGACTCTCGTTTGCCTCTTCATCTGCTGTTCTGGCCACTGGCTTCAACTCATCACTTTTCAACTGGCTTTTCCACAAGGTCCCATTAATCTGAAACTGTCACCTGCTATTCAGTGAAAAAGTTGGTTCCTTGCTTTCTCCCTCTTGAACCATCCCAGCCTCATGAATTTTCCCACGTGAGTCAAAGTGAGCATGGCGTGCTGGCTACCTGTTCTGCCTTTGTATGGTAGAAAAGACCATCTGGAGTGATTGGAACCTAGAAGTGGGAGTCAGTGACAGAAATGGAACCTTGAGCCTCTGGTAGCTCATCTAGCAAGCCCACGAACCGTCTCCAGCGCTCTGCAGTGCCAATGTATGGATAATTTTTGAGTTCATAGAGAAACAAATTAGGGGCTTTTGACAGGCACTGCTAATTTCAAGGATATTCATGAAGTCTTAATTTCCTGCAGAGTTTTCTTAGAATCTTGGAGAACTGCCAAAGGAGGTGTTTGTGTAAACATGATTGTTGGATGTTCTTAGTCTCAGAAACATTTTCTGTTAGACCACACTGTTGAATTGCAGCTAGACACCTTCTGGCCTTTTCTTTAGGTGGCCCTCTGCCTTCTGGAGCTAGGCTTCTAGCTGAAAGTTCAATGAGAGGACTTCTTTGAGATCCTCTTCTTCCCTGGGCCACATGGGTCTTCCAGATCAATCTCTGTTTCTTCACTGATCAGAAAAAAATCCCTGAGAACTCTCCTTGGTTACAGGAGTACAAACCATGCATGGACTTCCAAAGATTTCTTAGTACAAATAAAGGTGAGTAATTGATTCTGATTTGAGTCTTCCGAGACTGTTGACTCAGAAAGTCTGAGTTGTAACCAGCCTGACCTTTGGTGACCTGCCACTTGTCTATTTCCAGGTTGGATTCCTAATCAGGCAACAGCAGCCCAACACTCTCTGTCTCAGGAATAGATGGAAACCTCTCAGGTTTCCAGGGTTTCTGTTATAGTGTGCAATGGAGTTGCAGTAAGACCTCTCTCCTCCCTAAGGTCTTGCTTAGATAGCAACAACTTCTTATTTAACCACCAATGCGTAATCACTTGCGTTTCACCTAATCTACCTGAACTATTTTCTCACCATGAGCATTTTGACAATTTACCAAATGCAAGCTTCTGTTTGATAGCCAAGTTGAGTCTCTTTCTAAAGGTCTGTTCCCAATGACAGTCTGACATCAGTTTTGATGTCTAGTAGACAGATTACCATTTGTGTAGATATATATGCAAAGTGCCAAGAAGATGTGTAATAAACATACAAGTTTGAAATTAGCATGAAAGAATTTCATCAGCTGCCTTTCTGGGCTCAGAGCTGATGGTAGGGCCGGGGTGGGGATTTCCCTGGGTGTTAAAATAGAAAGGCGACTTCCTTGTATACAAAACTATAAGCGCTGAAATAGTATGCCTCAGGAATGAGGCTGTGAACCTGTCCTTTATGGACTGCAAACTTCATTAATCTCATCTTTGCCTCCCATCCATGGTAATTTGCTTCACAGCAAATGTGTGCCTAAGATGATGAATCGACCAGGCTGTTTCTAACCAGGCAAGGGCCAGGTCCCGGGTACCTCCACATACCTCTCATCTGAGCAATAAAAGCACACATTCAGTTCTCTCCTGGACATGGTCAACTCTCTCCTATCATCTCCACGTATATATCTACCAGGCCCTGCATGGAACACATTATCTTCCCTTTCAATCTGCCCCTTTTTTTGACTTAGTCAGCATAGTGACTGGTGTCATGTCTCAGGCCAGCCCTTGGTTTTGACTTCACCCTTCCCTTCCTGCTCCACAAGCAACTGCTTCATCTCCCATCCTCTGAAGGAGGGTCTTAGCCCAACTCTGCATCAACTTGTGATTGACATACTGCTGCAGCTTACCTGCCCCCAACCCCCTCTCTCTTTGTGTCCAGTCTTAGCCAACTTTCATTTCCTGACAGCTCCATGCTGCAGTCTGAATGGCCTTTCTTAGGATCTTGGAGAATTGTCACTGATCCTCTGGCCATTTCATAGCTCTAGACTTTTAGTAAAACTGCACCCCCTCCCTGGAGTGTCTTCCTAGTTCCCTCTATTCTTCATCACTTGATCCTACCTTCCTCCTTCTTCAAGTTCCTGCTCAGTCTCTAACTCTCTTTGAATCCCTTCTTCCCTTCTCCTCCATCTCCTTCCCACTAACAGATCTTGCGGGATTTACTTGGTACTGCAGGCTCCCATGGCTAGATGACATCTACCACATTTATTGGCCTTGCCACTGCCATTGCTAAAGTCTGAATGGGATCAATCCTGTGACTCCTACTCTCAGCCATCACATGTGGGGACTTAATAGAAACCTGGTCTCATCTACAAATGTACATGGCAAAAGCCTCTCTGAGTGAGTGCCAGTGGATGCTTCACTTCCCTCATCCCTGCATAAGATAAAACATACCTTGTACTATCAGATTCCTTTAGATATTTATTCTGTAAGCTTGTGGGATGGGGAAAGAGAGCATGCCTGTGGCTAAACTATCAAATCTCTCTAGCATGCTTCTTGGATTTACTGGTTCATGTCCGTCTTCTTCCCCAAGTCTGTGGATTCCAAGAACAGGGACTATGAATTAATCATCTATGTGCCTCTTGAGCTGGTTCCTCTGTCTGAGACACAGTAGACATTCAATGTATTTTTGCTAAGGGAGTTCATTTTCAAAAGCAATCATCTTTTAATTTCATGCATTTGTTTTTCTCGCAAGGACATGCAATGGTCAAATTAAGCTGTAGACAGTTGTAGAGGAAGTCAACAGCAAAGAAAACATCCCAGTGCTTGTTATAAGCAGAAGATCGATGCCCTCATGAACTCAGCTGCTGGAGTTATTTAACCTCACTGAGACTGTTTTCTCATTTGGAAAGTGCTTCTATTACTACTACTGGTCTTGAAGGGCTCTAAGAATTAAACGGGCAAACATATATAAGATGCTTAGAATGGGGCTGCACATAGTAAACTATCAATAAATGTTAGTTATTAGTATTATAACTCTGATCTATTTTCTAATGGGCTTGCTTTTTATTGATATGTAACAAATAGGGCAGAAGGAGAGTAGACATAGTCTTTCAGGCATATCTGGGCTGAATTATGTGACTCTCTTCTGTGCTCTGCTACCAAGCCCCCATAAACCCCTGCATACGTCTCCTGTAAAGTGCTCACAATCCTCAAATATAGCCATCTCGATGTTGGCACTTATCATGATGGATACCAGGTCTGTCTATCCACTCATCCAATCTTTTGCTATCCTAGCAAAATATCATCATAACACGAACTTGCAATTTACAGAGGATCTTTACTCTCATGAACTCAATGTTTTCACGTTTAAGTGTAGCCTCATTTGTCTTTGCCTTGATGCAAGCACGTGATTGAACATAACTGCCTGGCAGCACACACGCCTGAAAGAGATCAGCACTCCAGGTGCTGAACGCCCCTTTACTTTTTTCACAAATATTTATGGACTATCTAGTATAGTACAATATAATATTTTATAGAAGTGTGTTTGCAGATGCAAAGTGTGGTAGGAAAGACAGATCCTTTAGCAAGGCCTCTGGCCTCGGGCCTGAGCTTCACAGAGATGTTTACATTTCAAAGATAAGAGAAGATGTTACTAATTGGGCTCCATGGTAACAGCTGGCAGGGGGAGGAAAGAAAGAGGAGAAGCAGCTCTCCCCTTCTCAGGTGCTGTCCTTGAAGGGTTAACTTGGCCAGAACAGTGAAAGAAAAAGGTGCTTTTGTGTGAACTTCTGCAGACTGTGAACTTCTGAGCCCCTCCCCCTTACACGCTGGGTATAAAGTTCTGAAACTGCCTGAACTCGGGGTTCAGGGGAATTAATTGATTACAGTGAGAGCTGTACCCTCTGAACTTGCTGCAGTCAAATAAAACTGTTTCCTGCTATATTCGGTGCCTTGTCTCGTCTGTCCTTAGAACACTTACAGATACTGTTCCAAAGATCAGGACCATGCTTCATTCCAAAGGGTAGTTTGAGATAAAGTGTGACTCATAACCAAAGATTTTTAAAAATTCTATGATGTAGAAAAAGTATTTATAGATATTTGCCAAGTCATGTTTAAAGTATCATAGCATTAATAATTATGATTAACCCTAAAATGCATTTTAAAAAAATGCTATCTCTTCAGATCCTTCCAACAACTGTCCTGTGGACAGGACATCTATGATCATAACCTCTACTTTATCACTGTACAGACGGGGCTTAGGAAGGCTAGGTAAATTGGGTGGCCACAAAGCATTTGGAGGGCCAGAATTTGAGCACATGCTTCAGGTTCTGAATCCCTGTCTATTGCTCCCTGCTGTCTGGATTTAGGATTCGCAAGAATATTCTGAGTGTCTGTGATGTCCTGTTCTTATTTAATTTTCACTTTACTCATTTCCTTTCGAAGTCTATAAAGTTAATCAGCTCATTCGGGGAAGGTACAGACAGACCTCCTCTACCTGTGAAGGGTCTTCTCAGGGCTCTCAACAAAGCCATATGGGAATAATTTGTCCTTTTATCTCAGGTGTTACTTTCCTCCCCTTCAGTTGGGAATGGTATCACTGCTACTGATGTGATGAAGAAAGAGGAACAGTGGGTGAGGGGTGGGTGGAGGGTCTGAGAGTCTCACAGAGAGACAAGACCCTCGCATTTCCTGTGCCCACCTGCCCCCTCCTCTCCCTGCATTTCTAGTCCCTGTGAGGTGCCTGCCAGCTTCAGTGCACAGACTCTCGAAGCATATATGATACAGCTTCATCATACATACCACAGAGTTCATAAATTAAAATGATCAGTTTATTTGTTTTTATTTCCTATTTTTATTTTTGCAGTATGGGAATTCAAGCCAGGGACTCTCTACAACTCAGCTATGGATCTCTAGTCCTTTTTACTTTGAGACAGAGTTTTGTGAAGTTGACCTAGACGGGCCACGAACTTGAGATCCTCCTGCCTCAGCCTCCCGAGTAATTGAGATTATAGGCATGTGCCACTGCACCTGGCAGAAACAGCATTTGAAAGAGGACTAGGCTTTCCTCTAAGCTTTACTCCCAGGTTACAGCTGAACTGCTGCACACGTGCCACGTGATTGCTCCCTGACTTGGAAACCCATCATTCATAACAATATTTCCATACATTCAGAGTCCCAACTATTGACTTTAAAATGATTCAAGAAACTTGTGAGCTGACTGTGTGTGTTTTCAGAAAGAGTAGGAGTTGTCCAAATGTGGTAGAAGCAATAATGATAATAATTGTTATAATAAAACGCATCAAAAACTCTAATGCAGCCAGGCGTAATCCCAGCACTTTGGGAGGCTGAGACAGGAGAATCGCGAGTTCAAAGCCAGCCTCAGCCACGGCGAGGTGCTAAGCAACTCAGTGAGACCCTGTCTCTACATAAAACACAAAATAGGGCTGGGGATGTGGCTCAGTGGTCGAGTGCCCCAGAGTTCAATCCCCAGTACCAAAAAAAAAAAAAAAAACCACCCAAAAACTCTAACACAATATAGCCATTCCTCCCTGTGTGGTGATGTCGCCTGCATGCCCTTATGGGCTGTAAGGTAATCACACCTCTAATGGTCAAGGTGACTGTGTCACCACTTCTTTGCTTCTCTTTTAAAAAAATTTTTTTTTAAGTTGTAGATGGACACCATACTTTTGTCTTATTTATTTTTATGTGGTGCTGAGGATGAAACCCAGTGCCTCACATGTGCTAGGCAAATGCTCCACCACTGAGCTACAAACCCACCTCACCACTTATTTTCATACTGAAATTAGTCACCTAGCAGGTTCCTTGCTCCTCTGAGAAGAGTCAAAAGTGAAGATGGATAAAGTAGAGCTGGAGGCTCCAGACATGCGTGCTTTAACTCCATGAGCAGGAAGAAGAAAATGCTCACCAGCTTCTTTGCTCCTGGATTTGCAGGCAGAAGATCATTTCTCAGTTTGGTATCCTTGAGGTAGCCCTAATGGAGGCCATGAAGCATCACGTTGGAGAACCTCTACTCCATGGGGCAGAGGTCTGAAACTTCTCCTCCTCCAACTGCCCCCTTCAACACCTTAGCACTCCCACAGCAGCTGCCCTGGGGTGGAATCCTTGTGAACTTTAAAAAAAAATTTTATTTTTTGGTACCAGAGAATGAGCTCAGGGGCACTCAGCCACATCCCCAGCCCTATTCTATGTTTTACTTAGAGACAGGGTCTCACTGAGTTGCTTAGCACCTCGCTTTTGCTGAGGCTGGCTTTGAACTCGTGATCCTCCGGTCTCAGCCTTCCAAGCCATTGGGATGACAGGTGTGCACCACCACACCCAACCTTATGAATTTTTAAGTACCTACAAACCTGCTTCTTAGGACCACAGATATGTCACTCAACATCACTGATCTTAAATTTACCCATGTACAGTATGAGAATGATGTTTACCTACTGGTATTATTTTGAAGATTCAATGAGATAAAGTATGAGAAAACTTTGTAAGTTAAAAAAATCTGTACATCAGATTTAATTAATACTCTCACAAGTAGTATTGAACTCAGCTCTGCCACTTCTTAACCAAATCTGAACCAAGTCTCCATTCACTGCAAGACATTGTTATTTTATAGACAAAAATGAAGTGCTGTCATTTAAAATGAAACCCAATGCATTACTAGCACCTAGACATTTTATTTTATGCTTACTGAAAGAGTTATTTTAGACTGAATTAGGGAAGATGATGAAAGAGTGGAATTTTACTATAGAAACTGATGCTATGCTGAGATCCATGTGTAGGCTGATTTGGTGTTGTGATGATAGTGTCAATGGCAGATGGAGAGAGGATTCTCAAGAGGATAAAAACACTCTTCAATTTCAAGAAATCCCAGGAAAGACCTGGATCTCCACAGTCCATGGAATGGTGAGTACAAAGAAGCTGCCTCGTATAAGAAGCTAATTAAATGTATGGTTCTCTGTCAAGATTTCCTCTGAAAAGATGATCTCTGTGATTCCACCATCTTCTCAACCCAGGAGCTCTAACTGCGACATTGGGTGCTTTGCTACCTTCCTACTGCACCAGAGAAACTCTTCTTCCTGCCACGGTGGGGCTCCATGAGGAAAAGCACTCCCCTGGAACAGGGATGTCAAATCCAGGCCTGGGCCAGGGCATTCTGGTCAAAGGTCACCTTGACTGGGAAGCTGAAGCTGATGTCCCTGGGCATGGGCTCTGTGATCTTCTGACCTTTGCTTGGCAGTGGGAAAAAGGTCATAGGAACCCAGGAATGAGTTAATGCAAGGAGACACTCGGGTTTGTAAATGAGACATCCATCCATGGTACAAGAGCCAACTCTATTCATTTACCAACTGAATAGTCACCAACCGAATAGTCTCAGTCAAACTACTTAATCTCTCTGTGTCTATATTCCCATATCAGCAAAATGAGGAATATGATAGACCCACTTCACAGGGGACTCTGAAGAATTGGGTCTTTGTCTATGTTGTGAGGATTAAATGAATTAATCCATGGAAAATACTTATAACAGTGTTTGGTGGAAAAGGTAGCTACCATGATCACGTAAGACTTTTCCAGAATATCCTTAGAAGTTCTGTCTAATACAAATATGATAGTATCTTTCTCCATGGCCCAGAATAAGCCTCAGCTATTGGTCAAATAGATTAAGTCACATACATATTTACTTCTTGCCATTAGTCAATAAGCATTTGCTAAACCCACCAACCACACTGGAAACGTGGGTGAGTCACCAAGCCACAGGACCTCAGGATGGAGAAGCAATCTCCTGCTGGTGATCATGGAAAGAGGTTTGAGACCCTAGGCTCTACTTTGGACAAGAAATGGCCCAGTGAGCTGTCATTACTGAGTACAGCAGTAGCAAAACACTCCCGTCTTCTCTGTGCTCCTTTAATACCCTACCCCACTTCCTCCTGAGGGTGTGTGGACTTTTCAAAGAAAATACAGTATTTAGTAGCATCACCACAGAAAGCGGAAATTGCAGGGTTCAGTCATCAGATGAAACAATGATTTTGTACAGAGTACCGAACACTCTATGTGCTAGCCAGGACCGACAATGGTGGTCTGTGTCGCTGCCATCACATGAAGGATGCTGCAGAGACAGGGACAGGGTGACCAAGGGAAGGGAACCAGAATGGAAAGAAAGCAGACCTGGGGTACATCTGGGCAGATGTGCACCCTGAGATCTCTGTGAGTCACCCACATCTTCTTGTACACAGAAATGTCTCTGTTACAAATAAGTAGGTTGTAAAAGTTTGTTTGTAATGATTTGGAACTTAGAATCCATGGAAACTGTAAGATGAGGTAACGTTTAGATTCCTAGATTAGCCCATTCACTGACCATTAATCTGCTAATTTAGAAGGAAGCCAAAATTAATTTATAAAACCAAGCACCTGTTGCTATTGTTCTCACTCATGGAATTCTTTAGTTATTTCTCTCCCTGTGACTTTTCAGATTGTCTGTGGGTTTAGTGGTACATTTAGGGCTTAATTTATGAATCTAAAAACTATGAATTAGTTTTACAGTATCCTCAGCCATGGCTGTAGCAGGCACCACTGCCCTGTAAGATGGAGCCACTGGCTTAGTGGTTCCCAAAGTGTGGTCCTGGGGGTTGGCACATCAGCAAAACTCCAGAACTCAGAGGAGCAAGCAAGCCCTCCATTGCTCCCAGACCAGCTGAACAAGGAGCCATGAGGAGGGCTCAGCAATCTGAGCCACAGCCAGGCCTGCTGAGGTGACTCTGTTGCAGACTCTAGTCAGAGAAGACTCACTAAACTCCACAAGGCCAGGCTGACATCTTCCTCCTCTTTGCTCAGCATCATAAACAGACCTAGCTCTTAGGTGATTCCAAGTCAGGGCTTTTCAACCAAAGTGAGATTTTCAAACCAGTATTCTGGCTACTGTCCTCCCCCCTCCGCCCCCACGAATACAACCAATATTGTTGAGGCTGAGAACCTAGTTCTAAATAAATGTATTAAATGTGGCAATGCCAGCTCTATCTTCTCAGTCCATTCCTCCAGGTCTCCTATTTCTTCCTCAAGTTTCCTGAATTCTAGGCCCACAGTGAGAAGAGAACATGGTGGGTTGGGGGAGTGGGTTTTTCTCTTTTCCCTTTCCCTTCTCATTTAGAGACCATGAGTAGCATGGGGTTTGACTTATGTTTCCAAGTGAATTTAGAAGAAGTAAATGGATGAATCAACCATTATATGGCACAGAGTACATCAGTTAGGGGGTCCCTTCTCTCTGTCTCTGTGTCTGTGTCTCTCTCTTTTTCCATTTTTAATGCTCGAAGGGCTCTTTGTGATCAGATGGTCAGGCCTCTCAGATAACAGACAAGGGAATTGAGGCTCCGACAAATTAATGCCAGTGATCCAAGCTCCCTGTTTAATTTGCAGCAGTAAAAGGTCTCAGGAGCCAAGTGCCAGCCATGTTCCCACTGTGTGGCTGTGTGGTGGTGTTCTGAGATCACTCAGCCAGGGATTGGCCCTGCACAGAGTATCCACGCTACTTACACTGAAAGACGTTTTAATCAGCTGCGTGGTCCACTCACACTTGATGTCTGTAACTTGTACTGGTTAATTTTGAACAGTGTACCAGCCTCAAATACCTTAGCCAGGCATTTAGTGAACAAGTGGGCCTAGCTAACTGCTCATCATTCATATTCCACAGAGGGCTTTCTCTGTTCATCGTACTCATGAAATTTGAAAAAAAAAAAAAAAGAATTTTAAAAATTTGCTTCTTTGAAGAAAACAGTGGATAAAAAAGTGTGTGGTTATGGGATATATCTCCTATAAATGTCATGCTTCTACTGTACTTGGTAGATTTGTAGTGAGCTATTAAGATTATTTTGTGATCAGAGACATTGTTTGAAATGTGCTTCTGTCTATTCTTAGAACAATAATCTCTTAAGGGAGTACCACAGCATTTGATAATGGCAATTACGTTATTCTCCAGAGTATAAGGTAAGTAGAGTGAATAACTATCTTCATTTTAACAAGGAATACATTATAGATCAGTGGCAAATAATAACTAACATGCACAGAATACTTTACAAACAGCTTTTCAAAGACGAGGATAATAAAGAGGTTGCAAGACCTAATAGTGGATTTTTAAAAATTGGTCCTTCACCAGAGTTTGAGAAGCGCTGTTCTGATGCCTTGTAATATGTGTATCACAATACTTGCTAAATTGCAATTATTTTAATTTTCTATTTGTCTTTTCATATTTCCCCTTGAATGAAAGTTCTATGATTTCGGCTGCATTGTCTCGTTTTTCTTGTTTTGTGTAAAAGATTTTACTTTTTAGAGACATTAGAAATTCACAGCAAAATTAAGTAGAGACAGAGGGCTCCCAAATGCCCTACCCCCTCCCCACCACATGGCCTCCCTCATTGTGGACATCCCCAACGGAGCCATATATTTGCCACAGTGGATGAACCTATAATGACACATTGTCACTAGGATCCCATAGTTTGCAGGAGGGCTTATTCTTAGCATTGTTACATCCTGTGAGTTTGGACAAATGTATAATGACACGTATCTACCATTATAGTATCATATGGAATATTTCACTGCCCTGAAAATCTACTGTGCTCCACCTATTAATCTCTCTCTCCTTTCTAAAATAAAGATGAAGTAATGTGATATTGGCGGCACAAGAAATAGATCACCAGAAGAAAACAGAATGTTTTGAAACAGATCTAAATATATATATATATAAATTTTGTGTATAGTGCAGATGGCATTTAAAGTCAGTGAGAAAAGGAAGGATTGATTAACAAATGGGTCAGTGATCATTGACACCTATGTTAAAGCTAATATTAAAAGAAAATTCAGAGAGGGATGAAAGATAATGCCAAAATAAAACCACTAAGCCACTCAGAGTACTGGGTAATGTAAATTAATGATCACATCTTTTTGGAAGTTGGAGTTTTTTTTAGTTATGATACCATAAACAAGCTTCACAAAGAAAAAGATTTCCACATTATTTCACACAAAAATTATGTGATAAACATTAAAAAGGTATTAAAAATAATAAACTGAGACATATAATTGTAAAATATGCAACAAAATACTTGGCAAAAATGTGAAAAGCTCTTAAATATCAATAAAAAAGCACAAAGACCCTAATTGAAAAATAGACAAAGGCTAGAAGCAGGTTATTTATAAAGGAAAGTTATTATCTGTATAAAACATTAATTCAGAAGCAGATCTGGCCATAAGGAACTGGTATAATCTTTATAGGAGGAAATATGCATTAACCGAACTTAAACTAATAAGGCAAGGATATAAAGATATCCACGTAAGAGTAGCTATTGCAACATTATTTAATAATATTAAAACTGGAAATAGCCTTGATCTCCAAATAAAATTTGGAGACATTATTTAAATATATTATGACCCTATTGCTATCATAGAATATTTTACAATGAGCAGATTATGATTTGTTGAAATAAAGATATTTACCTAATAATTAATTAAATGGAGACATACCATAATATTTACTATAGGAACTCATTTTAAAAGGTGAAAATTTCTATGTTTAGTTTTAGTGGGGGAAGTTTGGACCAAAATATACCTTGGATGGCTTGGATTTTAGGTGATTTTTAAAAAATATTTTTGGAGTTTATAATTCTAATTTTTAAAAATGATCCTGTATCACCAAAAGGGAGCACACTTCTCATTTTTCATTCCTAACAATTTTGTGAAGTGGGGTGAGTGAGTTTATCCCTTACAAAGAAGGGATAAACGGAGAGGCGCAGAAGGTAAGAGGCTCTGAGCCTGCACAACACATGTGCTATGTGGCCAAGTCTGCTGACCCCAAATCCAGTCTCTTCACTCCGTGTTTCCTGAGTGCCGGGTGCCAAGCCTCCTCAGCTTAAATGACATTGGACAATTTAGCAAGCCACGATTCCACCTGAAACCAATGGATCAGGAGTTTCGTGTGTGGAAAGCGCTGTGGGCAGTACTTGGACTTCTGAGTCATGGATTGTGAACAGGAATCCTCCATTGCTCACAGTGCGAGATTCCCAATTTAGAAAACTGCAACCATTCCCAGCTTTATTAAAAGCAGTTTGTTCAGAGATCAAATGTATGCTTTTTTCCATAATAAATTTACCTTTGGTATTGAAGCCACATATGTACAGTTCTTGACGTTACTAAATGGTGTTATGAAACCAACTATATTGGATTTACAATTGATTGACTAGGATGCCTCTCAATATCCTATTTGAGTTTAGGAACAAAACCCTGGGGCAGCTGCAACAGATCTCATTCCCTCCTCTCTTCCTTCTGAGGGAGCAGCAGGTCCAGGCCCTACCCCCAGCTCCAGGCCACCTGCTGAGCTTCAGAGTCCAAGGGGAGTGAGAAATAAGGCCTGGGGAAATCTAAAGGAAGTCAGTAGGAGCTGAGAGGAGAGCAACCACGCCTGAAAATGAGCCTGAGGGCGGCACTTACCTCCCTGCCTCCCTCTTCCCTACCTGGGATGTGGTCAGCAGAGAAGAAACAGGAGATGATGGACAGCCAGTAGGGGTTCCAGGTGGGGGTGGAATAAAGACCACCCTAGGGTTATGCTAGGAAGGTGAGCCAGGAAGACAAGAAGGAGGATGAGGATAAGAAAAGGAATATGTGCCGCTGGTAGTCACCCACAAAGGGCATTTGAGGTCAGATGGCCTAGGGCACACCCCTCCCACCATGCTGAGACAGAATGATCCCTGGACGCCAGTTCTCTTCAAATTCCTCCCAGCTGGCTGTGGCTAGTGTGGTGCCTGCCTAGCTGAGGTGCAGCCTGCAGGTTGGACCTGGCCACTTGTCACGGGCTGGAATGCAGAAGTGGTTGCCTTGGCAATGACCTTGGCAACATACCCTGGACTGCCTCAGCCTGGACCCTGATGTGGGAGAAAAGTCAACTACCTGTTATTGTTTATTCTCCTGTGACAGACTCCAAACTTCAGAGACAAATGAGAATTCTACAGTAGTAAGAAACAAACAAGACACTTTTATTATTATTATTAACCTCTAAAAAGCCCTTTTGCCCTCTTCTTCCTCCCCGTCCTCCAGCCAGTTGTCTGGTGGGTCCAGGGGAAGGATGAATAATGATAGACAAATGGAACATCAGCCTCCTGTCCTCTTCCAGCCCCACAGATGACATCACGGAACAAACCAGAACCATCATTCTGGCACAAACATTTTCCTGAGGATTAAAATTCTGAAATTGAAATTTGTTTTCCCAGAAAAGAACCCTGGGAGAGAAGGCAGAAAGAAGCAGCTCCTCCGTCCTTGTGCCCTTGGGCTGCAGGAAAGAAAAGGGCTGAACTTTGAAGGCATAGCCTTTCCACCTTGCAAGAGCAAAACCTAGGGCATTTCAGAACTACCCTGTCCCTGTCCCAGTCTTCAGAGTCCCCGACCCTGAGGGTGCTCAGGATGCGCTGAGGCTGGAACACCTGTGGAATAATGCTGCAGAGACAGAAAGGCAGGTGGCTGAAGCCCAATGGGGGGAAGGGGCACAGCTCGCAGGAGTGGAAGAGAAGACGTGACTACTGTTCTCTGCTCTTTGCCATGATTTTTACTTTTTAAAAATATTTTACATAAAATTTCATCTTGTTCTAAAAGAATTGAAACCAACAAGTTTCAATTTGTTGGTTTCATCGGAACCTCCATTTACCTAGTTGGGAAATTACTGAGAACGAGGATCAATACAGTCTGACATATGTTCAAGTGCTTTCACATGTTTCTCCCTTTTTAAAGACTTCATCTTGTGACATATCCAAGGGGACATGTCTTCTCCTTACTCCACAGGTGGGGAACAGGCTAAGAGAGGTGTTAGCCCAAACTGCAGGCACAGCTGGTGATAATCTGTCCTTGAGTACCAAGGAAGCTCTCCTGAGAACATGGTGATGCAGGTTCATTCCTGAGTCTATTCTGAAAGTGCATGCAGTTTTTTTTTTTTTTTTTTTTTTAAATCTCCTGCAAGCTAAATGCTGTTCTGATAGTCATTAGAGCTGAGTGGCTGAGCTGTGCTGAGATCTTTGTCAAGAAACCTTTGGGTTCACACTGAGTTCTCTGTGGCTGGTCCTTGTTGTATGATTTTAAAAAGTTGAGTGCCCCTGAGTTCAATCCCCGGTACCAAAAAAATAGAAAAGATGATTTCAATCTTGCGTGGTGATTATTTGTCTCATGTTGTCCAGGGCTCTCACAAGACAGTTGCTCCTGGTTATGAAGCCACGCCCCTTGCCTTTCAGTATTTGGACACTGCGGAGTCTCCAGAGGGACAGCTGGACACACCCCGCTTTCTCTGGTTCCTCTTTGACCTTTCCAAACTTCCTCCTTGGAGGCCTCTGCTTGCACTACAGGGCTTCCCCGCTGGGGATGCCAGGGGAATAAAAAGCCAGTGGCGTAAACAGAACATCTGGCCTTCAGGCAAAACAGGGAGAGAGAAAAAAATGGAGAAGGGAGAGGGCATTCTCTCTGCAGGAGGGATGTGCTCACTGGCTCCAGGAGAAAGAGAATGGGCTCCTAGTCCCTGGTTGAACTGCCCTAATCTTGCCTGGCTGCTTGGGCTCCTCCTGGGGTGGAGGTCCACTGTGCTCTGACCATCTGGGGGGGTGGGTGCTGCAGGGCAGCGGGCAGGAGTGGTTGAGTGTGGAGGTCAGTGTGGGAAGGAAACAGCTCAAAAACTTCGCCAAAACTGTAACCGAGCCTCTATTTCCTTGCTGGTTTGGGACTGGAGGAGTTCTGCACAGAAATGAGCTCTTTGTGGAGGGAGGGGAAACGTGGTGGGCGCTGACGTCTGCCATTTAAATCGATGGTAGGGCCAGCAAAGGGTCAGCATCAAACAACAGAGGCTCTCCTTTCTTGGAGATGACATCCTCTTGATGTCACCAAGGTGACTCAGGACTGACAGAGTACTGCTCTAATCCCCTATTCATGGACCTGGAGATAAGTCAGGGTTGGAAGAAGACTAAACCTTCTAGATTCAGATTCTAGGCTCTCTAAGCATTTGTAAATGCTTCCCTATTTCCAAACTACCTTAGGCCTTGTGAATGGCAGGAAAATGCTATACCATAGAGCTACATACCCAACACTTATTTGGTTTTGAGCCAGGGTCTCCCTAAATTGCCCAGGCTGGTCTTGAACTTGTGATCCTTCTGCCTCAGTCACCAGAGTAGCTGGGATTACAGGCAAGTACCATCATGTCCCAATAAGGAAGCGCTTTTAATTTATTTACACTTGAAAGTGTCATGATTAAGTTTTACATGATGGTTCTCTAATACAAGGGAAAAATATGAGTGAATATAATCCTTAGCCCCCTTTCTTTTCTTTGGACCCTAATTTTGTAACTTCACTAATTAGCTGATTACAGTATCATAGAACTCTAAGGATATTGTTCTTTCTTCTATACCCTTGAGGGGTTGATTTATGTATTTTGACCCTAAAACCATATATTTATGATAATAATCCTTCAACGCAGCACTGTGCCTCATGGATTGTGTACAGTTCTGTCTATGTGAATCTTCACTTGAGCATTTAACTCTGACATCTCCGTTGTTCTTAAAAACACAGTTCTCATTGGTTAGTGTTCTTTCTATTCTGAAATTTACCTTCCCTATATCACTTCTCCCAGCGGTCCTGGTCTGTTCCAAGGTGACCCTGAATAAGCTTAACAAGGGCAATACCTTTGCTACAGGAGGTCCTTCCAGCTAGATCAGAGCAGCTGGACTGTTCTGCCCACTCTTCTTGACAGTAAGTATCCCCAATGCTTTTGCTTTTCTTTCTTCAAGTTTCTAGACCCAGGGTCTTGGTGTAGACACACAAAGGTCATGTGTAGACACATGAAGGTTGTCATTATTCTCTTCTGTAAACATTGTTGCCAAGAGAATGAATCCACATTTAATAAGTTTTTATTTTGGCAAAATTCACATAAAACTTATCACACTAATTAGTTGAAAGCGCACAATTCAGTGCCATCGGTCCATTTCCACCAGCATCCGCCCCCAGAGCTTTTCATCATCTCTCATTGAAACTCTACTCACTGAACAGAACACCTCCTGCCCCTCCCGCCTCCCCTGGTCACCTCTACTCTACTTTCTCTCTCTGAATTTGATGACTCTAGGTACCTCACATAAGTGGAATCACACAACATTTGTCCTTTGGTGGTCTGGATTATTTCACTTAACAGTCTTTTCAAGCTTCATTCCTGCGGTAGCCTATATCAGAATTTCATTCCATTTTAAGGCTGAATAATATTCCCTAGTAAGGATATGCCACATTTTGTCCATTTGCCTGCTGATGGGCTGTTTCTACTTTGTGGTTATGAAGAACATTGTGTAGGTTTCTTGCTTCAATTCTTCTGAGTATACTTGAGGACCGAAATTGCTGGATCAAGTGATGATTCTGTTTAACTTTTTGAAGAACTACTATACCATTTTCCACAGTGACCTTACCATTTTCCACAGTGACCTTACCATTTTCCATAGTGACCTTACCATTTTGCATTTCCACCAAAAGTGCATGAGGGTTCCATTCTCCCTACAATCATCTGCATTTATTTTCTACCTTTTTTTTTTTTTTTTGATAATAGTCATCCTAATGGGTGGGAAGTATAGCTTGTTCTTATTTTTATTTGCATGTCCCCACTGACCGATGTTACTGGGCATCTTTGTGTCAATATACTTATTTAAAAAAATCCAGAATAATCAGTATTCTTCAGGCGTTATTTGAACAAGAGATTACAGTTTGATGAGCCACTGAAAATCCATCAATGCAGATGTGAACAAATTGACTTTTGTGGAAGCTACATTGTGCTGTTAACTCGTCTAGAAATATTAGAAGCATTTTGTTCACTAAAACTCCTGAATTCTGTTTATCATAATGTTCTAAAGTCACACTTAAAGTCATATTTCCCCACCTTAACCACAATCAGATCTCATTGGGTCTCTGCCTAATTCTCTAGGCACCATCTTGGCTCTACATTTTATTGAGCCCACCAGCTATAACTTTGACCTGACTTCTAGGTTTTCATTAAAGACATTTAAGTGTGAAAATGCTAATGACTAGGGCAGAATCAAGTACAGAATACTGTGACCTGCCATTACAGACCCTTCTTCCCTGGATTTGAAATGAACTGTTGTTCCCTGGACACTACCTAGGTATTTCCATGTTTCCAACAGGTGTGTTTTGAGCTACTCTGGCAAATATCTTAATGAAATCAAGATGCTTTCTCATAAGTCTAATGGTTCGCTAGTCTAGTGATTCTATAAAGATGGAAATTAGGTGAGGCTGGGATGAATAATAGTGAATCTAGGTTGAGTGCCACTGATTACTACTTTTTATCATTTTTTTAAAGAACTAAACAAAAATTCTCCTGCCATAATCTAAGCCTATTCCTCTTTTGAGTGAGAATTCAAAAATTGCTAGTTAGCATTCTCTTTTTCAATTACATTTCTTGCATCCATGCTATGTATTGAAATCACCTCTGAACCTTCTATTTTCCATATCAAGTAATATCTGCTCCTTGCTCTTTCTCCCAAATATATTCATAATCAAATTTCAAATGATTTTTTTCCTACTCTCTGAATGTATCTGGCTTTTACATGGACTTATTAAAATGCTGAGCCCAAAGCAATTCTGTACCATTACATTTAAGGTCAAGGGAAGCAACCACACACTTTTTCCAATGTGTTCCTAACTGTCAGAGGCAGGAACGTGGGCTGAACAGAGAGAACACGGTTCTGTGGCCAATTCTAGTATTTTCTCTAACAATGAGGAAGCCCATACAAAGCCCCATGAGAAACTGGGTGAGCCTGGGGAAAATCATTAAACCTCTGAGAGTGTCAGCTTCCTTGCCGTATGATGGAGGAGCAGAGATTAATCTCTCTGGTCTGTCCCAGTCCCAACACCTTGTAGAGTCTGAGGACTTGCCATACAGCTTGGCCCACCACTGTGCTGAGGCTAATGCATTTACAGACAGAAAATGATCATCGTGGAGAAATTTCCTTGTGTTCTTATATTGGGGGAGCAATTTATAAGTCATCTGTTCAATAACAACATTCATACCATAAATATTCATTGAGCATGGATTATAGGTACATGCTGGTGGGAAATGTGAATTCCATTCTCAAAATAATTGCATTTCTGCTGGGCACAGTAGTGCATGCATGTAATCCTTGCAGCTCAGAAGGCTGAGGCAGGAGGATTGTGAGTTCAAAGCCAGCCTCAGCAACTGAGTGAGGCCCTAAGCAAGTCAGTGAGACCCTGTCTCTAAATAAAAATACAAAAAAATGCTGGGAATGTGACTCAGTGGTTAAGTGCCCTTAGTTTCATTCCCCAGTACCAAAAGTTAAAATTAAAATAAATTAGTAAATTAAAAACTCCTTGTATTTCAAAATCACAAAAACAGAAATACATAGTATTGATAAAAATTGATGGAAACCCATGAGGATTTGAAAAATCTGCAACATCACAAATTTTAGAGTTAGGAAGTTTCCCTCTGAGACAAGAGCAGAATTGGAGCATAATACAGGGCCTGGTTTGCCACCTATATTTCACCACTTTTTTGCCAAAGTTAGCTTCTCGTATGGGGGCAGGAGCATACTGGGGTGCCAGAAGATTGGCTTAACGTTGAATGGATGTTCCAAGATTACTTGCCTATCGTGTTCTTCAAAATCCTTATCTAAAATGTATAGAGGTCATGCTGCTATCTATATCTTCCTTAGGGATTCCCAGGAAGATGCTGGATAAATACATAATCTGTAAGGTGTAAGATAACACAAAGTCCAGGTTATACTCTGAATTGTTTTTGCCAAACAAAATAAAACATAATAATTTCTTTTTCTGCTTGAGTTCTAAAGTCCCCAAAGCTAGAAGGAAACCCACTGTCAGTGAGTCCTTTATGTACATTGAGTAACTTCTGCAAGGCTCTAAGAAAAGTGGAGGGCTGGGAGGGCCCTGCCTCAGGGGAGCCCTCGGTTAGTGCCCTCCCAGGGAGAGCACAGCCCTTAAATGTCTACTGGCAGGCAGGGTTCCTCTCCACTGTCCTTTAAAGTCCTGTATGTTAGTTGGCCCCTCAGTTCCTGTCTGCTCAGTAGCTGGTGAGCTCACATCCTGCTGAGTTTACTTTTAAAAAGAAAGGAAGAAAAAGTCACACAGGTGGAGTAGAGGCATCTGAAAAGATCATCTTTGGCAGCAGTGACAGAGGCTTCGCAGTCACTGTTGCTGAGCCTGGTCTGGTTTCTTTCTGTCTCCAAATGTAGGAAACAAACAAACCAACAATGAGAAGGGGAAGAGTGAAGTTGGGGAAAAGGTGAGAGAGGAAAAAGAAATGTTATGACTAAACTCGCCAGGTACATAAGCAGACAAAGCGTTCAGATATCATGTTAAAGCCAACATCAACATCTGTCACTCTCATCTATTAGAGAGAAACTAACCGCTACTTTGTGGTTAATTAAGAGAAAAAAGTACACACCTCCAGGCACTCAAAACAGGATCATTGATGATCAAATAAACTCGCTCTTCAATGCAGCTTCTCTGATAAGGCCACATACACAAGGGAGTGTCCTCCAGAGAGACCCACCCAGCCAGGCTGAGTCACGGGCTGGAGGAGACCTGGGAGTCCTCTCACTCTTTTCCACCTACTGTCCTATCACTCATTCTTGGTACCAGCAAGTGAAACCAGGGGTGCTTAACCATTGAGACACATTCCCAGGTCTTTTTAAAATATTTTCTTTAGAGACAGAGTCTCGCTAAGTTGCTTAGGGCCTTGCTAAATTGCTGAGGCTGGCTTTGAACTTGCCATCCTCCTGCCTTGGCCTCCCGAGAGGCTGGGATTACAGGCATGCACCACCATATCCGGCTCCTGTCACTCATTCTTAAAGAGCATCTTTTCTGGTTGAGATGACAGTGGGTTTGTTTTACTCAGGCTCCATGTAGGCAGTGGTCAGGACTGAACAGAAGGTGCATGCCACCCCTCCCTGTGGTGGAAAGGACATGAGAGGTCTCTAACCCCATAATGCTAGGAAACTGTAGGTTTTTCAGCCTGCATACAGCTTCAGAACTGGCTAAAGCCATCATCTTCCTCTCAGGTAAGTCGGAGTGGTTGTTATTGATCTTAGTACAATAAAATTCCCATCTTTGGGGGAGCTCTCAGGAGATAGATTTGGGGAAAAACACTGCTTAATCAAAAGATGATGTGCAGTAGATTTTTTCATGGATATGTTACTGGTGGGGAAAATCAGTCTGGGAGGAGTTGTGCTGTTGGTCACAGAGCTCCCATTCCGAGTTCGACTCCTGCCACTTGATGTCCATCGTGGGAAGCTCATGGATACCTTTAGGTTTCCATCACATTCAGCTCAAGGGTTTTCATCAGACCGATTTGCCTTTTAAACAACTTAGCCACCGTATCAACCAAAGTCACTATTTGTCCTTTCTAATGATGCACTGACTACAGAATATGTTGGTGACAGCAAGGGGAAATGCTATATTTAACTCCATGAGGATGAACTCTGACTTAGACCAAGCCTAGGAGCAAGTTAAGATCATGGAAAATGGATCTTCACTTGTTGATTTGATCCATTCAGCTCAGCCTTACTATTAGAATTTATCTAGTGACTGCCCCACCTTCTCTCTCACCTAACAGGAGGGATCCACCCCCTGCACCCAATGCATTCTATCCACTTTCCTTTCCTGAGTGACAGGCCTACTATGGTTTTCCTTGTTATTGACCCACAGGGGAAGGAGTGGCAGAGAAGCGTGAAAAAGGTGGTCATTTTGATAACACTAGCACTCTGGGAACTGGTCCCTAATTAACTAATGAATATTGATGACGGAGCACTGGCTACTGTGTGATATCAGGAGCAGGGACCTGAGAAAGGAGAGGGGAGGAAGTGAGTTGGTATCCACCATACTGGGCTCTGTCCCTCACTGTTCGTGATCTCATTAAGTCCCCACACGGCCTTTGAAAAATGGGCTCAGATTCCATTTTACAGAAGAGGCAACTAAGTCTTAAAAGGTTGAAATAGAATATTATTTGGGCCTAGGAAGGAAGGGTATTCTGAGCAGGCTCCCGCATGCATGAACCTGAGGACACGGTGTTAAGTGAAATAAGCCAGTCACAAAAGAAACACTTATCATATGATTTCACATAAATGGGGTCCCTAGAGGAGGCAAATTCATAGAGACAGGGAGCAAAATGGGGGTTATAAAGGGCTTGGAAAGGGGGGAATCAGGAGCTGGTGTTCATTGGATTATAGATTTCTGCTTGGGACAGTGAAACAGTTCTGGAGGTGGATGGAGCTGAGGGGTACATAGTAACAGGAATGTTCCTGTCACTCAACTGTGCACTTAAAAATGGCTGACATGATAAGCCTCATGTTATGCATAGTTTACCACAACAGAAAAATGGTTAGATTGTCCAAGGACTCCAAGCTACTGAGTAGAGCAGTGAGTAACTAATGTCCAATGCCAGCCATTACTCACATTGTTGTAAAGGCGCCAGGGTTTATTATTTTTGTTACCTGCTGTCTGTCTTTGAGTATCAATTAATAGCAAACTATTACCCCTTCAAAAAAAAAAAAAAGAACAATGAAAATGGGTTGGCAGTGGGATTGGGGAAAGGGAGGAGGTACTGCCTCACCCTACCTTCCATCCAGGTTCAGAGAGAAGTGTCTTGTGGGGTAAAGTAAGCTCAAGCTGCTGAGCAGAAGTTTTGGTGTGCTGCAAGGAATGGAAGCAAAGTCCAGGGAAGCTGGAGCAAGAGCGGTTCAGAGAAGATGCTATGCTTAATTCTTGGTGCATTCAGCTCAGCTGCTGATCACACTGCCCATCCACCCACTCACTCACCTCATTCACCAGTCCTACTATGCTAGCTACGTGCAAAGCACTACAACGACCATGGGCAAACAGCAATATGCTATTATAATCTCTCTCTTCCAAGGGATTCAGTTCTAATGAGATTGCTCATAGGCCTCTGAACAAGGAAGAAGCATGATGATATATAAGTCACAGACATGAAGTTGCAGGCACGGTTCCCTAAGTCCACAAGGCAGGGGGAGTCCAAGTGGTCTAGGTGGGTTCCCGATGCCTCATGGAGAAGGTAGTATGTGGCTGTGCATCCCCCAGTGGGATTCACTGGAGTCCCTCTCCATAGGATTTATGAGGGGAAAAGGAAGTAGAGACATCTGGGAAGGTAGAGTGCCCAACAAGAGCCAGAGTAAGGAGTGGACTGAGGCAAGGACTCTTGGATGTTCAAGATGAATTCAGAAATGGGGTGACAACAAGGAATCTGGAAACCTCTAGATCCCACAAAAATCTTGTTATAGCTATTCTCTTTTTTTATTGTGGTTAAAAAACACCTAACATAAAATTCACCATCTTAATCATCTTCAGTGTATAGTTCAGCATGTTACAGATGTTCATGTTGTTAGGAACTCATCTCCAAAACGTTTTCATCTTGCGAATCTGAAACTTTGTACCCATTAAACAATAACTTCCCATTCTCCCCTTTTCCAGACCCTGATAATTTGGTGTTTCTAAGAATTTGACTGCCTTCCATACCTTAAGTAAATAGAACCATATAGTATCTGTGTTTTTGTGACTGGCTTATTTCACTTGGCATCATGTTCCCAAGGTTTATCCATGTCACAGAACATGAAAGGATTCCTTCCTTTTCAAGACTGAACAATATTCCATCGCATGTATAGATTTTATTCATTCGTCAATGGATATTTGGGTTGTTTGCACCTCTTGGATTCTGTGAATATGACTGTTAATGAATATGGGTGTGCAAACACTTCATTAAAATCCTGCTTTCAATTCCTTTGAATATATTCCCAGAAGCAGATTGCTGGATCATACCATTGTTCTATTTTTATTTTTTTTGAGGAATCGCCACGCTGCTTTGCATAGCAGCTAAACCAATTTCCACTCCTCAAAATAGTGTTCAAAGTCTCCCATTTCCCCACATCTTTGCCAATGCTTGTTATTTTCCAGTTTGGGAATAGTAAGCATCTTCATGGGTGGGAGTCAATGTCTTACTGTGGTTACAATTTGCATTTTTCTAATGATTAGTGTTGCTGAGCATCTTTTCATGTGTTTTTTGGCTATTTTCACATCTTCTTTGAAGAAATGTCTCTTCTAGTCCCTTGACCATATTTTTAGTCAAGTCATTTTTCTGTTGTCAAGTTGCATGTAGCTGTTAGTTTTATAATCATATAGTAAATCATTTTAGGCATACAAAAATATAAAAACAAACTTAATGAACATTCTTATACCTATAATTCAACTTTAAAAAAACAAAATAAGTATATTTGAAGTCTCAGGTATTTACTCCCTACATCTCTATTACCCACCAAATACAATGCAGAATTTGGAATTTTTTATCCTTGCCATTTTATATGTAATACATAGATAACCCATATCTATCTATTCCTAAAATATATATTCTGCAAATAGCATGCTTTATAGTTTTAAAACTCAATATGAATCACTATGTATATTCTTCTGCAACTCCATTTATCATGTTTGCAAGATTCATTGTGCTAGAACATGTAATCTCAGTTTATTCACTTCATGCTCTATAGCAGTAAGTTCTCAAACCTTTTGGTCTTAGGATTCCTTTTTTCTCCTAAAAATTATTGAGGATGCCAAAGAGCTTTGGTTTATGTGGATTGTGCCTACTGATATTTGTCATATTGGAAAATAAAACTGAGAAAAAATAATTTTCATAAAAACCATTGCATAATATGTTAATAATAAACAACACATACTATGATATGTAATCATTTCCTAAAGCATTAAAAAAGTTGAAAAAAGTGGCAGTGTTGGACATTTTTGCAATTCTCTTTAAGGTCTGGCTTAACAGAAGACAGTTGCCTTCCTATATTGGCCTCTGTATTCTGTCACTATCAGAACATGCAGCCTCTGAATATTCCACTGAACAAAGTAAGACTGAGAAAAGGAAGCAGCTTGGTAGCACTGTGAAGTTAGTTAACTTTGAAACTCACTGAAAGGGTCTCAGGGACCTCCAGGGTTTCCCAGACCACACTTTGAGAACCACCTGCTCCATCATGGTCCTTTGAAATAAACGTATTACAAACTATCTACTCTCCTCTCAATGTTCAAACTTTTCTATCTTGTAGACCATACTGCCACAAACATTTTTGTAGCTGTTTCCTCCGTCACATGTTTGCAAGTTTCTATAGAATACGCACTAAGCAATAGAACTCAGAGCACTGGCAATCACACATCTTTGACTTTGTTATTGCCAAATTGCTCTCTAAACGTTAAAATCTATAAATTCGTCACTAGTTTCCATGCACCTCAAACTTCAGTTGAGATTATCTCTGGGAGGTAGGGCCTGAAATGTGATTACAATTTCAAAAATTAAAATATAACTAGTAGTGTCTTGTATGGAGAAGATGTGCTGATTAACAATGGAAACACCAAAGAGTAAAGTCACAAAAACAAACTCTTAAAAAGTCCATTCAGGTAGTTCTAGGGAAGAAAGACTAATTCAACTATTTGTTAAATTCAGCTGTGTGACCTTTGGCAAGTTACTTTACCTCCCTGAATCCAATTTCCTCATCCTTAACATGGTGCTATTTCATGATGTCAATGAATCAAAACACACTATTTTCAGGAAGATTGTAGACTCTTGGGGAGACTCAGTCACAAACAAGAGCTCAAACACAGAGCAACAAGGCTCAGTGAGTACCAAAGTCCACAGAGATCCCTGAAGGAATTGTAGTCCTGTAGTTTCAGGAGAGAAACGGAGGTCAAAGGTGGCAATTAAAGGCAATTGGATTGGAGATGGTACTTTGAGGAAGTAAGACAGCATGAAAGCAGTTCCCCTTTTGATAGCTTGGTTCAGCATATTTAGAGGGTGGTAGCTAGCGCCAGGCCTGCCTAATGCTCTGGCCACAGACTTTTCTATCTCTAGCTCTCAGTTCAGAGGGTGTCTGGTAAGCCACGGCCACTGCCCTCTGCTACAGGAAGAGGAGTCCCTCATTCTTGCCCACAGCAGAAATTCTGTCCATTCTTGCTAGGATTTCACAGAAAGTAAAAATGGAAGTTGTGTTTAGAAGATGATTGCAATATCAGACATTTCTTCCAATGAGTCTCTTACTAGAATTTATTTTCTCTGGGAAGAAAAGCTATTTCCATTAAAAAATAACTGAGTCTAATGCTACAGAGACTCATTGGATCCTCCCATGAGATCTGTTCACATCACATACCACTGACATAAAGCAGAGTGGTTATTTGTTTGTATCTTCATAACAAAACCTCTCTTTCTGAGTGATGCACATACGAAGTATTTGTAGGAACTTCTATTTCAGGCAGCATAGATTCAGATGAATAAAACAGTCATCTGAGACAGACCGCGAAAAGAAAATATTTACTCAACTAAAAATCTGTGTGATCATTTGGGTGGGGAAAAAGGACATTCACTTCTGCGTCCGCATGCATGATAAATAAAATGTTAAGTTCCGAGTGGAATTTAGAGGAGTTCAACAGCCGATCTGAATCGCCTTGAGGCTAATGCATTATACTAATTTTGCAGCCTTGCAGAAAGGTTTTGTAAGTGGACACCTTATGATGGATTAAAGTAGCGAGTGCAGCTTGGGAACTACCTCTTCATCCATCGAACATCTTCACAAGACTGATTACCTTCTCGATGTTCCTTCATTCTTTTCACTCTGTGAATCATGCTTTACAAGCAGCAAATAATACCAGCTATCTAGACCTGGCAAATTCAGAGACTGAAAATAGAATGGGATTACCAGAGGGTGGCAATAGGCAAAGGAGGAGTTTCTGCCCAGTGGTAGGGAGCTCCAGCTTGGGGTGATGAAGCAGTTTTGGAAATAGACAGTAGTCAATCCAATTAATGCCACCGAATTACACACTTAAAATGGTAAATTTTATTATCTTTAACCACAATATGCTAATTTTAATATAAAATATAATTTTAATATAGCTATAATTTTATATTTTCTAAAATATTCATACTTTATAATTTCATATAATTTATATTTAAGTAATATAAATAATTTTAATATAAATATAATTTCATATGAATATGACTATTTATAATATGATTTTAATATAAAAGATACTATTTTACCAATACATAATGTAAGTATTTCATTTATTACTGGAGTTGCCCACATCTTAGCTCTACTTTTTTTTTAAAAATATTTATTTTATTTATTTATGTATTTGGTATGTGGTGCTGAGGATCGAACCCAGTGCCTCATGTGTGCAAGGCAAGCGCTCTACCACTGAGCCACAATCCCAGCCCCTTAGCTCTACTTTTGATCTCAGTCCTGGCCTGTTTCCCTCCCTGTTTCCTAATCAGGCTGTCTCATACTTGTTTTCCTTCAGTCTCCAAAGCCATAACTCTGTCTCGCCACCCCAGGTAGATGAGCTTGTCTTTAAAAACAAAAATGAAAGAAAAAGAAAATGAAAGCCACATGACATAAATTTACTGGGTGTCCTTGTCTGTGGTTCAGCTTCTCTGAGTCTTCCTGCATCTGCTCCGGCCGCGGTCCACACCCTGGAAATTCTTCTTTCCTTCCATCCCTGATCATTTCCCTGGTGGTTTCAGCCTCTTCCGCTCCCACTTACCAGCACGCTCACAGTTTCCAGCCTCTAACAGCTCCTGGTGTTGGTTCCCTACAGACATGGCCTTGCTGCCTTGTCTTCACCAGCAAGCCTCCTGGGCCATCGCTGTGTCCTCACCTTCCGCTCGTTCTTCTGCCTCTGCCGTTTGGCTCCCATGGCCACTGCCAGTCCTGCCCTTTGGAAGGACACACTTGCTAACTCCCAGAGCCATCAGCTCCTTCTTGATCTTCTTTCTCAGTGTCACATGTAACGGTGCTGGTTCTGGATTTTCCTTCTTTTCTCCTGCTGTCCTTCTGTCTGTTTGATGACTCTTCCATTTTTTCTGTTGGATCTGCTTTCTTCATGGAAACATTATGGAATACACCACCCTGGTCCTGACTTGATTCCCTTATTTCTATCAATTCTGTCCATTCTCATCCCTTTGGATGTTTCCAAGGATACCCTACCTTGGGGCGACCTGGAGAAATACACGTTTCTTCATCTGCATGCTTCCTTGGATCTCGTATTTTAAATTACACATTGGAATTTTCCCAGTGCTCCACCAGTACCTCAGACACAGCTAGAATGAACATGAGTTCCACCTTTGCCTCAAATGCTATGGCCTCTCCTCTCCTGTCTTCATCAGTGGAATTACTATCTACTGCCTCTTCCAAGATAAACTACTGGAACCAACTGCGAGACCACCTTTGTCCCCATCTCCTACATGCGTCTATGCAATGAGTTCTGTAGATTTTACATGTTTTTTTTCTGTTGTATTCAATCACTTCTCTTTGGCCTTGTAGCTGAGAACTTTGAATATTTTCTTCAGATTATTGCAATAGAATTTTAGCTGGTTCCCACCCGTCGCCTTTCCAACCTGCCTGTTCCTCCCCCACATCAGCCATACAAGCTGTCTTTCTTAAGAATCGTTTCCTTGTTTAGAAACATGAAACAGATCCCCTTTGCCTGAAGTATAAAGTCCAGACCCATGAATCACATGATCTCTTCATTATGCACCAACATCAAAACTCTGAATCTTTAAGGGGATTCAATTGTGGCTAAAGATATACTTTAAACAAGGGCTTTATAAAATGTTTTGGTTTCTTAAACTGTGTCCTTCCAAATAGACTTGGATTTGTTTAAAAGAACCTTAAGCATAACAAATCTTCCCTCACACAACTGTAAAGATAAAAACAGACGTACAATATTAAAAAAAAAAAAAGCTTAGTAAACACACAGAGGAGACATATGCAGAAACCCACAAATGATTTAATTTGCAAAACCACAGCCTTAGCTCAACTAAAGTAAAGATGACTTAGATAAAATACAACCAGAAAACTGAGATAAAAGATGTGGAGTAAATAACTTCAGCTGATGGTTTAGCAAGCAAACATCATAGGTATAATACGGAGGTCTGAGAAACTGCCTGGGTCTAGGAAGCTGCGTATTGACTTCACAGAGCCTCAGGAGCACCCGGCATGGAGGGGAATCACTGCTTGCTGGAATGTTATCAGCTGGGCTATGTTCCTTGTACTTGGGAGAGTGTGGCCACCTTGACAAAGGAAGAGAAATAAGATTTTAATGTTGAAATTGAGGGGTCGAATTCCATATTTTCCCATTTTTATTTTATTTTTTTTTTATTTTTATTTTTTTAAATATTTTTTTTTTTTTTAGTTGTAGATGGACACAATGTGTTTATCGCTTTGTATGTGGTGCTGAGGATCGAACCCAGGGCCCCACGCATGTGAAGCAAGCGCTCTACCGCTGAGCTACAATCCCAGCCCCCATTTTTATTTTAGGTATGAGGATTTCAGAAAAACTTTCAGAGATAGTTTTTATCCTTAGGGTCTAAGATAGGGGGGCATAAAAAACTTCCTCTTAGAAATTTACTGGGGCTATTCCCTTTTCCAGGGAAACATTGAGAGTAGAGGAGGAAGAGAATGGCCATGCACAGTGAGGCGTGTCCCTCCAGAGGTGACACATGCAGAAGGTTGAAGGAGGGCAGGAAGTGAAAGCTTTCTGGCCTGGTCTGCAGGCAGTTCTTGAGCTTCCTTCTGCTCATTTGCCTGGCTGCTAAAACCTTAGCCTTAGGCAGTGCAAGATGAAGGATTAAACATAAAAGTGATAGGTCCTCAGCATGAATAAGGATCACAACAGCAATATTCACTAAGAAGCAAATATTCACTGACCACCTACTACATGCCAGGCATGTGCTAGCAAAGGAACCTAGTGGTGGGGAAAGAGCTGGGCAATGCCCCCAGCCCTCCTGGAGGAAAGAAGACAAGCATTTTGTGTCATCTGGGTCTAGTGCTGGAAGAATGTGCCTTTTCTGCATAGGTGACTTATCTGTACCTGCCTTTTAAAAATTTTTAATCATTATTTTGTAGCAATGAGCACCTATCTGATATTTTTTCCTCTCTCACACTCTCCATAAAAAGAAAGCATATCATCATCTAAAAGCAAGGTGGGCTCCAGAAGTTCTCTGGAGCTCTTCACCCTCTTTCTTTGTATTTGATAGCACGTGTCCTCACCTAACATTATCTTCCTTGTGTGCTGTTTATTCTGTTGTCTTTCTCCCCCAAAAGAAAGTAGGCTTCATGAAGGCTAGTACCTCATTATTCTTTTTGCCCCTGTATTTGTCACACCCAGAATAATGCCTGATGTGTTAGGTGCTTGATTAATTTATAGATGGAATAAAACCCAGCCTTCCCCTTCTCTGTAAAAATCCCCATTTCTCTCCTAAACTAATTAACCACTCCAATGTGCACAGGAATGCTTAGCAGCACTGTATTAGTAAGAGGATCTGCTTCCCATAAAATCCTAGTTGGCAGAAGTTCAGGTACTGAAATGAAGTGTAGCAAGAACTTTCTAGAAGATTTTGAGATCAGGTGGGGAGCAGCTTTCTAAGGCAACCCCTGCCCCTGCCATTTGTCTACTTTGAGAAAAGAAAATTATTTTCTATTGTTTTTACTGTTTCTTCCCTTCCTCTACAACTGAAGGTACAACTCCTCTAAAACTGCTGGCAGTAGAGACTCACACCACAGAACAAGGTCAACATGGAAGACATGAAATGGGGAGAATTTGTTTCTGGCCCTGAGACAGTGTTATCACAGGTGTCTTATATTTTGGTGGTGATTCTGATTTTTCTATGTATTCACATTCAGGGCTAATATTTAATTTTAATTAATTAGTCTCTAAAAATTATGCTTGCTAAAATATGTAGGATCCATTGTATTTCTGATTTTATTGTAGAAATCAACCAAAAAATTAGCACAGACTTCTTGAAATTTTAAAAATTAGGAATAGGGAAAATGTTTTCTTAAATAAGGGCATCTTGTGGAAATTTCTGGAATCCAGTGCTTCAGGAACCGTTGAATAATAAACAAACAGCATAAAAAGGATCCGAAATTTGATGTGAACTTCTTGATTTATTTATATGAAAACATACTGACTAAAAACATTAAAAGGTTACATTGGGCATATGCTAAAAGTAATTTAACTATATCTCACAATATATTATTTTTCTAATTCTCAGAATAGCTCCAAAAAGTGGAGGTTTAAACTTTAAAGTTATTACTCAAGAATGTTAATCTGGCTGCACTTTCCATTCATTTTAAAATTAAACTTCCTTCTCAATAGCTCTTCGCAAGTTATAGTCATTCCTGTGTGTGTTATGATAGAATTTTAGGTGTGTGTGTGTGCAAGGATGTGTGTGTGAATGTGTGTCAGTATGTGAGTATGTGTGTGAGCATGTGTGTGTGTCAGTATGTGAGAGTATGTGTGTGAATGTGTAAGCGTATGTGTGCGTGAGAGAGATAATGTGTGTCAGTGAGAGTATGTGTGTGTGTGTGTGTGTGAGTGTGTGTGTGTGGTGCTGGAGGTTGAGCCCAAGCCTTGCTTGCATGTACTCATTCTTTGCTCTGCCACTGAGCTGCACCTCTAGCCAGAATCTGCCACCTTAATCTGTTTAGTGTATTATTAAATAGGGTATTAAAGATAGGAGGGAGTGGAAGAAAGAAGATGAAAGAGGAAGAAAGGAGGAAAGTTCAAGGGAGTAATGAAAGTTTGAGAATTTAGATGAATAGAAGTCCAGAATAATGGATTAGTATTCTAAAATGGATTTTCAGGTTTACTGAAAACACATCTTCTTTTAAATTTAGAACACTGTGGGTTTGAAAGGAAATACGTGGAACAATATACCTGATATCTCAATATGCTGGAAAGGAAAAATGCAGGACGGGAAAGAAATGGGGTAGATGTCCACAGTCAAGGAAGAAAGGAACAGGAAGCCAGCTCTCCCTTGTCTAGGGGACACAACTGTGTGATTCCACTTCCACAGAACCTTACAGACGATCCAGTCAGTGCAAGTACCCAAACCACTGTGACAGTCTCCTCTTTCACAGAACTTGGGGAGTTCTGTGCATTTTTCAGACTTTTCTGAGCCTCTCTAAACACCTGAAGGCATCTTCTGATGTTTGAGTTTGGTGGAAAGTGCTAGAGAAAGACCCAGAAAACCAGTCTATATCTAAGCAGAGCTCCTGGCTGGCTGGTTGGTGAACTAGAGTTGGTGTTTTCTGTGCTACTAAAATGATTAACATTGAGAAGCAAAACAAGGAACTGTGCCCCAAACAGTGACTGAGATTTACAGAGGAAAGGAAGTCTCAAAGCTCACTTCTTAGAATTCATACCAAAGTCAGGCAGTATTTTTTAAAAAGGAATTCGTAGATACAGCATATTACCAAATTCAGGCTTAGCTCCGTGGAGTGCTAAGAACACAGACCATGACATCAAACTGCCTGCATTTAAATCCCTGCGACTTTAAACAAGCCGTTTAACCTCACACTGTGCCTTGACAATCACGTGCACACACATGCACACAGATTCTCTAGTGGTATAGTGACAGCTTGGACCGTGAAGTGGGAGCCCCCAGCTCTTCCCTTTGCCCAACTTCTCCTGGCTCTGCTGGGTCCTAGGGAGGCCACCTGTGGAGCACTGCCTGGTGACTAAAGTGAGGCTCTGCTTTGTTCCAGTGCTAGGAGTCCCTCATTTTGATGCCTTTGCCACTCTGCCCACCCTGAACCCAGCTTTGGTTTCAGCCCACTACAGCCAGCCCCCCATGGCTCTGATGACTCTGACACACTGCCTTCTTCCTGTCTGGGGTTTCCTGGTCTTTCCCCAAGTGCTCTACCATGCTGTCATTTGCCTATACTAAAGTGACATGTAATACACATTTGCTGAGGACTTTTCTTATGGGTAGGACTCTCTGCCAAAGGTGGGGCCTAGACTGGGGAGATGCAGAGCCTGTCCCCAGAACCATGGTTGTGCAGGAGCACCATCACTGCTGCGGTCTCTGCACACAGGATGCCTTGGGGTGCAGAGGAGGGCGCATTGGCATAGCTTGTGGGAGGCCTTCATAGAGGAGGTGACATGTCAGGGGCTAGCAAAGTAACTGTGAGAACAGGGGCAGTGCCTTCTAAGGTCTGTGATCCAGCTGTGCAGACATGGAGGATGTTTGGAGAGCTGGAGTACTAGAGGATTCAAGGCCACAGGAATGCACATCTAGCAGGCAGAGGAAAGATCATGAAGGATCTGGTGAGCCTTGTGAAAGGTCCGGATTCTATTTTGCAGGTGACAGGGGCAACCAAATAGTTTTAAAGTAGAAAGTGGTGATCAGATTTTTTTTTTTTTTAAAATAGGATTCTGCTGTCAGTTACCCAGAGTGAAACCAGTCTCAATGTCAGAAAATAAGTGACATCTTCTTTATGAAATGTCACCACATTCATAGACTAAATATTTGTGCTAGATGTTTTCAAACAGGACTGCCATAGCCTGTTCTATGCCTCTGACTTTCCTGCAATGCCACTCTGCATCCTTCTTCCCCTGGTCCTGCCTGACCTGTTTTCCCAAGTGACCTCAGCAGAAGTGGTACTGCGTAACTGCCTAGTTTGGGCCTTAAGAGACTTGAGTTTTTGCTTTTGTGTGCTTGTAGCCCTTGGGAGTGGGGTGACGCCAACCTTCCAGTGGTAGCAGCTATGTGAGTGGTTCTTTCTCAGATCTGGCTGCAACCTCAGGAATGCCCCCAGGGATGCCAGGAGGAGTGGGACCACCAGGAAAAGCTGGCCCATATATTCCTGACCCAGGGAATCATGAACAAATAAAATGGTGCTGTTTTAGGCCACTAAATTTGGGCACAATTTATTTCACAATGATTGATATCCAAAGCAATACTCCAGGGTCAAATACATATGTATCAAATAAATAACAAACTGCACCCCTGATAATTCTAGGGCAACAACCTGGGTCCACTGTCAGTATATCAACTTGTACTTCATTCTTAATTACTTGATACCAAATCCCATTTCAAGCCGATGTCACACTTAACTGATTAGGGTTTAAGCTTTTTAGAAAGCGGTTCTTAGGAAATGTAATCCTCTGATTGTGTCTTACAAAAAAACTAAGAAAATGTGCATGGTGTGTGGATTAAAATCTCCTGGAATTTGGATTGGATTTTCCTTCTGGTAGTTTTAAGACAAATATTCAAACAAATGTGCCCTTCACTCTTTGAATCTGCAGAATATTTGAATCTCTCTCTAGGTCTAGAGATTTCGACCCAGACATCTATACTATTTTTCTGCAAGGAGATAGCTATAATCTTTCTCTAGGAGAAAATTGATTTTATTCATTTTCATAAACACAGTCTCTCTGTTCTGAATTCTTCTAGTTTGTTCTCCAAACAGGAAGGTCTGTGTCTGCCTTTCATTTCTATTGAACTAATAGAATTCACATGGGATGGTCTGTGTTGACATTTCTCTTTGCCAGCTCCAACTGTGAGCCAGTGTTAATGAATGAGTTGCATTTCATTAATTTCTAAAATGACCACGAATTTATACTTAGTGATACTTGCATTTTGGGGTCAATGGAGTTGCATTTATTTCATTTAAATATGTAAGAAGCCCTTTCTTCCTGCTCAAATGCTTCACTTTCCTAAAGTACCTTTACTCCTAGAACTCAAGTGTACTATAAATATTAACAAACCTCACTGCCCAGGAACCAGGAAAGACACTCAGCAGTAAGATCCTTGCTCTTACTAGAGACAGGAAGGCCAAGGCTCTTGTTCTGTGCCTTCTGCAAATACCTCAGCTGCCTCTAGTGAGAACTGCATAAGCTATTTCCCACCAAATTATTTTCATCAACATTAAAAAGGTTTTTAATAAAGTTACACATGAGTATTTAAAGGGGGGGTCAAGTAATCCAAGTTCTTCTTCTGAAAATTAATTACTTAGTTAATTAATTTTTGTACCAGGATTGAATCTAGTGGCTCTTAAACATCCTCAGCCCTTTTTATACTTTATTTTGAAACAGGGTCTCATTAAGTTGCTTAGGATCTTGCTAAGTTGCTAAGGCTGGCTTTGAACTTGTGATTCTCCTGCATCAGCCTTCCCATCCTCTGGGATTACAGGTGCATACCGCTGCTCCCAGCTTGAAGGAAATTCTTTATGGCTACTGTTACTATTACCCTTTTGTAAAGCCTATGTCCAAATGAAATGTATGCTAACTTATTTTTCGAGTGACCAATGCAGAAGAATTTAAAGAGATCCTATTCTTAGAGACGATTCCATCTATCATTCATCATTATTATCACCGCCAGGCAGTAGTGTTCACGTCTGTTGTTCTTGTCACCATATTAAATTTTAACTTCTAAAATAAAAATTAATTGCTATTAAATGATGTCCATATCTCGGTGAATGAATTTCAGTTTCTTGGGGGAAGGGTTACACCTGTCATTAATGGTCACATTCTCTAATTTACACCTACCTATTGATAGTTACAATGTGTCAGATTAACTACTTCTCAACCATCCCAGCTACCCAGGTGAAATTCTGGCCTGATTGGACTTGGTGGATACCAAATGGACACCTGAAAACCAGCTAAAAAATATGAATGTCAGGGAGAATCCTATGGACCCCTACTCCACTCATTCATTCCATGGTCAATATGGCAAAATTGGAATCAACATTGTCTTTTCCTACTTCTGTGATTTCCCTTCTGCCTTCACTGTTGGTTGGCTCTGAAAAAACTGGTGCAATCATGGTGGAGCAGGACCAGCGATGCCACAGTAGCACTTAAGTTCTCCCTTGGGGCTCTTCTCCTAAAAGAGACAATCCAATTTGCAGTCATAATACCCTTATGTGCTAAATGTCCCAGATCACTGCAAGGAAACTGAAGAGCAGGAGGAGGAGAGATCTAGAGAGAAAGAGAGCAGACTCAGGGCAAACAGAAATCAACACACCAAGGGCTGCCACAGACCTGGCTCCAAAAACCACTTCATAGGCAGATTTCCCTAAAATTCACCTTGAGAATATGGACGAAAGTCAACAGCGCATTTCAGCTTATTGAAGAAGGGTTACACCTGGCATTAATGGTCTAATTCTTAATGATGAGGCTCTAAAAATATGATGTTTATGCTTAGAAACCTCCACATTGGTGACTAGAGGAAAACAAAATATCTTCCCTGGCTTTGGACTTCACAAGCTTCCTCGACAAAAGCTGCAGCCTGAGCTCTGTGCCAAGAAGTAAAGTGAGAAAAAGAATTAGGAGAATTGGTATGTGCCTTAGGCAAGTATACTCGGGAGACAATAATTGAATTAAAATACCATTATCGAGCTCTAGTAATGAGCTAGATAGAAACTACAAGTCCCCAGAGACACAGAAAGCAGAAGAGGGAGAGTAAAACACATTACAGGGGACTCAGGAAAGGCATAGCAGGTAAAGATACTTTAAAAAGAATTGTCAATCAGAATTGCAAGTAGCATTCTGTTTGAAAAGGGAATTTCAGTGCGCTTGACACTTAGGGGTCACTGTAAGTCACTATTTCCAAAAAGAAAGGATACTTTCCGTGGTAATATCATAGGGACTAGAATGCAGAGGATGCTGAGTCTTACCTGCTAGGAAGTGTCACTCCTACTCTGCAGGCAAAGATGAGTGTAACTCTTGCTTGCCCTCACTGACCCTGGGCCCACATTTCTAGAAGGAAAACATCACAGTGGAGTCACAGTGTGCTTGAGCACTGTGGCTGCAGCATTCCACAGAGGTCCCCATGGTCTTTTGTGGCAGGAGAAAGAAACCTAAGCACTGGTTTCTACATTGTTCAAGCTCTGGCTTAGTTGTTAGGAATTCATACTAAGGCCCATTTAATTTTATTATTATTTTAAAGATTTTTCTAGTAGAACCCTTTTATGTTTTTTTAAAAGCTTTGATGAGATATAATTGACATATGATAAGCTGTACATACCTGAAGTGTACAATTTGTTAAGTTTTAATACAGGTATATATTGATGAAACTATCATCATAGTCAACCTAGTGGTAATTTTATTTTATTATTACCAGGGTTTATTTTTAATCTTTTTAAAAAAGGCTTTTTTCTTTGGTTTCATATTTTTTATTATTCTACCTTTAGGGAGTCCTCTAAATAGTTTATTTCTCTTACCTTTAGTGTTGTTTTTTTCTTTGTGAATGGTCTTACTATGGTCTTACTATGGTGCTTCTATCATCCCAATTCTTGAGTTTAGTCTTTTACTTTTTAATTTTCTTACTCTTCACTGCTTTAATTAATTGTAAAGATAATTGTGATTTCATTCTAAAGAATCCCTAAGATCTTTTACTATTTAATTAAAAAACTGTTTCCCCCTTTTGATCCTTTAATATTCTCTCTTTATTCAAATAATTTCTGGGTTCTCACTCTATACACATTTTACATTTATTGGCTCATCTTTTTGCTTGTGGCATATTTTGGAATATTTTCATATGCGCTTCTATTTCATTCTTCATCATGTTTTCCTCTTATCATTGGCATTAGAACCATCAGCAAAGTGAGATGCCGTAAGGATAACAGGGGAAGGAAATTATACCAGAGACAGAGGGAGATGGTCTCTTTCTCAAAACAAGTCAACTCCCCCAATTTTTCAAAGTGTAAATCCACAGTAGCTGAGAGGAGTGCAGAGTTGGGGGCAGCAAATGTTTCCCACCACCTTCACTTCTGATTTCTAGTAGAATTTATCTAGATAATTTTAGATGGCCAAAGATGACATTCCAGGGTGACCATGATTCTGCTGTGCAGATATTTAAATCACTAGATTGAGATTCCTTTCTTCTAACACAGCTTGCAGTCCCACAGATGTTACAGATTCTGAGATTCATGGCTTATTTCTTTACTCCTCTAATACTTATTGAGTATCTAGTCTGTGTCAGATGTGCTGCTGGGGATGCAACAAGGAACGACAGAGGAGGAGTCTGCCCTGGTGTAGACTCTGCAGGGCAGTCTAAAAGCAAACAATGGTATCACAGCTCTTCTAAGTGTCCCGTAGCTGACGCTTATTGACTATTATTGTGGGCCATGCACTGTGCCAATCCCTTTAAGTGGATGATCTGAGATCTCTGAGGAACCTATTGAGGTTAGACTCAGAGAAATATGAAACGTGGGGCAGGACAGGTGAGGCTAGGGAAGAAAGAATTAGAACCTTGTGATTCCCGTGAAGGAGTCTGGAATTCAGCCTGAGAACATGGGCAGCCACAGAGAACTTAAAGCAGGAGAGCAGTATACTCAAACTGGGGTTCCAAAGGGTCCTTCCAGCTGCAGCACAGGGAACCATCCAGACTAAGCATGACTAGTGAGGAGCTTCATTAACCCCAAGAGAAATGGTGGGGCCTGTAAACAGAAGGTAGCAGGGGTGGAAAGGGTGGAGGGAACAGGCAAAACTCAGGTGAACTAACGGAATGTGGTTTTGGCTATGCTGTGGAGGTGGAAGAAGAGGAGTGAGGGAAGAGCACCCTAATCTCAGGTTTATAAGAGGTAATGCGGAGCCAGCTACTGCAGGAAGTGAGAGGGCACAACTTGGAGAGGAAAAGGGAAGATGGCGCTCTTCGTTTCAGGTATGTGGCATTAGATGAGCCAAAAACTATCTGTGGGAAGGATTCGTAGGAATTTGGGTAGGCAACGGTTGCATCCCGGTCAGCAAGGAGACAGCTGTTGGGATGAATGAGTGAGACAACTGAAGAGCATCAGAGATTCCAGGTTGATGGGAGGAGAGGAAGAGCTTGCGAAGAAACGGACAGGAAGGCAGGGGAATGGAGAGGAACATGGGAATCAAAGGAAGAGGATGTTCCGAGGGCACAGGAGTGCTCAGGAGCATGGACGGGTGCAGAAAGTCCATCAGACAGGAGTGGGAGCTGGGTGCAGTGGCTCATGCTTATAATCCCAGCACTTTGGGAGGCTGAGACAGGAGAATCACGAGTTCAAAGCCAGCCTCAGCAATGGCGAGGTGCTAAGCAACTCAGTGAGACCCTGTCTCTACATAAAACACAAAATAGGGCTGAGGATGTGGCTCAGTGGTTGAGTGCCCCTGAGTTCAATCTCCAGTACCAAAAAAAAAAAAAAAAAAAAGACAGGAGTGGGAGGTGGCAAGGGTCAGCGTGATAGTCTCTGAAGAGTGGCAAAGCCAAGGCCTGGTGTCTGCAGGCCCCGATTTGGGGCATTAGGAAACAAGGGAAGCAATGCAAAGAACAATTTCAGGAGTTCTGAAGAAGAGGAGAGAAGGAAGCCGCTGTAGGAAGGCACAAAAAAGGATGGCCTTTTATGCACAGAAGGAAGGGACTGAAGCATGTTTAATGCAGCGAGAACGCGGCCTGTAAGGAGGGGGCAAGGAAGATGCAGGGAGAGAGGATGGAGTCCCACAATTGAGATTCCCAAGAATGAGGAAGCAGGGACTCCAGGGCACAGTGCAGGTGAACATGGGACATTTCTGGAAGGGAGGTGTGTCTTTTGCTGTTGTTGTGAAGGGAGGAAGGGGTGAGAGGGTGGATCCAGATGCAGTTAGGTGTGCAGTCCTGTGGTCACAGGGTGGGGGAGTTCTCGTGGGGAACAGGAAACAAGGCAGCCTGATGACAGTGAGGGGCAGAATGGGAGTGACCAAGGAAAGTCTGGAATAGCTGGTACGAAGAGCAAGAGGGGTGGCCAGGGGAACTCCTGAGGGCTGAGGAAGATGAAGAGTCTAGCCCAAGTTGGAAAGCATGGACTTATGGAATGATGAATTTGCATAGTTATATATATTTTTTTCCAGTACACTCATCAGCCTATGTCTAGATGCAGGAAAAATAGACAATTGGGTTCATTAATGACCTCAGATTTGGAAAGGAAAGCCCATCACCTCACAGGGTACCACTGGGCTTGTCTTCCCCAGAAGTAGCAGGGAGGCTTCCATGGAGGGACTGGCCGCCATGCTTTGTCTTTATCAATCTCACATTGAAAGATCTCTGGTCTTTCTTCCTAACTGGTCTAATTCTTTATGAAGCTGAGGGGATATACCTCAAAGTTTATATACTTCCTAACAAACAAGGAATATGGTTATAATGCTCCCTGAGAAAATGTCTCATTCCCCAAACAGTCCAGTGATGAACAGACTTCAGGAATACAACCCAAGGAGTAATAGAATGATAAATGAGGAACCAAGAGCTCAGGGTTCCATGCTACCAATTTTTGGTGTGACCTTTGATCAAGTTTCTTAGTCTCCACCAACTTTGTGTGTCTTTGTAAACCATCAGAGATGGATATGTGAGTAATTGATTCTGTGTCCAGGCCTGTGGCACTGCACAGTCAACAAATGCCACTTTCTTTTCCATTTTGCCTTCTTCTCTCAACCTCAAAAGTACCTGTTTCTATAACTTAAAGGAACAGTTTAGAATACTAAATGCTATATGTCTATAATGTTCAAACTCACAGGTAAGAAACAGGTTTATTATGCTTCAAACCAAACAGTACAAAAATGTCATGAAATAATTACGCATATTTCGTGAAATGAATTCTGGTATTTTCTGTTGTATGCTATTTCATGTTTAAAAGACATTCTTGCCACCATCCAATAAGTGAACATCATAAGCCACTACTGGACTGAGTTTTACAGGTTGAAGTCATGTTTGTAAGAAGCCTGTTTTGAAAGCATCAAAATGAGTACAGAATGGAAAACACTGAAAAATGCTGAACACGTAGCTAAGAGGAACTTCTCCCCAAACAGCAAGGGAAACAGCATTTCAGTTCACTCTCATGAGAGGCTTGACATCTTGCACACTGGGACCCTGTGGCCATGAACTCATAGCTCTCAGTTTGCATTGGAAATGACCCCATTTGGACAGCAGGCTACTTTCTCAGCACTCATTGTAGTGTCCACTCTATGGAAGCAACTCAGAAGGCTGGGGACAGGAAAAGAGCAAGACAGACAAGGGTCTGCTCTTTGTACTTTCAAATAAAGAGTACTGGTTAATGCCAGAATACACTTAAAAAAAATCTCAACTCACCAAAGTAGTCTGGGAAGTAGCAGTGACACAGAGTTATTTTATGTGGAAAAGGCACTCAGAGGACAACCATGGTGAGTTATTTTCCCCTTCACTTATTTTCTATTTTTTAAACATTTTTCTCTTACTGAAAAATTTAAAGGACGATCAGACGTTCTGAGAAAGAAGCATCTAATAGGTCAGCTGTATGGAATGCCTGCACACTTAAAATGTAGATGGTGAATTTGATGTTATGCATATTTTATCACAATTTCTAAGAAGTGAATTGGTAGGTCATTTGGCACTGTGGTTGACAGGTTGGTGCATGTTGGTGGTGGACACACAAGTGTGACACTACCTCACTAAGTTACAAAGCCTGAGCAAGTGACTCACCCCTCCTGAGCCTGTTTCTTCATCTGAAAAGTAAAAATATATAATTTGTAAAGGCTTTCTGAAGATAAAATATGATGATAATGTTTGTCAAATATCAACAAAATTCTGAGCATAATGGCTATCATATTAATAGTAAATAATAATGACTTAATAAAACCACACTTTACTGCTTCCATTTGCTCTGCTTATTATCATTAATATTATGAGCTTAATTCAAAAGCTAACATTAATCTACAGCAACTCATAAAAAGACATGCTGCCACAGTGAGGAGATTTAAAAATCTGCTAATTTACCAGGGCAAAAATGTATGATTCTGGGCTTAGGAAGCTATTCCTAATTTCTGAAATGTCAGATTCTCATTTTCCCCTGAGAATATAGATGACTAAATAGAGTAACTGGAGTTTTTGTGTAAATGCCAAGTTACAATAAGGTGAAAGACATTTCCATCACTTCAAGGGAGAATCTTTTAATTCAGTTTTCTGCCCAACATCATGTTTTTCTGTAAGTTTCTGGTTTAACAGCTACGATAAGTATGGAAAAGGTAAGCAGGGTACAGACTGCTTAGAAATGAGATGCTTAAAGTTTGAAAATAATGAACAGAAATAGAAAGAATGAGTTTAATGATGTGTGTATATATACATATACATATACATGCATCATGTGTGTATATATGTATGCATACATACATGCTTGTATACTTATGTATACAGGTATATACCTGTATACATGCACACACATACACATATATTTCACCAAAAGACTAATTCCTCTACTTTTACTATAGATTTAATTGTGGGAATACACATACATATACATATGTATGTATATATATACATACATACATACATACATATAAAATTCTTGTTACTCATCTATGTCACTGGGACTTCTCATTATATAACAATGTTGTTTTTCAATAATTTGGGGGAAATTACTTTGAAAATTGAAATCACCTGAAATCAAATACAAACTTATTAACAAATTGTCACATTACATTAATATTTCAGTAATATTTTCAGGGGCAAACAGTATAATCACTAAAACATTAAACACATTAAAAACAGGAAGTACTCATTCAAATTCCTATTTTAAAGAAAGGCAACTATACTATCATTATATATTGTATTAGAAGAATAGATTTGTCTGTAGGTTTACTCTGGAATTCCTGAAGTTACAGACTTAAGCCCACATTCTTGAAAGAAAATCCTGGATTCAGGGGATTCATTATATAGTGAATTTGATCTTTCCCACAGACAAGGAGAGAGACTGTGTTACAACAGAATGAGGAACCCTTATAGAAATTTCAGGGCCCTTCAATGCCTGCTGTGATCACGAGAAAATAGAATGTCAGTGTTGGAAAAGGTCGTGAGATTACAGGAAGAGCCCAGACACAAATAACTGAACATCCCTGTAATCCCTGAAGGAGAAGTGAGGCAGTGGGAGAAATCCAAGTTTCAGTGGTGGTAGTGTCTGCCATGCACTGACTCAGAGCAGAGCCTCTGTTTGTAGGAGGTGGAGCTGGTGGGAGAGCAGGTGTAGAAATCCGCTTAAGAGTCAACGTGAGCCACCATAACACGAGACAAGACAGTAGCGGAAGTGAACATGATGAAGCAGATGGCAACAAAAACCTTCCCTGGAAGTTTACATGTTGAAAGTGTAGAAGACAATCATGAGACACTAACAAAAGCTAGTGATGCCACACAGGTTAGACTTGAAATGAGAAATAAAAGCTGATAAGAGAAAATAAAACAAAAAACTTAATTTAGATTGAATTGCTGATGTGTAGGACTCTGTAGGTTTCAGATCTTCCTATGCCCTCTCTTTAAATATATGTTCACTCAATCAGCAAAAGAAAGGGACTAACGAGATCTTTCTGTGGTAGACACCTGCATCAGACAATGGCCCTGATCTCTGAAAGATTTTAAACAGCTGTGCATAAACTTCAAAAGTAATTTGCAACCAAATTAGTAAATGTCATCCTTCTTCCCACTAGACACAGCACTTTCAAGAGATGAAGCATCCACACCAAGCCTGCCATTTTACCAGTTACCGAAGATCAGTTAGGGGGGGAAAAAATGAAGATGTTCATTCACAGGTTGGGATGTGGAAGGGGCTGAGAGACCCAGGTCTCTGTTCATAGGGCTTGTCTATAAAGCAGCTCTGGCTAGGAAAGGACCAGAGGTGGCCATCCCTTCTAGAGAAACAAAGCAAGGGCCAGAGCAACTGATGAAGCCTCTCTCTTGCTACTTTAAAATTCTCCTTGCCAAATGAAAGGGGCAAAGAAGAGGAAACAGACTATACATAGGCAGACTCTCCAGGTCTTGTGGGCATTTCCTAAAATAATTTTGCAAGCTTGGTCTGTGCTCCTGTAACTTGAAGGACCCGAGTATTGGGCACAGATGGGCCTTTTCCCCAGTAACAGGCAGAGTCCATAGAGTAGCATTCTCTCCACCTCACTGCCCCCCTCTTCAGCTTCTACCATTGCTGAATAATCTTTTATTAGCACCACTTCCAGCCCACACAGTGGCAACCAGAGGACAAGGTAGATCTGTGCCAGTCTCCTTGCAGAAATGACTAGAATCTCCCTTCACTCCGGTGGCAAGTGCTCAGGCCTTTAGCATTAAAATCACTCTCACATGGATAACTGCCGGCTATTAAACGTTCAATAAAATAAAGATGTTTTATTTCACAAAACACACTTTGATGACCTGTGGCCCCCAAAGCTGGAAAACAATCTCGCTCAAGGTCACAGGCTTCAGCACCCAGATTCCCCCTCTCCCCCTTAACAAAGCTGCTTCTCACCCATCCCAAGCCCTTAAAAAGAAACTTGGTTTGTTTAGAAAAGTGAATGTCCCCTGCGCCGTTTGCTCCTCCAGCAACTTCCCAGAAAACCGAGTTGCCATCTCCAGAAAAAAAACCCTTCCTTACACATTTTTGCAATGAGTATAAAAACTTTCCATCTCCCTCCGCTTTAGCCGAGTTAGTTCAGGTGAAAGGAGAGTAGGAAGGAGGCACCCCCAGCCAGGCCCGGCGGCCAGCTCCCGGCCACAGCCACGGTCACGGTCACTAGCACACAAGAAACTCAGACGCGGTGGGGGAGCCCCAAAGTTGGCTTTGGCTCGAACTCTTTTTCGATTTCGTTCTAGCCCTGCTTCCCCCGGCAGCCCTAGCCCCCTTTCTGTAGCAGCTCCGAGGGACACCTGGGTGGCCCTTCCCACCCAGGTCATGGCACCTGGCAGCACCCTCCCTCCCCGCACGCATCGCGCGGCGCAGGGGTCCTACCTGGTGGCGCTGCCCGCGTCTGAACGCCGCGTCGCTGCTGCTCGGGTGGCGCGGGCACTGGCGCGGGTCCGGCGCTCGGCGGGTGCGCCCCGCGGGTGGCGCCGGCCAGGGGGCGCTCGTCGTCTTCTCCGCCTCAGCCGGGCAGGCCGAGAGGGACCAGGCACTCTGCTCAGGGACGAGCGCTCAGCCGCGCACTGTCCTCGCCTGCCAAGCGCCTTCTGCCTTCCCCCTGCTCATCCTGTCCCCACCCTCCATCCTCACTCCTTACTGGCCACTTGTCGCTCCGCTGCGACCTGGACCAGAAAGCCGTAGTAGGCTAGGATGGTACAACCCCCGCGGGTGGCGATGCTGCAAGGCAGCGCTGAACTGGGGCGCCTCAGCCTCCGTCACACTGAGTGCTGGGGAAGGGGGCGCGGCACAGCGCACCGGCTCGCTGTCACCCAGCTGAAAACGGAAAATGAACCTCCAGACGAAAGGGCTACGGTAGTCGGTGTCTGTTCAGTCGTGTTTTACACCAGAAATGACTTGTAAACCTAGTTCTTTAAAAATAATTTACCCGGGATAATGGATTCTGATTGCTCCTTATCTATGCTGTTGATTTTCTGTGTCTGCACATGGTCATTTTATGCACAAGTTCCAAAGTTGAGCTGCTTTAAACTTTACAGTCTCTGAAGCTGCAACATTGTCAGTACAGCGCACTTGTCATTTCAGGACTTCTGGTGCTTTGTTGAGAATACTAATGATGATCATAATAAGGATAATTGGGGGCAGGTTTTCCTATACTTCATAGAATTAACTTTTCATTCAGGTTAGAAAATTATGTGTGGTTTCCAAAACTATTATAGAGCAATGTTCTTTCAAGGATAACACTAAATTACTAAGTATACTTGGTTAAGTCTTTTGTTGTTACAATATACTAAAACCGGATTAGTCTGATAAATTAAGTGGCAATCTTTTTTCTTTTATTTTTCTCCCCTTTCCCTCCCTCCCTCCCTCCTTTCCTTTCTTTCATTCTTGCTGCTGAGGATTGAACCCAGGGCCACCTGTATGCAAAGGCAACTAATTAACTGATTTCCCTCCCTCCCTTTTTGTATTTCTCTTTCCTTCTTTCCTCGTTCTGATTCCCTCTTTTTCCTTCCTTCTTCCCTCCTTCTCTCCCTTCTTTTCCTCCTCCACATTTTTAAGAGATTAAAAAGGCACAGAAGAGCCAAACCATGGATTAGCAGCCTTTTGATCATGGAAATATCGAATGTCATCTTAAAAGGACCTCAGAGTACTTTCAGTTCCAGACTTTTAATTTACAAATGAAAACCTGAGGTCCAGAAGTATTCTATGACTTACTTGATTAAATCACTCAAGCCTGCACGGGGAAGCCAGATATGGTGACTCTTTGCTCTAATCTATATGAACTCAGCAAAGCCAATACACACCTTTTAAGTACAAACCCACATTCCATTAAAATTAGCCCTCCCTCCCATTTGTTAATGTCTAGCAGCATTGAACTGACCCTCAGGACAGGATCTTACAACACAGAAGTTGCACTTCTTGGAAGATTCTAGACCAGACGTGTGAAGGTGCTGGCTCATTATCACTTCACCAGAGCTTGGTACACAGTAGGTCCCCATTATATATTGCTTATTCAAAAATAGCCAGTAGAAAAATTTATCTGTCTGGAAACAAGTTAACAGCATTGGAGGAATGATCCCTGGCCCCCTCTCCAACCATCTTTCAACGGAGCCTATCACAAAGGCCCTTGTGCCTAGGAAGACTCCCCATCCTCCAGTCAGTGCAACGTGGACCCAGCTTGTGGGGAATGCTCTGGGTTTCCTTCAAGTACACCCTAACAGCAGTGCCCTTTGCAGTCTTCTTCTGCCCTTCAACCTGGATGGGATGCGTGGTCATATACCAATGCTTCTAGTGGGGACATGGATTGCTTTGCTTACTCTGTGCTCTTTTTTATACATTGAAGCAGTTCTCTTTTGTGAGAGGTAAGGTTTACCTTGGGAACTGAAACTCATATCTGAGCTTTCTGCTGACAATTTCAAAAGGATGCTAAATACAGACAGGGGCACAAGGAAATGCCCTGTTAATTTAATCAGTTGCTAGTGATTTAAAAATCAAGTTTTAGGTGATGATGTCGTTGGCCATACAGTATCTACCTGCTAGGCATTGTGACAGGCATTTTTGATGCACTGTTCATCTGATCTTTATAACAAATGAATAAAGTAGGTATAATTGACACGGTCATTGTCCTCATCTCTTTTTAACAGATGAAAATAATGAGGTTTAAAAGATTATGTATTGTGTCTAGGATCTGACAATTATCAAAGTTCCAGGATCAGGATTCAAACTCTGAGCCCTCAGAAGCACCCTTTCCCAGGTGCTGTGGAATAACGCCTCCATTCTACATTGCTCTCAGTTTTCTGCTTTACTTTCTTTTGGATATCTGGTCTCAAGACCCACGATGCTCTAATATTCTATGACCATATAGTCCTACCATTGGAAACTCTAATATAAAAATCTGATCTTATATAATAATCATCATATGTCTTAGATAAAAGGATTTTTTTTTGGTCTTAGAATGTTATTTTTAAAAAACAAGCAGAAAAATCCAAATCTTGTCCTGGAACATGTTGGTGGAGTGAGAATCCTAGACTTTTGGACCCCAGCATCTGCAGGACCATCCTTCCCCCTCTCTAGGCTGCAAGGCTTTTCAGCTTTCTTTCAGACATTCTCTCACTATTTTACACACATGCTGATGCTCAGAAGTTCACACCTTTGTTTCCTGGAAGAGGAAGTGGCATTTCCGGGAGGGGATGATGCGTGGGTGCTAAGGTTCCACTCCCTGCCTTAAACACACCCCAGCTCTCAATTGCGCACTTCTTTCCTCGTTGGTCTCTGCCCTAAAGGTTCCTGGAATCTGCTGTGTGCAGCTGCTTCATTCAGTTTGCTTCAGCTAAGAAAGATGTGATTTCTGCTTTGGACTCGGTGGCTCAAGATTTCCAGGCGTCTGTCACAAACCACTTTCCCCCAACTTGGAATCTGGAAGAGAACCTTAGACATCACTTGGTTTACTTTTGGATCTAGTGGGTGATTATGCTGTGTTTTCCTTGGAAACTCCCTCTTACACCCTTCTGTGGGATTAACCTTCCATGAGGGATGCAGGATAGAAATTGCAAAGGAGATGTTCTTGTTTGAGCCTAAATGTGGAGAAGGATGGTACTGGGGGAGAAGTAGGATATGACAGACAATTAGAGGACAGTGCTATTTAATAAGAGTCTCTCTGCCTCTGTACAAGTCAACATTTGGAGGAATCCAGTTTGGACTGTTTTATGAGGAACTTGATCACCCAGTTGTCCATTTTCCCCAAAGCCTGCCAGAGATTGTTTTAAAAATGTCACACCTGAGTTCCCTGAAGGATCAACAGGGAGTTCAAGGACAGTGAGCTGCTATAACCAAAGATTTCAGTAGCATGTGAAGTCTGGCATACATTTATTTGGAAAATGTAAAAATTATTCTAGAAGATATTGATTCAAATGAGCAACAGAGATGCAAACAAAAACAGGTATTTTAAACTCACAGCTTGGACAGGGAAAGGGAGGTGTATTTTTTCCCTCTTCAGTCCAACTTCAGAGTTTTAAGTGGGGAAAAAAGATGATTGGAAGTTAAAACATGTTATTTTCAGAGGATAGCTCTAAACCCCAAAGCAAAAATTAGCACTCCCATAGGGAAATAAATAAGCTTCAGTTACTATTGATAGTGATGCTGATATCACCTCTTGCAAATCATGGAATAAACAGTGAAAGGTGAATACAAACCTCACCCAAAGGTACAAAAGGGAAAATGTCATAGTGTATTTCTGAAAATCTTTCTTAAAGTATTTATTAGACATGGTTAGTAATGTTAAGATACTTTACACCTTTAGACCAAGTAGGAGTGGTAGTTATTATTTTTTCATTTAAAATAGTGATTAGGATGATTCTCATGATGAATAAATATTCATTAATGGTTGTTGTGCATTTACTCTGTGTTATGCATGGAGTTAAATTTATTTTAATTATTTTATTTGATTATTATAACAAATCCTATGATATGGGCAATGTAACTCTTCATTTTGCAGATAAGACAATTGAGTTTGGGAGGTTAAGCAAACAACTTCCCAGCTCTATCTGGCCAATAAGTGGTCAGCCTAGTTGAACTGACCCTCAAATCCATAAATTTTGTATTATATACAGAGAATAAGGCAGGAATTGAAATTGTAGCTTGACTCTTGAAACAGTAAAAGAATCATGCATTATTTAATTTCAATTAATAAAATATTCTGAGGGAAAAGAGTTCTCACATGTATAGATGTTTGCACACACATAGATGACCAATGCATAAATTATAATATATTGTAATATTAATAATAAAATCACAGAAAATGAAACCAGTGTAATCCTTAACGATGCAAAATAGTTACAGTAAATTATTTTTTTCTGAGCATCAATTTTATTGCATTATGAGAGGATGAAATTAAGAATGAAAGTTTCCCTTTTGTTTTATGTTTTTAAGGTGGAAGAATTCTAAAAACATAATATTGGTACCTTATTTCGGTCTTGTTTCACAATTCTGACTCTGTAGTCACTATAGCAATAAAGAAATTAATTGTAACAAAAGTATCTGATTCAGACAGTGAATGATTACATTTTCAATGTTTTAGCATAGACACAAGTTAACACAAACTCCTGGTGTATTTCTAAATCATAAGGGCAGAATCAGCAAGTGGCTGGTCCAGTATTTCTAAGGCCAAACAGATATGGTTCTCCTTGTTTCAGGAAATCTAGGGACACACACCATCCATATGGTTATTTCTTTCAATTTGAATTGTCTTATATATTGTAAGTAGGTCTGTGATGGCATATTCTTTCTTTCTTCCTTTTTTTTCTTTCTTTCTTTTCCTCCTGCCTGTCACCAGACAGAGAAAGCACAGAAAAGTGGGGAATTTCTGTGTTTGAGATTCAAGCTATAACTCAGAGTGAACAATAGCTTATATTTGTATGTCTTGCAACATTAAAATAAAGGGAAATGAATGAGCTTAATCTTTATATACATCTTACAAAAATTTAATGGAGATATGATTCTTAAAGATTAAAGGTATTTGAAATTAGAAGATATGTTTATTTTTTAAAATAGACTCAAATGTCAAGCATTATTTCACAACGCCCTTTCCCACATAATTCTTTTAAAGTCAATAAAGGAGGGAGGTTCATAGTACATGCTGGAAATTTCATAAGGAAAATTGAATAAATAAAATCTCCGAAGTGCTTTGACCTCTATAAACCTCAAAAAGAGAATGACAGACTTTGGAATGAATATCTACTCTTTATAGGGCATTTGCAACCTGGTGTTTCACAGATATGAGCTTATTTAATCCTCATATCAACCCTATAATTTGGGTGACATTCACACTTTATAGATGAGAACACTGAGTCTCAGAGAAGGTGAGTAGCTGGATTCAAGATCACAAAGCAAGGGAGTGGCAGAGCCAAGATCAGAACCTGGGGAGGCTCTGTCAGAGCCTATCCTGAGCATTGTTTAGAGAATTCTGGCCACCAGCTACAAAGACCACAAATTGGCGTTGTATTCCACTTGCTGATTCTGAAAGACAATGTTTATTATTTTTTCTGTGATAAAAATCATGCATTTGGGTACACACATACACACACAACAACTAAAATTAGAAAAAAGTAAAAGAGGAAAAAAAGGTTAGCTATAATTCTACAACCCAAAGACAGTTACTCTTTATATTAACTTTATTTTCTTATATCCAAGCATAGTATCTGGAATGGTTTTATTTTAAAAATAACTCCTATTGGGCTGCCTGATTATAAAGTAATGAATATTTTTTACCAGAGGAATTTTGAAAAATACAACAATTTATATAAAAGAAATTTTAAATCATGAATAATCTCAAAATATAAAAATAACTGCTAAAACTTTGGCCTTTAATCCTTTTCATGACTGAAACCAACACTACATATCTTGAGACTAAACCAAAATTATCTTCATCATACAGTTTATCGTTTAGTTTACAACATCATTTTTAAGTTGCTTGGATTTTACTTGATTTGTTGTTTTATATTTTCCTGAAATTACAAATTTGATTTTCAGACAGATGGTTAGAATGCTCTGGTTTCTCTAAATAGAACTAGCTACTTTGCTTTTCACTGAGGACAAAAATTACTCCCACATACAAAAGAAAAGAAAAGAAAAACACCTCAAAGAAGGAATTATGATACTGTTTCAATCTGCCCTTATAACTCCATAGAAAGACTTCCACTTTTCTTTTCTTCAATTGCAACTGGTTTTGAGCAGCTTTTCATCAAGACTAGAGCAATTGATACTGAACTGCCAGATCAAGTAAATAAATCTGGTGAGGGCTGCAGAAATGTGAATTAAATCTTAATCACCCTAAGAAAGTTTCTTACCACTTACAAGACCAGAACGCTGTTCTTTGAGAATCTTTCCGTTGTGCAATTTGACCTGCCAAGGGCACTAAAAAGAACTTAAAAACTTAAGAACTCAAAAAGGCTCCTGTATAAAACTCAGCAAGGTGCACCAAGTCTGGCTGCCTCAACTGTGCTATGAAGTTTTGGCTTTTTCTAGGGACATAGTAGGAAGCTGAGCTAAAGATTCCAAATGATAAACAAACTGAAAGTCTTTAAACTTATGTTTTCAAGTTTATAGTCTTTTGCATGCTCAACAGAGTAGGAAAGCACTCTGCTTAGGCATAGCAATAATAAATGATAGAGTTTTCAGAAAATTCTTGTACATGAATTTTTCCCCAAACCTCTCCGCATGTACTTTATATGTGCAGAATCACACTTTTTCCCCCATGTAATTGTATTTTGATAGAATACAGATCCCTTCCATGGTTCTCAACTTAAATTCTTCCTTTTATTTCCTAGCTATGAAAGAAAATTCCAAAAATTCCATGTTGTACTTTGTAATTCCCTGAACATAGTGGATCCATTGTGTACATTACAGAGAGGGTGTGGAGAAAGTGGAATTCTCATGCAAATTAGTACAACTTTGGAAAATTGTCTCACAATATCTGCTACAGCTGAACATAAGTATAACTAGTGACCCAAGCATGTCACGGGTCCACAAACCACAGAAATGTGTCCGTCTGCACTAAAAGATATGTACATCAAGTTCATCCATTGTTCATAATCACCTCAAACTGGAAGCAACCCAAGTGCATCCGACATTTGTGGCCCTTCAATCAACTGAAACCATGCAGCCATAAGAATTAGCACATTATTTCCACATGCCACTGTCTGAATACATCTTGCAAACATAATGCTGAGTGAAGGAAGCCAGGTTCTCCAACGTACTTGCTGTATGATTTCATTCACATAAAGTTCAAGGTAAGTAGAGTTAATTGGTGTGATGTGGAGTTAAGACAGTGGTTGTTCCAACAGGGAGGTGGGTGGTGGGGTGTCTGGGAGCAGTCTGCCTATGGTGATTTTTATTACTAGATATGGGGGATGGCCTCATAAGTATACCTCTTTCTAAGTGTTCATCTAGCTGTCTACTGTCCATATACTTTTCTGAATGTGTCAATTCCAATAAAAAAAGATTATTTGAAAATGGACTCTAGTAGTATTGTATTTATAAAGTCCTTTCTGTGTAGCCAGAAACAGGATTGGTCTCCCAGGTGATGTGCAGTTCATTAGGAGTTCAGTGAGTAGGGATTAGGTGGCAAATGTGCTAATTCCTCCTTTCTCTGTTATTTACGAAGCCAACAAGTTGAGCTTAATGACAGTGTGACCTCAAACAGGTCATTGATATTTTTTGAGTCTTTTTCTTCATTTGAGATGTGCCCGAGTTAGATAACTTGTTGTCTCTGGTCTTTCTGATCCTCGCTGCTATGGTTCTGGATTCTTCTTCCTCTTCAAGCTTTCCCTCCCCTCTTCTTGTTCCCTGTCCCTTTCCTCCTCTCCTCCTAGTGTGTGGCTGTGTCCTGCTCTCTGTCTCTCTTTCTGTGGTTCCCCTCGCTTCCTAGCGCTGTGGCTTGTACATAATGAGTAAGTAATAATAATTAATTTGTTCCATAGAGGAAAAAGGTCAGTAAAGTTTGAATTCCACATGATACTCAGCAGTTAATGTCTCAAAAATTTTAAAAACAGAATTTATCCTAACTTGGGCAAAAGGAAGTTCATCCAATTTCTAAATGGAATCCAATAACAAACATGTCCCAAAACAAATGCCAGCAGTGACCGTGTGCTCGATGTGGTTATTTGGAGATGGCAAGTCCATGTGTGTAAATAGCATTGAGTATAAATAAAGTTACAGGAAAGTTTATTCAAAGAATTTTAATTTGGGGCAATTAAAGATAAGGTTTTAGTGATGCAGGTCTTGGAGATTGATAAAAACTATTTTAAAAAAATTGGATGATAAGGATTTTCCAGCTTGTCTTCAGAATTGTTTAATTATACTTAATCATATTTATTTAATTAAGGAGTTGAAAATGTTATTAAACTGCAGAAGAGGAAGTTCTATTAGCCTGATATAAATATCCTTTGGATCATAATGCAAGATTATTTGCAAATGGACTATGATGTTAATGTATTTTATTTTATTAGCTTTTTTTTGAGTTTTTTTGTTTGTTTGTTTGATTTTTTCACTCACCAAGAACTGTTTCAATCTGTGGTTGAGTTTTCTGGCTATCTTTCAAGGCAGGCCTTCTGTGATGGGACAGACTAGATTAGCACATGTTTTGCATCGTGGACTGACCACCCAGACAAAACTGCGTTTCTAAAACTGCCAAACCCAGGATCAGGGGCTGGAGGAGGAATTTTTCATGAAGCAGCCACACTCAAAGGGCTCATCCTACAACAGCCAACAGTGCCCAGTGCAGAGGGGGGCCCCACATGGGAGAGTTGCCAGCTCATCATGGACCTCAGGCTCCTGGCTGATGTCTTCATCTGGCTGCACTTCAACCTTTTCTCTCCCATTCGCCTGTGAGTGCCCAGATGCACCCTTTTGGCGGCAGCCTACATTAGGGAATGTGTGTGGAATAATCAGGAAGTCAGAGACCTGAGAAGAAGACTGTGCTTTTAGGAAAGTATAAATATGAACCTGTTCGGTTTCTGATTCAGTCTGGAAGAAACACCATTACCTTCTTTCACCACCTTCAGCAGCAGCATGTCTTATTTCTCTATCTATCTATCTATCTATCTATCTATCTATCTATCTATCTATCTATCTAGTATTGCTATGCCTTCTCATCAATGTCTTCCACTGACATTTACAGTGCCTGCTCACCTGTCAGGTCTCCTCACATTATACAACACTTCTTTGCTGCCATTTGCCTACCTAGGGGTGAGAATTAGTTTAAATAAAATAGGCAAATGTTCTCAAGGAAGTACTCAATGTTATGCTCCCCTTCCCCTTTTCTGATGCAATCTGTTATGGTTTGCTGGCAAGCTAAAGAGCTCAGGGTCCCGGAACCCCCAGTCCATAACTACTGCCATACCTGGGCTCTACTAGAGGCAGCTGTGGATTTGGGGAGTCAGATCATCTCTCTGGGCCTCAGTTTCTTCAGCTATAAAACAAAGTGATAGACTAATGTTTCTTTGCATTGGAAAAATCCATAAAGTCCAAAATAACTTAACTCTGACAAATGTTTGCACTGTTTCTTTCTTACTCTGAATAATAAAATTTGTATTCAGCTGAGATTGACTGGCTAAACATGACACGTTCAATTTACTAGCATTTATTGCTGCAGAAGAAGCAGTAAGAGGTTTCCACCCCAGCAACAGGCACCTTGTATTTTAAAGTCTTCCATTTCATTATTCACCTTTATGTTTTCACTAAAACACATGTGGTTTTCAAACACAGGAAAGAAAACATGGTAACCTGTGGTTATATTTTCCACTAGAAAATAGAAAATGTGTAGCTCAGAAAGAGTGCTGGTGGGGAGTTCCTTTCCGCTTTAAACATGAAAACCTATGTGAGAAAAGCTTTCTCTTGAGAAGAAGGCTGTTAGGTGGTGTGATTTTCAAAGGTTGCTGGAGAACGGGCCTTACGGCATCTGAGGTCGCAGCTGCAGTCAAGTTGTGGCTGAACAACTGGGAAGGCCACAGGGCCCTGGCTTGTGTTTTGATCCTTTGCAGTGTCTTCAGACAGCTAGTTACTCTTTACTCTCGCATTTCAAATTTTGGGAAATTGGAAGACTAGACAACATCTCTGGTGACACTTGCCACTTCTCACCTAGTAAGCCTTTTTAGGTCCCTGTCTTGAGGCAAGCTGGCCTGTGGAAATAGCTCTCCCTGTGGAGCTTTTAACCTCCATAGCTATTTTCAACAACTGCTTCTGCCTCCCTTGTAATCCGTTGAGTTCACTCTGTATCTAAATTTAGTTAATTCTTCAGCACATACTCACAGAGCATCCACTAAGTTTGTGATAGGACCGCATGTCTAAATTTCATGGTTAACCAGAAAGAAATTCAAGACACAAATAAAAATGTATTTTTGAATATCCTAAAATGTAATCATCAAAAACTATTAGTGAATGGGGTGCTGTGGCGCAATCCTGGAATCCCAGCGATTCGGGAAGGTAAGGCGACAGGATTGCGAGTTCAAGGCCAGCCTCAGCAACTTGGGGGTGGGGGGGCTAAGCAACTTAGTGAGACTCTGTCTTAGAATAAAAAAATAAAAAGGACAGGGATGTGGCTCAGTAGTTAAGCATCCCTGGGTTTAACCCCAGTACCGAAATTACAAACAAACAGAACCCCCAAAATATTAGTGATATGGAGTCTGGTTCATGTAAATTTTCTTTTCACAAGACCCTGTCATTTTAACTTTGGAAATGCTCTTTTTGGATTGTTGGGGTACCTAACAGTGAGGGTAAAACTCTCTTGACTACATCTCATGCATTGGCTCACGTGGTCTGCTCAACCTGCAGGAAGAAAACGTGTGGATGGAGTCATGAATACTGGTGCTTTAATTTTTTTCTTTCGGTTACCTTCCTGATTACAATCAGATGAGAATGGAGTGTAGCAGGAGGAACAGCTGTCAGTGAATTTCACGTGTGAGTTCAGTTTCTGAGGGATCGGCAGCCGCATGTGTAGTACAAGGAAGCTGGAGGGAGTTGCTCTGCGTCTCTCAAGCTCTTATCTGCAGCGAGCAAGATCTTATCAGCATGGATGTGTTTATACACAAGCACAGATGCGGATGGTAAAAAATGCATTTCTATCCAAAGAACAGCACAGCATTGGAGGACTCTGATCCATGCCCTGCCTTCTGCCCCTGTTCCGCTGCAGCCGTCCTCAGCACACCACACAGAACTATCCCGTGAAGGCATGGGTCCGATGTGCCACTCTTCCACCAACCCTCCAGGGCTCCCTTCTCCTTGCACAACCTGCCCAGCTCCTGCTCCCCAGATCTGTCACCAACTCATCTTCCCGATCTGTCACTCATCTTCCTCACTCAGCTATGTGGGCTTCCTCATCACTCCCTCGCATGCAAGGCAAGCTTCAGCTCAGGGCATTTGCACAACATCTCCTTTAGGTTGTGGCCTGAACACCAACCAGTTTCTCAGCAATGACTTTCTGACTAACCTGGGGCTTGACTTTGGTTCTGCCTCGACAAGAACCTCTTGCAAATAACTGGCCCAGGAAGAACCACCTCAACATGATGATGAATGAATGGAGCTGGACACAGAAAAGAAAGTGCATGGCCTGCCTCTGTTTGTCTTAAGTACAGGAGCAGGCAAAACCATCTCTAGAGGTGGAAATTAGATTAGTGCTTTCCTAGGCAGGGGGTAGGAATGGAGTTAGACTATATAGAGACACCAGAGAGCTTTCTGCTGAGATAAAAATGTGCTATACCTTTAAAACTTTTTTAAAAAGTGCTATGCTTTTAAACCTTTTAAAAAAGATTTGCATGTATTATTTATTTTAATTGACAAATAGAAATTGCATATGTTTATGATGTACTAGGCGATGCTTCAAAATATGTATGCCTTGTGGAATGGCTAAACAAGAGGATTTATATATGTATTATCTCACACACTCAATTATATGCGATGAGACCAGTTAAAATCTACTCTCTCAGCAATTTTCAAGTATGTATTGTTACTGAGTCACCATGTTGTGTGATCTCTTGATCTCTTGAATCTCAATCTCTTGAATTTGTTCCTCTGTACAAAAATTTTGTCTCCTTTGACTGACGTCCCTCTAGCTCCCCAGTAGCCTACCTTTTGATTGGGGTGGTGGTTTGCATGGTATGCACTTGAAGCAGGAAGTTTAACAACAATCTTTGAAAGAGAAAAACTTTCCTTGAGACAAAGGCTCTCTATCTATAAGACTTAATTCTTCATTTCTCTTCAGCTCTGTTTTTCCCCCTGAAACTCCTCCATGCCTTTTTCTGGTATCTATGCTACTCACCATTTACCTGTTCCACAGTGACTGCTCTCCTCCTGTATCTCTATTTGGCTTAGCCAAGTCACCACCTACTCTCCTATCTGGCTTCCAAGATGGAGACCTCAGAGTGCTTCTTAGTTCTCTTTCTATTTCCTCCTATTGAATGGGTCAAGTGGGTGGACTGTGCCTCTGATTGCCTTTCAAACACAAACCTTGTTTTCATTCCTCTTGCAACTACTTCTGGTTCAAGCTGTCTTTACTTCTTTTTTTTTAAATATTTTTTTTTAGTTGTAGGTGGGCCCAATATCTTTATTTATTTTTATGTGGTGCTGAGGATAGAACCCAGTGCCTCATGCATGCAAGGCAAGCACTGTACCACTGAGCTACAATCCCAGCCCTGTCTTTACTTCTTGACTACACGATTGCATGAACCTCCTGACTGTTCCCATGCTTACCTTTGCACATAAGTAACTTATTGATCTAAAGTAAAAATCCAACTGTGTCTCAGCTAAAGCCTTCTGTGATTCCTTTAGCAATGAATGGCATTCACAGTGCAGCCCTGGCTCCTCTTCCAGCTAGTCACCTGTCACTTTGCCTATCATGAACTCTGGACTAAAATTACCAGGGCTTTACAAAAAGGTACCTGCATATTCATGACTTCGGCTTATGCATTTTCTTCTGTTGGTGATGCTCTTTATTACAACCCCTTCCATTTGTTCTTCCACAGCATCCTTCATCCTTCAGCATCCACACAGAGAAGGAACATTCTAGAGAGGAAGGCACATGAGCAAAAATGATGTCTTTTAAACACGTCTCAAATGTCATCTGCCCTGTCCAATATGCCCACTACTTCATCAAAACAGAGCAATTGCTTTCTCTGTTTTGTAAATATCATACTTTTGCTGCAACAGAACACAAGAAATCTTGTGCAACTGCCTCGATGTGATAGTGAACAGCTATGATCCAGATCCACAAGTGTTAGCTTTTAGAAAACCTCTTTTCAACAAAACCAGCTTTCAAAATGATTCCTTTACTACCTGCACAACGAAGTCAGTTTAAGGCCTGAAGATGGGCCATGACTCATGGCTGAGGCTGGATCTGCTTTTCTCCTGTGGAACTGAATTCCATTCACCTGTGGATGGGAAAGCCATAGGCAGCTAAGGACTTGGAAAGCCACATACTGGTTTATTATCCTCAAAATATATATGAGAAGAAATCACTTCATTTAAACCAATGCATACATGGTTCTTGCCACATGCCCACTGTACTCTTAGTACTGAGGTTTTCCCCAAATACTTCTGTTTATCTCCCCTTATAGGTACTTGCAGGATCTTGTGATATCTAGAACTCTGCCATGGGATAATTAATTGTCAGTAATTGGCAAATACATTTTGCACGTGAGTCAAGATTTTGTGAAGCCAGAAAAATCTTATAAAGGATAAAGATCATAGTTACTAATGTAGAGGAGTTAGGCATTTCATTTAGGGATTCCTTAAAACAAACAGAGGACTGGCATTTTCAGAGTGGAAGATGGAAATATTTAAAAATATTCATACAGTTAATTACAATACACCTTTTAGCCTGGCAAGACTGCTTGCTGAAATCTGTCACTCAATATCGTGAATCTCTTCTTTGGTCTGTACCCTGAATACCAGATTGTAGAACAAGGGCACCCATGCTTGATAGACATCTCTTTTCTTGTTTTGAAATTCTTGCATGAAAAAAAAAAGGTTTGCAATTAATAAAAGTATGTGACTATTTCTAAACTCTTTTTGATTAGAATAGAGGCCAATTTCTGTTAGTGCTTTTAACACCTGTGCTACATTCTTAACTCCATTTCCCTGTGCTCCCTTCAGCTTCTGCTTTATTCATTGAATAAGGAATTAGTGGGTACATCCCATGAGACAGATGCATGGCCCTTGACCTTGGGGATCTCACTCCAGTGGGAGGTAAGATGGTGTATCTGTCAGCTGGGCTGCCAAAATGAAGCACAGCAGACTGAGTAGCTGTGACTTAAACAACCCAAACTGACTTCCTCAGTGTTCTGGAGGTGATCGAGGTGGTAGCAGGACTGCTTTCCTCTAAGGACCCTCCTTGGTTTGTATATGGCCATCCTCTCTCCATGTCCTCAGGTTGTCTTCCCTCTGTGCCTGTGTCCTAGCTTCCTTCTAAGGACAACAGTCATATTGGATAAAGACCCATTCAATGATCTAATTGAACCCTAATTACCTCTTCAAAGACTATCTCCAAATGCAATTGTAGTCTGAGGTACTTGGCATTAAAACTTCAACACAGGAATTTTGAGGGGACATGATTTAGCCCATAAGCAAAGGAAAGAGACTAACTGTATGCTGTTCTGTTCCTCTGGGAGGCAGGGTGGGTGTCCAGAAAGACTTCGGAGGGAGGTAATGTTGCAAACAGAATCTGGAAGAATGAGGAGGCTTTCTCCAAGGGGAGAAATAGGAGAAAGTCATTTCAGGAAGAGGTAACAGCATGAGCAAAGATGAGAAACTGTGGAAGTTCATAATGTGTTTGGGAATTGCAGAGGCTCCTCTTTGAGAGGAGTAGCAGATGGGTGGCAGGAGACCTGAGTGGTTACAGCAGCAGCCATGAGAGTTGGAGGCATATTTGGAGAAGAAAACTGCAACCTCCATGGGATAGCCTGAATAATTTGATTGTATCAACCCTCTCCCTTCTTATCCAAAGGAGTTCTCTGTAGAGTCATTTACTTTGCTTATTTGGTTGTTAAATTACCGCCTGTTCTTGCTGATGGGTTTGCAGAGAAATTCACAGATGTTGCTGATATTTTCACCCTAGCCATGTTGGTTTTGAACAGTGACTGGTTTTTGCCTTTTGTGAGTAAAACACTTGCTTGCACAGCAGCCTTTGAAGGAGACACTGTAAGGTCAAAGTATTTTTGTTGGATGCCTCAAGCCACTGTTCGAAATCACATCTCACCACCTACCTGTGCCCTGCTTTCTAATTGATGGAGATGTGTCAACAATGGGGGAAATACAGCAGATTTTCTCCCATCTTCAGACAAAAACATCTCTTAAAACTAGGGCTATTCATTTCTGATGTAGTTATTTTCTACATCTATTTCTTTGTAGTTATTTTTCTATAGCAAAAAAAAAAGGCATCTGATGATGTCACTCTTAAATATTTTTCCAACTTGCATGAAGCCCTTCATTCAATAGAAATATCGCCACAATACTGTCAAAAATAAAAGGCTGATAATGGGATAAGGAATTTTGCTGATTTTGGAAATTTTTATGCATTTATATTTGCCCAGGAAACCCTAATTGAGTATTTAGAGTTTTTCTAAATTAGATTTTTTTCAATGATTCATTGTAGAAAATTTATAAGTTTGGATGTTTATCATTTATTTTTCTCTCAGTAATCTGATTCTGGAATTGGAGTCATAATAGAATTATAATGGTAATTTTCCAAAAGATTAAATCACTGGGTCTTAAAGAATTAAACTCCAAGCAGAATGGGAAATCAAGATGAAGGATATTGTGTGTTTCAAGGTTGCTTGAGAGAATTTTTAAACTACTGAGAAGATAGAAATCTGATATTCTAAGCAAGTTGAGTAGAATCATGTAAAACAAATAACTTTGCCATTTTCTTCGCATGTCAGAGGGAGAACAGTGAAACCAAATCCTTAGGTATTGAATAGACTATCTCTAAATGACAAGTCAGAATTTGTGTTTTTTATAGAACTTTAAAGATTTAATGGAGACATTTAAATTCTAACCACTTTTTTTTCCTGCAGAGAGAGCATATCAGATAATTTCTGACATTATAGCTAGGCAATTAGCTAATAATCTATCAAATGGTAGTTGATTTATCACTATTTTTTATTGATATGGAAAATGAAACTTTTTAACTTTTAAGCATCCATTAATTGACCACTTAGTATAGGAATTTTATAGGCAGGATCCTTTTTTGTTTTTTGTGGTGCTGAGGATTGAGCCCAAGGCCTTTCACGTGCTAGGTAAGTGCTCTGCTTCTGAACCACATTCCCAATCCTAGGTGTGATTCTTATCATAGACTGTGAGGTGGGTATTATTTCTCTCATTTTATGAAAAGGAAGTTGAGGGCAAGAAACTACACAAAATTTGTCAAAATCATGTGGCCAGTAACTGATAGGATGGATTTAGATATTAGATACACTTTTGATTTCAAGCCTGTGCTTCTGATAACCATCTCATGGTGCATTGTCAAGATTCAAAGAATATGTGAGGAAACAAAATTGTATGTATGATTAAAGATGTATAATGACAGGGAAGAAGTAGGAAGCAGCAGATCCACTGCTCTCCGGGCCAGAGGTTTTAGTCTCAAACTGAAATCTTTTTTTTTTTTTTTTACCATTTAACTTGTTTTAATGTTTCTTCACAAATGGTGAAAAATACTAAAGTACAGACAAGGAATAATCATAATGTTGTGGCCAACATTATAAATATGGAATTATAAATTTAAAACATTTTCTGGTTTAAAAAATAAATCTGGTAGTCAATGTAGCTCTGCGGGGTCTGTGTGTCTAGTAGGGCCGATCTCTGCGTTCCTGACGGTGCTCGCCCTTATCCATTTTTCCAGGTCCTCCACGTCCACCTCTTCTTCCTCCCATCTGTTCCATCAAAGGTCCCCCTGGACCACCTCGTCTTCCTCCACCAAAGCCACCTCGGTCCATGCCTCGGCCACCACGGGAGCCACCTCTATCTCCACCACGGCCATCTCTGAACATTCCACCAGGACCGCCGCGGTCTATGAGGCCACCTCTTCCTCCCCGCATGCCACCAGGGCCACCTCTGCCACGGTCACCACCCGGGGGTGGGAAGGGTGGTGGGAGAAAGCCCTCAGGCTTCGGGGCCTTACACTGGTTGCATTCTGTTCTCCAGGCGAAGTTCTGGTTTCCACAACCCGGATTGGGACATTGCCAGTCCCCAGCTCGGTGTTGGACATTTCCTCCTCCAGAGGGATTCCCTCGGGAACCCCGTGGCCCCCTTGGGGGAAAGCCTCCTCTGTCTCCTCCACGGCCTCCCATGCGACCCATGGGTCCCCCAGGACCTCCTGGGCCACCTGGACCTCCACGGAGTGGTGGTGGCATCCCTCTGCCCTCATGGGGTGGCATGCCACCCTGCATGCTGTTCATTGGAGGCTTCTTTCGAGCAAGAGAGACTTTTAGTTTGCTTCCTTGAAAATCTTTTCCATCAAACCACTCCACAGCAGCCTTGGCAGTTGGCGGGTCTTCATAGGACACTGTGGCATCACCTTTGGGCTTTCCTGTTTCCTTGTCCAGGTAGATGTGGATCATGGGTTGCTCAGTTCTCTTGTTCATCTTAACAACCCCACACTGCTTAAAGAAGTCTGCCAGATCATCAAGAGTCACATTGTCATTTAATCCTTGCACATAAACTGCACTGTTGTCAGAGTCTTCATCAGGATCTACTGGAGGGCCTAGATCAAGATCTGGTCCTTCATCCATGGGTCCACCAGGCTTATTGAAGCCACCTTGCTCTCCAGCGCTGCCCATTCCACCGCGTCCTCCTCCCCGCCCACCTCTGCTCATGCCTCCACGATCAAATCCCCCTCTTCCCCTGCCCCGGTTATCAGGGCCACTCATGCTCCGGTTCTCTCCTGGTCCGGAAAATCCTCCAGACTCCTGCCCATAAACACCCATGCTACTGGGGTGGTCCTGTCAGAACGAACTCTGCTGCCCGTAGCTGCTGCTCTGTTGGCTATATTGACTTGGAGCCTGGCTGTAGGATCCAGTCTGGGGGAGGGGGGGTAACTAGTGGGAGGCTGCTGACCATAGCTGCTTTGTTGACCATAGCTACTCTGCTGTCCATAGCTGCTCGGTTGCCCATAGGTGTTCTGCTGAGAGTAACTGCTCTGATCATAACTAGTCGGCTGTGTAGAGGAATAGCTGGTAGGAGGATAGGATGGAGGCGCAGTAACTGGCTGCATGGGGTAGCTCCCAGGAACCTGGGGATAACTGTAGTTACTCTGTCCGTATCCTAGGCTGGGCTGGTTATAACCCCCTGTGCTAGACTGAGGTTGACTAGTCTCAGCGGGCTTGTTACCATCCTGTGGTCTTGTAGGTGCAGTGGCTGCTGGCTGCTGCTCATAGCCAGGGTAAGCAGGCTGAGTGCCATATGCAGACTGGGCTGCATAGGAGGCCTGGGTGGTGGTGACCGTAGCGGTGGTGGTGTTATAAGCACCAGTGCCATACCCCTGGACAGGCTGGCTGTATGCCTGGGGGGCAGTTGGGGTAGTATAACCAGTGGGAGGCTGTCCATAAGAAGTTGCATATGCGGTCTGCCCATAGGTGGCAGTGGTCTGAGCCTGGGTATAGCTGACATCAGTAGGCTGTCCATAAGTTCCATAGCTTTATTGCCCATATGCCTGCTGGGTGGTCTGTGCATATCCTTGAGTTGGCTGGGCGGTGTAAGCACTGTAGCCCTGCTGGGCTGCAGCTTGGCTGTAGGTACTGTAATCCGTGGACGCCATTTTCTCTCCTTCCTCCTCGTTCTCTCAACGTCCGTCTCCCTCTCGCTTTCCCTCTACTCAAACTGAAATCTTGTCTTTTTTGTGTGTGTGTCAGGGATACTGAGCTTGACCACTGAGCCACACCCCAGGCTTTTTAAAATATTTTATTTAGAAACAGGGTCTTTCTGAGTGGCTTAGGGCTTTGCTAAGTTGCTGAGGCTGGCTTTGAACTCGTGATCCTCCTGCCTCAGCCTCCTGAGCCACTGGGATGACAGGGGTGTACCACTGTACCTGGCAATCTTGTCTTTTGTTTTCCCTTTCCTTTCCTTGTCCCTTCCTTCTTTTTAAAGGATATTTTCTCTGATATGCAGAAGCTAGTCTAAAATAAGGGCGGGGGAGAGAGAGAAACTAGGGGGAGGTGGATTCCATCAAACTAAAGCCGAAGAGGGGAGTAGAGGAAGAGGGTGGTGGAAGGGACGAGATAAGTAGAACAAATCTGACCTGACTTTCCAATGCACACATATGAATATACTACAGTGAATTTCACCACTATGTATATCCACATGATGCTAATAAAATATGTAAATAAACAGAAAGATCAGTAAAGATCAATAGAGTAGAGGAAAGGAAATGGGGAGGGAAACAGGGGAGGGTAAAGGTAAGTATTGTGGACTGAACTGGAGTGGATCATATTCCCTGCATTTATAATTATGTCAAAGAATGAATCCTAATGTTATGCATAACTATTATAAACCCCAAAAGAAGATGAAAAGAAAAATTGTGTATATTTATCTTGTACAATATATTTTGAAATCTGCACATCATGGGACGGCTACGTCGAGCCAATTACTCTATGCATTACCTCACATATTCATTTATTTGTGGTAAGACTACTTAAAGTGTACCCTTTGAGCAATTTTCAAATATGCAATACATTGTTATTAACTGGAGTCACCATGTTGTGCAAAGGATCTCTTGAACTTACTCTTCTATCCTCACTGAAATTAGAATGTCCTTTGACAAACACCACCCCACCTCCCCACCAGCCCAGGACACCACCATTCTACCCTCTGCCTCTGTGGATTCCACTTTGAACATTCTACATGCAAGGGAGATCTCATGGCCTTTGTCCTTCTGTGTGCAGCTTCAGAAGGACCATGTGGTCACCAACAGAGCATCCCCTTCTCTTTCAAGGTTGGGCGGTGTTCCATCCTGTATATACAGAAGCTCCTCCACCTCTGACAAGGTTACATCTGCTAAACCCATCCCAAGTTGAACTGAAAAGGTATTCAATGTATATAACCTACCAAATATCATAGCTCAGCAGCACAGCACACAGCATATCATGTGACCACGGGTCTGACTGGGAGCAACTGCCCAGAATCATGAGAAAAATCATAGCGCCTATCACCAGATCAGGAAATGATCTAAATCTAACACCCAAAGTACAGTTTCTACAGAATGTTTATCACTTTCACAACATCATAAAGTTGAAACATTGTAAGTCAAGCCTTCGTTAGTAGGGACACTCTGTGTTCCACGTGTTCTTTATTGATACCTCAGTGGATAGACCCTTAGGCTGATTCCATTTCCTGGCTATTGTGAATAGTGTTATAGAGCACGTGGATATTGCTTTGATATACTCATTTTATTTAGTCCCCCCTTCTTTTAAGCATTTAAGATCCTACCTTTTAAAAATGCTTCCTAATATATTTTGGCAGTAGTGATGTGGCTCAAGAGCAGCCTGTGGTCTCTTTCTTAATTCACCTATACTGTTTGAGATAGTTTCTTATTACTCTTTGTCTACAAGGTTCAAAATGATAACAGTTTTAGTAACACACAGCCAATAAGACCCTATGGCTTACAGAAGAAGTATTCAAACTTCTTATTCTGATCTTAATCTTTCTTCCAAGTTGAGCCTCAATCTCTCTGTACAAGTCCCTCCTTCCACCTCCATAAATGTCCTTTCTCCTGAACTGACTGCCTAGTTTGGATCTTGCCACAGGCAGTTCTGTAGTATATTTTTGTTCAATCCAGTCCTCATCCTGGAGTTCCCTTTGTACTCCTCTATCAATCCTTTTATAAACACCCAAAGAAAGTTGCAACTCTTACTTGAAGATTAAAGATAATGATCTTTTCTTTGTGCCATTCATTTAGGTTTTAGAATATGCCATTTCTTCCTTTTATTTGTGACTTTGGCTCTCTTCTTTGTCATATGTATTTTAGGGTCTACAGGCAGGTTTTAAACTTTTTCTCTGCTTGGTCTTCTCTCATATTTAAGTGGTATTTTGAAACAATATTAACCCAGAAAATACACCCAGATAAGGCAGTTGATGTTGTTGATGAGGAGGAGAATGAAAACATCGCTTTAATTTTTGAAGATAATGAACAAAGATAAATCTTGTTGTTAAAACAAATACATTGTTGATTCTAAGCTTTGCCTAGTGATAAGAGCTTTCAGCCACCCCACTGACTCAGTGGAATTGGTACGTAACTGCTGTTATGATTGAGGTTTAAACTATTGTAAAGGATGAATGAAACTAGGAGGGGTAACTATGTGGTTTAACGGGTGTAACTTCCTATGAAACCTTCACTCACGGATAACTCCAATAATTCACAGCAACATTTGTCTTAGCTTGGATCCCTCCCTCCCCTAAAAATAGAAGAACTTGGATAAGAACTTATAGAGATCATTTATCAAGCAAGTACAGTGGTGCACACCTGTAATCTTAGCAACTTGGAGGCCGAGGCAGTAGAAGCGCAAGGTCAAGGGGATGGCAATTTAGATCATGTCTCAGAATAAAGAATAAAAAAGGACTTGGAATATAGCTCAGTGGTAGGGTGCCTTGGATTTCATCCTCAGTACAGAAAAAGGAAAGGAAAAGAAATGAAGGAAGGAAGGAAGGAAGGAAGGAAGGAAGGAAGGAAGGAAGGAAGGAGAATGAAGAGAAGGCGAAAAAGAATCAAAAGATAATTTACTATAATGTGATCCCAGAGAACAGGAATGGGAACCTGAGGACAATGAAAAATCAACTGGGAAAGTCAACTTAGATGCATTATTGAGCTGATAACTGCTGTAGAAATCAAAGCTCAATCCTAATGTGGATCATCTGAGAAATAGTGTAATGTTTCTCAGAGTTGTCAAAAAAATGATTTTTTTGCATCAAAAAATGCAGTATTGATTTAGTGGTTCCCAGACCATTGGCCAAGGGTCAACCTAAAAATTTGCCCACTAGAAGGATGACTGGGTTGGTCCCCAGTCTACATCAACTGGACAGAAGGAAAAAAAAATACACAGTGTAGCTACAATGAGATGCTGTCATGCCCACCTGTGAACAGGTGGATGCTAGAGCAACAGCCACATCAATGATGTGAGCCGAAGCAAACATGATGTTCAACACAATGCTCTTTCTCCTCGAGCTTACAAATGATCTCAGAATCTTTCTCAATGCAGTGTCTGGGGCAGCTATCATTAGTTCATCAAATTTGGTATCTGAAGTAAACTGATTTGCCCTCTCCAGAACAGATTGCCGAAAACAGTGTTGGAGCAGATTCTTTCATGTGCCTATGTGCAAAAGTTACCAAAAATGATAGATTAGTCTAGAATTTGGAAACTTGTAGCTTTCCTATTTGGGTTCTTATGTAAGTCAGCACTTACTCTGGGAAGGCAGAGACACTTTTTGCCCCTTTAAAGGATCAAGTAAGGAAGACAGGGTAGGAAGATGCTCTTGCTATGGAAATGGATGCTATTTGCCATGGAAGCTACTGGAACCTCAGGAGTCCCTTTATATTTTTAAGCAGGCACTGGATGATAACCGTCTGAGAATGTAAAGCAGCTGAATGAGTTTGAATAGTTTATAAGAACTGATAAAATATTTAATCTATTTATCTAGTCATGTACAATTTATAACAACTCTTCTTGGGAAATTGCTAGTTAACAAATGTGACAGCTATATGCTAATAGTTTCCTGATTATTCAGAAAAATTGTTCAGGTGATAAATATTATCTTCCAGTGATATAAGAAAGTAGATTAATTACAGAACTGAATACCCAAATAACTTTTGTTCTCAAAAAATAGTTAAGAGATCTATGATTGTACTTTAAATGTTCATCGATAACTTATTTGACCAAGAATTCATCTCTGGAACTGTGTACCAATAAAAAGCATAAGAAGATCTACTAATAGATTACAAATTAATAGCACAGCAGTGAAGAGGGGAACCTCTAATTGGAGACAGTGACATAGTTAGCCACTAATCCTGATCTTATAACTCTAGGACAAGGCCTGTACAATCTTCCAGGGTTTAAGATCCAGAGAAATGATGTGGTTTTTAGCTAGATCTGCATAACTGATAGAAAAGTTGGATATTTCTCATGTTGAACTATCCATTTTGCATTTCCACAAATTCCCAAGTTTATTCTGGAGAGCATTTGGCTTCTAGACCATGTGACTGGAGAAAAAGGGGGATTTTGTTTTTCAACCATAGTTTAGGTTTTGGGGTTTAGAGATGTCTTCTCTTTTTAGATGTCTAAACCTCTAAGATATAGCCACATCAGTGAGACGAAGCCAGAATTTCTCAATGTGAGCAGAGGAAATACTCAAGGATACAGGGAAGGAGCGAATGGTTTCTGGCTGCATAGCTGGAGAAGATGTCCAAACAGCTCAGGTGCTTGCTTACTGTTGTAAGTGAAGAATGGCTTTTCTTTGCTTTCTTTTAAAATTCAGAGGCAATTTGATGAAATCAATGTAGAAAAACAGTACATCATTTCAAAGTGCTTATGGGAATGTGGAAAAAGGTATAAACAAACATGAACAGGCTTAGTCATGGGAGAATGTGTGCCAACATGAAATGCTTGGGGCTTCCCAGAGATCATTGCTCTTAAACCAATCAAGAGTCTCCATATGTTCAATTTGTCAGAAACACTCTCATACCCAAACTTATTCACATATGGGCATCCAGGTTTAAATGTTTCATTATTATTTGGTTTAATATTAAATGATTATTTTTCACAAGTTCTCTTAGGGATTGATTGTACAATCTTAGGTGATAAAGGTGGACATAAATAGAAGTCAAATCTCTCAATTTGCACATGCTAATTAATTTTGCATAACAAAGCATTATCGTGTGAAGATTGATGGAAATTTCATAAACTAGACATTTTTCATGCAGCTGTGATCAGTGAGTTGCCAGTAGCTGAAACAAGCATAATTTGCATATGCAAACCCATACAGCTTGAACAATGTCTTAATTGTTGTTATTTAAATGAGTAAATAATTAGCATTCATATAGCATGCTAGCTTTCACTTAGTTAATTGTATACACTCAAATTCCAAAATAAAAACAACACGTATGTGGCTACCATTTCTCCAACTCAGCCTAAGCTGAGACTTAAATTGAGAAGCTTGTCGTGGGAATTCCCCTCTGGCAGGAAGCATTTCTCTCTCATTAGTGCTTCCAGTATACATCTTTAGCATAATCTAGAAGTCTTTCTGCCCCTCACTCTGAAATACTCTTAGAAAACTTCAACAAGTAAAAGTAACTATGAAGACATTCCAAATACGAGAAGATAGCAATGGATCACAAATTGTTGTCCTAAAATGATTTTTTAAAAAATTGTTCCTTGTGCATGCTAAGCACATGCTAACTCACATCCCCAGCCCCTCAAATTTCTGATCCGAGTGATGTTTACAGTGAGCTGAGTTGCTTTCTGGCCTCGCGTTCTTCTCAGGGCTCCGGCTCATTTACCGAGAAGAGATTCCTGGCATGACCCCAGCTTGCCAATGCAGCTGTTTGGCTCTGACTCTTCTCGCTGCATGGTTTTCCAGATGGTTCCTTGATAGTATTTTGTTTAGGAATGCTCGGGGGAGGTGAGCCAACACTGCGGGCTGTTTTCTTCACATGTAGATGCTGAGACGCTAAAATATGACATCTCCTAAACTTCCTTGCAGTTATTTGGATGTGATTTAGGCTCTGCTGAGCAGAAACGTGTACTTGGGACATGAATTTCAGGTGGACAGGGAGCCTCCTTTCTGTATGTTCCAGTGAATCCTAATGGACCCAGTGAGGTTCTGGAACCAGAGGGTGTGGAGGCAGCTTTTGTCCCTCCCTCAGCAACTCCCTGGTGTCCTCCTACAGCAGAAGCTATTTTCTCTTAGCTTCCAGGTACTTCAGTGCAGTTTGAAAGTTCTTAGAAGTACAGCCCATAATTTGTTTCTCCAGACTTTTAATTTTAGAAGGTATTTAATAGCCTGTGATAAGAATCTTTCCCTGCTTAAATGAGCTAGAGTGAAGTTCTTTCTGTACAACTGGACCTTTATCCTAATAGTGATTGTGAAGACTATTCTCAAGAAAATGAGGAATCCAGGAATAGGATCTTATCTGATTGGATTTGTAAACAAGCTCCCTTACCTTTGTAATACAGCTTACCCATTTCTAACTCTACCAGAAAACTAAATGGGGAAGAAAATGATCAATCAGAGGAACAAGGCAATTCTGTGGATGCCCTGAGCAACATCTCTATGTCTTGTAAACACAAGGGGTGATTCAACTCAAACTCAGAGGTGGTCTATACTTGTGGGTTGAGAAATTATAGTAGATCGTGCATTTCCATCCTCACATTCTCTTTTGTGTTAAAATAGGACAATTCGGAGATAGAAATGGGAAGAAGATGTTTAGGTAGATGCAAGCCCCACTGAAGCTACCTCCCCAGGGGAAGCAGCCCCTCCTGCCCCGTGGCTTAGTGTGCAGATCTCATCTGGCAGTTACTAACAGGGATCAGAGTTGTCCTCAGAGGACCATTCTCTTATTGTCTCCAGACTCCTGGTCTCTCTTTTCCTACTTACTCCAGAGTCAAACCCTGGCAAGCCTCAGCAGGTAAACAGAAAACTGTACCAGAGAGGAGAAAGCCCATGAGCTCAATGAATTGCAAGGTTTTGCCTCTTGGTACCAGCAGAGACCAGGGAAGTATGGGTGAGAGTGGATTCAAAAGGTCACAGACCCAGGCAGAAAGGAAAATAACTTGAGGTTAGGCTGAATTGATCAAGATTGGAGCACTTACCCAAGATTCTGGATTTAATGCATTAACCAGAATAATGGAGAAGAGTTCTAAACATTTGCTCAAAGGGTCATCTGGAACTTGGACTTGGGAGGTTGACCAGTCCACACTAAAGAACTTTGAGAGATCAGAAGTACCATGGTTTAAGGTGGAAGAATTGAAAGACCTCAGCAGATCCAAATGTTGGAGGGGATTTTTCATGTCAGACTTGCTCACTCAGCTCTGTACTAGGGTCTTACTGTCACTGTAACAAATTGCCACAAACTTAGGGGCTTAACACTCATTATTATGTTATTGTTCCAGGGGGCCAATAGTCCTTTAATTGAGTTACCAGTAAGACGGCACTCCTTCTGAGTGTTCTGGGGAGAATCTGTTTCTGGCCTGTCCTAGAGGCCACCTGCTGTCTCTGACTCCTGTCTCCTCCCTCCATCTTCAAAGCCAGCAGCATAGCATCTTCAAATCTCTCTCTTCCCTCTCTGCTCATCTAGTCACATCTTCTCTACCACTGACTCTTATGTTATAAGAACCCTTGTACATATGCTGGACCCACACCAGTGATCCAGGATAATCTCTCAGCTCAAGATTATCCTTTTAACCATATCTTCAAAGCCTCTTTAGCCGTACAAACATCCACAGGATCCTAGTCTGACACCTTCACCACAGGGAACCCTGGAAATGTGTCCTGCAGCCTCCTCTGAGACCTGCATAGCTCATAAAAACTAAGTTACTCTTGATATGTAAATCGAGGTTTGCCAAGTGAGATCTCTTACCAGAGGTCACGGGAGGGAGTTCTAATTACAGAACCTGGATGAGAAATTAGGTTTCTGACTTCTAGCCCAGCATTCTTTGGAGACAGCATACTGTCTGATTATAGAATCACTTGAGAAGGGAACAAAGCTCAAGAAAGGGGATGTCCATGTCATAAAGCAGAACACAGATCCATTCCCCTAGATGCACATTTGCCCAAGTGAGCAAAGGCTAAGAGCTGTGTGGAACGTGCCCCTTCTGCCCAGCAGTCTCACACAGCACACAGAGCACATCTAAAGCAGCATCTGACACCTGCCTATTCCTGTGCCACTCAGCACATGAGTGAAGCCGAGCTACAGATACCCACGTGGATCAATTCCACAATATAATATTGAAGATGCATGTAAGTTAAAGATGAATGCATGTAACTTCCATGGAGTTTAAAAAGGTAAAACAATGCTATACAGTTTTAAAGAATCTATGTATATACAGTTTAAGTGTTAAGAAACCAGTTGGCATGTTAACTCCCAAGTTGAGGGGAGTGGCTTTCTTGGGTGAAAGATAGCGGAGTGGAAGCCTAAAGGATGAGAAGGCTACAATTAGGACACCTTTGTTCCCTGGCTGAAGATCCAGTTAAGCACCTGGCTCTTTCCAGGCTGTTTTATTCAATGCTCCAAGAGCCACTTTCCATGTTGGGACCAGTAACAGTGAAGAGAGGGGTGGAAACACTTGGCCGTGGCTGAGCCATGTCTAGATAAACTGGAAGTTTGCCCTGACAGTTTTTCCCCCCTTCTATTGTGCAAGGCAGGGCCAAGTGATGTCATTGGGGCATGCAGATGTCTCTGTCCTCTTCTTTGACTAGTGCCAGGAAAACAGATCTTTGCAACTGTGATGCTTCTGCCCCAACCAGATTCAGTAGCCTACCATTTTTATACCTGTGGCCACTGGCCAGCCTCCTAGAAACTTAAGAAGCCCTTTTTCTTCAGAGATATACCATCCCACTGCTTTCAATTTAACAGGGAGTGCTGACTTATCTCTGGGGTGTCAGAAAAGCTGGTCTGCATCTCAGTTCTGTTACCAGGGAGCACACACAGAAAAGCAACTTAATTGATTCCTTCTTATCTTCTATTCCTTTATATATTCATTCATTTAAGGAGCAAATACTTCTTGAGCACCTACTCAGGGGCTGTAGAAGCAGAGATTAATGGCACAGGCCCTTGCCTAAAGGTTAAGTATAGGCAACAGGGATCAGACAGCTACAGCTAGTATTGCACAGAATAAGAGTCACATGGGCTAACTCTTAAAGGGAAAGTGGAAGTTAAGATGGAAAAGGGGCAACAGCATTTTTGACAGAGCCATCAGTGGACAAAGGGATTAGAGAGCATAACACATTCTGGGAACTGAGACAGATGCATCATGGTGATGGTGGTGAACAGGAAACGTTCTAATCAGGATCATGCTTGTCCTCAACCTCCCCAGAAACCAAAGCTCTGCTATAGTGGGCATCTAGTACAGGCTGCCAAGCACTGTGGTTGGAGTTTTACACACATTATCACATTTAATTTCTTTAAAATTCCATTTTACAGCCAAGGAAGTGATCTAGACAAGGCTTGATCCTGATTTGCCTGTCTTCTACCATCTGGCCCTGACACTGTTGCTACACAGGATTATAAGATCCATCCTACTGAATCAGAGTAGTGATGACCAAATGATACCTAGTATGTAAAAACATTTGGAGAACTAGAAAATCTTGCATAGGTAAAGTCTTGCATTTTTATGATATGAACCTTTTAAAAAGAAAACTAGCATCTGTAGTAATGTACCAACAATTCCCACTGTATAATTTCATTGATATAAAATGTCTGGAACAGATAAATCTATATATAGAGAAAGTAGATTATTGGCTGCTGAAGGCTAAAAGGAGGGAAGGAGATGTCAGCGAGTGATGGCTAAAGGGCACTGTTTCATTTTTGAGTGACAAAAATGTTTTAAAACTGATCCCGATAATGGTTGTACAACTCTGCGAATACCCTAGCAAACACTGAATGGTGTACTTTCATTGAATTCTTTGCATAGTATATAAATCATATCTCAATAAAGTAGTTTCATTAAATAAATAATATTTTTGTAAATATCAAAAGATGGTTTGGTGAAATACATAAAGTTCTACTAAGGAGTGATATAAAGAAGGATAGAAAATATCCACGTATTTGGTCAGATGGAAGACAGTGGTCACTTTGGTAAAAACAGACTCAATGAAGGGACAGGATGAAATTCAGAATGGAGTGAGGAAGTGGAAACAGCTTATGGATAGGACTATTTCAAGTGATCTTACTGTGGAAGAGGTAAAAAAAAAGGTGGAGGGAGGGGTAATGCATGGAAGGGGCTGTAGGTCAAGAGCTTATTTTTTCATTTTGTTTTTAAGATGAACATATTAAAGATATTAAAGTATGTTTTTACATTGATGAAAATGACCCTGTTGAGAGAGATGAGTGGTGGCAGAGAGAGGGAATTACATGATGATCAAAATCTCTAAGAGGAGAAAAGGAGGTGGGAAATGGACCACACACTGACAGCTCAAGGGAAGAGGAGGAGTCTTTTGTCATAGCAGAAGGGAATAAAGGAAAGCTGAGCATAATTACAGATAGAGTGACCGACTTGGTGGAGGGGACAGGGACCTTCCTGAAGCATGAAGTAAGCCACTTGGAAATGAGGGCCTTTGGGAGAGGGGATGCAGGCTTGCTCAGCATCCCACTGGAGGAGAGAAAGATAGGAATCTGCCCTGGGCTGTGCAGATAGAACAGGCCAACCAGACAAGCCTCAGAGTCCAGGCCAGGGCGAGCATCGGCAGAGATGATGATCAGAAGTTCAAAATGAGGCCAATCTGTGAATGAGGCTAAGCCCCAAACCCTGGTCTGAGTCAAAAGCTTGGACAAAGGATGGATTGGATTCGCCTAAGTTTACTTTCACTGTGTGTTACTGTTTCTCAGCAAGAAAGTAGGGAAAAGGAGATTTTAAAAAGCAAACATTTTGAAATGAGGCAAGTGATCTTTGCTGGCTGCTCCCTTATCAATTCTTCATGGAGAGGGAGCAGGATTCAGTGGTACCTGCTTCAGGACCCGTTCAGCATGAAAGGATGCTTCAGGCAAAAGAAAGCTTTATTCTTCCTTTGTGTTTGGAGAGAAGCAGAGATAATAGCATCAGGGGACCTGGTGTGTGGGTTCTGAGTTCGTATCTACTTGCTGGCCCTTAGCCGAGTCCTCCAATTTGTATTTCTGGCCTTATCTTTGAGTCTTCTCAAAGTTTCGTGGCATCTGAGGAGTCCCTTCTGCAGCCTGGTCATAAGAATTTCTTCAGAAACACTCAGATGCACAGGAAAGACTACAAGTATGGTCAGTGTGCTGCTATCTGCTCTTTAGTTCTAAAGCTCTGGCATGAACACTAAGATGTCTGCATTCTTTGGTGCTACATTTTAGGACAGAGTTTATCACCTGGGATCTTGTGAGATGTTGCTAGTGCTACTGTGAGAGATCGTGGATGAAGAAGTGAACACCATTTTTTGAATTTCCCATACCACACATTCTGGTACTGCTAGGGACCTGGCAGTCCTGTAGGAATTCTATGAGATGTTCTTTAGCTGCCTCATGTGGCAGTGAATGGTAGGAAAGTGTTCATTCATGGGAGACCATTCTTACAGTTCTATGTAAATTGGACAAGTCTGTTGATAAGTGGGGAGCGCCATTTTGCATGTAAGAAGGACCCTAAGCTGAAGATGGCAGTCTCTCCTTCCTGGAATTACCTCCCCTGACCAATCTCTACTCCAACAGATATAAGGCCAACAAACAGATGGTACCCAGTGCAACAGAAAATTGAGGGACATTTTCATTTCAAAGAAAGAATTTTTATATGTGGCCACTCAGTCTCTGCTCTTGCCATTTTGCTGTTGTAAACATTGAAAAGCAACGTTCCTGGATGATGTAAGTTTGAAGAGAACTTTATTGTGATGTTTCCATATGTTTTTTTTTTTCAATTTCCATTCAGTTATTTATTTTGAACTCTTTGTTAAAATTTATTAGCATTTATGTTTTCAAAGATGTCTAAGTATCCAGGTGGTGAGTTTTGAAAATAGGAAGTGAGAAGAGGAAAATCCTAGGTGTAGACCTGCAGATATTTCTGATCAAGTAATGACAAAGAATTATACAATCATCTGAGTCATTCCACTGTACTAATGCCACAAAGGGTGCATGAGAAATCTGTGTGCTCCCATTTATAATGGAAAGTGCTTATCAATGGATTTATGGGTCATCCACATTATCTTACCCTATTTTGCATACTCTTTGGCAAACACCTTTATAAAGGCAGCAATGGCTCCAGATCATACCCCAACTCTAACAAGTAAAGGCACTGATGATTTAAAGTCATTGGAAATCTCAAAATGGTGTAAAGCATTTGTTAAAAAGAGTCACTTTCAGAGAAATGGTCCAGGAAGCAACTTAGTATTTAGTAGCAGACTTACTGCCCCTCAAAGAAAAGGTCACACCTTTAGTTAGAATCTAATGATTCCCCACACATAAAATTATACTGAGCTAAATGCTGGGACAATTTGTCATGTATGAAATTGAGACGTTTCCATGCTCTAACAGTTTGAAAAATTGACATATGGTGACAAATCACTTCATGATGAAAGGGTTTTTTTAATAACAAACTGATAAAAGCAGCCCGCTCATCTAGCTTGACACCAATTATGTCATTTGTAAGGTTTGTAAATAATGATGAGACTCAAGACATGTTTTCTGCTATAAAAACTGCTCAAAACAAGCAAAGGTCAAGATGTGGTTTATATTTTGTCTTCATATCTTGACACAAAGCATCATTTTGAGGAACCTATTGGCATATGTACTGATAATGCCTTATGTATAGTTGGTCCCATAAAAGTCTTTACTTCTTTTGTGGAACAAGAAAATATTGACATTGTCACAATGCACTAATCTGTTCATAAATTAGTGCTGGGGTGAAATACTATTGGAGATGGAATAATCAGAGTTTTGGGTGTGGTTGCAGATATGGTTAGCTTTACTAAACAGAGATCAGTTCCACTGAGAATTTTTTTTTAAAGGATTGTGTGGAAGCTCAGGGACAATCTTCTCTTCCAAATAGAAATATCACTGGTGTGTTTGAGAATTGCTTTCAAAAACATAGAAGAGCCAGTTTTCCAGGGCACTTTGAAGATGAACAATGGTTTGCCAATGCTAGACAAATAAGCAGATGTTTTTCATGACATGAGTTTGTTGAATAAGTCTCTGCAAAGGCCTGGAGAAAATATTTTCACTACAAATGCCAAAATTTTTGTACATAAAAGGAAACTGATTTTTTTTGGAAAAAAAGATATTGCAAAAGAACATTAAGATTCTTCCACTGCTGCTTGTGCCTGAGGATAATAGTAAGTCTTAATTCGTACTGAGAAGAATCTGGAAGAACCTGGAATAAAACTGAACCATATTTAGATGCAAGTGCATGAGCAGGTGAGGGAGATGTCCTCTGAATCTTTGGCTGTGCCTGAACAGTTTGGAGAGATAAGGAAGAACTATAGCTGCAGACAGATCCTACTCTCTATATGGGGCCACAGGATCTCTCCAGAGACCTGGGTTTCAGGGTAAGAAGCATGCCCCAGCCGGGCACAGTGGTGCATGCCTGTAATCCCAGCACTTTGGGAGGCTGAGGACGGGAGAATTGCGAGTTCAAAGCCAGCCTCAGCAACGGCAAGGCGCTAAGCAACTCAGTGAGACCCTGTCTCTAAATAAAACACAAAATAAGGCTGGGGATGTGTCTCAGTGGTTGAGTGCCCCTGAGTTCAATCCCCAGTACCAAAAAAAAAAAAAAAAAAAAGAAGCAGCATGTCCTATCAGCCACAATGAAGCAATGGACATTCTGTTGCACTTCCAACCTCTCACACATATGAGCAAGTTTTCTGTTATTTCAGAAACACCAAGAACAAGTGCAAAAATCACTTTTCAGTTGAAAATGAAATCCATGTGTGCTTCCCTCTAGCTCAACACAGGATTGTATTAAACAACCATTTACTGCATGTTAAAGAAGTATATTTCATTTTTTTCAGTTTCAAAAATAACACTTCTTAATGCATATTTAAATCTATTAGAGTTGAATAAATCAATACTTATCATTTTGTTATTGGTAGGCCTATATTTAAGCCTGATTTTATTAGTCAGTAAGAAACTCTTTTTATCCAAGTGCTAAAATCATGTCCTAAGCTCTATTTTAATTCACATTACCTTGGCTTGTGATTCTAGAAGTTTTGTCTTTGTGGTCGATTAATTTTTAGTCCTGTAAATAGCATTAATTAAAGAAAATTTATTATCTTCTTTTCAATTAAATCTATCGAGCCAAATTTAGAAAGATTAAATTCTGTTTTGGCTTAAGCCAGTTATATAATAAAAATTCATTATGTTTGCTCTCTGAGTTTTAAACATTTTTTGAAAAGGAAAGGAAGAGCTTAACTTTAAAAAAGTGTACTAGGCTTACTTATCTGCTCTTTGTATTTTTTTCCAGGAACAATTGCTTAACGATTGCTACTTTCCAAAAAGAAAAACAAATTTCCCTGTACATGTACCACATGCCACACGTGTCATACATCTTAAGTTGTAACCTGAAAATCACTTCAAGTGTTCCTCCAGATTGGAAAGAGGGAGAAAGCTTGCTCTTGGGAGTCTTTAGTTGCCTTCTTAGAAATTCACCTTCAGGGATGTTGGAAAGGCCGTGATCCATGGTCATTTACCACAAGAAATTTAGCTTCTTTTGTTGCTGATCAACACCAGACTTTTTTCCAGTTGGCAAGATCATTGTTAAGAATACCTTCCTTCAAGCAACTGATGTGGTGACTTTGCGCTCTCCTGGGCTGGGCCAAAGCCAGGCCAGGTGAGGGACAGTTGTTCATGGGAAAAAAAAAAAAGCCTTCCTGTTTCCTATTTGTGAAATTGGAAGCTCATAAATTAACTCAATTGTTGGCAATGCACTTTCAGTGGTGAGATCAGTGGTTCAAGGTATACGGGTGGCCTAAAATATTCTGGAGGCCTTACCTACATTTACAGGAGCTAAGCACATCTCTATAGGGCTCTGTGTCTAGATAGGGGTCTAAGGTTTTTTGGTTGCCCATTGGCAAGTGTGAGGGTAACAGAATCCTGTTTTTGAAATGTTGTGTCTGCCTCCAGTGTCTCATGCCAGTGTTGATGGATCTCTAAATGATCAGAGAGCTGAGACTTCACTGAACTTGCTCTTCCCCCCTGCTTGCTGATAACTGATTATATGCAAAATGTCTCATTGTGGAACTATTTGATCTGCCACTTTATTTTATTATTTATGACCAAAAGGAGGACTTGTGATGAGGTAACCAACCCTCATCCACTTTAAACTTTCTCTATTTTGTTATCTATCAAAAATAACCAAGAATTTTGTATGGACAAATATAAGTTGAAATGAGTCCTAGCTTATAACTGTGGAGTACATCAAGGGATAGAATTTTGCAAAGAAAGTCAGACCCAGGAAAAGGGGCAAGAGATTTGAAGTTTTAGCAATGGTAGCAGTTGCACTATTGATCTATAGAATATAAACTGAATTAGAAGGGATATGAAGCCATGAGAATTGACGGTGGAATCAAATGATACGTAAGGAGGAAGACTCATTGCAATTTTCTTGTTAATGCTTTTTCCCTTCCCCTGTAAAAAAAAGATTTAAGCTGTGCACTCCCAAATAAACCTCAAGAACATCCTAAACAAAAGACTGAATCTTGATGAAATCCTTTATTATTCATTATGGTAGCTTGCTTCTTGATTTTGCAAATAGGGATTCTCTGAAGAGAAATTTTAATCTAAGGACAACTTTTTTTCCTTCATGCTTCATTTTCTTTTATGCACAGAGAGTAAGTACTAAGTGAATACAAAGATATTGAGCAGTAGTTTTTACAAAATAACATTTGAAATAAAGGTTTTCTGTCAAAATTAATTGTAGAAAGTTTTCCATGGAAATAAATTTTGAGTTAACTTCTACTTCATTTTATATTAAAGATGAAAACCCACACAGCTTGTTGTCCCCATCGATGTGACTTTTTTCATTCTACCATATTCATCAACATAATTTTTCTCTTCCAGGAAACTCTGGTTCAAGAAATAAAACCTGCAAATGTCCAATGGGTGGCTAGAAGCAGGATTAAAGACTTGACATCTCTGCCTCCATTTTGCATCTGTCTCCTTTGTTCTGAGTCACCCTGGGCTCCAGAAACAGTAGATCTGATGAATAAATATCTTGTGATGAATGGAAGCTACTTCCTAGGCAACATCTTTCTTTTTTTTTTTCCCTGAACTATTTTTCTTTTAATTTTTAAATTTTATTTATTTATTTATTCTATAAATAAATAGAGGCACACATGATAGAATGCATTTTGATTCATTGTACACAGATGGAGCACAACTTTTCATTTCTCTGGTTGCATGAGATGTAGAATCACAACATACATGCGGTCATACATAAAGCTAGGGCTATGATGTCCATCATTTTCCACCATCTTTACTGTCCCCATGCCCCTTCCCCCCTGCCACCCCTGTGACCAAAGTTCCTCCATTCTTCCCATGTCTGCTCTTACATTATGGATCAGCAGCCCTGTATCCCTAGTGCTAAGAACATGGGTGCCCTATATTCCTAGTATAGACACTCATTAAAGTTCCCTCCATACTTTCACCATTATCTTTTCTGTTTTGTATTTGAGACAAGTGGCTGGACCTGATTTGTTGGGTGTCCAGAGGTAGGCCTCTGGTAACACCCTCTGTTTTAACCCATTCAAAACCCTAACATGCAGTAACCCGATGTTAACCAATCACCTTTTTTTCCCTTCATTGTTCTATTTCTTTTACCACTTTGCAAACTGTGGGAGCTCTCATTCTATTTTACAGAATACAGGGCTGCTCTGATTCATGAATTGCTGGTAAAAGCCAATCAGATCTTTGGCTGAATTTGTTGTAATTTTGTCTTTTAACACTGCTAAGATGGCAGCAAGGATAAATGGAAGCATAAACTTATTTACATTAATGTTCATTTTCTTTATAACAGAGTGTTATCCTTTATACAGAACAATATTCCAACATTTTAGTAATAAAACAGAGCTTTAGGAATAAGCATTGGGGCTGAGTATTTTGTTAGCACAGAGTTTCCAAAATATTATATAAGGGTTACTACTACTATTTCTATTTTACAGAATGAAAAAATGAGACTCAAAAAGATCAAATAATTTCCCAAAGGTTACACAGGAAGGGGAGGGCCTGGCATCTGAACCTTGGTGTTTTATTCTCAGAGATCAGTATTCAAGCCACTGAATTCATTTTTCTTCCTTTGAGACATGAATGGTTCTCCACCACACGCAATACATTTCAGACTTTTATTCTTACTTGATTTTCTAATCTATTCTAGGAGAAGACCTAATACAGTATCTTGTGTCCTGACCCAGCCCAGTGCTCACTGCTCTAAAGCTGAAAATGGATCCAACATTGTCTCAGAGAATTAATTCCCAAGAGTTATGAGTCATCCCTTCTCCCTTTAGAGCGTCCAGTGACCAAGAGGCAAACAGAGATACTGATGTTTAAAGTAACCCAGTCTATCAATTAGGAATGAACTTGCTTTGATTGAAAACAATTCTCGAAGGGATTTGTACATCTCATTTCTACTGTTTCACCAAGGTCTTGACACATTGCTGCAGGTTGTATAATTAGTCACATTAATCTAGCAAATGATGCAAAATGCTTGGTAATGATGTCTAACTGGGGCATTTCCAGGAACCTTTGTTGTTTAATTAGGAGATAATGGATGAGAGTGTTGAGAACACAGGGTTAGAAAAGGCACTTGCATGTCTACATACTTAGGCTCAGTTCAATACAATGGCTTTTAAAGCCAACCATTCAAATAAATTGACATCATTATGGTACATGAATTGAAACGGATTCATTATTCACTAACTAATTTGGAGCAACCAATTACTGCTGGGGATAATAAAAGGTGCTCAGATGAAGAAATGCACTCAGTACAAAGGATGGTGCCTGCAAACCCAGCTAGGCCTCCATTACCTACCCTCTTTCCATATGGAGCCATAAGTTTGGAAATTTATCTCTTTGTATATGTGAAACATCAAACCATTAAATTGCAAAGCAATTCAGCATGTATCCTTTATAGCTGTACTTCCCTTGAAAACAGATGAAGACTTTATCCTGTTTGTACTCTATCCTCTTCCAGAAGATCAGTACCCTTCCCTGAAGACTTAGAGAGACTCAGAACAGAAAGAGACTTCCTGATCTTCTGGACCACCCTTCCTGCCCATACCATGGGCCCCAACTTGTCATGGAATTCTGTATCAAAGTGTTTCCAATGGGAGGTAATGCATTTCCACTCAGAGTAGCTCATTTCATCTTTCCATGACTCTGGTTGTATGTGTGTGTGCATGTGTGTGTGTGCATGCATGTGCATGCATGTGTGCACAAATGTATTTGGCTTCCACACACATGGGTGAATTTCCCCTTGGGGAAATGAAGGCAAGCATGTTGAGTAGGCAACAGCCTTTTAGATAACTTAAGATCCTTTTGATATGTTTATTTCTTTACCTTCAATTCTCTCTCCCCCAGGGTTGGCATCATGTTGCTTTTGTCTCCTTAGAGCTATCAGATTGTCGTATTCCATCTGTGCTCCAAGGCTCCTGGTCAAGGTCCTCTTGCTGCATTGCAACATGGCAAAGGTGGGAAGGAGAGTGAGACAGCGAGGGGAGAAAGAGTGTGGGCCCTGAACCCACCCTTTTATAATGGCACCAATCCTATTCCTGATGGTAGAACCCCTTGGTCTAAGCACTACTTCAAAGCATCATGTCTTAATACTGTTGTGCTGGCAATTAAACTCCGATATGTATTTTAGAAGGACCAAGCAATCAAACCATAACAAATACATACTCCAGTGCTTTAGAAATTTCAGTAAAATGTAGGTCATTTTAAAGAAAATATGATATACTACGTAGGCCTTATAATGACTTAAATTTGTTTTTATTATTTAAGCCTATGTACATAAAAATGGAGTATAAATTGGAAGTATATGTACATATATGCTTATATATCTAAAAACATGAAACTGAAAAACTTTAAGTAGGAAAAAGTTTAAAACTGATAAATTTAGAAATATTAGTGTAATACAACAAATTAAAATGTTTTGTTGAAATGGAGTTGATGTCAATGTGGTAACACTGGGGCAGCATACATACATACCTGGGTTGTAACCTAGTTTTCCTACCACTTTTTCTGTACATGAAATGAAGATGCAAAATGTATCATCATCTTATAGGATCAGTGTGAGAATTCCGTGGAATTTCTGTGTGCTAAATACGCTCATTAGTACAGATCAGTTAAAAAAGGGAAGATGTTATTTGGGCGTGGTGGTGCACACCTGGAATCCCAGTGACTTGGGAGGCTGAGGTAGGAGGATTGCAAGTTCAATGTTAGCCTGGGAAAATCTCCAGTACCAAAAAAAGGGAAGACATTATTTTTATTATAGTCGTAATTTCTGGTGAGAAGTATATAATTGGCGCTTGGTAGCTGCTTGAAGACTTAAATGTAATAAAATAAAACTTTGCTAATAAATATCACCCAGAGTTCAGGACTAGTTTCCACTCCCCAATGTGACTTTTGAAATTTTCTCTGTCTCTTTCTGAATTACACAGGCTTGCCAGTTGCTTATTAGAAGCTGGGTCATCTCAGTGCAAGCAAGAAAGCCAGGGAAAACATATAATAAAGTTTATTCTGTGATGCATTTTACTCTAGTGCTATCAAAGAGCTGACACTTTATGTTTAGAATCAAGAAAGTATTACTGACCTGTCTTCATTACCTTGGTTGCCCCTGAGATGGATTAAGTTTGGTTTTCTTTGACTTTGGATGTAACAAATGGTAGTTCCTCGAAGGTTAATGAACTGCTCACGGAGTTTTGGGGCAGTGAAACTCTACAACACTTCTTCCTGTCTATATCACTGCAAAGAATAGATTTATAACTTAATTCTGAGTCCTAAAAACATATTACCTTCTTCCGCCATTCGCCAAAACTTGTTTTAAACCATACTAGGCCAAGAACATGATGAAATTGGCAAAGAGAGTAATTGATACTTTTAAAGATCTTATCAAAATAGAAGTCATTTTCTTGGATTTTTCTTTTTAAGTTATTACATTTTTGAGTAATGAAACAATGTTAAGTCTTATGCTCAGGCTGGCACTATAGGGCAATGGGATGTTTTGACTGAATACCTTCTTTGATCTGAATGCACCAGGATAGTTGCCGTATTAGACAAGACTTCATGATGCGAGATTATTTGAAGTTGTAATATCAGCTCAGCTCAATTGCAGTTTCTTTGTTATTCAGAATATTTACACAGAGACACCCTGAAGAACACATGCATGCACACACACACAGACACACATCAGGTAAGGTTTTCTGGAGTTTAGGTAAAATTAAACCAAAGACCTTGGTTGTCCTGAATTGAATTCTATGGTACTAAATTCCAGTAATTGTTTTTAAACCTCTCTTTCAAGTCAAGAAAACTGAAGAAGACTTGTTTTGTCCTGGTCCTATTTTTAGCAGTCATATTTCTAGACAGTTTATTCAAGAATATCTTGATTTGTAATATCAAAAGTAGGGAATGTGGACTAGAGGGAGACTTCAGCCAGTACAAGAACAGGTAGTATTAAGAATTGGTTTCCATGTTCTTAACTTGACTTCCATGTGTCTCTTTTCCTAAAAAATGATGTCTGAGAATGCATCTAGGGCAACTTTCATGCTGTTCTCCCCTGCCACCTCCCTTCCACAATCCTCCTTCTCTTACTTTCTTGAAGGCTGGATATGGGTGCACATGCTCAGCAACTTGGGGAGGCTGAGGCAGATTGGAAGGAGGATTGGAAGTTCAAAGCCAGCCTCAACAACTTAGCAAGGCCCTAAGTAACTTAAGGAGATCCTGTCTCAAAATAAAATATAAAAAAGGCTGGGGAATATGTCACAGTGGTTAGGTGCCTCTGAGTTCAATTCCTGGTACCAAAAAGAGAAAAAGAGAGAGAGAGAGAGAGGGGATTGAACTCAGGGCATTGTGCATGTGAGGCAAGCACTCTGCCAACTGAGCTATATCCCCATCCCCACTCTGGGATCTTCACAGAATGCATTTTATGGTTAAAAAAAAGTCTGTGCTTTCAAACAAACGGTTCATTGAGAATAGTAACCAAATTAATTTCCACATGTCAATGAAAAATATTAACTGCAGTTCAATTTACATCATTACAATTTCAAATTGTGTGAAGAGGCTACTATGTGCACCACCTATGCATGCTGGTCATTCTCCATCGTGAGAAAGTGCTGATGTGAATAACTTCATTCATCTTTGTCTCAGTCTGAATCTCAGCTGCACATTTTGCATTATTTTGAGGAAGAGAAAGGAAACCGATCCATATTTATTGTCTATACTCCATAACAAATTATTACAAATATAGAATATTAAAAACAGTGTTGGTGGGTTCAGAGTCTGGATATGGCTCAGCTGAATTCTCTACTCAAGGTCCCACCAGACTGAAATGAAGGTGGTTCAGGCCACTCTCATCTGAGCTACAGGGTTCTTGGAAAAGTGTATTTCTTTGAAGTTGTATGACTAAAGTCCCAGTTCCCCACTACCTCTCAGCTCCTGGAGGTAACCAGCAGCTCCTGGTCATGTGGTCCCCACAGGTAGGTCACAATATGGCCAATATTATTTTCCTTCCAGGCTCCTAGGAGCAAGTCTTCTGTTGTGTGTTTTCTCTATAAAGGCCTCTCTGATTAGATCAGACCCACCAGGATGACCTCATCATGATGAACTCAACTGATTTATAAGCCAGTCACAGCAGTTTATCTGCCTATATATTTACAGCTCACCCCTCTTCTCCAGGGAAGGAGTTTATACAAGGTATGGACCCCAGATGGTGGGAACCTTGAGGACCATGTTAGAATTCTACCTACCACAGTCCATCTTCCAAATCTCAAAGATTTATGTCTCTCCCAAATGCAAAACACATCTACCTTTCCAAGGTTCCCAAGAGTCTCTTCCTATAGCAACAGCATCTAAAAATCCCAAATCTCATCTAAATTGTATCAGCTCAAGTTCAAAATCTAAATCAGTGCCAGGTGAGGCTGCTAGATGTAATGCATTCAACGTAGCTGCTGCTGTAGCACAATTTCTCTTCATTTGTGGATAAATGAAACTCAAATACAGATTATTTGCTCCCAACAAACAGTGGTAGAACAGGTGTAGATTAGTAATTGCAGACATTGTGTTTAAAAAACGGGGAAATGGGCTATAACATCTACCGGTTGAAGGAAATTCTCAAATGCAACTGAGCAAATGGGAATTTCTTGATTAAATTTCAAGACTGCAGTCCACCCCTGGGCCCTTGATTCCATCTTCTGATTCATCCTTCATCTTCATGAAAGGCAGCCCATGTTTGCAGTGGAGAAGTGATACCAGCCTGCTTCTTGTTAGAAATTTCTGGGGAGTCCAGCAGCATCTTCTTTGGTCCTACTCTGTCCCTTTGGTCCAAGCTGGCAGTGTTCCTGCTGCAATGAATTTTCTTAAGGAGTTTGTGGGTCTTCAGTGAATTTCACTGGATGTTACTCCATGGGATAAAAGCCATATCCACAAATCTTTGCAGCATAATCATTTCACTATCATTGGCTTCAGTCAGGATGGATGAAAGACAACTTAAAGCTTCCAAGAGGCCCTTGGGTTTGATTGAAGAAGTCTTTATTCTCTTAAAAGCATTCTTGGTGTAACTGAATACACCAACTTCATAATCTTTCTGAGGTTTATCCATTCATCAGTAAATGGACAATTAGGGTGTTTCTAGTTTTAGGCTACCATAATTAGATCTTCTAGAAAAAATTGTTTACAAGTCTTTGTTAGGATGTGTGTTTTTATTTTTCTTGGATAAATATTTAGGAGTGGACTTTTTGGATATAGGAAAAAGACATAACAAGAAACTATACAATGTTTTCCAATGTGGTTGTATCATTTTACACTCCTACCAGCAAGGCATATAATTTCTGATTGCTCAGTATTTTAAATTTTAGCCATTTTAGTGGGCATGTAGTGATATATTTTTATAATTTTAATTTGCATTTCCCAAATGACAGTGTAATGGGAATTTTCTATGCTTATTGACTATTAATAGAAATTTATCTGTAAAGTTTCTATTTGAGTTGTTTGCTCATATTTTTAATGGATTGTCTTTTTATTAATGAATTGAGAGAATTCTTTATATATTCTGGATACAAGTTTGTTTTTAGATATAGGAATCATCTATGGTTATTTGCAAGCATTTACTCAATCCATGGTGAAATCTTTTAGAACCTAGCTTTCACACCACTTCTTTCTTCTCTTTCCTTTTCTCATCTCTTCTGTCCTCTTTTCTTTTTCATTTTCTACAGACCACCCAGAATTTCTAATATACCATAGGTATTAATTTTGAAACTAGACTAAATACTCAAAGTCTAAGCCTAAACACTGAAATTAAGCTTGGGAGTTAAAGCTAATATATATTAACTCTAAACTGAATTTCTTAAAATATAGAGTTTATTGTAGTAGTAGTCCTTGTGATATTAAAAAGCCTTGAAGAATAAGAAAATAAAACTTTTTAAGTCAGGGGCACTATCCATTCAAATTCACTGTAATAGAGACAAGAGAAGATGGATATTAATGTTGATAAGTGTTCATTATACTTAAGAAAAATCATTCACATTTAACTGAGTTCTTATTTATAGATCAATACCACTTGGATAAATGCTATGTCCTTACATAATGTATTGCATTTTCTCAGTACATTTTTTTTTTCAGACTTGTGAGTCTAATTTATAGCCAAAGCAACAAAACTAATTTTTGCCTGTTGTTCCATTTGACTTTGTAATGGAGTGTTTGCTCTTGGTCTTTAACTAAACTGGCAATCTTCTTCACTTTTGACCATCTTTCCCTTTGAGATCCTAACCTTGTTTTTGCAGTTTGGCAGTCTCTGTGCTGGTCGCAGATCCATTCCTCATCCCATCTCTGCTCTGCTCTCTGTCACGGAGGTTGACTTCAGCAGCAGTGTTTCTTTCCCAGGCTCCCACGTCCACTGACCTTGACTGATGACAGTCAAGACTGGAGGGATGGAGGGTGGCCGTGGAGAGGACGGGGAGGACCACTGCTTTCCCCCAGCAGTCTGGTAGTGGCAAGATTTCAAATCTTGCACCTCCCTCTGCCCCTGGCTCCTACCAGACACACCTGAAGTGGTTCCAGCTTCTTTAGGTGGAGCTGTTCCTGGATTGCAGGGGGCAATGCTGCTTGCTCTTGTGCCAGCCTAAGGGGCTTTAGCTCATCTCTGAGTGATCTGCTTCCTCTGAGGCTTCTCAGCTCCTTCACCAGCCATGGAACCACTTCCCAGCTTGAATTCCCTTCATGTGAATACTGGAAGAGCTTTTAATTTTCCTGGTTAAATGATAGTAGATGTAATCTCTTACAAACTGCCTTATTCTCTGATTGTCTATAACAGTACACTGGTAACCTACAATCATGACTCTTAGTGGTGGGCCGGTGGCCAATTAAAAAATGCAAGGTTTTCTTTTAGTTCTTACATGAAATGAAGTGCAACTCCATAGGTTCATTATTATATCTAATAAGAGCTATTTACTAGTAATTTAATAAGTGAGATGATTAACATTTACAGCATGCATAGCAAAATACTTTTAATAACATGGGCAAACATATTTCTAAATACTGTAGTAATTAATAATTTATAGTAGTCTGCCCATATATTGAATTATCAATATACTTACTTACAACGTGCAATAATACCTCCCTGACTAGCTTGTGGATTTCAAATCTTGCATGCATTAAAAACATTTTTAAAGATTATAAAAATACAGGTTCCTGGAAACTCACCCAGACTCATTGTATCTGAGTCTTTGGAGAAAGGGGTCCAGGTATGGATGCTTTTAACCACCTTTCTGTGTGACTCTTTCGCAGCTGGCTTCTCAGTCTGATGGACAGGACATTTGGGAAAACAATGTGCCAACCAGAAGGCTAAGCACAAAGTCCAGTTCTCATTTGACTGGGGACTCCATTCTTGCCTTTTACTTCTGAGAAACGTACAGAGACCTAAAACAAATACTGATCAGATATGTAAAGCTTCCACATCTGCTTTAGGCATTGATAGTGCAAAGAGAAGGGCCTGCTTATTTCTTTGAAGTCATCATCTTCTGAAGTTTGCTACAAAAACACTTAGTCATTTGAGGTGAGACTGTTTCTGTCTGATGGATAGAAAAGGGGGAAAATTTTACTCATATCAGTTAATAAAGAAGTTCTGGAAAGGTCTATATTTCCAGAAAATAAGCCAATTTAGTAACATCACATGTCTTCTTTGTACTTGTTTTGAATTATCTATAACCCAGACTTAGTCTGGGTGAGAAATAAATGTCACAGAACAATATTTTCTGAAAATGAATCCATCTTTAAGTTCCTGCAAATGCTTCCTGGGAGCCCTCAGGGGTTTGGTCTCTGTTCAGGGTGGGAGAGATTATTGGTTGTCCTTCAGTAGCCTTTTGCTCATCTTCCTTGGTAATAGGACTTTCAGATGGGCACGTGGCTCCCAGAATAATCTCCCAGTCTTCCTTTCTGCTGAAGGAGCCATGTATTAAGCTCTAGCAGAAGCTAAGAGTAGAAGTGGTCTGCGGCATGTCTGGGTTAGGGAGGAGAAAGTGCCTCTCACCTTCTCTCCTTTCCTCTTGGCTGGGGCTGGAGTGCAGAGGTGGTGGCTGGAGTTGAGCAGGGTGATGGGGTGACTAGAGGGAACATGTCAGGGATTTGGAGGCCTTCCTGGAGCAAAGCCACCATATCAGTGAGAATTTTGCAAGAAAGAGAAATAAATGTCTATGTCTTAGTTCATTTGTTCTGTTACAACAAAGTGCCACACACCAGGTGGCTTATAAGCAACAGAAATTTGATTCTCATGGTTCTGGAGACTGGAAGTTCTAGATCAAGATGCCAGAAGACTCTATATCTAATGAAAATCCCTATCCTGATTCACAAAAGGCTACTTCTTACAATGTCTTCAATGGAGGGAGGGAAGAGCCTCAGTCTTTTTAGTCCACTTTTGAGGGCACTAATTTCATTCTTAAGGGCCCCACCTTCAGGATCTAACCACCTCCTCAAAGCTCCACCTCCTAATACCATCAGCTTGGATTAGATTTCAACCTGTGGATTTGTAAGAGGGATGCGAGCAGACATACCATTCTATCACATATAAGCCAGGGTTACTGAGTCTCTCATTTGCTGCCATTCTCAGGTGCTAGGGTGTGACTGGTTATCTCTGTTACCATTCACCATCCACTCCAGCAATTTCTAGGCAACAGAGCACTGATAGTGTCTTTGAGGCAGTTTGATTGGCACCTGATGTCCAAGGGGCCTATAAATTGCTCTGAAAGCAATTCCCACAGAAACCAAAGTTGCTAGGATCTGCTGCTTCAGGAGGCTGCTTCTCTAATAATACATATAAAAATTATTCTGGATTACTGCTCAGGCTTGGGACTGTTGGATGTATCAGTGACCTTCTGTCTCTCACTAGTTAGCTATGTCATAGCCCCAAACTGAACATAGTGTAAGTTTTTGGCAAGTCAATCAGTTACAGATAATTATTCAGCAACTATTATATTGACATTAGTGCCAGATTTTAGTGATAAAAAATATAAAAGGACCTTATTTAAAATATCTGAGGAACTTATCTAGGTGATAATATATGGAAGTATGAAGTCGAACAGCACATGACATGTGTTCATGTACAATGACTAGTGGGCTGAGGGCCTATTTTGAGAGGATGGTTTGGAAGAAGAGCTAGTAAGAGAGATTTCAAAGAGCTGGATCTGGAGCCTCATTGGTGGGCACCATTTTCCTATCAGGTCTTACGGGTGCACAGGTAGAACTCCTGGTGGGAGATTGGGTCCAGTCATACCTTCTGAGTCTGTAAGCAGAAAAGGTGGCTCACCTACAGTCCCATTGTTAAAAACGGAAGTAAACTTATCCCCTTCCTGGAAGCTTTATCCTTCTAGTTGTTGAGCTCTGAGTCCAAGGGAGACACTGCATTTCCCTAAGCCCGCAGAGTGGCCCCTGGTGGTAAAGCTACGAACTACACCCAGAACCATTGTGAAACAGACACCAAGCTAGAGAACAAACACAATACCTTTTACAACCTCACAAAAGTTTACTGGAGTTAGGATATAACAGATTTTTCAACATCAGATCAAAATATTTTCATCTTCAGTTTTTGTTTAAGTCATGGGGATTGAACCCAGGGCACTTAACCACTAAGCTACACCCCTAGCCCACCCTTTTTAAATTTCAAGATAGGGTGTCACTAAGTTGTGGAGGCTGGCCTTGAAATTACCATCCTCCTGCTTCAGCTTCCTGAGTAGCTATGATTGCAGGTGTGCTCCACCTCACCTGGCCATCTTCAATAATTCTTATTCAATTGCTCTCAGTATTGGAGCGGAGAGAGGACCCTTGAGCTTAGGTAGTGCTTCTGGTGGTGGGAGTACCTTTAGGGAGAAGGGAGAGGAAAAGTCAATTTCCTGGAGTTGGGCTACTGAATAAAAAGGGGAAACTACTTTTTCTCCCTGAATAGCACAGACTAACTTTTTTTTAAAGGATGAATTTAGTTTTCAACAATTTATTTTATTAAATATAAAACAGAATCAATATATTGGGATTTCTGCTGTGATGTGACATATAATTTCATTAAAATCCTTGCTTTCTGCAAAATCCTATGTGAACCCATAACAAGGGTAATAGAAAAAATAAAGTTGGGGCAGGTGGATGACTCAAGACTTGAGCAAATTTTTAGCCAAAATTCTGATTAAAACATTAGCAATTCTAATAAGAATAATAGCACAGTTAAAAATGATGGTTTAAACTCTTGAAAATCAAACAAAACAAAAACTATAGGTGGCTTAATGGAAGTCCAAGAAAGAATAGGAGGTAAAACTGAGTAGAGAAGCAGAAAGTGGAATGAATAGATGCTGAAGACACCTACACTTCTCAAAGTCTAAAATGCATATAAGTAATCAAGGGGTATTCAAATGCAGACTCTGATTCTTTAAGCCAGGTAAGGCCGAAGATTCTGCATTTCTGCTAGTTCTCCAGAGCTGGTGCACTGGAGTGACCAGAGAATGCAGAGTTGTAAGGATTCCTCCATGATTCCCTATGGGGAGATGGCCAACATCTCCTTGAAGGGTTCTTCTTCCTGCAGAGGAGGATGTAAGCCACCTGAGAAATTAAAGTCTAGAATTGTTAGTAAAGAACAAAAGACAAAGACAGAATTATAGTTTCAAAAGTTTGGAGCCCCTGATAGATCCAGACAAGAGAAAATGGCTCCCATGGTTTATTTAAGGGGGTACATCAAAGGCAGGAATAAGGTTTCCAGGGTGGAGGATGTCTTGCAGTCAGCAGGTTGATTGGCATCTTGACAGGTCACACCCATTTCAGAGGGGCTGTGCAGCTTCAGCAGGTCATCCCATCTGTAGTGCTGTGTGGGACTTTTGGCAGAGCTTGAATAGGGCTCAGAATGTCAGGGCAGTCAATCAGAGGAAATGTCCACTGATCATTCCCAGACATCAGATTCTCCTATTCAAATGGCTACCATGCAAGGCCATCCACACACAGCCCACGAATGGCTCTCTACAACTAGCTGTTCAACTGGGCTGGTAGGCTTTGCATGAAGACATTGTTTAGGTATAGGGACAAGCATAACAAGCCAGAAAAGACTATGTGTCAATCAGCATGCTATTTCTGTCTTTTAGATGTTCTCAAATTAACAGTCTTTGATGAATTAATTTGAATTACAGAAACATGCATTGTAACACAACAGACTCTATTTGAATCTAATATTTCCCTATAGATAAACCTCTACTCTGTTGTTCTTTCTTTCTTTATTTAGTTTTGGTACTGGAGATTGAACTCAGGGGCACTTGACCACTGAGCCACATCCCCAGCCCTATTTTGTGTTTTATGTAGACACAAGGTCTCACTGAGTTGCTTAGCCCCTTGCCATTGCTGAGGCTGGCTTTGAACTCACATTCTCCTGTCTCAGCCTCTCTAAGTGTTGGGATGACAGGCTTGCGCCACCGCGCCCGGCTACTCTGTTGTTCTTTAGAATCAGGAAGTGTTAGAGCTAAAACGGCACCTACAACCCTCCTATCCAATACTTTCATTTTATAGGTGATAAAAATGGAGGCCTCGTGTCGCCTGCCTAGGTAAAGTCACAGCTTGGACTTAACCATCTCTCCAGTTCCTTTCCACTCTGTCACTCTTTCTGGCAATCAGTCAGTGGACAGATTTATTTTAGAGATGATTTTTGTATCTCTCCAGTTTTGTAATTATTCTCCCCATTTCACCCAAATGACTGATTCCATTCTGGGGTAAGAGGAGCAGCAGTGACGTATTCCACCTTCCATATGCTCAAATGGAGCATGTGTGTCATGGATGTGCGCATCTTCAGAGAGCTCCCCTGTCACACGCTGAAATGTGCCAGGGTCCTCTCCTTGCTTCTCAGGTTTGCAGCAATGAAAGGATTCCCATGGGAAGAATTAGAATGGAACAGTGACTGGGAGGGGGAAGCCTCTTCGGGGTGCTTGGTTCGTTGACCATGTCACTCAGACTTCTGGACATCTCCACACCTCAGCACACCTGGTCTACAATGAACCTGACGGTGTGTGTCCAGAAACCAAGCAGAATGAGACAAACAGTCTCTTGTGCCTGAGGGCTGCTGGGAAAATGGTTCCTGGGCCCTGTCTCCGATTGATTTTACTGGCTAACTGAATCAGTACAACTATTCTCTTAATCCCTCTCAGCCTTAGATTTCTTTTGCAGCCTCCTTTCACCAGGCAGATGATCACATTGTTCCCTTTCAGGCTAAGACTGATTCTTTCATTTTGCCTTTTGTTATTGATCATTTTCCACAGATTTTCCTTTCACACTAGATTATGAACAGATTTGTATTGGTAAATGCTTAATAACCAATTCTTCGGTTCTTGGTCACCGTATGCATATATATGTACATACCTCGGTTCATTACAAATATCATTAGTAGAAAGGATGCGTGACACACAGTTGATAGATAATAAAACTTATGCAACACTTTGCTGTCAATTCCATTTAGGCAATGGAGTCTCACAAAAAGCTTTCATTGCCATTATTTAACTCATATTTGCGGTCAACTTGCAGTTGCAATTAAGAGTGAGTGTAGTCCTGATACAACTGTTGATTGATATTTCCATTTCCATTTGCAAGACAAAATTGAAACAATGAAGAAATGGTTGGAACATCATCCATCAGTGACATGAGTGATTCCTTTGCTGAATGAGATGACAGTTCTCAATTCTAGGAAGATACGACCTTAAATGTGGGCTATTGTAGCATCACAGCCACAGATGTGGCATGCATCGAGGTATAATCTCTATCGTTGTTTTCCCCATCACTTCCTCCAAATAGTCAATCAAGCTCAGATTTGTAGCAGTAGGTGCTTTCCATGATGGAAATCCTCCCGTGAAGGCATAATTTGGTCTATGGATATGTTATCACTGAAGCAGAGATGCAGGGAGATGTGCAGCCACCCACCATTGCCCTGTGCTCCCACTGGTTGGACACAGGAAGTGTGAAGACCCTCAAGAGCACAGGTACCAGTGAAAGGTAACAAAATAAATAGGAAGTGATGAGTTCTGGGCCCTCATGACTCTTGTGTTTAACATCATTTATTTACTGTAAGTTTGTATGACTTAGTTTCTTAAAGAAAGCATCCTTGGTAGCTCATTTTTATTTATAATGTGATATATCAAAATAAAATTAAAGATAGTCACCAGCATGAAAAATATTACAGTTGCATATGTTACTTGATTTTAAATAATAGCTGTGCGTAGCAGCTGGCACCTTAAATTCCTGACAACTTAAAAACCACCTCTCATGTGCCTATACCAGCCAACTCCAGCACACCATGGTTTAAGGGGAAGGTTGTGTCTTACTAATCTTTGAATCCACTTGCATGAAGTAGGCACTTGGTAAATGTGTGTTGAATTTATTTAAATTTATGTATCAAGAAGTCTGGGTCAGATGATTTTTGCAATTCCTTCTGATTTCAATATTTCTTTCTTTTCTAAAAAATTACATTTTGAAATAATTAACACAAAAGCATAAAGAAGAAAAACAACAATTATTCCAATCACTCAGTTTAAATCATGGATCACATCTTGGTGTATTTTTCTCAATTGTCTTGTTAGTTAATGATGCATGCTTATTGAAGAAAAAATCAAAGAATATAAAGCTGTAAAATGAAAGTAAAAATGATCACCCAAACCCACTACCCAGAAACAGCAGTCGTTATTGTTAGGTTGTTACAGCTTATGTTTCCTATATTTATTCAGAAAGAAAGAAGGGGAAGGATAACAAGACATTTATATGTTTGCAACACACATGAAAATGAAATGATGCTCCAGATGTTGTTTTAAAATTCAGTTTGCTTTTAGATTGAACTTAGAAAAATACTGAAAGTATTATCAATTACATACTGGTACCAAAGTATTTCAATTACATACTAGTACCAAAGAAGAACTCTTACTATTACCTAAAGATCATTGTAAGGTTAAGAAAGACACAGAGCCGGGTGCTGTGGTGGCACATGCCTGTAATCTCAGCAGCTTGGGAGGCTGAGATGGGAGGATTGAGAGTTCAAAGCTAGCCTCAGCAACTTGCTGAGGCCCTAAGCAATGCAGTGAGACCCTGTCTCTAAATAAAATACATAAGAAAAGGCAGATGTGGCTCATTAATTAAGTGCCTCTGGGTTCAATCCCTGGTACAAAAAAGAAAGAGATTTTAAATTCCTTTTCTTATGCAGAGTCTTCTGTTTTTTCCCTGTTTTCATTTGTTGTTGTTGCTTTGGATTCAGGTTCTGAAAGATGAAGGTGTGTGTGCTCTCTCAGTCTTTGATATCTCCCCTCACTGCACGCCCAATTCTTTTAGTTATATAATTATCTTTACATTGTACAAGTTTGTTAACATACTCACTATGGTTCTATGACCATAATTCTGATAGTTATTGAATGTCAGCTTCATATGTAGATGAATTCCATGCTGGCTACCTGTCCTTTTAACATAGCTTCTACCTTTGTGAGTTGTTTATTTATTTAAACTCATCCCTTAGTTGATGACGTTTAATGCCAAACATTTTTATATATAAAAAAGCTCATATACATGACATTTTTTTAGTTATTCCTTTTTAAAGAAGCTATGTCTTCATGAAATCTTTAAAAAATTTTTTTGTTTTTTTTTTTACATATACATGACAGTAGAGTGTATTTTGACATAATATACATACATGGAGTTTAACTTCCCATTCTTGAGGTTTTATATGATGTGGAGTTATACTGGTCAGGTATTCATATAGGAACCTAGGAAAGTTATGTCCGATTCATTCTACTGTCTTTCTTATTCCCATTCCCCTCCCCTTCATGACATCTTAACTTGATATGTTCTCTGATGATGCTTTCTTTTCTTAGAACTTTGAAGATATTATTCAATGTTATCTTCATTGAATGGTATTAGAGAAATTTGTAAAACCCAGGTGTGTTCATATCCATCATTGGGTGACTTGCTTTCTCTGCTTGGTGCCTGAATAATTATTTCTTTATTTTTAAAATTCAAAGCTTTACAAAGGCAAGTGTTGGTGATAAAACTTTGGTATCAAAAATTTTGAGGCACCATGTGTTTTTTATGATGTGCAGTTTCAATTCTTTCTTCATTTGAGACACATTCCCTTCTAACTTTGAATACAGAGTTTGTTCAATTTGTTGGATTTTCTAATGCAGGTTCAACAATATTCTTATGGACTCATGTTCTCAATTTATTAGTTTCCCTCTAATTGGTTTCTTTTTAATCTGCATTGAAATATTTATTCTATGTTATTCATTTTATTTGATTTTCAGTGATGTCTATTCTGTTCTTTTTCTAATCACTTCTAAAAGAATGTGAGTTTGACATCATGTTCGTGCATTTCCAATCTGCCCCTCATAGACTTCTTTAGGATGTTATTTTATTGAATCAATGCTGTTTTAAAGGTATTTTGTGAGGAAGTTTATGGTCTTCCAGTTTAGGCTCTTCATTTTTCCTTGATGTGGGTGTATGTGTGTGTGTTATGATCAGGCCACATCAGCATGTGTAACGTGCCTTTTCTTTTTATCTTATTTTTTATTAGATTAGTCTATCCAGACTAATGTGAGCAAATAGAATGGATGGATGATTATTTGACTCCCTTCCCACTTAATCTGGCTTTGAGTCATTTCCTAACGTCAGTGTGCTTCTCTGAGCCTCAGCTTCCATTAGAAGAGTTAGTCCCCCTTTCCTTTCAACCCTGGGGAAGGAGAGGGCACAGGGGTGATATCAAAGCCAGGCAGACTCAGCTCTGATTTTCTTTCTCCAGTTTGCCCATTCCCCTCAGCAGAGATGTTTACTATTCTTTAGTTCCTATATTCTTTACTTGGGCTGACATAACAAAACATCACAGACCATGTGACTTAAACAACAGAAACTTATTTTCTCATGACTCTGGAAGCTGAAAGTTCAAGATCCAGGTGCTGGCAGTGTTGGTCTCTCCGTGGCTTGTAGATGGTCACCTCCCCATATCCGTATGTGGCCTTTCCTCTGTCCACATCCCCTCCTCTTAGAGAGCCATCATTCATATTGGATTAGGGCACATCCTCATGGGCCTCATCATAATTGAATGATCTCTTTTGAGGCCCTATCTCCAAATACAGTTACCTACTGGGGCTTGGGTTTTCAGCATATGAATTTCAGAAGCACAATTCAGCCCCAGTTAACATAGTAAAAGATACAAACACAGATTTGAGAATTGTAGTAAAATATCCAAATAACACAATAAGATTGCTGACTGATTTTGTTCTTTGCCTAGCCCCCATTCTTAAATGAGGAGAGATTCTGGAAGCTCTGACTTCTGATGGAATGTAGAGGGAAGGAAGAGAGTAGGTGGAGGACACACTCCCAGATCTACAGCAGAATCCTGTCCCAGCTTCTCAGATGGCTGTAAATGAACAGAAGCCACTTGGGGTTGCTAAGCCACAGAGCCCCAAATCATTCCCATTATTATTTAAGTGGAAGACAACTGTCACCAACAGCCAGGCTTTGGGCTCAGACAGATCAGAGCTCTCAGTGGGCTGTTCAGAAGGTGAGTGAGGTCGTTTCATGTAGTGCATGTAATGTAGACCTGCGTTTATGTAAGTAAACTTTCAGGATTCCATTTATCACCCTAGAGAGGGTTTTATTGGTAAAGCCTTTTGATATTTGTAAGATTTGAGGAGAATTTTGTAGACTTATTTGTTAGGCTTTTGGGCAGAGGAGGGAAAGCAGATGGAGATGGGATTAGGAATTGATCTGCACTGTGATTGCTGAGCACTGGGGACCACTTTAGGGACAAACCTGTAGGGATAGCTCTATTGTTTTGGGGACTTGTATCCAAAGATAAATTTATGGGAAGAAAGTGAGTATAAGATGCATTAATTCACTGTATCATTTGAAAAATTATTCATGTGTATAATTTCTTTGGGAATACAAATATAAATGTTGTTCATATGTGAGAAAATAAGTCTTTGGAACATAAGTCTTAATAAGCCATAGTCATAGTTTGTGATTATGACATCAAAATAAACCTTAATAAACCTTAAACTTTAATAAGTCAAGGGTCACATGTTTTCTCTCATGTGGAAGCTAGAGAGGGGAAAGGAGAGGAAGGGAAAGGGAGCCTCACGGAAATTGAAGGGAGATCAGTAGAGGAGAGGGACCAGGGGGAGGGAGCAAGGGAGAGAAGGAGGAAACACCAAGGAAAGATATTGGCCAAATTATATTATTATGTTGTGTGTGTGTACAAACATGTAACAACAGATCCCACTATTACGTACAACTATAATGCACCAATAAAAATGTGGAAAAAAAAAAAGAAACCTGAGTGTTTTACCCATATTTTGTCATATAAACCAATGAATGACTTCAGCTGGGTTTTAGGGCTCGAATCCTCTGTACTTTGCATGACACCATATCACCTCTATACCTTACATTTTTTAGTGGTGGGTGACATGCCTACCTAGCTCATCTTTTACCTCTTTTAATGAACTCATCTACTCAAACATGAAAACTCCGCTCCCAGAACTTTCTCATCCTTTTCCTGTGTGCTGTGTTTTGTCCCGTCTTCAGCTCTTTGGGAAAGCAGATTTATCGTCTCTTCCCCATTCCTATAGTCCTGTTGGTGCTCTTCCTTCTAGGGTGTTCCTTCCGTGGACTCTGAAACACCTCTCTTAGACCTTCTGAGAAAGAAAGAACACACAAGTCTCTTGACTGAACCCCTTACACTGCAGAGGAGGACCTGACCCCAGGACCTAAGGATGATTGAACCCAGGTCCTTGTAAAATGAAAGAAACCCCAGGACAAGCAAGCAGCACTTCTGATTTCATTTGGTTCTCTTCATCAACCTCTGAATATGAATTCAACACAGTCCGTTTTCTTCTTGTAGTGGAGACTTGAATTCTCCTTATCAAACCAAAACATGTCACTGCCCTTTTTTGAATTCCTGGGATCCTCTGCTGAGTGGAATTGGTATTATATCTGCTGATGGAGATTTACTTCCTTGTAGTCTTGGGCCTGTATGAAAGAATTTTCCTAAGTACCATAATGTGAAGTCAATTCGCCAGTTAAAATGCCACTTGAGAATAAAATAGAATTCTTGAAAAAAATCGATTGGTGCATTTATTCTATTTTATTTAAATATAAACCCCAAATCTGTATTAGACTGACTGCTAAGTGGACAGGAAATCGAAGATACATCTTTTGAGGCATTTCTATTAAGTTGACTCTATTAGATCTGCTGTAATAACAAAATGTGATTGTGGGTTTGTGACTATGACATCAAAATAAACCTTATTTGTCAGAAATTGGTATTCCAAATACATGTTAATATGGGATTATATCTAGCATCTGTTTCTTTTATTTGACATACTTTGGAATACACAAATAACACCTCGAGGCAAGCTATCATAATTGATGCTTACACATTCAGGGTGGCACCCGGAAGTCCTAGTTATTTTTTCTGATGTACGTTGGTGGAGGCGATGGTGGAGAATGGAGAAGAGAGTGATTTTAGAAGTCAGACTGGAAGAGCCAGAAAAGATTCAAGCAGGAATTTGCCGGGTCAAAAAGGGCTAATGCATCCTAGTTAGATATGGCCAGAGGTTTGGAGATTTTCTAAACTTTTCGTTATAGATGAAGAGCTTGAGCCCCATTACATAGAGATATTAAGCTGGAGTAAAAGCATACAGCAGAGCAATATGTTTTCCACAAGGAGGTGAGAACATTGACCAGTGCTGAGTGGAAACATGTAGATTTCTCTAAAGAAGGGGAGCAATGAGCACAGAGGGGAAGGGATGACAGGGTACTGTGGGATGTAGCAGGCTTGGGATTCTAACAAATCTTAGACAACACAAAGGATTTAGACTGTAATTACTGATTCCTGACATTTAACCTGGCATACTAAAACTTCAGAGTATGTGTCAAGAAATAGGAAGAGTCTAAGATTTGGCCCTCCATACAAAGTATCAAACCAGACTGCTGCTAGTACATGGCTGCTGGGAGAAGGCCGAGACCCTGAGGTCAGCAATAATAGGGATGGCATTAGCAGTGACCCCGTGTGAGCAGATTTCATGCCACTTCTGTAAATCCTGTCCTCATAGATCAACATGAAGAGGGCCAGGTGGGACTTGGAGATGACATGGGTTATATTCTGGGAGAGAACTCCTGAGTTTAGGGAATCAAAACTTTCAAAATGGGCAGTAAGCATGCCTGTCCGTTGTCCTGAAGGAAGATAGGTTCTCGATATTCCAAGGCTGTTCACTATAAGAAGATATTTGAAAAAATAGTTTGTAACAAAGAGCTCTTAAGAGACGCAGAAACATGAGACACCCATAGAAACTAATCTCCCAGCAACATATTAAATAAAAAGATCTTAGAAGATCCATGACCAATACATCAAATGCTGAATATAGCACTCCCTGACAGGCTGCAAGAAGCTGATCCAGAAATATGGGGGGTCATGCTGACTCACCTTGGTTATGTCTGGGGACACTATACACACAGGTGTTAGCATGCAGCTCTGACGTGGACCCTCAGTGAACAAGTCAGAAAGTGAAGAACTAAAATCATTCTATATTTCAAGTGACATGGATAATTATTTAGCTGGAGAAAGTTGAAAGTATAAATGGAATTTCCTGCGTTTTCTTCTCAGTAGATCTATCATAATTTTTCTCTAAAGAAAATTATTTATCTTTCTTACAGCCAAGAAAATATTAAAAAACTCTTTTAAGCAATGCATTTAAAGAGTTGCATATATATCTTTCAGCATGAAAATTTCTTTTAGGCAGAGATGTGGAAGAAATATGTGCATTGAACCAACTCTGACCTTGGTAAACGTCACCGAACTTTGAAGGTGCATTGGTTTTTATTTCTACTGAACTTACAACTTTGACTTCGTGACTTCAGAAATAGCTTCTCTTACGAATTTAAATTCTAGATTTCAGAAAAAGGAACTTAGGTCATTCATTAGACATTAACTTTTAGGCTGTAAGAATTGTGACACTGAACTTTTAATGCTGGAAAATCTGTTAGTTTTTCTGAAGCAATTTGAAGTAAAGGTAGCCTACAATCCTGCAGTGGTTTAAGCAGAGTTCAGATGAAATGCAGAGAAATTGGGTATTGATTAATGGTTCTTTGTGTCTTATATAGTATAAGATCTTTTCTCCAAATTAATGACCAGCTTTTAAGGGATTAGATGTGGATTTTAGGTTTGACCTATTTCTTTCCACTCTCTTTATGCCTTTGCTAAAAAAGAGGCAAATAAAAAGAAGACGAGTCTCAATCCCAACCACATGAGAGGACACACGCTTAAGTAGGAGTTAGAAGAGAACAGTCATGCAAGGTGAATAAAGGTGGAAATCATCTGTGGTTTGTTCCACATCCTTCCGGGCACTCATGGGGTACCACATTTTCTGGTTACTTTTGTGTAGCCATAAAATGATTTGTGGATTGAATTTTTGAGAAGAAACAAGAAACAAACTTGGAGTAAAAATGGAGGAAAGTGAAGGTAATCCTCAGTCCTATGGCAGACTCTAAGCAATTTGGTATGGGAACATGTGCTGGTTGTATCTTAATGGCTCTGTATTTTAACTGAAAAGGCTCTGTATTTTAAGTTTCAATGGCTCTGATTGACCAGAGTTTTTTCCCCTAGTCTCCCTGCTTCATTCTGCTGTTTCACTGTTTATCACCGCCAAGCCTATGAGTGATCAATCATTTTTACATCAATTGTACTGGCTTGTGAACTTTGACCATATTCTCATTTAATTCGACGTGTTTTTTTTTTCCTGTGATTTACTCTATAAACAAGAATTATGGAGAAAAGTTTAATGAGAGTGAGAATAATATGAACTCTTACTATAATACCTAACATATATGCATGATGACTGTGTTCACAGCACTGACAAAGTATCGATTTGAAGTGCATAATCCCTTATGGGAACACTGTTATTTTCCCTATATTATAGACAAAGAAACTGACCACTCAAGGGTTAAGCAATATTTTGAAACAAGAAATGACAATTCCATACTGGTAATGTGTCTGCAGGCAAAAGTTTTATGGCTGTGTCATTACAGGAAAGCTTCTGTGCATGGTAAAGACGGAACAGGGTTATACATGATCTGCTGAGAGGCAGTTTCTGTAAAGGTACTTACAGGTTTCATTACATGTCATTGGAAACTTACAGAATATCTGGACTTATCACCTAATTTACAAAAATGGTATGAATACCTCTATTTTATATCATTGTCTCCAATTGAAAAGGAAAGAAAATGTCTGTTTGGCTTATTAGTTGAACTTTGCTGGCAAGGAGAATTTGGCAAGAATTTCGCATGACATGGTAAAGTTTGGATTTTGAAGCCAGAGTCTAGGTTGGAATACTAATATTACCACATTGTGTTACTTACGAGAAATCTTTTAATCTTTAGTGCCTCCCTTTAATCATCTGCAGGGTAGAGAAGATATGTCTCCCATCCCCAACATGTTGGTTACTCTGAGTCTATTGCATTTCTATATGAATTTTAGAATCAGTTTATCAATTTATGCCCAAAATAATGTTACCTAAGATTTTGATAGAGATTATATTGTCCCTACAGATTAATTTGGGAATTCTTTGCCATTTTTATAATATTAAGTCATACAATTAATGAGTACAGAATATTTTTGTACTTATTTATTTTTGGCATTTTTTTAGATTTATTTGGACAATTTTGTAATTTTTGGTGTACAAGTCTTGAGCTTATTTTTGTTAAATTGATCCCTAAGCATTTTATCACTTTTGATGCAACTGTTGAAGGAATTATTTTCTTCATTTCATTTTTGGATTATTCATTGTCACAGAAATATAATTGATTTTGTATATTCATCTAGTATCCTGAAACTTTGCTGAACTTTTTGCTCGTTCTAATTGTGTGTGTGTGTTCCTTGGAATTTTTAATATGCAAGCTGTCATTCTCACATACAGGTAGTGTTGTTGCTTGCTTTTATTTCTTCTCTCTCCTAATTGCTGTGACTAGAACTCCAGTATGAAGATGAATAGAAATAAAAGGAACATCCTTTTCTAATTCCTAATCTTAAGGGAAAGTGTCCAGTCATTCACCAGGAAGGGTGATGTTGGCTGTGGGATTTCGTAAAGGTTCTTTATCAGGTTGAGGAAATTCCCTTCTAATCCTAGTTTGTTTAGAGTTTTTATCATGAATGTGTGTTTGAGTTTGTCACATGCTTTTTTATGCACGCATTTTGATGGTCATGTAGTTTTCATTCTTTATTCTATAACATGGTCTATTCTAGTGGTTGATTTTTATATGTTGAACAAATCTTGCATTTCCAGGAGGACTGCATTCAGCCATGTTGTATAATCTCAATATGCTACTGCATTCAGTTTTTTAGTAGGTATTGAAGCTACTTTTGTCTATTGTCACATAGGAATACTGTTTTGTGATGCCTTTGGTTTCGGTCTCAGGGTAAGACTGGCCTCATGGAAGGATTTAGGAATTGTTTCCTCCTCCTCTGTTTTGGGGAAAGAGTTTATGAAGGCTTCAAACTCAGCAGAATCCACCAGGGAGGTCAACTGGGCCTGGGCTCTTCTTTGGGGGATATCATGATCATTAATTCAACTGCTTCACTTGTATTTTTAGTCAGATTTTCTATTTCTTTTTATAAGCTTTAGTAGGTCCTTTTAGTAGGTCCTTTAGTAGGTCCTTTTCTAAGACTTAGTCCATTTTATCTAGGTTATCTAAATCATTGTAAAATTGGTCATATTATTCTCTTATAATTCTTTTTATTTCTCTAAGATCAAGAGTACTGTCCTATCTTTAATTCCTGATTTCAGCCATTTGGATCTCTCTTTTTTTCTTATTTAGTATAGCTTAAGTTTCATCAATATTGTTGATATTACCAAACATTTAGTGTTATTGGTTTTCTTTGTTATTTTTCCATTCTCTATTTTATTTATACTCTAATTTGCTTTATTACTTTCTTTTTTTTTTTAATTTGGTATTGGGGATTGAACTCAGGGGCACTAAACCATTGAGCCACATCCCCAGCCTATTTTGTTTTTTATGTAGATACAGGGTCTCACTGAGTTTCTTAGTGCCTCACTGTTGCTAAGGCTGGCTTTGAACTCGAGATTTTCCTGTCTCAGCCTCCCAAAGTGCTGGGACTACAGGTGTGCACCACCACACCCTGGCTGCATTATTTCCTTCTTTAGATTTGTTTTGAGCTTAGTTTCCTCTTTTTTTTTTCTAGTTCCATACAGTGTAAATTAGGCATTTGAATCCTTCTTTTTTAACATGAACATTTACATTTATAAAGATCCCTGTGAGCTATGCTTTTATTGTATCTTATGAATTTGGGTATGTTGTATTATTCATTTTTGTTCAACTTAAAATATTTTCTAATCTCACTTTTGATGTTTTCTTTGACCCTTTGGTTATTTGTGAGTATTTTGTTTAATTTTCACTTCTTTGTGAATTTCCAGATTTTCTTCTATTATTGATTTCTAATTTTATTCTATTGTGGTTAGAAAACAAATGTCATATAATGTCTATGAGAAAACAAATGTCATATAATGTCTATGCTTTCAGTTTTTTTAATACGAATTTTTTGGAGGTTTTGACCATCTGTTTTAGATGATGTTCACTGTGCTTTTGAAGAATCTGTCCGCTATTGGTTAGAGAGAGGTCTGTTAAGTCTAGTTGGTTCGTAGTCTTGTGCTAGTCTTCTGTCTCCTTGCTAATCTTCTATCTAGTTATTCTATTTACTACTGAATGTGGAATACTGAAGTCTCCAACTATTATTGTTGAATTGTTGATTTCTCCCTCAAATCTGTCAATTTTTAAATGTATTTTTGGCTCTGTTATTAGGTATTTGCATGTTTATAATTGTAAAATCAAAATGAATTGACCTCTGAATTCTGGTGGATTAATCCATTTTGTCATTATAAAATAGCCTTATTTGTCTCTAGGAATATGTTTGGGTTTTTTTTTTTAAAGTCTTCTTTTCTGATATAAATATCAGAAAAGGATTCAACTATCCTTTGGTTACCTTTGCATGGTACATATTTTTTCATTCGTTTAGCTTCAACCTATTTTTGCATTTGAATATGAGATGTGTATCCATACATAGCATACTGTTAGATCATGACTTTAAAAAATTAATTCTCCCAATTTCTGTCTTTTGCCTGCAGTGTTTAATCCATTTGCATTTATTATAGTTACTGATAAGGTAAGATTTACATCTTTTATTTTGCTATTTTTAAATATAATTCCTTAATTTTTCATTACTTCCTTATTTTGTTTTAAGTAGATATTTCCCAGAGTACTATTTTAATTTTCTTCTTGTTTCTTTTCTGCTATGGTTTAAATATGTTCCCTGAAATTCATGTGTTGAAAATATAGTCCCCAGTGTTAGTCAACTTTTAATCACTGTGACCCAAAATACTTGGCAAGAACAACTCAGAAGAAGAAAGATTTATCTGGGCTGATGGTTTTCAGAGGATTTAGTCCATGGTTGTCTGACACTAAGACAGAAACATGGATTAAGGGAATAAAGGAGGAAAACTTCTCAGCTCATGGCAGCCAGGAAGCAGAGAGAGGTGGGAGAAAGGGGCCAAATATAGGATACATCTTTCCAGAGTACTCTCCAGTGACATACTTCTTCCAAGTAGGTCTCACTTAATACTTCATTTAGCTGTCAAATGACTAATCCATCAAATGTATTAATCCACTGATGAGATCAGAGGCCTCATGATCCAATCATTGCCTAAAAGCCTCACCACTCAATCTTGCTGAATCGAGGACCAAGCATTCAACACATGAGCTTTGGGGACATTCAGATCTAAATTATAACACCAATTATAATTGCAATTGTGTTGAGAAGCGAGATCTGTAAGAGTATTAATGTTATGGTGGAGGTGGATTTGTTATTGCAAGAGCTGTTTGATATAAAAGCAAGTTTGGTCCCCTTTTGCTCTCTTTCATGTGCTGTCTTCCCATGTGTTGTTTTCTGCCATGTAATGATCCAACTGGAAGATCTTCACAAGATGTAGTCCGTTAATCTTGGACTTCCAGACTCCATAACCATGAAAAAATACATTTCCTTCCTTTATAAATTACTCTGTCTGTTGTTTTCTGTTTTACCAACACACATGAACTAAGACATTGGCCTTTATGTGTGTGTATGACAGGTACCTTCTCTCTTGTTGCTTACATGACTGTTTGTCTTTGTCTTCCTACTGTTTGTCCATGATATTTTTAGGTGTGGATCTCTTTGGGTTTAGGTTACATTGTGTTTGTTGAACTTCTTGGGTATACAAATTATTGTTTTTCAAAAAATTGAGGGGTTTTTGAGTTGTTATTTCTTCCAAAATTCTCTGGCTTCCTTTTCTCAATCCTCTTCTTTTGGGAATTCCATTGTGAGTATGTTGGTACACTTGACACTAGCTTACACGTCTTTGAGACTGTTTATTTTTTTTTTGTTTTCCTTTTCTGTTCCCCAGACTGGATAATTTCAATTGACCTGTTTTCAATTTTGTTTATTCTTTTTCCTGCCAAGTCAACTTGCTTTTGAACCCCTCTAGTAATTTTAAAATTAATCTTAGTTATTTGCAACTCTAAAATTTCTATTGGTTCATTTTTGAATCACTTTTATTTATTTTGTTGATATTCTCTATTTGGTAAAATATTTTCCCTGTAATTTCCTTTTGTTTTTCAGACTTGATTTCATCTGATGCTCTAAATATATTTAAACTATTGATTTAAATTATTTGTCTAGTAAATTCAAAATCTAGGCTTCCTCAGGCTGTTGACTGCCTTTTTCCCCCCTTGTGTATAGGTCATACTTTCTTGTTTCTTTGCATGTGTCACCAATTTTGTTAAGAATTAGACATTTTAATAACAGGTGGCTGCTCTAGAAATCAGAATTACTCCTCTGCACTGAGTTTGCTTTTGTTGTTGCTCTTTATTTAGTTGCTCTTCTAAAATAATTCTTTCAAGCCTGCATTCTGTGTCATGTGGAGCCATTGGAGTCTCTGCTTGATTATCTTCATATCAGATAGTGATTAGACAGTGATTTCCTTAAATGCCTGGACTCAATAAGTCCCCTAGGCTTTGAGGAGAGGATTTGTGTGTGTTGAGGTGCACTGTCAATGCTTAGGAAAGCAGATTGCAAAACCTTCACTTACGGTTTGTACACAGTCTTTGGTTAGATAAAAGTGCAAATTTAGGGCTTTTTCAGGTCTTTTCTAGACATGTACATAGTCCTAGTCTTGTGTACATCCCTTCACATGTGTGGCCTTTTAGATTTCCAGGAATATGGCAGAACTTTTCAAAGTTTCCATAACATTTTATTCTCCAGATATTTCCTCCTAAGTTTATTTGGTTAGCTTCTTTTTGCACCAAATATTCTCACTGTTTTAGGAAGCCTCAGCACTAAATGATTACTGCTGATTGTTTTTGACAAGCGCCCTTGGAGAAAGGTTGTTCACAGTTAGTGAGCACTGATTCAGGTCAGATAAAGACAATCCCTTTGAGTGGAGGTTTCCAGGGAACTGCTAGGCCAATAATGGGAATTCTTTAAGAATGATGCTTTTGTGTAGTCCCAGACCCATTCTGCTTCCTCCAGGGCTTGTTTTCATTGTAATTGCAAGGCTGTTGGTTTTCCAGGCTACTGTGGAGCTAGGGAGAGAAGAATGGGTATAGAAGAAATTAAAATGACACAAAGCTCACTATTATCACTGATATTTGGCCTTTTTCCTCGAATAAATGCTCCCTGACTTGTCGCAAGACTTTGGCTTATTTCCAGAGTTCTGAAAATGATGATTTGACAGTTTCCCCAGTGTTCTCATTGCTTTTATGGAGGAGTGGTTTTTTATAAGTTTATACGCCACATTCCTGCTGACATACTTCATATGCTTTTTATAAAAATTATATAAATTAATAAATATATACAACTTACAATACTGCCTGGCATGTAGTAAGTGCATAGTAAATTATATTTAGTGAATTTATCTCTACTTCAGCTAGTTGAACTCTTGGAGAAATCTGCTGAGCTAGGAATAAAGAAGTGATTTTTTGTGTGTGTGTTTATAGAAAACAATCTATAACCAGCCCTGCAAATTTCATAAAGCTTAACAATAGCCCACAGACTTTCTATTTTCATGGAAAGTCATCATAACACTGACCTTTTTTTATCTTCTTCCTATTTTTCTCACTGAGCATTTCCACTCTACACATAGTTGGGATTCCAATCTGACACTAGCTGGACTCCAGAGCCTGTGCACTTTGCCATTTTCAATAATCTTTGCATAATTGAAGGCTTTATGTTTCAAGATCTCAGAAAGAAAAGGGAAAAGGTTGTTAAGAAGAATATAAACGATGCTACATTAAATTAAAAGCCACAGAGAAATTAGGAGTTTTGGTTCATCCAAAAACATGAGTCTCTGCTGTTATTCTGCTATTAGAAGCTTTACCTCTTGTTTTAGTGGGGAATTTGACTTTGCTTTCTCAAACAATGTAAACCACAACTGTTGCTTAAAAAGATGAAACGACACAGCATCTATTCATTTCCTCCCTATTCTATTCCATGTGGGAGGGTAGGCTGTTGGCATGCAAGTATGTGTTTAACACTGATAGACATAGTTTTTTTTTATTGTTTGAAAATACTGAATTTCTTAAACATATGGGCTTTAGGGGGCAGAGCATCTGATATCAAATTTGATTAGAAGAACATCTGAAGCACAGTATTAGATATAGTCATCTGTATTGATAATGATGATGATGATGTCTGTGCTTTGCCTGTTTGCATTTTCCCAGTTCCTAGAGCCAAACTCATCCATTAAATAGTTTCAGATTTTATAGAAGTGCAGATGTTCTCAGAGAGATCCAGGGGCCTCCGTTGTACATCAGACTACCACTGGCACATCACCCATGACTGGAATACTAGAAATTGTGTTTTCTCTACCGTCTTTCAGTTTGTGGTTTAAGTTGGTGGTCATTTTTATGGAACTAACCAACAAATTAAAACAAGCAAGTCTCTTCTGACCATTTTTCTCTTTGTCTTTCTTTCCAGATCTGAGAGTTTCCTTCTTTCATTTATTATTTATCTTATCTGTGGACTTAGGGGTGGGAGAGAATTTGAACACTGATTACACATCAACCTATAATATGGGGGGTGGATACACCAGCTACTCTAGAGGAAAGCAGCCCAACAGGCCAGGGATTAGAGTCAGGTAAAGACTTGGAGGAAAACATAACCTTAATGCCTTCCCAGAAGAATACTGGGGTCCTTTCAAATGCCTGTTGTGGTGCTCTCTTAAAACAGCCTTTTTGAGGTTGTGATCTAGGACTAGAAGTTCTGGCTTCTCCTTGCAGGTGAGTGTTCAGAGTTCTTGTCTCAAGTATGGTCACGTGCCCTTGCTGCTTTATTGGCATAAAGCCATTCAAGAGGGAACGGAGGGAGTTTTACAAATAGAAGAAAATAAAAGTCTTTTATTTTCATGTATTAAGAAACCTGAGCATGGACACTACCCAGCTACTGGTTGATAAACGCTCCCCTCTTCCTGCCCCCAGTGCAGCTCTCTTGAGCAACAAGTCTTATTTTAAGTTTCAGTCTATGGTGTCTTTTTTTGTGTGCAAAAATTATTACAGTAATTTTAAATAGATTCACTTAAAGGCTAAATTTTAAGATATCTATTCAATAGGGGAACTTTTTCTCCCAAGTCCAAAAAAAAAAAATTGTTTTCAAGGTTCACAATCATGACAATGGAATCAATGGATTTAATGGCAAAAAACAAAACACATGAAGCAAACAAAATAATCCATTTTTATTAAATGTAAAAAATGATGTCTCTCCTTCAGAAAGGAATCAAAACCCCTGTCATAGCTTTGCTACTGGTGGTTGATACTTGAGGGTGTTTTGTAGAAAAGAAAGATTCAGTAATGTCTCTCTGAAGCTTGCTTTTATTTCTCTCCACAACATATAGCACGGGATTTGTTTATTGGTTATTTTTTGCATCTTTCTCCATTTCTGCATGTGAAAAGTTAAATTGAGATTTATCTGACTTTAAATATTAATAAGAAGATTACAGTGGGTAAGCAAATTTATAAGTTTATCAATTTGCTAAACAGATATTCATGGGGAGAAATCTTTCTATTAGCTTGGGTTTGGGGCATATCAGACAAGATAGATGCCAAATATGTAAATTTATGCCCACAGAAAACAATAAGGTGTGTTTTTTTTTGGAGTGTCTACACATGTGTGCTGGGTGGATATACATAGAGAGAGGCCAGGAAAATAAAAAGAAGAGAAAGAACAGGACAAAATTAAAGAGAAAACAGAAGGATTTGGGTGATGGATGTTTTATATGCTAGGGAAACACCTGGATCTCACTACCAACAGCTCTGCTGACCACCTACAGCATGCCTTTCTGCAGCCTATGGACAGTATGTGTAGACATCAGTTTATGTAGTTTTAGTGTGTGGTATACAACAGAGGTTATAACTGTTGACTTTATCTTAGAAAATGCATGATATAAGAAAAGGAATAAAAAATAACAGATGCTGAGAATGTATATTTACAGAGCATCCCTGACTATCACAGAGTAAGAAACAATACTAGAAGCCACCCCAATTCATGAAGGGTCCTAGGCTTTCTTAAAATGCGAGAAGTTAAAAGAGCTTACCCATTTTATTTTCAAAGATACGATGTTAGACACCTATTTTCCCCAAAATTGTAGGACAGGGAAGATTTTTCCATCTTGCCTTGATCCATCCTATGCAATGAGTATGTATGAAGTCATCAGAAAGCTTAGCAGAAGAGAGTTCCCCCAAGGGAAGTCTCAGTAGCAAGACCAGATGGCAATTAAAGTCTTTGGAGGTGACCTCAGCCTTTCTGGATATTTTGGAGGCTGTCATGATTAAGGTCAGGATTTCTGTATTGGTGGTAACCTGAATTCCCATGAGATATAAATAGATGTTTTGGGCATAAGTAATCTGTGGACAATACATTTTGGAAATAGGCATTTTATATTCCTTGGGATAGAGTTACACTTCACATTAGGACCATCAAAAAGTGCAGGAGGGTTCTGCAATAGAAAAGCACATTGAATGTCATCCTAACGTCCCAAGCATTTAACTCTTGACCTGGCTGACTGGGCTGGCTGCTGCCCTTCACCTCTCTCCCAAACCAGTTAACCTGTCACAGGGAGTTTCATATAACATAGTTTGGGAAGTACTGGTTAAGCAAGAAAAAGGTATTACTAAAATGAATGTTTTAGTTAGCCAATTAAATAGATTTATGGACCTGTTTTTCTAGCTCCTAATCACAATCAATCCCATGTTTGCAGGTGACACAATACTGATGATTTAAAAAAATTATTTAAATGCTTCCACATCTTGAAGGAACTTTCTGGGGTGATGTAAATGGTCCTTGTCTTGACTTGAGTGTTGGTCATGCGGGTGCTTGCATTTGTCACGACTTATCAAGTGTGACACCCTTGAACTCTACATTTCACTGTATATAAATTCTGCCTCAATTGAATAGACAACCTTCACTGTATCTCTTTAAAATTTTTTAAACATGAAAAAACTGAGACTTATAGAGCAGGAAGTGTAGCTCAGTGGTAGAGGGTTCGCCTACCAACTCATGAGGCTTCTAATCCCAGCACTACAAACAACACACAAACCCAAAGCAAAACTAAACAAACTCTTTTAGAGTGGTATAATATTTTCGTGTTAGATTCAGGATTAAAATGGGGATTTCTATTTGAAGGCTGTACATACCAAATAATATCACTGAATTTGTTTTCCATGAAACTGGAAGTACATCTGTACAAGTATCTACCAAATAAATTATCTCTCATTATTATTTGAAGTGATTACCTTGCTGACTGATGGGCAAGAGTATTGGTAATTTGAAAGGGAAGAAGTCAATGTACTTATGAATATACCTTAGGCTAAAGGTTGCTGATAATGTTAATAGTCCTGGGGGACAGTTAGTAAATCAATTCATTAGGAATCATATACCTATTCTTTTTTTTTTCCTTCCAGTATTAGGTATTGAACTCAGGGCTTTGCACATATTAGGCAACTACTCTCCCACTGAGCTACATTCTAATTCTTAATATTTATTTGTTTAGAAACAGTTTCTCATTTTCATTTCTCTTTTCTTGTTCAATGATAATGTCTGCATTTCCATGTCTACCTTCCAGTATTGCCTATTTCTACAGAGCTTCATTCAAAACATTTATTATTTTCCTCTTTTTATCAAGCCAATCTTCCTAAGGTAACAAGTGATTATGATTTAGAATAAAAATAGACATATAACAGAATGTCCATGATGTGAGTAGGCAGTGAATGAAAATTTTGGAGAAATGAGCTTGAAATGATATATCTAGTATTTTCCTTTTTAAATGCTTGAAACTGATTTCTTAGTCATTGTGTCTGTAGATGAATTGAATATTATCAATCAATAATATATTATTCAGGTCTCTAAAGTAGTCTTTCCTAATCAAAACATTCTTTGAGATCAACTTAAATTCAATTTATTATTACAGAAAATTCAAAATCTTTGTAGGATAATTGCATCCCATCTACACACCTGATAAATCGAATACAAACTTATGGAAAACATTATAAGCTTGATATGTTTGTGAGCATTTTGGCTAAAACAACAAAAGAATATTGGTGTAAGTTAAAGGTGTTTTTGAATATGATTATTTTATTCCCACTTAGCCAGATAAATAGAAATAGCCATCAGTGCTATTTTGAGATCTTAACTTTAAAGAGAGAAAACAGACTGAGAAAGCCAGCAATAATAATTTCTTACATGTGCATATTCATATACATACAGAGATACATGCACAGAACCCCACAATTATTCATTCATTAATAAAAAAGTGATCCTGACACATCTCCAGAAGTGATTTGTGCACAGATGGAGTCACGTTAAGCTGATGAGTCCCTTGCTCGGGATATTAAATCTGAAACAGAGAGTAGGCTTTGTGTCTGTCTTGTGCCTGAGGCCATAAGACACAAAGTGCAAGAAACAGGGTTGGCCGTGTTTCCTGTCATGTGATTGTGCAAAACAAGAGAGAAAAACAAATCAGATGTGCAGATATAAGCAGAGAGAAGAGATAGAGTGCCAACAGCATTCAGGTTTCTCTCTCTCTCTCTCTATCAGGTCTTGTTATGTTGCCCAGGCTGGCCTCAAACTCCTGGCCTCATGGGATGCTCCTGTTTCAGCCTCCCAGGGAGCTAGACTGTGGGCACACACCATTGTGCTCATGGTTTTTCTAGTTTTTCTTGAGGTTCAGTTGCATTCTCATGGAATTTGCATTCTCAAGTTCTCAAAACATATTGATATCCTCATAATAAATTATATTCCCTGGGAACCAGTTTGAGAGTCTATTTTTAGAAAAATGATTTTTAAAATTCAGTATGTATTTGGCTATTTTAGCTTATCCAAAATTACATGCTCCAATGAGAAGACTTGAAGACCTGTCTAAAAACAAATGAAATGTTAGCCCAATCAGTAAGTGATAAATTTGGAATGCAAATGTGAGGTTACCCTATCTCTGATAAGCCTGATAAATAGTAAAATTTGTTAGAGGCACATACTAGAGCTTGAGTTTTAAAAACAGAAGACAAAAGACAAACAAAGCAGCTAGAATAACTCTAACATGGTTTAGGGGTGTTCTTCCAGGGTATTTTCAAATAAGAGCCAATATAGGAAATGGCTGATATTTAGAAGGGAAAATGCATAAGAGAGGTATCTAGAAACCTTCAAATACTCCATTCCTAAGCCCTTACCATTGCATATATCCTCTTCTGTTTCTTCATCAATGAAGTGAGCCTGATGATATCTACTTGCTGAATTTTCTACATGAGCAAAATGAGATTGTGTAATAAATAGGAATAAGATTTGCTGGTGGAACTGCAAATTGGTGCAACCTCCATGGAAAAAACAGTATGGGAATTCCTCAGAACACTCGGAATGGAACCATCTGACCCAGCTATCCCACTCCTCGGTTTATACACAAAGGACTTAAAATCAGCATACTATAATGATGCAGCCACATCAATGTTTATAGCAACTCAATTCACAGCTAAACTATGGAACCAACTTAGGTGCCCTTCAACAGATAAATGGATAAAGAAAATGTGGTATATATATTTGATGGAATATTACTCAGCTTTAAAAAAGAATAAAATTATGGCCTTTGCCCATAAATGGATGGAGTTGGAGAATATCATGCTAAGTGAAATAAGCCAATCCCCCCAAAACCAAAGGCCAAATGTTTTCTCTGATATGTGGATGCTAATTCACAATAAGAGGTGGGGGGCGCTAGGGAGGAATGGAGTTACTTTAGAATAGGTAGAGGGGAGTGAAAGGAGGAGAAGGGCTATGGGGATAGGAAGGATAGTAGAACGAAACAGATTTTATTACCTTATGTACATATATGACTGCATGACTGATGTGATTCTACAGCATGTGCAATCAGAAAAATGAGAAATTATACACCATTTATGTATGATGTATCAAAGTACGTACGTCATGTATAGCTAATTAAAACAAATAAAAATGAGTGAAAAATAAAAAATGTGCCTAGTTGAGTATGGTCCTGGAGACCCAAAGTCTGGTTTCTATTCTCCCACAAAAGCCTCTGCAAAAGGATAATTGCAATTTCTTTCATATATGGGTCACAAATGGGTTGGTGCTTGAATGTTAACTCCATGATATTAAATCTGTCCCGTGATTGTAGAATTTCAAAAGACCCTAAATGTTCCCAGTATTCACATGCCTGAGGATAAGTAATACATCCCTCAAAGTGGACCACTTCCCATGAATGGGCCCTAATGCAGGTTGGATGAGCCTGGTACATATTTTTGTCCAAAAGTAAGATGTTTGATGCATCAGAGAGAGGCATCATTTATTTCAGAGCACTGGAGAATGGTGTGGGGAACTGCAGTGCAGTTCACTAAATGGAACCAGTGTAGTAGTGTGGGTGAGTGGGAGGCTCACCCCATGATGGGCCTTAATACTTAATACTTAAATACTTCCTTTGCTATTTTGATTCATTAGCACGTAGCTGGATGTCCCCTCCACTGTGACACTTCAGGAGCCTGAGAGAAGTCATCTACATTTCACTCCTAAGTCAATTCTCTGTTGGCTGTGCATTCCAAACTATTCCCCAAATATATTCAGTTAT
>CM053410.1:10608742-10698867 GCA_028644305.1 Xerus rutilus
TTAAGCAGCTACTATATCCATATTAGATGGTATAATTTAGATGTTTATGACTTATCTCTGGCAATGTGTATATTCTATTAAAGTGTTTCTATTTGAATCAAACTTACCCATTTCCCTAATCAAGAGGGGGAAGGGCAGTGGCACTGTCCTGTGCTGGAGGACATCTCAGCCTTGCTTCTTTAGAGAGCCGGCCTTGGTTCAGTGGCACATGGCAGCTTAGAGTTATTTTCTGCCTCATGGCATAGTTTTGCCTTGATGTACTTCAAGTAACAGGGCCAGGTCTCAACTTTTCAGAAGTAGTAACCTGCAGAAAGGTGCTGGCACTGGCTTGGATGAGACATTTAGTTGCAATAAGAGACAAGTAAAAGTAGGACATATTAGGGTGGGCTACTTGACTTTGTGATAGTCTTCATTTTTGTAGCATAAATAAAAGATATTTAATGTTAATCCCAGTAGTACCAGGGAATGATAAGGAGCCTTTAAGAATCCTTGCCAGCAGCTTCCATAGCCACCTCCTAAAAATGCCCTGAAGAAATATACAATCTAACAAAAAATAGTTGCCAAGTCTAGTCATAAACGCTTTTTATATGAAAATGCTAGAGCTTCCACAAGTAAACCTGATTCACATAAAAAGTAGATTTGTAAAGCAGCTAATCCTGGAAGTCTTTATTTGCTTTAGAAAAAAGACTCACCCAAGGTTTTCTTTAAGTATAAGGTCCTTCTAAAGCATGTAATGATGCAATAAATAGTATAACCTTCCAGAGACCTAACAACATGAAAAGCAAGAATTTACTTGTATCTTGTAAACCAGGGACAAATGTTCTAAAATAGACCCAAAGCCTATCACGGCACAGCTTTTTTTCAGGTTCCTTCTGGAGCTGCCTATAAGTTGGTAACAGCATTACTTATGATTGAAAATCGTTTTGAGGCAGTTTGTATGGGAGACCTGAGACAAAAGGAGGTTTATTGTGTTGTATTGATTTGATCTTATTCTATCACACACTGAAATTGTTGCTTTTAAGGAAATAGATACATTTTACTGAGAGTTTCAAATGAGCTGAGAGACTTTGTGAACAGATCAAATTTTAAAATGTGAACTTTTTCTTCACCAGGTAGAGAAGTGGAATCACTCCCAGGATTAATAAACAGGAGAGAAATAAAGGAGATAAAAGTGGGCGTACAGCTCTTGGGTTGTCATTGCTAGTCTCTGACACAAGAGGGAAGCAGAAATTAACTCAAGATTCTCCTTATTTGTTATTCAAGTCACCCGTATCTAGTGCTTCTTTGTATGGACTTCTTCATAAAATGGACATTTAAAGAAAATAGTTTAAGGCTCCCATTATGAAACAGTTTATTATTATCTTAATATTGGAAAAGGAATTTAGGATATCTGTTTTTGCTGCCAGAGGGAGTTTATGGAAGGAAGGGCACATGGGATTTAATAAATTTGGAGTCACGACAGGCTGAAATTCATACTAACAGGGTCACCTTTTTGTCCAAGGTTTTCCAAGTCTGTAAGACTGGAATCATCCCATCTGCGTGTGTCTCAGAATTCTTCAAGAATGATATAAGATAACATGTGTAAGGGCACTTACTTCCGACACAGGTGGTACTCAGTAAATGGTAGCGGTTCTAGTTTCTTTTTGAAATTCTTTGCGATAAGCTTTGTATTGTTCGCCATTCTTGCTTTGTGAGAAATTTTTTCCAGCTTTACTGAGCTTTGTTTAACAAAGAAAAATTAACTGTATATATTTAAGGTCTATAATGTGATGTTTTGATATATATATATGCACTGTGATGTGATTAACACAATCAAGTTAATTAACACATCCATCAGCTTACACAGTGACAATATTTGTGTGTGTGTGGTGAGAACACTTAAGGATCAAATCTTTTAGTGAATTTCATATATGCAAGAGAGTATTACTAATTAATTCACATTGCTGGGCATTTTAAGTCTCCAAAATTTATTCTTACTTTCTACCCTTAAACTTATTCCTCTACCCCACCCACCCATGGCAATCACTGTTCTACTCTCTGTTTTTATGAGTGACTTTTTAAGATTCCATATGTAAATATGACCTAGCATTATTTGTCTTTCTCTACCTGGTTTATTTCATTTAGCATAACATCCTCAAGTTTCAATCATATTACAGCAAATGGCAGAATTTCCTTTTTTTGGTTTTCAAAAAGCTGAATGATATTTCTGTGTGTGCATATGTGTGTGCATGTGTGTGTGTGCATGCACCTGTGTACCATGTTTCTTTCTTTATCCATTCATCTGTCTGTGGACACTTAGATTGTTTATACATCATGCCTTTCGTGAATAATTAGACAATTAACATGCGAAGACAGCTATCTCTTTGATTTCATTTCCTTTGGATATATATTCAGAAAGGAGATTGCTGAAACATATGGTAGTTCTATTTTTTAATTTTTTGAGGAACCTCATACTGTTTTGCATACCAGCTGTACTAATTTGCATTTCCACCAACAGCGTAAGGGTTCCTTATTCTCCACATCCTCGCCAACACTTGTTATTTTTGTCTTTTGATAATGCCATTCTAACAGGTATGAAGCAGCATCTGTGGTTTTGATTTGCATTTCACTGATTAGTCATGTTGAGCACCTTTTTCTATACCTGTTACTTAATTCTATGTCTTCTTTTTAAAAATTACCTATTTAGGTTCTTTGCCCATTTTAAAAATCGGATTATTTGTTTCCTTGCTGTTGAGTTGGCTTAGGTTCCTTATATATTTTAGATACTAATCCCTCATCAGATGGGTGGTTTGCAAATGTTTTCCTCCAGTCTGTGAGTTGTCTCTTCACATTTATTTCCTTTACTCTGCAAAAGCATTTTGGTTTGATGTAATTCCATTTGTCTGTTGTTGCTTTTGTTGCAGATACATTTTGGTGATATCCCAAAAATTATCACCCAGAGCAATGTCAAAAAGCTTTTTTCCTGTATTTTCTTTGAGTAATTTTAGTTTTAGGCCCTATGTCTTTGATCCATTTTGAGTTGACATTTTTTTTCTTATGGAGTGAGATAAGAATGTCGTTTCATTCTTTGGTGTGTGGATATATATAGTTTCCCAAAGACTATTTATTGAAGAGACTATCCTTTCCTCGCTGTGTATTCTTGACACTCCTGGGGCTCAGAAACCAATACTCCAAAGGATGGTGCTTTGGCTTCTGGAGCACATTGAATTAAAGAAAATTGGAAGGACTTAGAAGTTGCCTCACTATCAAGGTCTTGCTGACCTTTGCTTGTTTCTCCCCAAAGAGCATGTGAGGACTCTCCCTTATCTGACTGAAGGAACTCTTCCAAAACAAATGTCATTGTCTTGGAATCCCTCCCTGAAATCCTATTAACCAAAGAAGATTAATCACCAAGGAAGAAACTAAAGGTCATTCTGGTCTGGACAGATTTTTCATCTGTTCTTCCCAAAGACTGTCACCTGCAAGACCTTATTTATGTAGTAAGACAGTCTCCATTTGCAGTGTAGTTCCACCATTACCTTCACTCTGGAGCTCAGAAGAACTTTGTCCCAGACTATCATCTATTCTTTGGGCACATTCATCTCTAAAATTCATTTACTTTTGCTCTTAAGTTGCTAATCTCCCACTTCACTCTGCCATAAGAAGAGGGTTTTGTTTTGTTTTTGTTTTTGTTTTTGGTAGAAGGGATTGAACCCAGAGGCACTTAATCACTGAGCCACATCCCCAGCCCTTTTCATGTTTTATTTTGAGACAGGGTCTCCCTAAATTGCTTAGAGCCTTATTATGTTGCTGAGGCTGGCTTTGAACTTGTGATCCTTTTGCTTCAGCCTCCTGAGTGGCTGGGATTACAGATATGTGTTACCATGCCCAGTCTAAGGGTATTTAAACCTCATCCATCTGTCTTTTCTTTGAATTTTATATTTTGTGTGGCTCTCATGCACATGTGCATGTTAAGAAATTTAGGCATGTTGATAAATCCTCTCCTGTAATCTGTCTATCATCAATTTATTTTGGCAGACTCAATTAATCAAGACTTTGGGGGATAGGAAATTTCTTTCAACTCTGTAGCTCCCTCATTGAAAATTAGTTCACTATAGATGGGTGGTTTTATTTCTGCATTTTCTATTTTTTCCATTGGAATACGTGTCTGTTTTTGTGCCGGTATCATACTCTTTTGATTATTATAGCTTTGTAATATATTGTGAAATTAGGAAGTATGATGCCTCTGGTTTTGCTCTTCTTACTCAAATTGCTTTATTTGGGATCTTTTGTGGTTCTGTATAAATTTTGGAACCACATTCCATATGATTTTTTTTCTATTTCTGTAAAAATACCACTGGAACTTTTTCTGAAGGGTTGCATTGAGTCTGTAAATCTCTTCGAGTAGCACAGATGTTTGTAAGAATATTCATTATTCCAGTCTATAAACACTGGATGTCTTTCCATTTATCTGTGTCTACTGTGATTTTCTTCACCACTGTTTTACAACCTTCAGTGTATAAGTCTTTCACTTTTTAAAGTTTTTTTCCCCTAAATATGTTATTCTTTCTATTGTTATTTTGATTGTGATTACTTTCTTTTTGGATAGTTTATTGCTTGTATACAGAAAGGCAGCTGAGTTTTGTATGTGTTTTTTTATCCAGCAATTTTATTGAATTTCATTATTAGTTCTAACAGCTTTTTGTGTGTGGAGTTTTTAGAGTTTTCTATATATGATTATGTCATTTGAAAACAGATGATTTTACTTCTTTCTTTCTGAATTGGATGTCTTTTATTTCTTTTTCTTATCTGATTGCTCTGGCTAGAACTTCCATTGCTATGTTGATAGGTGGTAAGAATGGACATCCTTTCATTGTTCTGGATTTTAGAGGAAAAGCTTCCATGTTTTCACCCTTATGTTAGCTGTGAGTTCTTCATATATGGCCTGCATTGTATTGAGGTAAATTCCTTCTTTATTTATTAAAAGCTTCAATTTTGAAAGGATGTTAAACTTCATCAAATGCTTTTTCTACATCTATGGAGATGATCATGAGTTTTTTCTTTCATTTTGTTAATATGTTGTATAATACTGGCTGATTTGCATATGTTGAACTACTTTTGCATTCCTAGAGCAAATCCCACTTGGTCATGGTATATAAACATTTTAATGTTCTATTGAATTGGATTTGCTACTATTTTATTGAGACTTCTTTTTTTTTTGCATTAGGGATATTATCTTTAGTTTTTTTGTTTTTTTTTTTTTGCATTAGGGATATTGTCTTGTCCTTTCTTGTGGTATCTTCCTCTGACTTTGGTATTAAGGTGATACTAGAATCATAAAATGAGTTTGGGAGGATTTTCCCTCTTCTATTTTTTTTTTTTTTTTGAAAGAGTTTAGAAAGGATTAGTGTGAATTCTTCTTTGAATGTAGAATTCACCCATGAAGCCATCTGGTCTTGGACTATTCTTGTTGGGCAATTTTTTATTACTGATTCAATCTTATTACTCATTATTGATCTGTTTAGACATTTTATTTCTTCTTTATTTGATTTTGTTTGATTGTGTGTTTTCAAGAATTTATCCATTTCTTTGAGATTATCCAGTATGTTGTCATATAACTATTCCAAATAGTTATAATCTTCTAACTTTAGCGTCATCCATTATACTGTCTCCTCATTTATTTCCAATTTTATTTGAGTACTCTCTTTTTTCATTACTCTGTTGATTTTATTTTAAAAAACTCTTAGCTTTGCTATTTTTTTCTATTTTAAAAAATTCTATACTTGATTTATTCCTGCTCTGAATTTTACTATTTCCTTTTTTTCTCCTAATAAATCTGGGCTTAGGTTTTTTTTTTTTTTTTTTTTTTTTTTTTTTAATTTCTTCTTTTCCAACTACCTTGAGATGTGAATTATGTTAAAACTTTCTTTTCTTCTTTTTTGTAGTGGAAGCAATTAATGCTTTAAACTTCCCTTTTGGTATTGCTTTTGCTGTATTATATAACTTTAAGAATTTTGTGTTTTCATTTTCATTTATCTAAAGAAATTTTTAAATTTGCTTTTGAGTTCATTTTGATTCAATCATTGTTTGTGAGTGTGAGGTTTAGTTTCCATGTATTTGTGAGGGTTTTTTGTTTGTTTGTTTTTTGTTTTTGTATTTTGGTATTTTCCCCAGTTATTGATCTATAGTTTCATTACATTGTGGTCAGAAAGGAAACTTGATATGATTTTCATTTTCTTAAATTTGTTAAGACTTGTCTTAGGACAATTGGGACAACTTTGCATGCATGCTTGAATAAAATGTATATTCTTTCACTCTTGGGTGGAAAGTTCCACATAGATCTCTTAGGTCTGTTTTGTCTGTAGTGTTGTTCAATTTTACTGTTTCTTTAGTGATTTTCTGTTTGAATGATCTATCCATTGAAGTTGGGTATTGAAGTTTCTTGCTATTATTATGGTATAAATGTCTATTTCTTCACTTAGATCTGTCCATGTTTTTTTTGGTATGATTAGGTGCATTTATAATATTAATATTTTTCTGTTGAATTGACTGTTTTAACATTGTGTAAGGACCTTATTTGTCTCCTGTGATAGTTTATAACTCAGTCTGTTTTGTCTGATGTAACTTCAGCCACTGCTCTCTTTTAGTTATCATTTGCATGGTAACTTTACTTTCAAACTGTGTGTCCTTGAAGCTAAGATGAGTCCCTTGCAGGAAGCATGTAGTTGAATCTTGCTTTTTGTATCCACTCAGCCACTCTACATCTTCTGTTCCAAGATTTTAGCTTGCTTAGATTTAAATTCATCTTTTGTCTTTTCTGTACTTCTGGTAAACAAAAACAAATTTTCTTTCACTTTTGACAGTGAGTGATTATATAAAATCTGGAAGGAGGAATTTGGAGTATGTGTCTTTTAAAAATATGAGCTATGATTTGCATTCTAGGAGAATATTGAGTAAAAAATTGGAGCTGGTGACTTAGTATTACTTTGTGTAAAAGGAAGAGGTTTAAAGTATCTATGGCTTAACCAAGTTTCCATAATTAAACAAAATAACCATTACATCAAATTCTTTATTTGACTTTTAAATACGAAAATATTCATGTTAAAATAAAATTTATTCAAGCCTATTAAAATTGTGTATGATAATTCCTCCACTTTAGATAATTCTTTGTTTACTACACAGTAAAAGTTTAAAGTGCAAAGAAACATCCAGAGGGCAAGTTTAACATGTTCAGAACAGAAATTATTTGAAAATACACTAGAGCATCATTCAAACAGAAACAAAAGTTATAAATGATTATTTCTCTAATCAACAGAAGAAATTCTAGATCAAGCTTCACTTGGCAAGGGTTCATATACCTGCATGAAAGTACAGGTCACAGTGTATAATTGCAATAAACTACACTGAATTTCTTTAAAACTTTACCCAGTCTCCTCCTACTTACCCATTATTGATGAGATTTTACTTATCTTCATTTCTCATATTTTGTTGTAAATGATGTCTTTGTCCCTCTTCAAAATTTCTTTGTGCTTTTTATGTTATTCTGGATGTACTCGGATCCAACCACCCCCTGCTCTTAAATTTGACTGGCTTTCCCAGATAATTTACAGCAGCCACCTAACTAGTGCATCGAGTATCAGGTTCTTTAACCTCCCAAATTTCCTTCATACTTTATCCAGTTAAGTTCTTAGCTTCATCTTTATGGTATCATTCCAGTTCTTTCAGATTTTGATGATCGGTATTTTAATATTACTATTTCTTGAGCCTAGCTGGGATGTTTTTACCTGTTGTCTTTAATTTTTTAAAAATTTTATCTATTTATTTATTCTACTTAGGTCTACATGATAGCAGAATGCATTTTGTTTCATTGTACACAGATGGAGCACAACCTTTTACCTCTCTGGTTGTACATGATGTAGAATCACATCATATACGCAATCATACATAAATCCAGGGCTATGATGTCCATCACATTCCACCATCTTTACTGTCCTCATTCCTCCTCCCCTCTCCCACCCCTGTGACCAAAGTTCCTCCATTCTTCCGATGTCCTTCCCCACATTATGGATCAGCATCCACTTATCAGAGAGAACATTTGGCATTTGGTTTTTTGAGATTGGCTTACTTCACTCAGCATGATATTCTCTAACTCCATTTATTTATCTACAAATGCCATAATTTTATTCTCTTTTATTGCTGAGTAATATTCCATTGTGTTTATCCATTCATCTATCGAAGGGCATCTAAGCTGATTCCAGTTTAGCTATTGTGAATTAAGCTGTTATAAACATTGAAGTGGCTGCAGCACTGTAGTATGCTGTTTTTAAGTCATTTGGGTATAGAGCAAGAAGTGGGATAGCTGGGTCAAATGGTGGTTCCATTCCAAGTTTTCTAAGGAATCTCCATACTGCTTTCCAGATTGGTTGTACCAATTTGCAGTCCCACCAGCAATGTATGGGTGTGCATTTTCCCCCACAATCTCGCCAACACTTATTGTTGTTTGTATTCTTGATAATTGCCATTCTGACTGGCGTGAGATGAAATCTTAGGGTAGTTTTGATTTGCATTTCTCTAATTGCTAGAGATGTTGAACATTTTTTCATATGTCTGTTGATGGATTGTATATCTTCTTCTGTGAAGTTTCTGTTCAGCTCCTTAACCCATTTATTGATTGTTTTGTTGGTGTTAAGTTTTTTGAGTTCTTTATATATCCCAGAGATTAGTACTCTATCAGATGTGCATGTGGCAAAGATTTGTTCCCAGAATGTCAGCTCTCTGTTGTCTTTAATTTAATTTTGCAGCAATCCTTTAAAGGCTTAACTTCATTTTAGAGATTTTTAAAAAATGCTTAGGGAAGTTAAGTGAGAAGAAAGAAGTGAGCGCTGAGTGTTGTGCAAATACCAGCGCTTGCTCCAAAGCCCACTTCCATTCTCAAAGTCACTGCACCTTATGGTAACACCCGGGCAGATGAGGCTTCTGCCTGTACTCCAGGCCCTGCAAAGACTGGTTCTGCACTAACTGTTCTGCTCTTTTTCTTTTAGGATCTTCCTCTGTATTTTCAGACTATTGTCAAGTTGTCCTACAAATGAATTGTGCTCGTTCCATGCTCCGATGGAGTCAGCTCACAGTAAGTGACTTTACTATGTTTCATTATGGAACAATATTTTCACAATGAATTGTTAGAAGATAGTTTGCTTTAAGTTGAACGTTTAAAATGGTATAAATATTCCAGATAAGATAGTTACACTTCTCCCTGTTCCTTCTGCTAAGTACAGCTAAAAATTCCCAAGATTATGTATAAAGCAAGGAAGACTCTGAAAGGCAGAGAAAGCAAGGCATGTAAGTTTTAGAGAGCTTTAAACTCATGCAAAGAAAGACATGGTGGTGAATTCCCTTTTTTTTCTTTTTCTTCCTATATTCCAGGCTAGGTCCTGGAGAAACCAGAAATTTGGAAACAGCAATAAATACAGACAAAATAATAATAGCAAAGTCTCATGAAAAATGTGTTCTTTCTACTCAAAGGACCAAGAAATGGACAGCCTAACAAAACAGAAAACAGACAAATAGCACAGGGAAATCTTTGGCCTCATCTTTCCAACAGCCAGCAAAGGTTGAGTAGGTAGCTCAGCCTTCTAGACGCTGCAGGTTGTATACAGGAAACACTCCCCCACTGCTAGGAAACTGGGACTTGCTTAGCAGATGCCCCATGGACAGCCCCATTGGAGAATCAGGCTTTAACTAAATAAGATCTAGAGCCTCATAATAAATACTCCAAATGTCCAGGATATAATAGAAATTCACTTCTCATACTGGTACCCAGTATGAGAAATCTCAACTCAAATGATAAAGTCAACCAATAGACATGGATAACAAGATAATACAGGTATTGGAATTATATGAAAAGAATGTTCTAGCAGCCATCATAAAAATGCTTCAGAAGCAATTATGAACACACATGAAACAAATGGAAAAAAACCCAGAAAGTCTCAGCAAAGCAATAGAAGATAAACAGGAGAACCACATGAAGATTTTAAATCTGAAAACAAAAAAAAGGTGAACAAATAATAATTGAGTTAAGCAAGGATAGAATATAAGATCAACAAACAAAATCAGTTATATTTCTCTACCTAACAGCGAACAATCAAAGTGAAGGGAATTAGAGGCTTCAGATTCATCTTTAAATCTGATAAACCATGTTGAATGTTTAGGTAGTGTTTAAAATAAAAGGGGAGCCGGGCACAGTGGTGCACACCTATAATCCCAGCACTTTGGGAGGTTGAGACAAGAGAGTCAAGAGTTCAAAGCCAGCCTCAGCAATGGCCAGGCGCTAAGCAACTCAGTGAGACCCTGTCTCTACATAAAACACAAAATAGGGCTGAGGGTGTGGCTTAGTGGTCGAGCACCTCTGAGTTCAATTCCCGGTACCAAAAAATTAAAAAAAATAAATAAAATGAAAGGGGATCCTGAGGGTGGAGTTGCTTTTGTTTTCACCAAACTCTCGTGACTTTAAAAACAGTCACAGTGAGAGAGATGGAAGTCGTTGTCCATTTCCTTATCCATTTCCTTAGAAGGCAGAGCTGTGTCATTTGTCAACAGGTCCATGTCCAGGGACAGTAAGAATCTCTACACTTTGAATAGATGGGAAGATCTGGGTCTAGAGCGAGAGCTAGAATTAATCTTCAAGGAAACGTCTTCTGGGAGGACAGTGTTCCCTGACCTTTCTCTGGCACTTTATCCCTGGGAGAATGGAAGCTGGGAGCTTTAAGATGCTCCAACTGTATATGCCCATGTGTCTTGGATGCTTTGGCTGGGGATAAGCAGATCATCTTGCTTTTGAGGTAAACAAATAGAAAGGAAAGGAAACTGAAGTCAGGCAGAACCTATACTAAGAAACTGACCCAGTTATAGACTGTAGGAAATTCTTTGTCCAAGATGTGGTGGATGAAAGATATTCATAGGCCTGTTTTGTGCCCAACCTGAAACTAAAACTAGTAGCCAGATGCAGTGGCACACACCTGTAATTCCAGCACTTTGAGAAGCTGAGACAGGAGAATCACAAGTTCAAAGCCAGCCTCAGCAATGGCGAGGCACTAAACAGGGTCTCATCAGTGAGATCCTGTCTCTACATAAAACACAAAAAAGAATGTGGCTCAGTGGTTGAATGCCCCTTAGTTCAATCCCTGGTACCAAGAAATTAAGTTAAATTAAATTAAAAAAATAAAAAGAAACAGTGGCTGCAACAAGGGAATAAAAATTTCAGCCCCGAGGGCTGGCATTTAGAGCACTGCTTATGCTGAGGCACATTCATTGTTACACAGGGAAACTGAGGCAGAGGCTCACCGAATGGACTGGATAAAATAGTGAGGAAGCGGGTATGTTATGTAGGCTCTCTGACTTCCCTGGGGTCCGCTGGTTTCCAGATCTACTGAAAGCAGGCCGGAGGATTCTGCTCTGCTCTCGCACCTGCTGGGAGTGGCCCAGGAACCAGCAGGCAGAGCCAGCGGTGAGTGGTAGGAGGAAGCACAGGCGGGGAGATGTGAAGAAGCCCGGGCAATCTGCCACAGCAGTTGTGACTGTCCTGAAGATTAGTTTGCCTAATTAGTTTTTCTGCAGAATAATCAAAGAAGCTCTTACTTTTTATTTGTAAAAATGAAAACAGTTTCATTCCCTTCATTAGTGGTCAAAAGGGAAAATGAATAGAAAGTAAGTCTTTATGTCTAAAATGCAAAGGGATATCCTGGCCTGAAATTTAGCTGGGCAATTTAATTTTGCTTGGTGAATTCTTCTTATTCAACCGAAAGTTCAAGTTGCAGGTTTCAGAAGGTGTGACCAGGTCTGTTGTAGAACCCAAAGTGCCACTAAAGCATATTATGGTAAAGAATCAGATGAAGATGAAAGGCTGGGGGTACAGACAAGTGGTAGAGCACCTTGCCTAGCATGCCCAAGGTCCTGGGTTTGATCTCCAGGCACTGCAAAACAAAAAAACAAAAAGTTGAAGATGTCATTATTGACTGTATGGATGAGCACCTGAGGGGCCCATTTATAAAAGGCCTTGAGGGGTGAGAATGAGTTTTAAGTGGAGCCAATACAACCAGCACCCCATGGATGCACTCTCCGATTTCTTTTAACTCTGTCCTCTTTGTTGTAGAAAATTCTGACTGGTATCAGGAATTTTGTAAATCATGGTCTCCTCCTTTCAAGGCAGTATCTATAGACTGAGTAATTTTTGCCAATGTTATTATCCTTTCCTGGAAAAATGAGAATACAGGAATTCATAACTTCCCTGAGATATGTGAGCTGCCAGAGGGAGGAATGGCTTTCAGAACCTGGATCTGCAGAGCCCTCGGACACTCTCGGAGAACTAAACTTTGATTTTGGTGCCTTGTTTTGCCTGTAAAATACATAAGCTCCTGCCTCTCTCCACTATTTTAAGGAATGGCTAAAGCAAGTGTATTGGAAGAGTAGAGGAAATGAATGACAGGGAGTTAGAATAGAAGAATTCAAGTATAATCAGGTCAGCTTTGCACAAGCACATGTAAAATTCAATTCATGGAGCCCCAAAATGGAAGTATATAGATGCCAAGTTGGCTGGGAATCTCAGATCCCTTGCAGACTTCCTTCTGGGCAAGGTGCTGAAATGAGATGGTGCTCCTTATGTCTCCTTTGGACTTTGGGACATCTTATACCAAATTCAAAGTTCTTTCAGCTTTAGCCCTTAGAAATCTGATGCTTTCTTCTGTGTGTGTCTTCTCTTTTTTCCCCCCAGTGTTTCATACATGTTCACCAACTAGTAGCAGAGGCTGATCTTACTCATCCTAGAAGCGCCACCTCTCTAATTAGTTTCTCAGCTATCTCCTCCTTCCCTGTCCCCGTCATTCTCTGGATTTTGAGCTTCCATTCCTGAAGATGTATGACGCACTTGAAATCGTCTGAGAACTATGAACGCTTTTCTAGGGACAGATACATGAAAACAGCGGCGGACACCATGAAGTCATTACAGTAAGAGTCGATCTGCTTTCTGCCAGCTTTGAAATAAAATTTAAAGCAGATTGTTGAACACAATCATTTGCATCGTATTAAACATCTCAATAAATTTCTATTTCTAGTCTGTGTTTCCTTTTAGTTCCCAGTTCATTGGAAGAGCAAAGCCAGGTGCCACTGTCAGGGATTGGGAGACAATCAAGGCTGCCCTGGTTTTAGTTACCACCAATTATCTTGCTTCTCACTCCTCATTATTCAGTTTCCCTCTCCCTTGGGGAAATGGTTTTTACACAATATCAAAATGCTTCAAATATATGGACACATTAGCAGTCAGAATTTCCATCAAAGAGAAAAATAGTCACTTTTCCTTCACTCAGTCACACTCAACATTGTCACCCAGCATAGAAAATGTGCTGTCCCTGCAGTTCTTGCTAATTACCTTTTGCTGCTGCCGCCTCCTGCACTAAAGAGGAGACCAGAACTATTCTGCAAACTATAATTGGACAGCGGGTTATTTTCAGCGGAGGTCAGGGGTAGTCATTAGTTTTAGCAACTAGTGGTTCGATAAAAACTCTCTGTAGCAATGCGAGAGGAAACCATCTCTTTTAGCAAACACGTTTATTTTTTTATTCAATCCTTTGTTCTCTCTAAATAGCACATTAGTAGCAAGAAAAGCACATTTCTGAAACAATGGGTAGCTTTATCAAGATTTTTGTCCTGAGACAGAATTCTCGCCTGACTTGGTGGATACAACAAACCCTATTAAGCCAAAATGAACTGCGTGATTGAGACCGGCTAAGACCTCAGATGACGAACCAGAAGCCATCTAAAGGTTTGTCCCCAAAATACCAGACACTCTGAGAGAATAAGTGTCCTTCCAACTGTCTTCTTCTTTGAACTCATGATTATCCTAGCTTTGATTCCTGGGATGAGTCTGGAATCGTTTTGTGTTTCAGAAGGAAAAATAGCATAAAATTGAGGAGAGTGATGGTAGGATTAGGTTTTTCTGACTTTCAAAGCAGATCTTAGCACGAAACAAAACAGGCAGAAATGGTGAACATTTAGCAGGGAGTGTTACTGATTTTTGGAAGCGAAAGATAATAAAAATTTAAAGGGCTTTTGCCTGGAGACAATCATGATCTTGAGAATCTGCTTCCTTTCAAACAAGCCCTCATATGGTCAGAAAGCCAGCATCTGCCCACACCAGCTCAGTGTCAACTGGATCATTTCACCAGTTTTGGATTTAAAAAAAAAAAGACAAGTAAAAGCAACACCTTCCTTCCTTTCCCAATTCCCTGTGTCTGAACAACACCCAGCTTCTTTTTGGCTTTTGTCTACCTTTGCAATTTCTGGCACATATGTGCTATGCTGAATGCCAGGTTTAGGTCACCAGATGTTGTTATGAAAAACAAGAACTAGAAAATTAGAAAATCTCCCTGCCTTGCAATGTTTATTAGCATGAAACTGCAGCAATATGCTTTGTAATTTTTTAGTAGAGGTTTCTTGTGGGCATTCTGCTCATTGGCTTTTGGGCTTATTTAGAAATGGATCATTCTGCATAGATCTGTTTAATTGATTAAGAGGCATTGTTTATGGGACTTAGAATGAGACCCTGGTGTGTGATTTCCTGGTGTAATGTCAAACATTTCAAAATTTCAAGAACAGGAATCAAGAGTCATGTAGTGTGTCACTCAATCTCCACTCTGGAAATCCTCCTGGTATTGTCACATAATCCTTGAGTTGGAATTGGAAGGGACCTCAGAGGACAGGACAACTCCCTAACCTAGTGTAGAAATTCTTCTTAGGAAGTTCTAGCTGGGTGGTCATTCAGCAATCTCTTACTAAACTCTCCAGGGTGGAAATCTGTGGATGACATGCCACTGCATTTGGAGAAATCTCAGTATTTAAAAATATGTAACTTTTAGAGAGTTAGTTCTAGCCCTTTGTGTGTTCTTCCTCTGCCATCTGCAGCCTGATGGAAGGTCTCATCCTGCCTAGCATGCCTGTCTCAGACTTGCTTAGGTCCAATGGCATGACCTCTACAGAGCTTCTCTATTTCCAATGCACTTAGTTCCTCTAGTGACTGCTCCTGTCACCTTCCCCTGTCACCGCCATGCTGCCTGTCCACTTGGGATACTATGGTCAGACAATGTCTGGAATGTCCCTCAATGGCTGGTGTAGAAGACTTGGTCCCCAGTGCAGCGATGTCCAGAGGTGTGGCTTTTGGGAAGTGACTGGCTCACAAAGGCTCTTACCTCGTCAATGGATTAATCTGTTGAGGGATTCATTACTAAATAGACAAGTGGGAAGTGGTGACAACTATAGCAGTGTGTTAGTCAGGGTTCTCCAGAGGAACAGAATCAACAGGAAGTATAATTATAAAAAGGGTATTTATTAGGTTGGCTTAGGGGACCAGAAGCTGGATACACCACAATGGCCGTCTGCAGGCTGGAGAGCTGGAAGAACCAGTAGCTGCATCATCCAAGAGGCTGAAGCCCCAGAACAAGAGGGATCAACGGTGCTACTCTAGTCTGAGACTGAAGACTTCTGGAGAATCACTGGCAGAGTCTGCTTTGGAAGAGTAAATAGGCAAGAGTCCAATATCCTCAGATGATAGCAGCAGGAATTAAGAACTCCTTCAAGAACAATCAAGCTTGCATCCATCTGCTGCTGCTTCCTTGTTCTTCCAAATTTTATTCCATCCAAGCAATCATCCTATTGGATGGTGCTGCCCACACTTAGGGAGGGTTTTCATTTCAGTTGGCTACCCCACATGCCAGTCATTCCTAGACATGCCCTCATTGACACACCCATAAGCCTCTTAATCATTGGCATCTCTTAATCCAATCAAGTTGACAATTCAAATTAACCATTCCAAGGAGGTAGGACCTAGTTGAAGGGAGTGGGACGTTGGAGGTGTGCCCTTGGGCACTGTGTCTTGTTCCCATCCCCTTTCTTGCTTTCTTTCTCCTTCCCATAAGGTCAGTATCTTTTACTCCATTACCCTCTTCCATTATGATGTTCTGACTCGCCTCAGGCCCAAAGCAATGTAATCGGCCAACCATAGACTGAAACCTTCAAAATGATAGGCCAAAATAAATCATTCCTCCTTTAGGTAGTTTTTCTCAGGTATTTGTTCACAGCAATGAAAAGTTGACTAACACAGTGTTCCTCCTAAAACAAAGTGCTTAGGTCTGGATACCCTGTAGATATAAGCTGATTCATAAAACATATTCTTCCTATGGGTCCAGTTTTTGCTTTATTAAATTGACAACATCCTTCTTTATTCTGGTTATGTGCTTATTTTTAATTGGTTCATTATAGTTATATATAAAAGCAGAATGCATTGTGATATATTCATATATGCACATAGTTACTAAAAATCATTCTACTTTGTAATTCTCCTTTTCCTTCAAGTGCACTTCTTGCTGATTGTTTGATTCCCTTCAAGAAGGGTATAAGTTTCTGAAGTGGGGCTCTGGAAGTTTGACCATTCCAGTGGATTGGACCCAATAATAGAGAAAATAAGAAGAGACAGGACAAAAGTCAGGGTTCATCTGGAATGTCTTTCAAGGCTTAGTCCCCAGCTTGGCACTACTGGGAGGTAATGGAAACTTTAAGAGGTCAGGCCTAGAAGAGGTCTTCTGGCCGTTGGGGGCATGCCCTTAGAGGGGTAGTGAGATTCTACTCCTTTCTCTTTCTCTCTTTTGTTTGCCAGCTGTCATGAGGTGAGTAGCTCCCTACCTCGATGTCCTGCCTCACCATTGGCCCCAAAGTGAAGGAGCCAATAGGTTATGACATGAAAGCTCCTAAATCAAGAGTGAAGATAAACCTTTTTTCTTTGTAAGTTTATTATCTCAGGTATTTGTCATAGTAACAAAAAGCTAATTATCACACAGTGATTTTTAGGGACAGAAACACACTTATTTTAAAAGTCTATTGTAAGGAGCTTGAGAAAAAAGTAATAAAACAACAAAGATAAAGTAAACCCAGTGGTGGTACTGAATGACATAAAAGAAGTACATTTGAGACGTTGTTTTAAATAATTCAAGTACCTCATGTAGATTAACATCTCTTATCCTACAATTCTATTTTAAAATCAATTTTATGACAATTTTAGACAAGCAGTGGGTATTAGAAAGTTATCCCAGGAAAGAGGCCCTAAAGAAATTATAACTAAATGTTGGTAACAATTAACCTATGAGTAGCATTTTTACATTTATTTTTGAACTTTGTTGATTGAGCATGTGTTATCTTTGTAATGGAAAAAAAAAGATAATTTGAACATTGTGATGGCCTCTTTTATCAACTCCTCTTTAGACTGGTCTATGTGTTAGAGTTGGAGACAGCATATGCCCATGTGTAAAAAACCTCTGGGCACTAACAGAAAAAGCTCTCAGAAGAAACATCCTTCTGAAAATTCTTTCATTCTGCAGTTTAAAAAAACACTTCACTTTCCCATTGCTGAAAAATAATCATTGAAATCAGGCTAATGGTCTCAAAAACTGCTCAGACACTTATAGGATAAAAATATTTGAGACACAGGAAAAATGTTTGGATCCTGTCTTAAAATAGTTTCTTTATAAATAAAAAATCTGAAATGTGTTTGAATCCACATTCAAATAATTTTGAAAGCATTTTCAATGATTCGGCTTGTGAAGGGAATATCTTTAGTATTTGAAGAAAGCTTACTGCAGAAGCTCGTGAGATTGTCCCATCCTATACCAAATTTCCAAAAGTGAGATGCATGCCATGAAATGTGTATGTTTTTCAATTTGAGGCTGAAGTTACAACAAGCAAATGGCAAGCGGACTCCTGGACCCCCCCGTTAGCAGAAGTCATACCCAGCTGCAGAGCCAGCCTGTATCTGTCTTGCCATTGGCCTCCCTGAGGCCTCCTCATCACTCTCTCTGCACTTCTTGTTGAATGGCAATGGAGGGAAAACAGCTTTCCAGGCCTGGGAAAGCATGTCTTAGTTTCCTTATCTATATAAGAAGAGATTTTAACCAAATCTTTTTCAACCCCCTACCAGACACCAAATTTCAAGGATTTTATGTTGCAGCATACAGTTCTGGAGTTGCCCACAGACACACAGGCCAAGGATCTTTCAGTAAAACTCTGGAACAGAGCATCAGTGTCTATGAAATGATGTAGTTTTTACCTTTGGCATTTTAAACTTATGTAATAATAATACTTAATAATCTTTCTGTTTCCCTAACTTTGGTCCATGCAGAAGGGGGATCATGCTCTTCCAGATTTTTGAGGCATCTTTGTAACCACTCTCTCTTTTATTCATCCATATTTTATATATCTTTTATACATCCATATTTTATACTTTATCCTACTTATTTTATTTTTATTCTTTGTTTTCTGTATTTACTTTACATATTTTCTCTTTTCTTGGTTCCTTCTTGTGGTTTTGTGAAAATTTTTCATAGCACAATATTATTCTCTTTATGAATTTGGAGGATTGATACTAACTCCTGCTGTGTTACATTTTCATTGCTGTCAACAAAATACCTGATCAAAACAACTTAGAGGAGGAAAAGTTTATTTTTCAGTGGTTCAGTCCTTGCCTGGCTGACTGTATTGCTCTGGGCCTGAGGTGAGGTGGAGTATCATGGTGGAATGATGTCAGCCAAGAAGGAGGGTGGAGAGGGAGGGGGGGAGGAAAAGAGAGAGACACACACACACACACACACACACACACCATGGAGAAAAGGCAAGCTTGATCCAGTGACCTACTTCCTGTAGCCAAACTTTATCTGCCCACAGTTATCACCTAGTGTAGTAGTCCTTTCAAATTATTAATCTTTCAAATTAATTAATTTATTGATTAGGTTACAGCTCTCATAATCTAATCTTGAGATTTGAGATTTTGGGGATGCCTCTTACCCAAACCATAATGCATGCCCATTAAATTAAGTAGCCATTCTGACCTGGTGAGTTCCTTGCTTATGTTCCTTCCCAGGCACTAAATGTTCGTTTTGCTGTGTTTCCCCTATTCTATTTAAGGCCTGATCTTTACATTACTAAAATGTGGCTTGGGGAAAACCTTCCTGAATTTTTAAATTATTTTATTTATATTTAAATTATTTTATTTATCTGATCAAATCAAGATAGTACAGGAAAAGTTGCATGGATAGTCCTGGGTTTGGGAAACATCTGACCCTTCCTGTTGCCCTTGCTCTCTGCCCTTACACATTTAAAGAATTATTAGACCATCATGACAGGTTTGCATATCCAGAAGGTCCATCTATTTAGAGTGTTGGAAATGTGGGCTTGGCTGAGAGGGGTTGTCTAGACACCTTCTAGGTACCGTGGGAGAAAGTGGCTTGAGCTAAAATTTCTATTTATTTATTTATTTATTTTTGCCACGTGACAAGTTTAATAGCTAATTCAATTGGTCTAACAGAACATTTGAAAGCATCAGAAAAGAGAAAATGGGCTAGAAAATGACCTTCTTGTTATCTTAAGTCCATAGTAAATATAGATTAGCAATATGTAAGTTAATTTTATCAAGAAAACAGAGCAAAATATCTTGAAATTCAGAAAAAAGTCAGTTTTCTAGAATAACCTAGAATTCATAGAAAAAAATTCTCTGAAATAGAATTTGTAGAAGCAGTGAAGTTGAATGTGATAGACATAGTGAAAATTTAATAAAGAATATGTTCCTCTGGATTTTTCTTTCAAAGAACAAGTTTTCACCTCTTACCTGCCAAGAAAATATTCTCATGCTTAGGAGCTCAGTGATCACTTTGGTTTTTAAAGGTGAAATTGGGCATGTGTTCCTTATTATTTATGTTTGATGCCTAGCATTGTGATTTTCTTGAGAAAGATAAAAAAGTCTATTTTTTGAGACAGGATGTCACTAAGGTACTGAGGACCTTGCTAAATTGCTGGTACTGGTCTTGAACTTGCAACATTCTCTCCCCAGCATCCAGAGCGGCTGGTATTACAGGCATGTGTCACAGTGCCCAGTTTTAAAAAATAGACTTTAAAAAATAAGTGTAAGACCCCCTACTCCATGGAATGTCATTGCTTCAGAGAGCAGAGAGTGAATCTGATAGCAAAGGCGGCTCTTTTCTGGTGAATTCACCATTCACATTTTAATGGAGACTATAAAGCGTTTCTTTTTCATAATTGACATGTATGTATTATCGTCAAGTTAGTATCGACTGCCTGGGGAATTTTGAAATCCCTGGTGATTTCAGGCTGCTTGAATTGTAAATTTCTGGAGCTGTTGTGACAGTGGACACTTGTGGCTTATTTGGGGCTAAACCACAATGGATCAGCAACATATCTGTCAATCAGATACCAAAAATTTACTTTATGGCTCTAAAAAGGCCAGCTGTCTCTGCCTCATTATCAACTGAGGTCAGTTACTATTGAAAGGTCTCCATAGGGGCTGGGGTGTGGCTCAGTGGTAGAGCACTTGCCTAGCAAGCATGAGGCCCTGGGTTCCATCCCCATCACTGTGCGTGCGCGCGCGCGCACACACACACACACACAGAGTTAATAACAGAATGACTTCTTTTTTTTTTAATATTTTGTTTTGTTGTAGATGAACACAATATCTTTATTTATTTTATGTGGTGCTGAGGATCGAACCCAGTGCCTCACGTATGTGAGGCCAGCGCTCAACCGCTGAGCTGTAGCCTCAGCCCCCAGAATGGCTTCTTTTTCAACATTTTTTGGCCTATCAGTATTATCAATATGCTGGTCAACTTGTGCTTTTTGTCTGTCTCTATTACACAGACTGTTTCCAAAATAGATTGCCTTCTGGCAGTTATCTTGTGCTTTTGAATTTGGCATTTTTCTTAACCATCCCCTGCATCTTCTTTCATTCCCCAAAGAAGGTTAGGATTCTCGGTTCTCAGAGTTTACAGCTTCACGGCAGTTTAGAGGAAAAGTGTGGGTGGGGGAGAGTGCCTCTGGGGGATTCTAATGCTCACACTCAATCTTGAATTGAGAGCGGTTGCCTGGGAAACAAAACCTTAAAAAAAAATCTCATTTTTGCATGCATCTTCAAATCTCCTAATGGCAGGACGCGCTTCTGTGTTTAAAAGGAGTCCTTGACGTCTAAGGGTCCGAGAAGTCCATGTTGTTATGTGCCCAACTCATCTCAGGATTCTCTGGATGTTTCTATAGCACTGCTAATCAAATAGGAAACCATACCTATGTTAACAACAAAAACAAACAAAAAGGCTAAACTGTTTTTCTCTGGTCATGGGAGTTGAGAGGTACCAGGAGCAGCAGAAAGGATTCCACAATGCAGTCAGAAGACTTTTTTCTGAAAATACTTCTATCTGATAACTTAAATATTGCCTTATAGTGTGATCTTAGACTATATGTCACAAGCCATTCCTTTCTTTTAGCTGGGTCACACCCAGGCCCAGCTAAAAGAAAGGAATGGCTTGATCTCTAAGACACCAGCTCCTACATCCCCCCTCCTAGCTCTAGTAAATACCCGACTGTGAGAGTGTGTCCTCAGGCTGCTGCTGTGCTGGTTGGTGTCCTTCTACCAACTTCTGTTGCATACTGATGATGTCACCAATGTAAGGGAGGAAAATCTTTCCCCTTACCCCCTGTGTTCCATACCTGGGGTCTGTAAATTAAATTGATAAAAGACAAATTAATAGAAGAAAAGGTTTATTTCAAATGTACATGGGAGCTTTGCAGAAAAGAAATAATCAAAGAAGCCATTATACTTGAGAGTTTATGTATTTTTTTTAATGAAGGTCAAAAAAGTGTGGAGAATGACTAGGTTAAAGTAAAGGGGTTTTGGTTTCTAGGGATAGTAAATTGTGAATATATATATCAATACATATATGTATAGATATCTCTCTATATACGTATATGTATACATATGTATAGATATTTTTGTGTGTATATATATATTTCTATCTATCTATCTGGAAAAGTAGATAGATAGTAAAGGTTTTTTGTTTGTTTGTTTGTTTTTTCCATGCCGACTTAAGTCTCCAGTAATGAAGAGTTGTTCTCCTGTTCCTGGTAGGGGAAAGGTATACACCTTTACAATTCAAAATACATGCCCTGCTTTTAGGCAGAAAGAGGAGAGCAGAAAATTCCTCCTTTGTCTGCAGTTTCTCAACTGTCTTCCACTCAAAATAATCTGCATGCCAAAGTGGAATATTTAGGGGTGGCCTCTTCTAATCCCATCATTAGCATAGTGCTGTTCTTGTCTTTTTCCCCTCCTGGTTCTTCTTTGCATGGGTTAACTTAGTGGCCTATTACTGATTAATCAAGGGCATTAATTACAAAAGCAGATTCTTTTGCATCTAAAGCATCAAAGAAAGGTACTAATGTTCTAATGTTTCAGAGACTGCATCAGCTCAAGTGTGTATATTTATTAGGATTTTTTTTCCTTCAGGAATACATTCAGTAGAAACGTTGATTATGAGATAATTATCATAATTTGTGTGTGTGTGTGTGTGTGTGTGCATGCGCATGCACGTGTGTGCTCGCGATCGTGTGCCAGTATTTGGAATGGCAATCAAGCCTTCGCTCTAAAGGACAGTATTGTGCACTTTGTGTTTCCAAAGCCTAATCTGTTAACCAGAAAGCCGTGTCCTCAGTCTCTGGAAGGGAAGGGCAATTCCCGGGCTGGTTCTATTGTTATCACACAGCAATTTGTTCTGAGTTATGTAAACAAAAGGTATTTTTCTCAGGATAGACTCTTTAATTAGTTCATTATTAAACAGGTAGCAATTTGCAGTTTTGTGAGCAATGTGTCTTTTTTCTTCCCTTCATGTTCAGGCATCTCGGGCACATGACAGGAGCGTCCTACAGTAGCAGCTCAGGCCTGTTGAGTCTTCAAGAGCAGGAACTTACCTTCAGATGAACCTGCTTCTTCTGCCTGGCATTTCTTTGCCTCTTACCTCCAAATGTCCAAATCCTCCAAATGTCCAAATGCTTGAGACCTATTTCAATTGTTCCCCGGCTCATCAGCTGCTTTCAGGCTCCTTGTCCCTCAGAACTGCCATCGGGACTATTTCTTCCCCATCTCTCTTACTGGACAGGTCACCCTCTGCCCTGCTCACTGTCACTTGTTGCATGAGTCCTATCTTTGAACAGAGTGAGAGCATCTGGAGGTCCTGTCACAGAGGCCAGCCAGGGCCCTTGCCCACAGTGGCCTCTGGAGATGTTTCAGGAATAAATGAGAAGGCAAAAACAATCCCAGAAGTTCTCAACAGTCTTGTTAATTATGTTTGGGGAACATAATTAACAATTTGTTATCGTTTCTTCACTTATTTTTCATTGGTAGATGTTCAAGGAACATGATTTACTATTAATAATGACCCAAGTTTTTTTTTTTTTTTTTTAAAAAGCACAGTAAATCTTAGGCACTATGATAAATGGCAAAGTCCAATGTGCAATTTGGTCTAAGGTAATACATGAGTCATTCATAAATCATTATGCACTTGGGGGTTATTTGTTTGATGGATCTCTTTATTTGCATGGGGTAAAAGATGTTAATTCGTTGCTTGTTAAGGAAGGGTAGATGATTATCTAGGCATCTTCACCAATAAACTTTTAGCATCTTCAAAGACAATTGTGGTGACCCAGGCTGACACATACGGAAATTAAGCCTTCCTATGAGGGTGTACAGAAAGGATAAGCTTCACAGTCATCTGGTAATTGCTGGGAAAAGTAAGTTATTCAGCTGGTGTGGCCTGCTCCATAGGAAAGGCTGACAAACACAGACTCAGATCAGATGTCATTATGATGATCTAAAATGAAATCCATTTAAAAAATAACAGAAGAGCTGGGCGTGGTGGCACACACCTGTAATCCCAGCACTTAGGGAGGCTCAGACAGGAGAATCGCCGAGTTCAAAGCCAGCCTCAGCAATGGCGAGGCACTAAGCAACTCAGTGAGACCCTGTCTCTACATAAAACACAAAATAGGGCTGGGGATGTGGCTCAGTGTTCGAGTACCCCTGAGTTCAATCCCTAGTACCAAACCAAACCAAACCAAACCAAACAGAACATTGTTATTTTTAGCAATGGGTAGTGCATGCAGCATCTTCCATAGAAAGATATCTACACTGCACTTCAGCAGAATGACAGTTCCCTTGCACAAGAGCGAAGTTTCATTGTTCCTATCTATCAAAGATAGTAACCAAAATATTGACCTTTATTAGTTCTCTTTGGATTCTGGCTCTGGGTAATTGACTTTGCAGAAAATCTGCAAAGACACTAGTCCTGATGGAGAGTTCGGTGATAAAAACAGTTATGCTCTTCAACCTAAGGTCTTTTCTACTGCAGAACACAGCCCAACACAAAACCCTATTCTTGCTAGTGCACAGTAATTGAATTACCAATTTTACCCCTACATAGGCTTCTGTTTAGCAAGATTTTTTTTTTTTCCTGGTTGCTGCCATGTACAATAGGATGTTCTTTCTGTGGGTCCTGTGACTCTATAGGTGAATCCTATCTCCAGTCTTGACCCTCTGCTTTCAGGTGGGTTTCTCTTAGAGCCAGGAATAGTTTTGTGGATTACATAAATCTGAGCTGTTGACTATGACAGGCAGGGGCTGTGTGTGGCTACTGAACACTCGAAATGTGGCTAGTCAACCAGGTGTAGTGACACACACCTGTAATCCTAGCTGCTAGAGAGGCTGAAGCAGGAGGATCACAAATTCAAGGCTAGCCTCAGAAACTTAGAGAGACCTTGTCTCAAAATAAAACATAAAAAGGGTCTGAGGATGTAGCTCGGTGGTAGAGCGCCTCTGGGTTCAACCCCTAGTTATGCAAAAAAGAAAAAAAGGAGGCTAGTCTGAGTCAGATGTGCTCTATCAAATACACAGCAGATTCTGAAGACTTAGTATGAAAAAAGGTATGTAACATACTTTCATAACTTCTAACATTTATCACATGTTGAAATGACGATGCATTTTATTTATTGGATTAAATAAAATACATTATTAAAATTTAATTTTACCTATTTATTTTTACAGAACTGTGGCTTTAGTGGGTGGCTTAATATGGATACCAAAAAACTGAAAGTGACAATCCGTGGCTGTATTTGTATTTTACATTTTATTTCTGTTGGACAGTCCCAGAGTAAGGATTTCAAAGAAGGGCCTGTGGCCATGTTTAGGTTCTAGCCCATGTCAGGTCTAGAACCAAGAGGCTGTGGGAGAGCCTACATTATTGGGGATTGTGTGGGGAGCCAAAGCAAACTTGAGACAAAATAGTTACATCTGGTTTTGCCACATGTGCTTTTTCTATTTGTTTTGCAAAGCCTAAAAAATTGAACTCCTAAAAAAATACTGTAGGAATACATTTATCTAAACACCTGTATTTGTTTAAAAACTTCCTTTTGCCTGGAGTCTATTGGGCTTGAGCTGCAGCCTTTCACTCTGTCAATATATTTGACGCCCTGAGGAACGAGGCACCGATGTGGCGGGCTTGTTAAAATAAAGCTGAGCCATTGATGTTCGACATGAGGCAGTTGTCACTGGATTCGCTGGCTACTGCCGAGTCACAGCCTTGACAATAGGGAAAAATGTGTCATATCCTTAGAGACATTTTCAGTATTGTTCTCTCCTTGTATTTTTCCTCTTAATAAAACTCACTGTAAGAATCCAAATACATTTAATAAGCCATATTATGTAGGTGTCTACTCTGCTTCTTAAGCAATTCACAATGTGTAAAATACTTTCAGACCACTTATCTAATTTGAATCTTACTGAAGTCCTAAGAAGATGGCAGATATTGTCAGCCCTCTTTTGTCAATGAGGACAGCTAGCTTTGGTTCGTTTCCCCTACTTAAATGGCTGGTGAGCGCCAAAACCAGGGCTGCAGTCTAAGTGCCCTGGCTTTAGGTCTTATCCTTCCTGCTACGTGGTTTTGTTGGTTATCATGAAATGCTGGTGCAGGATGTGGCCTTGGACATCAGCTGCCTGCCTGTGGCTCCCAGGGCTGCTTCCTCCTGGCAGTGTGGTCTATGAGGCTGCTGTGCTGAGTACCTCTGAGCCAGCAAGGCCGCACCTTTTCGAGCAGGCTCACCTCTGACTCCTCAGTCACTGCAGCTGGGTTGCAATGTACACCACTTGCACAAATGCGGTGAGAGAGAACATTCACCACAAGTTCAGCAAAGCAGCTTTATTAACAGGAATAAACAAAGGCCAATGGAAGCTTTGGATTTATAATGAGGGTGTCCCCCAAGGCTCAGGAAAGCTGTCTGGGTGGATGGAGTGTCATCTGCATGAGGCCCACGGTGAGTGACAGTTGATGCACCCCGAAGATGTTCTTCTCTAGGTTTTATACCCCAGGGGGACCTTGGGCTAAGCCGTGCAGAACATCTTGTTCTAGGAGGGATGGGAGCAGAGTCCCTGCTGCTGTGGCCAGTTCCTCCTTCTCTCAGGGTGCTGCATCCCTAGAATTCTATATTTATTCTGAGAACTATAAGCAATGCGAGAAGGAGAGCGGGATCATCAAGGCCAGCTTGGGACTTGTCCTACAGATTTCTTGAAAGAAAGTCATGATGATCAAATAACTTAATGTGTGCATCGTCAGCTCATCAATTGAGCTAAACTCACTGGGGTACAATCATGAAGTCACTTCTTTTCTTTCTTGCACCATGCCTTCAATCCCAGTTTGGACCAATTCTCACTCTGTTCCAATAGCTCTCAGGTCCATTTTAGTCACAAGAATCTTCTAGATTCAGTAATTAAAATATCCAGTGGCGTTAGTCCATATTCAGTAAGGCGTCTCTCTCCATCAGCATTACTTGGACCTCAAAGCCTGAGGTGGAGGAGAGAGTAGCATCCCTTTACTTTGTTAGTCCCCTACATTTCCACATTTATTCCTGGCCCCTTCAAGGTCGGTAAAGCAGAGAGGATTAGAAGAGGAACTGGCTGCAACTGTCATAACCTAGCATTGGTGTGCTCTGGCTGATGAATGTTCAACTGAATGCTTTCTCACAGGACTCTTTGGCGGGCTGGAGGTGCCCAGTACACTGGGAATATCCCACACCAGTTCCTGCATGTGAAGGAGACTCTTCGGCTTTTACCTCATGCCTTCGGCCTCTGGAAGTCCCTCCTTTTCTGTGTCACTTTTCTCCCAGGCAGACCTCTTGCGCAGAATCCAGGGCAAAGAGACCTACCTGCTCTTGGATGTTCATGAGTCACGAAACCCCATTGCTGATGAGGAGCAGGTCTCTGCCAGCACAACTGTGCACCTTTCTGCACTTTCCTGTCTTAGACATCAACACAGGACTTTACTCAGATCAGGCCTGCATCAGACACCTACTACCTATGTCTTCCAAATTCTAGAGAACAGAAGTCAGTGTGTCCCCCTTGAAGCTCCTATCAGGTATTAAGAGGTAGCCCCCTAAGAAAATGTCTTAGCATGCCAACAATTCACATTGAGGACAATCTGCACCCAAACTGTGTCTGGCACAAAGTAAATGCTCAGTAAATATTTACCAAGATCTATTGGTGTAACTTTGAATGAGTTGCCTAAATTTCACCCTACTTTACTTATTCAGGGTCTTAGGAAAATGTCTAGGGAGGACCTAGAGGACCTCCTCTCCCAGCACAGATTAGGCAAGGACAAACTACTCTGAGCTGCCAGTCACGCTCCTGACCTTTCCTGTGACTAGGAGTGTACTCATGTAGAAAAGACAGTATCTGCAACCAAGAAAAAGTCTCACAAGCATGTATGCTCACCTCTGAGGCTTCATGTATCTGGGCTATTTCTTTGTGTTTTTCCTTTTAGAGATCAGATTCTAAAGTGCTAAACACTTAGAACCTCTTGAATTAAAAATACAAAACGAACACTGTGAGTCATTATCCATATACAGAGTAACCACCAGCAGGTAGGAGTCTAACTCCACACTGAATCTGTAAGGTGCTAAAGCCATCCCAAGGTGAAAGGGGTAGCAGTTCACCTGGCAGCACTTTTGATGTGTAAGTGAACTGGTAGGAAAGCAGAAGCCTAGAATATCCAACCTGGTCTGAAATGTACAAAAACAACACAGAAAATACTTTCTGGTATAGATGGGGAAGAGCTCTTAATGAAGCATTTATTTACATCCAGTTTTATTTGCTTTTATCAGGTTCATTGAATGTGGATCATCTAATGCTCAGTGTAACACCATCCAGATCTAACAAAGACGTACAATGTTGAGTGAGTTATTCATACTGGAATACCACCACTGGGGCTGTGATGCTCATTAGCACTTGTTCTAGTCTGCTTGGGCTGCCAGACCAAGAGTGGAAGAGCAAGAGGCTTCCATAACAAAAATCTGTTTTTCACAGTTCTGGCGGCTAGAAGTTCAAGATCAAGGTGCCAGCAAGGTTCATTTCTGGTAAGGCCTCTCTCCTTGGTTGGAAATGGTTGCCTTCTCACTGTGTCCTCACATCTGGTATCATTTCCTCGTCTTATAAGGCCACCAGTCTTGTTAGATAAGGGCTCCATCCTTAGCATTGAACTTAACCTCCTTAAATACCCTGTCTCCTAATACACTCACATTGGGGTTTAGGAGTTCAGCCTATGATTTGAGAGACTTAGCCCATCCTGACTTTTATAACAGTCAAGGATTCTTTGCTATGGCATTTGGGATTCTATAAAACCCAGCATACACCTGTGTGCGCTTTCCTAGGCTATGTCAGGAAATAGTGCACTTATTCTTACAATTCACTTTTAATTAATTTTTGGTCCTTTTTGAATATGTCCTATTAATACCTACAATATAAGTTATCTAATATGTTGATTCATTTTATTTTATTTTTACATGACTGTATTTATGTATTATTTTTTCTTCCACATTTTTTGTTGGCACATTATAATTATACATAATGATGGGACTTGGTGTTACATATTTGTGCACAAAATATAACAATATCTTTCCCTAACACTTCCCTCTTTCCTCCCCACCTCTCAACTCTTGGTCCATTTCCTCTATGACTCTCCCTTGGATTTCTGTGAGACCTCCCTCCTTTTCTTTCTTTTTTCCTGTCTAGCTTCACATGGGAGAGAAAACATACAAACTCTTGATCTTCTGAGTTTGACTCATTTTGCTTAACATAATGGTCTCTAGTTCCATCCATTTTCCTGCAAATGATATAATTTCATTCTTCTTTATGTCTGAATAAAACTATTGTGTATATATGCCGCATTTTCTTTATCCACTCATCCATTGATGGACACCTAGGCTGGCTCCATAGTTTGGCTACTGTGAACTGTGCTGCTATAAACATTAGCCTGGTGATTCCTTAGTACCAGTTTTCTCCTATGCTGTATATCAATCTTTCCAACAGCTGATTGAATTCTTCCATGAATGCTTCCCCAATGCCTCAAACTCAGTATGCTCAGGAGCAACTTCTTCTCTTCACTGACAGAACTTTCTTCTGATCACATGTTTGTAATCACTCTGGCTGGAAACCTCAGAGGTATTTAAAGTGTGTGTTGGTGGGAGAGGTGAAATACCTTCTAAATCATTCTATTTTCAAACATTTATAGGAGTCAATAGAATTGTATAATGAGCCCCCAGGTACCTACCCTCCAGCAACTAGTTACCAACTCGTGGTCAGTACTATTTTTTCTTTTCTAGATTTATGCTCTTAGATTATTTTGGAACTATAAATGTTTCAGTATGTATCTCTAAAAGATAAGGATTTTTTTAAATTTTTCAAAAAACAAAACAAAACAGAATACAGCTACAACTCTGTTGTTCTGCTGAAAAATAATTGACAACAGATGACATTTCAAGTCAATGTTCTCTTCCTGGTCTGGCTACCAATTGTCTCATATTCTTGCTGTGGTTGTGGTTGTGGCTGTGATGTTTGTGCATCAGATTGAAATAAGGTTTACACATTACAATAACTGCTATGGTTCCAAAGAGTCCTTTAGTTTCTGGGTGTCACCCCACTCCCTTCCCTCTCCACCCTCATAATTCATTTGTTGAAGAACCCAGTGTGTTTATACTGCAGAATTTGCCGCAGTCAGGATTTTGTTAATTGCATTCCCATGGAAGTTTGTTCAGCAATTCTACAGTCCTCTGTATTTCCTGTGCATTGGTAATTTGATACAGAGGTGTGATGTGAATTATTTGACCAACTACTGCCTCGCAACATATTATACTTCAGCCTGGAGGCTCATGATGTGTAGCTGCCTCTTTCTGTGTAATTGACAGCCACTGATGAACATTGTCTAGGTCAATGGTTCTCCATTCACTATGGGTGCAGCAAGGTTGGGGGGTAGAGGCTTGGTAAAATACTGGTTGTGAGGCTCTTCCCGGAGTGTCTGATTCCGGAGGCCTGGGTTACACCCAAGCATTTGAATTTTTAACAAACTCCTGTTGATGCTGATGTTGCTTGTCTAGGAACCACACTTGGAGAACTGCTGACCTGGCTCTATGATTTAACTAAGGGTTGCAAAACTGTGATGTTCTGTGCTATCCTGCCTCCCGCAATCATTAGCTGGAATGCTTCAAGAAAGAAAAATCTTCCCAATCATCTATTTGGTGACCTTGAAGTCCCAAGTTTGTAGAAAGATGCCACAATATTTGATTCTTTTCCTTTACTTATGAGTTGAAAAATAATGAGTTGGTTAATCAGTGTCCTCCAAAAGTAACCTGTGGAGAGTGTGTGTGTGTGTGTGTGTGTGTGTGTGTGTATTTGCTGCATTTCAGTGATTAGTCTCATGATGCTCATGTTGCCCCGCTTTTAGTCGTTGGACCCTCAGAGACGTTTTTGAATTCACCTCTTCCTGGCCAGGTATCTTATCACTGGTTAGATGGGCACATTCTTGGATAATACTCTCATGATCTCTTGCCCTCGGTCCTCCTACTTCCATTCGCTTTACAGACTAGAAGGTGACTTTTCTTAAAAATTTTTTTGGTGAATCTCCAGCCATGTCATTACCTATTAAAGAAATTCTCCCCAAATTAAATACAAGCCCTTTGTGTCGACACCACTGCCTTTCCCAGCACTGTGCCCATCTGCCTTCCAGTTTCCTTTCTATCCCTCTCCCTCCGTCCCTGAGGAAGCACAATGTGCTACTCCTGGACTCTGTTTATTCTGTTCTCCTGGCCTCAGACGTCCTTGGCGCACTCTGTTTTCTTGGCCAATGCTTTGTGCTTTGCAGAACGTGTTACCCACTGTCCCCTGAGCTCACTGATGAAGATATGGCCCTGGTGTAGCCTTTCCTGGACGTGGTGCCTGTTTTAGCCAGCTTTTTTGCTGCTGTAACTACAAGACTCAACCAGAACAACTTAAGAAGAAAATGTATTTGAGGGCTCACAGTTTCAGAGGTTTCAGTCCATTGACAGCCAGCTTTATTCCTCAGGTCTCCAGGTAAGGCAGATCAACATGGTGGAAGAATGTGGCAGAGGAAAGCAGCTCACATGATGATCAAAGAGCAGAGAGAAAGTGAGAGAGACTTCACTCACCAGATACAAAATATCTCCCCGAAAGCCACGTCCCAATGCCCACCTCCTCCAGCCACACACCACTCAGTTAATCCCCATCAGTGATTAATTCACCGATCGGGTTAAGGCTCTCCCAACCCAATCATTTCTCGTCTGAACTCTCTCTCATTGTCTCACATGTGAGCTTTTGGGGAACACCTCACATCCAAACCATAATAGTGCTTCTCTTTGAAGTGTTTGTTCTTGCTTTGGAGTCCCAGTGCCAGCATCCTAAGGACCACTCACAGAAGGGCAAGGTGTCTCTTGCTTATCTCCTTCCTCATACCTTCCATGGAACCTCTGTGCCCCAACTGGCAGATGCCATGTACAGATTCACAGAATTACAGTGAACAGGAAGCAATGGCCATAAACTTAAAGATCATCTTATTTGTCAAAGTAGATATGGATTTAGAAATCTATATATTTAATTACGTTAATATCCATATTCGCAGATATATTTTATGTATGTTTGTAAAGAAGTAAAAATGTTCCTCACTTCCTGAATCATTTAAAGAAAGAATTCTGCAAAGAGACAGTTTAGTGTACTTTTTTTTTTTGGTACCGGGGATTGAACCCAGGGGCTCTTAACCTCTGAGCAACATCCCCATCCCTTTTAAAAATTTTATTTAGAAACAGGATCTCTCTGAGTTGCTTAGTGCCTTGCTAAGTTGCTGAGACTGACCTTGAACTCGCCATCTTTGTGCCTCGGCCTCCAGAGCCGCTGGGATTACAGGCGTGGGCCATTGCCCCCAGCTTGTGCCAATATTCTTACTGCCACTCGGTAAGCCAGGAGGGCAAATAATTCTCTCTTTTTTCTATTTGTAATTTGCTTTTATACAAAGTTTTTCCCACTCAGTCCATCCACAAAGATCCACCCTCATGTAGCAAATATCAGATCTCCATTTTTTTTTATCACCATGTATGCTGCTTTGTATTGGTGTATGTGGTTGAATGTGTATCCTGACTGACCCATCAGCCTGAAAGATGAAATTTTTGGCAATCAGCTTTCAAAACTAATAGGTGAGAAAACTCACCTACCTTGGTTGGCAGAACCTTGGAGAGACGGTTTCTTACACTTCATGGTTCTGAACCCTGAAGAGCCAGAATGAAAAATCAGGTGGATAATTTGGGTGTCTGTTGCTATGACAACTAACCCTGTGACTTCTGTGAGGATGTGGACAATTATGCCAAAGCAGGATCCTCAGCCGTGAGTCCCTGAGTCATGCTACCAGACAAAACCCACAGAATTCCCACTAACAATATGAAAACAAAAATTAAGCACACAAGAATTCATATCTTGTTTTGGGGGGAGACCTGTAAGTTTCCATGAATGAGTTGCTGGTTAATGCAAGCAATCGGGATAAACCATCACGATGCATTGTTAAAACACATCAAATCACGAACCTCCGCAGGGCTCAGAGGGGTGACAAGTCATGTCCAAGATCACAGCTGGGCAGCTGCTTACATTCACAGAGAAACTGACCACTGTCTCACCCCACGACCCCCAGAGCTCCAGATGGCATCCAGCATTTGTTGGTACTGCTGAGGGGGAGTTTCACTACAGGTGTCCGTACGGTACTTGCAGTCTCCATTTTATGGTCAATGCCAGAATAAGCTGCAAGCTGAAGATGCCTTTGCTTTTGCTTCTAACTGTCCTGTTTTCTGAATTCTTGAAGTAGTTATTGAAGGATTTCGGATTATTGGTAGAGTTCTGAAAATCCATTTAGGATTCAAATTCCGTCTTTCCACTGAATATTCTTCCAAGGGTTAAAAAAAAAAGCCAATATTTTAATCTTGTGAAATCAGGCAAATCTTTCCTTCTCTCTTACATAAACAAAATGCCTTCTCTAGAAGGAACAAAAGTCAAATATTAGATCTGTAAAAAGAGACTTTCACTTTTATTTTTAAAATAGCACCAAGTTAGAAAAGGAAAGGTAAAAATACTTCCAAAAGAGATTTCTCTTTGTGTGTCTGTGTGTGTTTGTATATCTGTGTGTGTCTGTATGAGTGTGTGTTTGTGTGTGTGTGTGTGTCTGTGCATGAGTGTGTGTGTGTGGCAGGGGTGAAAGGGGACACAACTGGAAACCATTCAGTAGTCATAGAATACAAGAAAGTTAGAATGATTTTTTTCTTGGCTTTTTCCTAAGGTACGAAATTTTAGCACAGCACTACTTGTTCCTTAATTAATGATTAAACAAATTCAATTCATGATTTAACTTAATTAAACAACTAATGAATTTGTGTATGCAGGAATCATTAATGTGGCATCTGAAGCAGGCCCCTGGGGCATGGTTAACTCTGCTCTTCACAGCTTGGTAACTAGTACCTAGAGCCGCACACACATCTCCACACAGTTTATGCACTTTATATGGGGCCAGCTAGATGCACAGACCACCTTCTGTGAGCAGAGATAACACTGTCCGTACCTTTCCTAAGGGATGTATGTTCTGAAATATATTCCCAATAGTGGCCATAAGTTTAGTCCTTTTCTTTTTTAAAGCTGCTGGGTCCCCTTTTAGAAATGCTTTTGGACAACTCACTTTAGAAGGACAAAACATAGTCCTGTCATTATTTTTAGATATTATCATTGAACTTAAAAATATAATCACATCTCACAAATCCAGCTTAATGGCCACTCTGTGAAATAGGAAATTTGAAAAGGAATTGAGTTTTCATTATTTTCAAGTGGAAGTCCCTCCTTGGAGTAACTAAATGCATTTCTCTATCCTGGATGGAGGTGCTCTTTTGGCCACTTTGTAATAAATAGCAGAGAAGGAAGGAGAAAAGTGGCAGACGCAAAGGAAACACAAGATCTGTTCAGGTTTTAGATACAGTAGCTCACTTGAAACATTTTCATTTTGATTTTCATGGAGAAAACCAGGGTTTAGCAAGATCAGGTAACTTGCCCGAGTTCTCTCAGCCACCTTGCAGAGCAACTAGAGTCGCTACATCTGAGCCTGTGCCACACCGTCTGTTTAAACAGCGTTTGGCATGCACCTAATTGATAGCCGTAGGTTCTAATGTGCTTGACAACCATTTGTTTTCTAAGACAGGCAAACATTTTCCTCCAAATCTCATTGACACTATTAATTTACTTAGCAAACCATTTTATCGCTGAGTAAAGCCAAAGAAAACTTCGGTGATCCCTGTCTTAATGATCACTGACTTCAAATTACTGAAGTCTATTTAATGAGGTTGAACTGGAGGTCCATCCAAAAGATGTCGAGGCTTCATGCCTGTGTTGTTCTTGGAGGGCAGGCCCAGACAGAATAAAACTTGGATGCAGAAAAGCAAGAGCAGTTAGTGATGTGTACATGGGAATAGACACAGCTGTGAATTCCATACTTGCCTTTAAAGCAACCAACCTGGATGCTTTAGGTCACTTTCTAGGAATGTATATATATATTTTGGTACTGGAGATTGAACTCAGGGGCACTCGACCACTTAGCCACATCCCCAGCCCCATTTTGTGTTTTACATAGAGACAGGGTCTCACTGAGTTGCTTAGCACCTTGCCGTTGCTGAGGCTGGGTTTGAACTCACGATTCTCCTGTCTCAGCCTCCCTAAGTGCTGAGATTACAGGCTTGCGCCACCGCATCCAGCTGGAATGTATATTTTGAATTGTCTCAACTTATTCCATTTCCATCCTGTATAGACAAGCTATGATCCTCTGATTTTAATTTGGAAACCTGTCTTCATGCTGACAGGAGCCTTTCTGTACAGCATCTTAGGTCAGCAGGAGTAAATGAGTTGAAATGAACCAGTGGAGGGTCTATATTTATGGATTATCTATGGACATCTTTGAATTATGCCTTTTTTCTTAAATAGACTTGTGTCAATAGCAGCATGAAATATGGCATTCATCAATGGCTACTGGATTCACGAAAGGAAACTAAGCATACTGGAGAGGTCCCTTTAAAGGAAAGAGAATGGCAAAGAGGTTTGGAGTCATGCATGGGAAGGCCACAGATGCCAGCTTCCTAAGCTCTCTGTAGCTTGGGAAGACTCCTTTGAACACCCAGGGTAATCCCAGGAGGGGTGGCTCCTGGGCTTGAGAAAGTAGTGTCTTGGGGATGATTCAGTCTTGCCAGGAGAAGACAGTGTCTAGGTCAAGATGGAAACAGAACTCAGCTACTGTTCTCTTTGCTTCATCAACTTCCAAACTTCCTGGGCATGAGAAAAGGTGAGGATCGGTGGCTCTGAAGTAGCTCGATTCTAAATCAGGATGAGAAAGAAATTCCAAAGAGTGTCGATCTGTCCTAATCCTTCAACTTCAAGACTGTTCTGTTTCACATTCCAATGTACAGTCTTTATAATTTGTTATTATTCTACCCTTCTTTTATGGTTGAATAATATTTCTAGAGAGGAGTTTCCCCAGATCTTAGGAACAGGGAAATCTGTACTCCCGAGCAAGGGCGCATTTGCTTTAATTTCAGATACACTATGACTTGGCATCTCGTTATTTTTCTCTCTTTGCTTTGACTCTAAAGAAGCTTTGGGGAAACTTTTTTATCCAGATCTTAGCAGCTATGTGAGTTTGCATGACACAAATTCCATACAAAATGATGCCTGGTTACGGCCCATTTTCCTACCCTGATTTCACCTCCATGGGAACGTCCCTTCACCACATTTAGAAAGCTTATCAGAATGGCAGGACCATTGGGAAAGAAGCCTCGGGACATCCTAACGTGAATTTGTGCGGGTTAGCCCTCTCGACTTCCTCTTTACAAGCGGTGTTTGCATGCATAAACACGCATTCGCAGGGAAACCCGGACCCACTTTGTACAGATCATCTGGGTCTTTTATTCCATGAATGAAAGGAACATATTGGGAATGTGCTTGGTGACTGCTGGAAACTTATAGCACTTCCTTTTGCTTCTAGGTGAGCACCTCAGCAGCGTTGCCATGGAGGGGACCTTTTCTGTGCTACCCTGGGCCTTGCCCCATCTGTCACCTGCCTTAGCATTTCACAAGAGGACCCAGTGAAGACAGAGAAAAACAAAAACCGTTGTGATTGTTTTCTAATCCCCATGACCACCAGCTACATACACAGGAGGCAACTCTTTTCCTAGATTTCTTGCAAGATAGGATTTAGTCATTATTTGCAAATGAATAACAGTTTAGAGAAGTTAGGGAACTTGTCCCAAGCTACAGTTCATGCTCTGAAACAGGGTTTCCAGGAGCCAGCAACAGGTTTCCGCAACCAGCTGTACTTGCTTTATTTTCTTTTCTGTTCTTTATAAAAACATTTTATTTATCCTTTTAAAAGAAACCCTTGATCCTCAAGTTCCAATTCTGAAAATTTCAAGACCTATCAACACTCTCTGACTAAAGAGCAGTGTGAACTGTGCTTCCTTTCAGATTGTACACTGTACAATTCCAAGAAGTGCCATTCCTATAGACTACACTGTGAATACAAGGTGAACGGTGCAGTTCTCAACCTGCACAACTGTTTACGGAGCTCTGGGAAAAGATGATCTCTCCCAGAACCCTTAGCAGGATGTGGCTAAAAGTAGCCTCTTGGTTTGGTTTTCTGTCTTTCTCTTGTGTTGACGAGTTCTGTTGCTCCCTCTGTGTCTGCCCTATGATACCCTTACCTTCGCCTCCCTGTGCTTGGGGACCACGTGATCACATCAAAGTTTCCTCTCTGCCTGTGCTCAGATGAACAGCAGATAAGATCTTCACCAATGGTGTTTTAAGCAGCTTTGCTTCTGCCACTGTGCTCTGCGAAACAGCACCTGCTGCTAAATACTCTTTTTCTGTGCAGAGCCTGGCACTGCGATTCTGCCCTTGTGCCACTCAGGATGCTCTGTGTCCTGTGTTCATTTTGGAATAAAAATAGGCAACAGCCATTGATACTGCTTGGATCTGGAATATCCTCCATAGGCTCTTGCGTTGAAGGCTTGGTTCCCAATGGAGCTGTGTTCAGCGTGGGGCTTTTGGGACGTAATTGAACCATAGTGGCACTAACCTCATCCGTGGAGGGATCCACTGATGAGTTCAGGGGTGAATGGCTCTTAGGAGGCGGGGTCTTGTTGGAGGAAGTAGGTCACTGAGGTTGCCTTTGAGGGCACATCTCCTCGGGGTCCCTTCCTTACTCTTTCTCTGCTTCTGACTGCCATGAAGTGAGCAGCTTTCCTCTGTCACTCCTCTCTGCTGTGATGCTCTGCCTCACCACAGGCCCAGAAACAGAGCCAAGTGACCATGGGCTGAAACCTCTGAAACCATGAGCCAAAGTACATCTTTCCTCCTTTAAGTTGTTTTTCTCCAGCGTTTTTGTCACAGCAACGGAAAGCTAGCTGACAGTCATTCTCTGTGTGTTTACGTGCTGAGTGCTTACTTGGATAATCATTTAAGTCTCATAACAACCCTCTGAAATGGGCCTGCTATTCTTATCTCCACCTGCACACAGGGTCAATGTCTGAGAAGAGGAGTGATAGGTCAAAGTCAGAGCTGGGATTTAGATGCAGGTGATAATGAGCATGAATCCTGCCTTCCTGATCCACTTTCTCTCTCTCTTTCTCTCTCTGAATTGATTTTTTTTTTTTTTTTTTTTTGCGGTGCTGGGGATGGAACCCTGGGCCTCAGGCATTCTAGGCAAATGCTGTACCACTGACCCACACTTTCAGCTTCACATTCTCTTAATCATTGTCCTGTGGCCTTGAAGAGGGTCACATTCTAGAACTTTATGTGTGACAAATAACTTCCTTAATGAAGTTTGAATTGGAAACAGACTTTCCAAACATGAGTGCAAAGATTTCCCCACATGACTCAAAACACTTGCTGACGAGGTGCCTCACCAGGCTTGATATCCTGTAGTGCCAGAGGTACAGAGAAGCACTCGCATCTCTCAGAAAAGCCCAGATGAGTGCTGGGTGTCTTTTTCTCTGCTCTTCTTAGTTGGGCGGGAGAGTGCCATGTCCTGGGTGATGAACATCCAAGCACCTTCTTTGGTTTGTTCTGGGACGTCTGACCTGTTTTCAGGAGTCTGATGAATATGAGCAGAAGTGATGCTGCTGTGGATGCCGACGGATGACGATGGCCTTGATTCTGCTGCTACTGTTCTTTTCCATGCAACCCTCTGAGCGAGCAGACAGACCATCATCCAAGATAGGACAGCATTATGAAGCCTCATGGTCCTTGCAACTCCTGACTCCCCCAACTGCCTGCCTCCTCCGGCAGCCCAGCCCTGTGAGACGGCAAGGAGACATCTGCTCGTGCGAACTTGTAAACATCAAGGTTGCTGCATGACAGGAGCACCTCTGCACTGGGTTTCATGCCTATGTCTGTGGACAGCCTCCAACAGCCAGGTCAGGCAGCAAATCTTGTGCAAAAAGCACATGTATTCCCCAGGGAGCCGGGGGAACATTAGAGCTCATTTTCCCTGGCAAAGCATTCGTCGTATTTATGAACATATTCAGAGAAGACGATGTCTTTTTCTGGATGGATTCAGCCCAGAATGAGCAAACCAGGCTGAGAATGCACAGTGAGTGCCACATGTATTTCTTAAGGTCCTTATCAAACCCACTTTAACCTTGAGTTTTAAGAAATCAACTAGGACAGAGGAAATCTGCATCTATAATGTGTGATAAAACCATAAAACTGGGGAAGGTCTTTTAAAAATATGTAGTATATTATTACATGTATGGTAATATGAGACATATTACAAATGCAATTCTATAATTCAACCATGTCCTAGTCTGAGATCCTTGCAAGATCTATATTTACATTTATCTATTTATTTATTTAGCAATGCTGGGGATCAAACTCAGGATCTGGCATGTGCTAAGCAAGTACTCTCTCACTGTGCGGTACCCCCCACCCCCAGACTTATAATATAATATAATACTTATAATATTTCACTATTGTATTTCATATAATAATATGATTATTGTTGTAATAATCATACTTACAATTATTAAAAGGACAGTAGATTCAAAGTCAGTGTCAAAAGCTATAGGTGGCAGGCATGGTGGCACCTGCCTATAATTCCAGCAACTCAGGAGACTGGGGCAGGAGGCTGAGGCAAGAGGATTGCAAGTTCAAAGCCAGTCTCAGCAACTTAGAGAGGGCCTAAGCAACTCAGTGAGACGTTGTCTCTAAATGAAATACAAAATAGGGCTGGGGATGCGACTCAGCGGCTGAGTGCCCCTGAGGTGAATCCCTGGTAGGCCCCTCCGCCAAAAAAAAATAGAAGCCAGTGAGAAATTGGTACCCAGTGGTATTCTTTCATTGCTCAATTTCTTCCTCTTATTTTAATTACGGATTTTTTCTTTCTCTTTCTTTCTTTCCCCTCCCTCCTTTTCTCCCTCACTCCCTCCCTCCCTTCCTTCCTTTTCCTATTAATTAGGGCATCAGCTCTGACTGGAGAGCAAGCTTCAGTGCTTCCTTCCTTTGGACACCTAGGGTTGCTATCTGGGGAACCTGGATGCCTCTTTTTCATAACCATGATCATTTTGATGGTAGTTCTTTGTTTCAATTTTCAATTTCCAGCCAACACAAAGCAGGTAATAGATGGTGACAAAGCCTGTGTTCTGGGCCTCAAACTGCCTGAGGTCCAATCTTGGCTTCAGATCTTACTAACTCCGAGACCTTGGGCAAGTGAGGACACTATGAACACTTATTCCAAAAACTGTCACAAGAATACAAAGGTGAAGACATTCTTTTTGGCAGATATATTGTGGGAAAAATATCTGGTCTCTTTTTTTAGAGTTTTTAGGCTTTCTGTTTCTTTTTATCCCACTTACATTAGGATAAAAAGATGAGTGGGACTATGCTGAACTGAACTGGTTATAACAGCATGTATCTTAGCATTTAAAATTATAACAGGAATATGTAATTCTAATATTTCACTTTCAAGTATTATGTAAAGAAACTTTCTTTTCTTCTTAGTTTACTGAGGATTTTCATCCTGAATGGGTAAATTTTATCAAATTTTTTTAACATTAATTGAAAGGATCCTGTGAAAGTTCTCTTTTAATGTGTTAATTTCAGTCAAGTACATTATTAATGTTGTACAATCTTTTCCTTCCTAGGACAAAACTTACATCTTTTTCTCTTAATATACCATTGGGTTTTATCAGGTAATAGTTTATTTAGGATTTTGGAATCTGTGTTCAAGCACGAGACCTATTAATTATACTTAAGAAGGTCAGACAGTAGCAGATTTGAGGCAACAAGTACTCATCACCATACAAAAGGTGAATGGGTGTAAAAGAGAAGTATCCAGAGCTTGCACAAAGTTTCTATGCTTTGCAGATGCAGCTTCCATGTGCTGCTGTCCAGCATTACTGGGGAACCCTAGGCATCCTGGTTATAGGTCAGTGACCTTCTGACATCAACCTCATGGCATCCTCTGTCCAGGCTGCTGTGGTCCACTCCAGAGGGACCCAACCCAGTTAAGGAATGGAGGAACTCTCCCAGGAGATAGCCAAAAAGCTGTATTTTGCCTGGAAATTTTTTAAAAAAAGACACATAGGATGACATAAAAATGGAGAAAAAGGACCCAAATCAAGTGAATGTAGCTACAGGAACATGGTTATTTGGGGCAGGTGTTGGAACGTGGATCTAGACGAAATACTAGGTCTTTCAGTAAGGATTCCTAATCTGGAGTTTCAAGAATAAGCCTTGAAGTCACAATTCCAGAAACAATAGGTAAAACTCTATGTGTATTTTTTTTTAAGGTCAGATTCTAGCTTTCATTCGACAAATCCAATATCACTACTTTGCTAACTGTTGGACTTTGAGCATGGAACTTTAGTTCCTGAGCTTTCAGTGCCTTATCTATAAAGTGGCAATAATAAACACTAATTACTTAAAAGACTAGATGTGGACTCATTATTAAAATTCAAATGTAAGTACCTACGCATATCATAATGAGGAGAGATATTTTGAGGATCAATAACATGAGCCATAAAATCTTATAAACCATTTACCTTCAAAACAGGTTTATGAAAATATTTACATATATTTAGTAAATATATTTACATGAATTTAGTAAATATTTGTAAATATTTACAAATATTTATATAAATAAATATATTTTTACAACAAATATTTAGATAAATTTAAGCACCTAACTTCAGAAAAGTAGTGTCGATGCCCTCCTCCTCCTTTTGCCAATCCCACCAATCTCAAGACAGTAGAAAGTGCACTGCGGGGGCTTGACATCTACCAACCACATCCTTTCTTTGGCTGTGGCAGACAGTGCATCAGGGCTTCCTGATTTATCCGCCGCAGATTGAACACAAGTGCCTCATTTCACAAACAGCGCACAGTACAGAGGCTTCTGGAATCGCAGTGCAGATGCAAAGAAGAGAACCAGAGAATCGACAGTTACTTTCTGTCAGGGGAACAGAGATCGACAGTTACCTTCTGTCTTGTCTCTGTGGTCCTCTTCGTTGTCTTTTCCATTTGACACAGGTGGATTGGGTGCCTAAGGCTCTTTCAACACAGAACTCCACATGTTGAAGAGTCAGATGTATTTCCTTTTTGTCTAATTTTTGGGTCTCTAATTGGAGCACACGGAGACTGGATCATTCCACCTTGTGATTCTGGAATAGCCCATGTGGTGGGTGGCTATCTCTTATGGCTCATGTGGTCCCCAAAATGAACTCAACTATGAGATTCTGAATAACCAAAGGGAATTGGAATCATGGTAATTTTTACATTCTCACTTTGCTATTCCCCCTATTAAATTCCATTTTATGAAATAGTTTCGATTCAACTCTCCAAATAAAATTTATCATTGAAGTGTCAAAGAAGTGTAATTGTTTGGAACTATTAAAGATCAAAATTTTCTTCTATATGATTATACAGCTGAACAATGGCAAAATGGATATTACCAAAATTCCAAGTACGGTGAATATTGAGGCTTAAAGGGGAGGAAATCACTTATACTAGAAGACAAGTAAATTACAGAGAATTGTAGAGAAAAGAGTAAGCTGATTAGATATCCAGCCAGCAGAAAATATTTTAATAGAAGGTAGTGGGGGTGGTACAGAGTATAAATGTAATTCATACTGTGTTCCTTAAGGAAGAAAACTTTTTTTTAAAAGAAATCAGTATGTGATCTTTGTGTATTTGGTGTGTGTGTGTGTGTGTGTGTGTGTGTGTGTGTAGAGAGAGAGAGAGTGAGAAAGAGAAAGAAAGGAAAGAAAGAACAAAAGAAAGAAAAAGGAAGAGAAATTATGGCATTAGTATGTAAAATGCTATGTATTTATGAGCTTCACTTAGTCTTCTATTATTGTTCCCAATTTATAGAAAATATTTAATTATCTAAAGTTTCCCCAATGTCAGGACCAGCATTTGAAGTTCAAGGTACCTGATTCCAGTTTTCTACACTTTGAAATTTGTTTTTACACAAATCTTCTGAAAGCGAAATCAGATGCTCAAATAAAAGAATTTGTATATCAGATTCTCAATATATTAGACAATTCAAGGTGTCAAAGTTACTGAAATGGAAACTTTAGATCAGAAACAACAGACAAACAGACAAGATATGAGCAATCCTGGTCTGTTTCTTTGAAATTGGGCCCTGTTGTAACAGTGGTCCATGTTATGCTTTGAATATAGCCTTTGCTGCTCTGCCACTGCAACTGATTTTTAAGATGGCCATGTTTCTTTATCTTTCTCTCTCCTTGCTCCTCTTCAATCTCTCCCCTTTCCTCATCTCAGGGGAAACAGGATTACCTTTCTTCCCCATCCTAGGCAGAATTATTTGTCCTTGAGTACACAAGCACCACAGGAACAAACTTTAGGGATGCTGCCAGAAGATTTCAGAAATGACTATCTCCCAAATTAACAAGTGAATTACAACTCTAGACAGAGAACACAGGGCCCAAACTGCTCAAGTCACCTGGTCCTTTTTGCCCTCCGGCAATACTGGGGATTGAACACAAGGGCCCTCTACCATTGAGCTGCATCTCCAGTCTTTTTAATTTCATTTGGAGAAAGAGTCTCCCTAAATTGCCTAGGTTGGCCTCAAACTTGTGATCCTCCTGCCTCAGCTTCTCTAGTAGCTGGGATTATAGGCATGCACCACTGTGCCTGGCTATGATCTTCTACCTAAAAAATTATTTACATTAATATATAAGAAAATTTTGTTTGAAAAACATGTACCTAAAAATGTGACAGTGATAATTTCTGGTTAAAGTATTGGTAAATTGGGGTTTCTTTCCCTGTTAATTTAGGATTTATTTTTTCTAACATCAGAGTAATGTCATGAAATAAAACTGAAAGTTTGAAAATGCAATTCAACAAAAATCATTAAATATGTACCACAAGCAGCTCAGGGATTTTGCTAGGCACTGAGGACATAAAGATATTCAAGCCAAAGGAGGGGGAACTTGAAGGGACTAGATCTTATTTGTCCTGTTCCACTCTGTAGACCGTCCCTGTATTGACAGAGGAGGGCCCTAAAAATATTTGTTCAATAAATGAAAAGAAAAAGACTGATCAATAACTGAGAAAGTAGTATTGGAACATACACTGTGACATGAATATACAAACTGGAATGCCTGGAAAAGTCCAGCTGGGTGAGATGGAGGTGTCCTGCACTGGGGACTCTATCATGGACTGAAGGCTTGAACTAAATCCTCTATTGAGAGGTGAGTGGGGCAGCGGGCATGATGTCCAGAAGGCAAGGAAGGAAGGGAAGGGAATGATGGTCGACAAAGGAAGCTGGGCACAACCAGCACATGGTAGTCTGGACCAGCAAGAGAAAGAAGAATATTACAGAGGAAATGAAGCCTGTAGAATCATGGAGCAAGTCAGCACTCAGCTGTTCCATATGCAAAGACTCAAGACTACCTATGGAAAGATCAGGACTGTGAAATAAGAAAGAAATGCGCCTGTATAGAGCGGAAGAGAATCCACAGAAACAAGAAAATAGGAGAGGAAAGAATCACGGACCAAATGAGAACAGCGGATCTTCTTTTAGTAACTTTAATTAAATGCCATTACCTTTGCATTAAAAAAATGGCACAAGTTGCTATTTTGGGGTGAGGGTTTTGAGAAAATTTAATGGACTTTTAGTTTATCTTTTTTCCTAAAATTATTATGCATGCTATCACTGTATCTTCACTACGAACATACTTGAAGAGGATGAAGCAGAAACTCATTAAATTGGTTATATGGTTATAGAAATATTTAGGTAAGTGACTTTCAAAAGCTAGCCCATCAATTCAATTCATTTCTTAATATATCCTATTAACATCTATCTAAAGCTCTGATTATTTAAAAAAATAAAAGGGAAAGAGATTGGAAGGAATAACAAGTAAGATAAAAAATTATGTCAGCTTTTGCTCTGTGTGAGGAGTAGACCCTACCTATGGGCAAAGTCAAGTATTGACACTCCTTAAAAAAGTCTATCTAAGTAAAATAAGCCAATTCAAAAAAAAAAAGCTGAATGTTTTCTCTGATATGCAGATGCTAATTCACAATGGGTGAGGGGGCTAGGGAAGAATAGAATTACTTCAGATTAGGCAGAGAGGAGTGAAGGGAGAGGAGGGGGATGGAGCTAGGAAGGATCAAAGAATGAACCAGACATTATTCCCCTATGTATATATGTAACTATACGACCAGTGTGATTCTACATCATGTATAACCAGAAGAGTGAGAAATTATACTCCATTATATATGATGTATCAAAGTACATTATACTGTCATGTATAACTAATTAAAACAAATTTTAAAAAGTCTATCTCCAAGCTTTATTTATTACTCTATTATTATGATTATTATTTTCATTCATGAAAATAGCCAAAATTTGTGTATTTTTCAATGAGTGAAAATTATACATAATGCATTCTGGTGTTCACAAAAAAAGATGGTAACTATTCAAAGTAATGAATACATTAATTCCCTTGATCATGATGATTATTTGATAGTACATCATACCAACATCAAATCATCAACCTTTTCACCTTAAATATATGTACTGTTAATTTTCAATTACACTTTAATAAAACTGGGGAAAATAATTTTTAAAAATGGTAGAAAGGAATATAAGACAGAATAAAAGTTCTGCCTAATGCCCAAAGGAGGGGACAGGGGTGAAGAAGGCCCAGGGTCATGGAAAAATGGTTCTCCATTATGTTTCAGAAAGAACTTCTAAAGTAAATACTTTAAATACTATTAATTCTAAAGTAATAGTAATCATGCAAGAGCCTGCTACTTATATAGGGAAAGTGTTCCCAACTGGAACAGGAATTTTTATAGCAAACATCTTTTCCCTGAAGTAATTACTTATTTGTACAGACCTCCTGAGAATCTGAGGGGCCTTTCCCTTTCTATGAAGGGAAGAGGAGATGGGGGATCAGAGCATGTGCAATTGTATCTTAAATATTTCTGCTCCAGTTTCCAACTTCATATCATCTTCATCTTAATGACTCTAATCCATAACCAGTGTTGTCTCAGCAGTCCCAGCATCTCTTCCTGCAAGTTCACGTGCACAGTCCTCTCTGGCAGATACAGAGCCTGTCATTTTCTGGATGAGTAACAGACACAAGGCACATTGCAATAAATGATTTTATGCTGCTGCTCCCTGTTTAATCAAATCAGAGTAGATATGGATGATTACATGGACAAAAAGCTACTGAATAAACACGTTTGTTCAGGAGTAACTAAGCATCAGATAATATTATGTAATGTGGAAGTAACTGCCTGGCTTAATGTTATGGTTTCCATGGAAACTACATCAGTGAAGGGTAAAAGAGTTCAGAAATATATTTATATATATATATATATATTTTGATGCATAAATGAAATAGGGAAAGTGCAAACATTCGCATGATATTTGGGGTGGCTTTAGAAAAGTGTTCCTCTCATTAGAGAGTGAACTTACTTATTGATCAGTGAACATATTGGGACTATTCAGAAATCATCAAGGTTGGCATTGCTTTTTTAAAGTTCTTTAAGGAGAGAAATGAGGGTTGGATTGATAAGACTACACAGGTATTACTTGCAATCCAGTGTCTTCAAAGCTTAGTGGCCCTTGCACGTAGGGTCCATGTGCCTCGGATGTGTTTTTGTTCTTTTCCAAAAGGAAAAGTAACGATGGAGATAACAAAAAGTCGAAGTCCCAGCCAAACGCTGAGCACTGCAGAAGATGGCTCCTGAGGAAAGCAGAAAAGATGAATTAGGGAGGGAGGAGGAGGAGAGGCAGCTTGGTTTTGTATTCAACAGGGCTCTGCGGTACTCTCCAGTTCCTTCATTGGCTGCAACAGTGCAACTGTCGTGCAGCAGGGAGCGGCGGGCCACAATGATACCTGGAGCTCTGTTCCAGGATTGTTCTATTTTTTTGCTTTGTTTTTCTTTCTTTGAGTCCTCCAGGATAGAAGAGTGATAAAGTTAAATAATACTGAATCTTCTGAATTGCAAATTACACCCGAATAAAACTTAGAGAAATTAGATTATTCTTTTCTTCTGTGGTTGAAGGGAAAATTCATATCAGAGGTCAGAAGGAGGGATGAGAACCAGGACAGAAGACTTCTGCTCCGTTACAGTCTACCTGCCTCCTTACTCATTGGCTTCTAATGGCTTAGGTGCGGTTTTCCCTGGAGGTGGGCTTTTTAATTAGAGGCTCCTAAGAGGTTCTTTCCAATCTGAGGAAGTCACTTATTATGGATATTCACTTTTTAATTCATCCTCAGGGGTTCTTTGCACTCACCTCCAAGAAAGTTAACACAGAAAAAACTATCTTTTTAGTGCCTCCTTCCTGGATATATTAAAGGACTTTCCACTGGATTTATTCCATATCTAGAACTAATGCATGTGTTAACTGGCACACATATTGTTATTCCAAAAAGATCATCTTTTTTATTCTAGATGGACAGCCTCTAAAACGTCTTCTACATTGATTAAATGTGGTCCCACATTTATGAGGCTGCCATGTAATTTCAGGAAGAGGAGAAGAAGCCATCACTGTGACTATGCCCTAGAAGTCTTGAGCACATGACAGAGAGCAAGAGCTCAGGGTTGCTCCCCAGGCCAAATGGATTAGGTAAGGCAATTAGGGAATCAAATATAAGCAGCAAGTTTGTTCCATTTTATTAGAAGTTTTGACCCATTAAGTCTATAGCATGACCACTGGCTCTGACGTCATCTTCTTTACACATGATGTGGAATCATTTTTGCCAAAGTAGAAGTTATGGCAAGAGATTTGCCCTCTCTTTTTCATCTTTCTTATTTTAATGAAAGCACAAGATTCACCAAATGCTTAGTATGCTCCAAGTGTTTTCATTTTTCTCTCACAATAACCATTCAAGCTAGGTATTACCATCCATATCTTACTCATCAAGCAAAAAAAGAGCAGAGATGTTATGTAACTTGCCAAAGGTTGCCTGAGTAGAGTCTGGCCCCATGGGCTTGCCACACATTGTTATATATCAGAGCAATGGCAGACAGAGGTCAGGTTAAGTTATGGAGCACCAAGCAGAGCAACTAGGGAGAATTCTGGTGTAGGGTTAGAAAAGACTTGCCAATAAAATTAAGTTAGTGAGTTGAGACATTCTCATGACAAATGACTTAAATCTGGTTCCTAGGCTTTCTTCGCCACCATTTTGACCTGAAAGAGAATGTAATCTTAATATGCCTTAGTTGTAGTCCGACTTCATAGTCTACATAAGCACATTTGTTCCTGCAATAGCCCAGTTGGTATGTTATAGCACAGATATTTAATTCACTGGTTGAAATCTCAGGCACCTGTGTGGTTAAATGATTTCCCCACACTTTAAAGAACTAGTAACTAAAGGAATATACATTATGTCCAGGTGTTTGTTCTACTGCAAAATGTGAATATACAGAGTCCCTTGATGTGCTGTCTGATGAGCTATCTGATGGGCATTTGCTTAATTAGGATAAAACCTTGTTCTGTTTATGACAACTTATTTCTAGCATGTCATAGGAGAAAAATGGAGCTCTCATTTATTTCTTGAACAAAATGTGTCATTTGCCAAGACGTTCTCCTGTCAGAACTTCTCTAGAAAATTCAAAGACTTACCTGGGAACCAAAGGCAGCTCAATAGCCCAGATATGAGAGTTTAAATTCTGATTCACTTCTGAGATGTCTGTGTCAATTTCAGTTTGCTTAGCTTCTCTGAGACACCACAGCTCTCTAATGTAGCCTGAATGGGTGGCCATGGTGGTGTGCCATATACACGTGTGAAAAGAAATAGCTTATGGGACTGGGAATATAGCTTGGTTGGTAGAGTGCCTGCCTAGCATGCACAAGGCCCTGGGTTCAATCATCAGCACCTCCAAAAACAAAGAGAAACAGCTTATAACATTGGCCATGATGAGGCTTGCCTGGCACGAAGTGCCTCTGGACTACTCTGCCCAAAGGCAGTCTACCTTAAGACACTGGTCAGCCTGTCTTGATTAACTTCTCACTGGGGTCATACTGTGGGCCTTATTTCTAGGGTTCCAGGAGCAGCAATTTACACCTCAGTTATCCTTCTTGCTGTCTCCCTGACAAAGAAAATAAAAGAACTTCGAGGTGTATCATGATATGATGGTAATTACTGACAGATTTTTAGCATTTCCTAGAATGGGTATTTGATCTATGTATATAGATGTATGTATGTATCTATGTATGCAGAAGGTGTTAATTGTTGCAATGAATGTTAGGCAAGGATACCCTACAGGAAACAAAAAGACACCGTACTCTAATCTAGAATAGTGAATCAAATTTTGTTGTCTGAGTCCTTGAAGGGAAAACTTTCAATGCTTTTGCTGAAATGGCTTATTTTATTCAGATCTTAAAAATGAGCAAGTGTTCATTCCTTAGATATTATGCAGTTTTCTTCAAATGGCACTTTTTGAAGAGACCGTGTCACTTCAAGAATTTGTGTCTCTGTGTGTTTTTTCCTTGAGGAGCTTTGGAAGAATTAAACCCAATGCTGTATATATCACAATCCTCTCCGACATGCACCATCTGGGAGAGCTCCTCTCCTGCGTCTTGTGCTTCACTGGGTTATTGTTTCTTATTTTCCATTGACTGCCTTTGACATTTTATGCAAAGCACCAACAACAGTGTAGGTCCCATATACTAGTTAACCCTCACCATCCTTATCATCTCCACTGATTGAATAATCCATCTCATTCAGGAGACACTCAAGGTACTTCGGTTGCTGCCTTCTCTTCCGTTGCATTCAGATAACATTGAAATGTATATCTACAATGGAGAAGACAATTAACAGACTCACAGACATTGCTTTTATTTTGTTGTGATAGTTAGGACAGGGGTCAGCAAACCATAACCCTTTAGCCCAATCTGGCCCACTGCTTGTTTGGGTAAATAAAGTTTTATTAGAACACAGGAATGCTCAATTCCTTACATGTTGTTTATGTAGTTTTTGTGCCGCAACAGCAGAGATAACTTGTTACGACCAAGTCTCTAATATTTACTATTTATTATTTGCTATAGTTGGTCTAGTGTAATTATTTCCATGTTTACATGGAAGCATTGGCTGATCTTGGTTCCTTGAGAACAAAATTTGTGTCTAATTTAAATATCTCACTTCATGTATAAATTTCCCTAACAAGGCAGAAGTTCTATCTTCCAAGTACTTTAAAGAAACATACAGAGCCAGCTATAACAGTAGGTGATGAATCTTGGAGCTGTTCTGTCCAACTTTGGGAGAGCTCTTTCTGTTCATGACAGAATAAGCATCAGGTGCTCAGTGTCCTAAGATCCCCAGGAAAGCTGATACCCTGATGTATTTGGGTTATTGGTTCACTGCCATGCAGGAGATGGCATTGCAGCGAGCAAAGACAGCAAAGGAAAGGAAACAGAGGCATTCCAGCACTTTGGGAAAGAGTGGTGTTTAGATGAAATTTGAATAAAACAGTGTTTTGAAAGGCTCAAAGCAAAGTTAGGGTAGTATAAAGAAGTCAATATCAGATTGGGACTGAAAAGTGGCCCCAGGGTTCTGCTTTTGGGGGAACAACTGGTGTAGTAGTGGGAATCCATTATCTGAAGTTCTGCATCTGAGTTTTGCATCAAGATCTCTTCTCTGGCTCATAGAGGGATGAGGTGTTCCAGGTAAAAGTGGAGGTTTTGTTCTTACTGACACAATTCCAAACAGCAAAAGTTCTAAGTGTCCATAATTTTAGAAAACAAAGTTTCCCATCAAGTCACTAAAAAGAAGAAGAGGTCAGGACAACTTAGAGTTGCTGCATGTCCATGGCAAAATATTGTTTCCTGTTAACTTTGCGGCTGGCTTTATCTGGGTCTGTTTTTCCAACCTAAAAATGGCCAGGCAGATTTTTCCTTCCTCAGTCTGAGCTAGTTTCAGCTTTTTCAGCAGGAGGTAATGATAGTAGCCTTGGAAGATTGGGAAGCATAGAAGAGCAGAAGGAGATGAGACAGGATGAAATTAATGGAGAGCTAAATTCAAGGGACCTTTCCTGCAGCCCAGTACAATGCCCCATAAGCAGCACCCAATTTAACAAATACATATTGAATAAACGTGTGGATAGTATTTGAGTGGTTGTGAAGAATCTCAAACATAAAGGAACAGTGATGTTTTAATGACTGCAATATAATTAGACTCTTACATAGAAATTCATGAAATTCATTTTAACATTTAACCAGAAAAAAAAAATAGAATGGAAGTTCTGAGAGCAGACCATCAAATGCATTAGGAATTTTGTCTTTAGGCACTTGTAGGATAATTTTAGAGTCATTCCTCATAGTAACAATGATCGGTCAGAAACCAGAACAACTCTGAGGAATGGCGGTCTCCCCTGAGGCTGAGGATTTTAGAATCCAGGAATGACTTGATTCCTAGAGTCACAATGTTTATTCCTGACTTGTTTGGAAGAATAGGATGTCCTCGGTACTGCATCAGAAACAGATCAAGATATGATCCTTGTGATTCTAGGAGTCAAAAACTAGCTGAACTGAAACATGCGGGCCTCTGCGGTCTTCTCACTTACTCTGTGCCTTACCCTGAAAGAAGTTGTTATGGCTTAGCTATTAGGTGTCCCCAGGTGAGACAATGCAGCAATGTTCAGAGGTAAAATCGTTAGATTATGAGAGATGTAATATAATCAGCAGATTAATTCACTTATGTGGATTCACTGGGAGCATGCCTTTGGGGTTTATATTTTGTCCCTAGTGAGCACAGCTCTTTCTGCTTCCTGGTTCTCATGTCCTGAGCTTCTTTTCTCCATCAAGCCCTTCAGCCAGGATTTTCTGCCTCACCTTGGACCCAGAACTATGGAGTCAGCTCACCATGGACTGAAGCTCTGAAATCATGAGCCAAAATAAACTTTCCTCCTCTAAGTTGTTCGTGTCAGGTCTTTTGGTCACAGCAATGCCAAGCGGACTGAAAGAGAAGTGCAGGATGTGAATCAGGGAGCATTTACTCTGTGCTCTCAGACTGCATTCATTCTCTGTGTGCGATCATCAGCCTCCTCCTGTTACCTGCACTTTCAGAGGTCAGAACAAGTTGAGAGAAAGAAGCTCTAGCACCTACATCCAGAGAGGGCTTCTGCCTTTCACTTCAGAGACTCTACTGCCTTCTATTTTCTCTTGGCAGGGGAAGAAATTTTACTACTAACAATGCCTGTTCTTAGCGAAGTCTTAATTTCTTAGAAACATTGATCATTACATGTTCGCCCATATGCAATCTCTATTTTTCTAGTCTTTTCCCTCTGTCTTCCACATATCACTACTAGTTCAAATTCCCTTTTCTTGCAATATTTGATGCAGCTTCCTATCCCCCTTGAAGCCTCTGGGTTGGCATGAACCTTTATTGGCAGCATCTCTGGTGCCCATGGACCAGTCCCTGAGTTAACTCTATCTCCCAGTCTCCTTCCAGAAGGTTGTGGAATACTAGGGAAGCAGTCCTACTCCCTAGCAGTATTTTCTCCCAGAAAATACTGACACACAGGATATGAAGAGAGAAGGACAGGGGAGATTCTGAGTTGCATGTAAAGCAGGTGAATCTGTATAGGGAGGCCAGCCGTGAGCTGTGGGAAAGTGGAGGAAATGAGAATCTGCTTCCTGAGCACCCTCAGTCATCTCGTTTAATGGGGATCGGTGTCAGCACTTTGAGTGGGAGGAATGCTGTGGGAGGGAATTACCTTTGATTAGAAGCAGCTGGGAGCGGAGAGCAAACCCTGAAGGATAAGGCAATCCAGTGAAATACAGTCCTATAAGCTCAACCTCACTGCGCAGCTAAAATAATTGTTTACAGTATAAAACAAATATTAGGTGGGAAGAAAAATGCTAACCCATGAAAAATAACTAGCACCAAACCAGAGAATAATGAAATCCAGGATAAGAGCAGCGTGGGTTTGTTAGGGACCAACTGCACCAAACTTAATAGCTTTCCTCTTGAAAAAAAAAATGTGCATGCATACACACGTACATACACAATCCACTGCATGAATGATTAAGAGGAACACAGCAGATGTTATCTATTTGGACTTTAAGAAAGCACTTGATAAAAATGTCCCATGAAATTTTACTTGCAAAACAGGTTCAAATTGGCTAGAATAGGAAAACCTTCATGCAGATTGAAACACTGGCTTCAAACCATAAACCAAAGGTATTGGAACCAATAAGTAAATGGCAGCAAGAACTAGTTGCAAGAAAGTGCTTAGAAAACTATCCCAGGGGTTTATGAGGACTGAGTTTATTAAAAATCTTTATCAATGAGTTGGAAGAATTAGTCAACCGGATGCACATGAATTCTGCCAAGAATACTAAATTGGCCAGTACTAGAGGAAGCACAGAGGATTAAGGTCTAGAGCAGATGGATAAACAAAGAGGTGTGGATAGGAAGGAGGAAGGAAGGAACAAAATGGGATCCACCTGGGGAAATATCAATCCAAAGATCTGTGGAAGAGTAGCTGTGAAACTACCAAAAGGAAACAGCAAAAATACCGTTGTAGAGAGAGGCCAGGAGGGATAGGAAAGAACAGATTAAGTATAATTTAGTAGCTAGGGAGGACTCAGATTTGCAGAGCTGGGGGTTTATAAGATTTGGAGCCTCTCTGTAAGAAAAGACAGTAGTGATTTAAAATTAGTTATAGGACCTTGAAGTGGATTAAATGAGGGTCCAGGAAGGTTAAGCTCTACAAATTTCATAGTTTCATAGTGAATCTGCCTAAGGTGTCCAAGCATATTATTTAATAAAAAGTGTTCTCTTCCTGGTTTGGATGAGAGAAGTGGAGATTGGGAAATGGAATCCTAAGGCTGGATGGTTCACTAGTTGGGTGCTGTGGTCTGAATGTTTCTTTCCTTGCTATAAATTCATATGTTAAAATGCTAATTCCCAACATAATGGTATCAAGAGGTGAGGCCTTTGGGAAGTAATTAGATCATGAGGTAGAGCCTTCATGAATGGGATTTAAAAAGGCTTTAGGGAGCTTTTCCCCTTCTGCCTGTGACATTAAGGTAAGAAAATATCTGTCTATGAAATAAGCAAGACCGTACAAGACACCTAATCTGTGGCACCTTGACCTTGGACTCTTAGCTTCAGAAGTGTGAAAAATAAGTTTTGCTATTTATAAAACACCCAGTTCTTGGTATTTTGTTACAGCAGCCCAACAGGACTAAGACATTGGGTAACAACCAAAACCTCAGGAAATTCAAATGCCAGTGCCAAAAATAAACAGTGGTAAGCTGCTTGAAGGCAGGCAATGGATAGCGTATGGAAAGTAAACACAACGAAGGTGGCCCAAGTGATGTTTGCATGGGAACCAAAGGCCCGGAGAGATTAATTAGGAACTGATGGTTCTCCTAGTGCAAATCCTAAACATGTCCCTTTATCTATCCTAATAAATGTCCTGCTCTTTTGCAAGTCTTGGGTCATATTTATTTGTGGTGAGTTCTTTGAGGGCAGGATTTCCTCTACAATGCCCAGGACATAGCAGATTGTGAAGTACCTCCAAATCTGGCTAAAAGGTCACTGATTCAGTTTACTCTCCCTGGTCACAAGAAAGCCCAAATTTCTCAGGGTCTCTGTGGTTAGATTGGGGCCATTTCTGGCCAATGGAATGTGGACAGAAGTGATGTACACCATGAATCCCCATGGAGACCATGAATTGAAGGTAATAGGGATATGAATTCTTCCATCACTGCTTGGAAGAGAACCCCCCAGGACAGTTATCTGGCCCATGTTGAGCAATAAATAAACAAACCTTTATTGATGCTACTGATACTGTGAGACTGTTACATCCGTCATCATGACCAAGAAATAGAATGAATGGATCACATTGATTCTGCCTCATTTAATCTACCTGGATTGCATTTCATCATCTATGTCAAGAGAAAGATGAAATTTTGGTCTCACTCTCCATTTACTTCCTGAGCATTCTGTTCTGCACTACCACCCTACTGGTATTGGTGATATATTTTAATGCTTAATTTATGTATGTATGTATGTATGTATTGCTTTAAAAGTTTTTAGAGTAGGAGAACCAAATGGTAGAGTAGATATGCAAAATAAGGGATATAGCTCAGTTGGTAGAGTGCTTTCCTTGCATGCACAAGGCATGCAATCCCCAGCACCACAAACAAACAAACAACAACAACAACAAAACACAAATAAGTACATCTAAAGGAATTTCATAAGGAAAGTCTCTGCTCAGCACAGGAGGCCTTGGCAACAAATAGTAATTTCTATTCATGTCTACAAGCAATAATTGGTCAGAAACCAGAATAACTCTGAGGAATGGCAGTCTCCTCTGAGGCTGAGGATTTTAGTCTCACCTACGCAAGAAGAAAAGGTAGGATGTCCTGGAAAACCACACTGGGGAAGGTAGCTGAGAAATAAATCTAATGTCTCTACTGATAGTGGTATGGTTTGGATATGGAGTGTCCCCCAAAAGCTCACATGTGAGACAATACAAGAAGATTCAGAGGAGAAATGATTGGGTTGTGAGAGTCTTAACCCAATCAGTGAATTAATCTCTTGAAAGGATTAACTAAGTGGTAACTGAAGTGGTAGGGTGTGGCTGGAGGAGGTGGGAATTAAGGGTGTGGCTTTGGGGTATATATTTGTATCTGGCAAGTGGAGACCTCTCTTTGCTTTCTGATCATTATGTGAGCTGCTTCCTTCTGCCACACACTTCCTCCATGATGTACTGTCTCATCTTGAGCCCCGAGGAAGGGAGCCAGCTTTTATGGACTAAGACCTCTGAAACCATGAGTCCTCAAATAAACTTTTCCTCCTCTACAATTGTTCTGATCAGTTCTCTTTAGTCACAGCAGCAAAGAAGCTGACTAAAACAGGTGGGGAGATAGGTTAAATGAAAAGAGCAAGTAAACAAAAGCAGTAGAGGTCACAGAGGAAGCTCTGTGAAGACCCACCAAGGTAGAATAATTCTAGTGTGGAATCAGAACAAGAGGAAGGGGATATATTCAGTTTTCACATCTGAGAGAAAAAAAACGTATCTTTCTATATCTGACTAATTTCACTTAATATGAGAACTTCCAATTCCATCTGTTTTCCTGCAAATGACATGATTTCATTCTTCTTTATAGCTGAATAAAACTTTTTGTATATATAGAGCACATTTTTCTATCCATTCATCTATGATGGACGCCCAGGCCAATTTCACACGTTGGCATTTGTGAATAGTGCTGCCAATAGACACGGGCCTGCAGGTGTCTCCTTTAAGTGCTGACTTCATTTCCTTCAGATATATGCCCAGGAGTGATACAGCTGGATCATATGGTAGATCTATTTTTAATCTTTTGAGATATCTCTTACTGCTTTCCATTGTGGCTACACTAACCTACATTTCCACATACAGTGCATAGGGTTCTTTTTTCTCCACATTCTCATTGCCATGTATTACTTATTTATTGATTGCTGAGGCTGGCCTAGAACTCAGGATCTTTGGTCTATGCCTCCTGAGGAACAGGTATGTGTCACTGTGCTCATTTGAACTGAGGTGAGATGAAATCTCAATGAAGTTTATATTTTGCAATGGCTAAAAATACTGGACATTTTTCATATATTTATTGATTATTTGTACTTTTTACTAAGGACATTTGTATAGAAAGTATGTGCTCCAAGGTAGCATTTTCTTTAGTACACATCTGTTTAGGTGAAACCATTGAAATTGCTATTTCTGTAGGTCAAATCTTGCAATTTCATATTGTTCAAACTATTTGGCAATCAAAATTGGTCTTGATGTCATAGTGAATGTGGAACCCATGTGTGACACAAAGAACACCTTTTCTCTTGCCTGTGAGCAAGGGCACAATTTGGCCAAAGACATAATAATAGAGCAAGTGATCTTTCTGCCTGAGGTAGGAACTGGCTTACTGAACAAAATGAAAGGTAGAAAAATCCATGCTGCCAGCTACCACATCTCTAGAGATCTGGGCACAATCACAGGGCATTTTTTCTAGGTGGCCACAGGAGCTGCCTCTCTGGATGGTGGTTTGTTCTCATCTCAAATCAGGACCATATTCTGGTACCTTAGCCTGTTTTCATTGCTATTCCTCATACAGTGCTGGATTCCCCTCATCACATCTCCAACAGGAACATTCACAACACAACAGTCATAGCAAGAATAAAGATGCACGGTTTTAAATAATGATGGACTTCTCATGGAAAGTAGGCTTGTCCTGAGCTCTCTCCTCATGAGATAGGGATGATTTATCTCTGAGAAGAGGTGCATGTATCTTGTACCAAAAAAATCTACTTTTCCCAGGAGAGAAAGAAATCATACCTATGGGTTTCTCTGGGGACCACAGTACCCTGTGGAGAGGGTGTTGCAAGAGTGGGCCATGGCAGAGTGAATGCATTAAGTCAATGTGCAATAACAAAAAATACAGTGAATGAGAAGAAGATAGAGAAAGATGGAGGAGAATGGAAAGAGGCTCTAACCTGGGCTTGAGAAAGATCAGAAAAGACTTAGTAGAAACAGGAATATCTGAATTGACTTTGTGCAAATTTGGAGTCTCAGAGGCCTTGGTGGAGAGGATGAAATTGATGAAATTGATCCAGGTTTAGGATATGGCAGATGCCGTGTTTTGCATGCCTACCTGAACCATGGGCTATCACGTGGATGAAGGCTTAATAGGAAATTGAAAAGGAAAACAAGGGACTTTGTGACCAAGGACTTACTTTGTCATGAGGATGATGGAACCATTTGGAAGGGTCTAAGTAGGAGAACAATAATATGTGAAGGGAACATTATAGATATCACCAGGTGGCTGAATTAAGGCAGATGAGAGAGGAGCAGATAGGTCAAATTGTGGGATGGTACAGTAACTTACATAAAAAATGGTAGTTGCCTGGAGCAGGAAAGAGATGGAGAAAGGATTTTCACTTGGGAAATACTAAAAGCAAGAAATGACAGGGCTTGGTGCTTAATTAATGTGGGGGTCAAAGATGGGAAGGAATTTCTAAAATGTCTATAATTCTAGCACTTGCCCCTAGGAGGATAGAGGTGCCATCTCATTAAAAGTTGTTCCCAAGCTCAGCCTCTTAATTAAGAGGGTACTCATGGGGTTATGTCTGGGAGAAGTCAAGAGCCTTAGGTATAGAGCCATTCATTTATTTCCCTGTCTTAGAGATACAAACTGTTACAAATTTTCTAGGGCATTATATGTATTTTTTTCCACAGAGATGTTCACTGTAATGTTGTCATTGGAATAGGTGAGGATATTTTATTGCAACCTGTAAAATAAGAAAGTGAATTTAAAATTAATGACTTACAAGGACATCCATAATAACTGTAAAATAAAATAGGAAGTTGCAGACAATGATGTAAGATATGATAAAATTTTGGTTTAAAAAGTGAGCAAATTTCCAATGAGCATAAGCAGATTTATAGTATTTGCCTTCAGATGATGGAGTTAGGGGGCAGAGGATAAATAAAAGAAGTCACATTCCCTTTTTGTATATACTTATATACTTTTTATATACTTATAAAACATTCTACTTTTGATGAGAAAGACATCACCCCTCACACACTGTACATTAAATGATTTGAAAAAGCCCTATTCAATAAAGAGTTATTATTATTTTATATTTGCAGCTTTTCTGATGGTTGCTGCAGAGCAGCAGGTGGACATTACATGAAAAATGACTTGGTCTACAGGAGGTCAGGTCCCTAGCAGAGCTTCACTTCAGTTTTCCTAGGAGCAGGGGCCCAGGTGACAGTACCCATGTGTGACACCCATGCAAAATGAGAAGTGAGCCCAATTTGGCTCTGGAGATTATGTTTGTTGAGTGAAACTATGAGTTGAAATTTGCCTGTGGCTACCAAAGGGATAGGCAAGAAGAGACCCAGTAAGTAGAATTATTTCAGAAGGACTCACTTGGAATTGAAGACCTGGGGGATTGTTTGGAGATTTTACTTATTGCCCAGAACGGCTTAAGTTGAAATCATCTTTGGATTGGCTGCTATCTTCAAATCTGTAAAATAGACTTGGACATTCCAGATCAGCCAGCCTTTTCTCATGGGATTATCATATTCTGCTTGCAAGCCCAGCTGGAAACACCCAAAGAAATGCTTTTGTCTTGCAACATTCCGTATAATTTTATTCTTTCTGGATTTCCCATCATTTGTAAAGAAAATAAATAGCTTTCTTGTGAGTAGTGTATTTGTGGCGGTATAACTATAATCAGCCGTAGCCCTTTTGAGATTTTCTGCTTGTGTTTTCACTCCAGTCAGAGGCCCTGGGTTCTGAGAGTGTCTTTTCTTATACATTGATCTTGGTCTGTAGCAACTGGCTGATAAAACGTCAAAACCTTGTGCGTATCATCTGCTGTATTTTTGTTGTGAGGTTTAATTTTTCCCCTTTACAAGCTGTTCAAGTGTTCTAGCTATAGAGACCAGATGGTTTTCCTACCCCCTTGATATTTCCTTCGTGTGGACGATTGTTCAGTGATGTTCGGGGCTCCAGTGGGATGGGATAGTTTCTATAGTTACTCTCGTTAGCATCCCTGCATTTATGCCTTTGCCAGTGCGAAAGAATATTCAATCCATCAAAGTCTGGAAACCACTTAAAATAAATGGCCCTGTGTGTTTTGAAATCAGGTGGGGAAACCCCAGGTTTCAAGTAGCCATTAATAAATAATTACCCTTTTGTTACTGCATCCTGCCAATGCCCTGATAAAGAAGCATTGATGGATGACAGAATTGGTTTGTAGCTTTGAGTTTGTTAAAACACGCTTATTTCTTATTCCCCACAGACGGAAGCTTCCAGGATCCATGGGAGAAGCATGCTGTGTCCACATCATGTACAGCACTTGGGGAGTGGTCAAATATACATAGGGGCTGTTATGGTTTGGATATGATGTGTCCCCCAAAAGCAAGAAAGTTCAGAGGAGAAATGATTGGATTGTGATACTATTAACCCGATCAGTGAATTAATCCCTGATGGGGTTAACTGTGTGGTAACTAGAGGCACATGGAGTGTGGCTGGAGGAAGTGGTTAACTGGGGACGTGGCTATGGAGTATATATTTTGTATCTGGGGCTGGAGTCTCTCCGCTTCTTCTTTTATTATTTATTTATTTCTTTATTGTTTGGTACTAGGGATTGAACTCAGGGGCACTCGACCACTGAGCCACATCCCCAGCCCTATTTTGTGTTTTATGTAGAGACAGGGTCTCACTGAGTTGCTTAGTGCCTTGCTGTTGCTGAGGCTGGCTTTGAACTCGCTATTCTCCTGCCTCAGCCTCCCTAAGTGCTGGGATTACAGGTTTGCGCCACCATGCCCGGCTGCCTCTCTGCTTCTTTTTGTTTTGGAGTTTTTTGCGTACCAGGGATTGAACTCAGGGGTACTTGACACATCCCCATTCCTATTTTGTGATTTTTGTAGAGACAGGATCTCACTGAGTTGCTTAGTGCCTCCCAATTGCTGAGGCTGGCTTTGAACTTGCAATTCTCCTGATTACCATGATGTGAGCTGCTTTCCTCTGCCATCCTCTCCCACCATGATGTTCAGCCTCACCTTGAGCCCTGAGGAATGGAGCCGGCCTTCTCTGGACTAAGACCTCTGAAACTGTGAGCCCTCAAACTTTTCCTCCCCTACAATGTGCTGGTCAGATCCTTTAGTCACAGAAGTGAAAAAGTTGACTAAAACAGGGACCAAGCCTTTCTCCCTAAGCTTTAGCCCAGGATTTACCTTGTGATGCTCAATAAACATGCTCTTCCTGATTTGGGGTTCCTGACTGGCGATGTAGAAGATTGCTTTTGATACAGGTAAATGACACAACAGCAATGCCAACAGTGTAGGCTTCTCACTGACACCTACTGTGCACTTGGCTGGATCTCCCTGGGGTTCCAGACAAAAACAGTGTGCCCTAGACAGGTGGCAAAGCATAAGTCAACAAGCTCCAGAGAATGCTTAGCTCTTTGTGTATGTGTGTGTGGTGGGGGGAGTTGGGGGGTAGGAGGGGAACTGCGGATCATACCCAGGGGTGCTCTCCCACTGAACTATATCCCCAATCCCTTTTATTTTTTATTTTGAGACAGCATCTCTCTAAGTTGCTAAGGCTGGACTCAAATTTGTAATGCTCCTCCCTCAGCCTCCCAAGAAGCTAGGATTACAGATGTGCACCATCGCACCCAGGTAGCCTTTAGCTCTTAATGAGCATTTGTCCTGCAGCCAAAGGCCATCAGAAATACACCTAGAGTTGAATGAGTTGGCTTTATTACTAGTTATAGCAAGAGTGCATACATCACAGAAATGGAGGGAGTCTCAGTATGAGAGAGTGTTATAATGAACTTGTAGGATTTGGGCTTTGGTGGGATTTGGGGGAGAGTGTAAGGAAGCAGAGCTTGGGTTTTAGTAGAGAGCAGGGGTAATTCTATGAGTGGGTATCTCTGTAACTCTTATGTCCATGGAGGGCAGAGGAGGGCACAGAAGAAGCTGGGATTACTAAAGCGGTAGCAGTGACTTACTCAGCAAGAAAGGGCTGATGGTATTTAGTGTGACCTGGCCTGGTCGATGCTGTTGGAGGATTATTTCTGTCCAACAGGAGAAGCTGTGGCTTATCTGTGTCAGGACAGCTGGTGATGAATTTCTCAATGTAAGGGCACATTTATTCCCAAATGTTGACAGAGGCTTGCTTGCTTTCTCAAATGTCATTGAGTTAGAGATGCCTTGCTCCTGATTCTACTGTTGGTCCCTCGTGTTATTGATCTCTGGATTAGGAAGTGATGTAAATGAGACTGCTGCAAACTCAGACTCCCGTGACCCCTCCCTTCCTTATGCATGTGTAGCAGGATGGGCCTCAAGTCAGGACACAGATGAGCATCTCCTCTGCACACTGCAACAGTGAAGTACCTAGGACTCTGCATTTTCTTTTCTCATTTTTAATTAACAAATAATACTTGTAGATATGGGGTACAATGTGATGTTTTGACATATGTATGCATTATGGAATGAGTAAGTCAAGCTAATTAATATCCATTACATCATATGCTTATTTTTCCGTGTGCATGGTGCAAACATTTAAAATCTACTCTCACAGCAATTTTGAAATCTATATTACATTATTACTAACTAACTATAGTCAACATTCTGTGCAACAGATTTCAGAAACTTCTTCTTACCTTTGGCCAACATCTCCTCATTGCTCCTCTCCCCAGACTCTGGGACCCATCGTCCCACACTCTACTTCTGTGAGTGCCACCTTTTTAGATTTCACATGTTGGTGGGACCATGCGTGTTCATCTCGCTGTGCCTGGCTCATTTCACTGAGCATAAAATCTTCCAGGTTCTTCCATGTTGTTGCAAGTGACAGAATTGAGGACTCTGCCCTTTATTAAGAGGCAAAACATGACAGGGCTCATTTGAGAATCGAGAGCCCCAGAATCCTGAGTTAGTAAGGAAGGCTGGGCTCCCTAGCAGTCCGCATTTTGGAGAGCCACACAAGTACCTGTGATGATCCTTCAGGTTTGGGATGCACTGGGGTCCTTGGGATGGTTTGAAGAGTACTCAAAAGCAGCAGTGGCCCCCAGCCTTGCCTCCAGCTCACCTGGAATCCTGCCGCTGCAACTCATACCCCTGAGTTCAATATCTGTTTGTTCTTGCCATCCCTTGTTAAAATGCACTCATTCCCAATCGATCACTCTGCTTGATCATTCATATAGCCCATGAATGATCATTGTGTGTCTCCCATATGCAGAGCATTCAGCTACCTCACAGAAGTGTAGGTATGGTGTCCCCTGTCCCTTCCTCCAGTGGGTGGTTGGCAGTCCACTCACTCATAGAACACTTAGACCAGAATAAGAGAACACACCTCAACAGGTAACCAACAGAAATGTTGTACAATGACTAGTAAGCATACTAAATACAGGAGGGAGCCACCAGCAGGGATACTGAATCAGACAAGGACATCATGACATGCCTTGTCTCAGGGGCTCTTTTCTTGTAACAGCTCCAGAGAGACAGATGTCCTTCAAAGACAGAGCCTGGAAACAGAAAGAATGGTTAGCTCACTGTCTTACCTGGGGCTTGCTGCACTTTCTTGATGGGTACATTGAAGCACAAAGACCAAGCATAGAGTTAATAGCAGAGTTTAGACCTGAAAGCAGGTTTTCTGGCTACAGAGCCTGTGTATCTAACCATTAGACTATGCGGCCACCTGCTGGTGGGATTCTAAACAAGGGTCTTGTTGAAAGAAGACCACATGGTGAACTGAGCAGCTCACCTCTGCTTCTTTTTCAACTGTCCTGGCCAGATGTGGGCTACAGCCTTACCTCTGTGTAGTAAGAAGGTAAGGCCCCATACTATCTTGGAGTCTCCCCGGCAGTATTGGAATTGAAAGCCAGGTCCCAGGTCCAGATGCGAGCAGCATACCTCCTCTGCAGCAGCTTTGAAGAAAGAGAAGGGAGCAATACCTTGTCATCTTTATCTCTGTATCCTACAGAGAAAGAGGGCAATCTTGTGAGCAGAGACTTCATTGTTAGTTTGTCCTTCCAAGTAAAAATGACCCCATTCAATGGCATGTCAAACAGTTGCTAAAGAATATCTATGGAATTGATCTCCTGCTGGGTTGTAACAGCCAGGATGGCAGAAAGCATTGACCCCAGCATGCCCAGCATGCCCAGCACACAGCGTTTATTATATACTAGGGAAATGAGGCAAGGTCCTATAGCTAGTGGGTGACAGTGGGATTCGAGAAGATAATCTTCTGATGTTCATGCAAAAATCGGTGTTCTTAACCACTAAATTATTTTGTTTCCCCACATTAATTAATACAACACTAGGATGAATTTATAAAGCCCCTGGAAATATCAGCTTTACAGGAATAATTCTGGGTGATAATGCAGGGGTTGAGGGCATGGGGAGGAACGTTACATACTGGCCCCCGTTCTCCACTCTTTCCTGGCCACACTCTTTGCCTTGTGACTTTGTAGCACCTTCTTTAAAAGGAGTGAAGTGTACTTCCCCATTCCTTGACTATGAGTTTGGTCATGTGATTTTTTTTTTCTCTATAGAATGAGAAGGCAGCGGTGATATGCAAGCTCTTAGAACAAGGATTTGTGTATTTCCACTTGCAAGTTTCACACATCTTTCATTATAGTCAGAAGAGGATGCTCAGCCAGTTCACTGATGCCAGGTGAAGTACCATCATCTCATGGAGCAACCTGAAGCCGAGTTACCGCAAATGATCTCAGCTGTGATGCACTGAGCCCGGTCAGTTCACACATATGTGACAATTCTAAATCACTTATGTTTTGGGAGCTTTGTTAGATTGCATCTTTGTGGCGATAGTTGACAGCAAGTGCTTGGGTTGGGGGAGTACAGGCTCTAATTGACTTCCTTTGCTTACTAGCATTTGGGTATTATTAAAACTTTGGAAACCATAGGTCTGCCACAAGAAAGAAAAATAGAAGTGTCTACTCATAAAAAGTGTTTGAACTTCCACCTGCTGTTCTGAAGAGAGAACAGCAACACAGTGCTCCCTACAGCAGCTGGCACAAGTCATATTCTGCTGGCTCTCGGGGTGGTGGCCCCTTGGAAATGGCCCTGCAGGCCTCTGTATTGTTGTCTACCAACAGGTTCCAGGGTTTTCAGTGTGACAAGTTAAATGTGGCATAAATGACATGGTTATGCTCCTTCCAACAGAACTGATTTCCACATGCTTACAGTTCTTGACCTGAGTGAAAGATTTGGGCTGCACGTGTGTGCATGTATGCATGTGTGTACATGCCTGTGTGCACATACAATGCATGTGTTTAACCCGAACCTGGGCCAGGATGGGGAATATTTCTGCTTCTCCAAGAGTCTCCTAATGCCTTCATCTATGTTCCCATTATTGCATGAAGTTGGTGACTTCATTCCTTAGAGTCAAAGATATTTGAAGACAAGAAAATTGCAGGAACACTGGCCTGCCCTCCAGCCCTTATTTAAACGCGGTCCCCCTTGTGCTGGCTTTGAAGCAGCCCTGATGTGATTGAATAAGCAGTGGCAGTTGCTGTCCTGGACGTTGTTATTCATCTGGACAGTTCCTTCAGTGAGCCTCACGGAGAGAGACCCCAGAGCAGCAGCTTTTCAGCCCGCACTGCAAACTGCACAAAGAAAGGAGAAGGCAGTCACTGGCATTTATTAAAGCTTATAAAACTGTCATCAGTGCAGCCCCTGAGCTTGGAGTCCCTACTTGCTGTGTTTTACACTGCTGGTGTCAGCATCTCCATTCAGCTGCATAAATAATCTTCTGCAGCCCTGGGATCCTGGGGTGTGCCAGGCATGGGGACCAAGGAACTCTGCGAGGGCTTCATGTTAACCCCAGGGAGAGTACCACAGCCTGGCTTGCCACTCTACCCCAGCAGGGATCGAGTTGTCAATTTTACTAAACGATTTCTAAATCCTCTGTGACTGTCATGCATGTAATTGATCTTCAATATCTATTGACCAAAAGACTGAAGTATTTGGAAATCTGATCAACTTTCAGTTTTTTTCTCTCTCTCTCTCTTGTTCATTTTTGTTCTCAAATTTAATATATATATTTATATATTATATTTATATTTATATATATATTTTACAGTTTCTTTTTAAAAAAATTTCCCTAATGAAATCAGACCCCTGGCTTTCAAATCTAATAACTCCTTTGTATCTTTGAGTCAATCCTAAAATGCTCCTGCCTCCCACCTTTTTTAAAACCTAACCTGCCTGCAGGACAATTGGCTTGAAATAAATCTGTACCTGGAATGCCAACAGCAGCAGCCACACCTGCCCCCTCACTGCCCCACTCTGGCCCCTGGATGGACTCAGGGAAAATTTCCATCCCACATGAGGGCAGCGGGGTCTAGGTAGGAGGAAAGACGGCCATCGTTTTCTCTTAGTGGAGAAGATGGAGCTGCCAGAGTGAACAGGATCAGAGGTGCCGAGCCCAGAGCCTGCTCTGTTGTGGTGACTGCTGCTCTGGTGTGTCATCTTCTATTTGGTCATGGTGGCACTAGGGTTAGCAATCTAAAACTCGCATATAAAGAGCTATAGAGGTAACTAGGTAGAGACACAGGTCAGGTCAAAACCTCACTGTGCTGGGCACAGTGGCGCATGCCTGTAATCTCAGCACTTAGGGAGGCCGAGACAGGAGAATCGCGAGTTCAAAGCCAGCCTCAGCAACGGCGAGGCACTAAGCAACTCAGTGAGACCCTGTCTCTACATAAAACACAAAATAGGGCTGGGGATGTGGCTCAGTGGTCGAGTGCCCCTGAGTTTAATCCCCAGTACCAAAACAAACAAACAAACAAAAACTTCACTGTGCCTCCCTGTTGCTGATGGGCATGTTAATGTGGCTGTGTGGAGGGTCCTAAATCAAGGATCTCAGTGCTTGCTCACCTAGCCCCTTAAATAGCATAGTTCAGCCCTATCGCTGCATCATGGAACATGTAAGAAGTTTCTGCTGCAATATTGGTGATTTGTCTCTGGAATTAGTTCAGACTAATACTCGGCAACTTGTTCAATCTGGCTGAGTCTGGCCCCAGCCTCTTGGTTTCCCTTGTTTCCTTGGTCTTCTGTCATAAGCTGATGGTGGCTTTGACCTGCATAACACATCATTTCTAATATTTTCTCCCTTTGCTTACAAGGACAATTAAAATAAAAGCAGATCACCTATGCCCTTTAGGGCCAATAATCCAGACAAGGGGAGGATGGAGGGGGCAGAGATGAGGGTGAATCAGATACCATAAAGAAGTAACAGGAAAATATATAGAATACAACTTCTCAAGTATCCTTCAACATGTAAGTAAATACAAAATAATCCAATATAAATAGAATACATTAACCCCGGTTCTAAACAGAGGAGTTATTCTTAAATATTCTAATGTCATAGGCTCAAAAAATTAAAACACTTGTAATTGGAAAATGTAATTACCCCAGAGCTCTCAAGTGTGTTTCTCTGTTGTTTTAACAGAACAATACAATTAATAAATGATCAAAGGATTTTTTTAAAACTTCTTTTCCTTATGAATTTCCACTTCTAATGATAGCGCATTTTCAAGTCAGGAGGGGAAAGCTCTCTTTGAGAAATAAAACTCAACATCAATTAGAAAGAATCTATTTCTTAATCCCCTCCGAAGTCACACTGCACTGTTTAGGGAAGCCCACTTCCTACCATATTTTCAGAGCAATATATTTTTACATGTGGGAATATTTGAGAATGTATGTATACATTCAGCTCTGGATTTCCTAAGAGAAGGTTGGAAACTAGATTATCAGTAGCTCCCAGCTGGAAGCATCTGGTAAACTGACTTCCTGATAAAATACAACCAGATAAGGTACATGGCTTTACCTGCTTTAGCTTTGCCTAATGTAGTGCAAATAAAATCTAGTCTCAAATTAACATATTACCATAGGAAATTAGCCTGCAGTTGTGCTGATTGCTCAGAAAAAAGAAAAATTCTCTGAAACTTGCTTGACTGAAAATTCCATCACTTGAAATTCATTACTGAACTAATTGAATTTACTTTAGGAATTTGTTGAAAGGGGGAAGTCTTCAATTCTTTATTAGAACACATTTGGGCAAAATAATACCAAATTGATTTTGTTTTCCTTTGAACAGGATTCCAGGCTCAAAAATATATTTCATTCACCTATGCTGTGTTAAACCAATATTAAAAGTCTTGTAATTGATCAACTTTTCTGTGCTGTGTTTTCTGTAATCCTAAATCTTTTATTTGGGATAATATCTGAATACAGAGATTGGATCAATGATCTAGTTTAATGGAAAGTAGGGAGAATGGAAAAAAGTATTTCCAGACACTAATCTTAGTTTTCCATTGTGAATTTTACATAGCATTCTACTACATGGAATCTTATGCTTTAGATTTTTAATTTCACTGGAAATACAAATACATTATAAAACAAATCAAGAAAAACAATGCCCTCAACGATTTATGGTCTACTCGGCTTTTGCAAGCAACAAGTTCATGTGTACCACACAGTTCCAGGGCACTTACCCTTTTCACACCCTGACAGTTTTATTTTATTGAGTCTGTAACGCTGAGACAAGGCATTACATTCATATGAAATTCGTTGACTGGATTTCAGCAAGTATCGCCAAAACATACTGTTTTTATCTGCATTTCAAATTGTTTTGGAGCTAGGCCATGTTTTGCAATTACATTTCTAAAAAATTCACAGGCTTTCTCCGCAGTTTCTAGTCTAAATATTTTTTTCACCCAATGTGTCTTGAATGCAATACACTTGTTCCAGTTTTAAAATATCATCCCTCGGAAAGCACACACGGCCAGCCAGTCAGTGGCATCTCCTAATGTAAATCTTTTGCTTGTGTCAGAGACCAGAGATGCTCTGATTGTTCAACTATATTTTGTTTGACTTTCCAAATAACTCCAATGAAATAGGTTCTATCTATTGTAAAAATAAAAGCAACTGAATCTGAAGTTAAGTAACTTGCCCAAGATCACAGAGCTAATAAGAGAGCAAGTTAGATTCAAGCCCTGGACTTCAGCCTCAAGCTGACTGCTTCATGACAACCCACCTAAGGGACATTCCCATGAATTTTGATGCCAGGGATATGGATAAGATGTCAGCTAGCCTTTGTCACAGCTCTCCTCTTTTTCTGTTAGAAACATACACTGATATTCACACTCATGTGGAGTCCGAGTTTCTTTTTAAGCTCCTCTTTGTACATAGCTTGAAATGATTATGGCTTATATTGCAATATGTCATGCAGCTCCCTTTGGCCTATTAAACATTTAAATAACAATAACAACTATTATTATTATTTTGGTACCAGGGATTGAACCCAGGGCACTTAACTACAGGGCCGCATCGCCAGTCCTTTATTATATTTTATTTAGACACAGGGTCTCACTGAGATGCTTAGGGCCTTGCTAAATTGCTGAGGCTGGCTTTGAACTCGTGATCCTCCTGTCTCAGTCTCCTGAGCTGTGGGATTCAGGGATGCACCACTACGCCCAACTTAAATTTTTATTATTGATTCTTCTGTATTTAGTTTCTTCATTCTCATTTTACTCTTTAGTTTGCACCTATAGACCTTGGTTCTCTCCCTGCTTTTTCTCTTCTTTCCTGTTAATACTTTTCTTCTTCCTCGGTTTGCTCTATTTTTTCTGTTATCCTCACACCAACATTTTGCCTCCATACTACTCATCTTGGAAAAGAGGAATTTGCTTTGTTTAATTAAAAATATAAATAGCCCCAGAGCACTCATCTAGCGCTGGGTCCTCTTATGACTGATGCTCTTCTTGACTGCTGATTTAAAAAACATTTTGGTAATGAATTTTCTGGTTGGTTAGATTCTGGATTAATAGCACTTTATGCTAAAATCCCAATTTTCAAAGTGGAAAATGAGACACTGATAAGACAAGAATTGTCCCTGAGTTTGTATAAATCACCAGTATTGGCAGATAAAACAGGATTCAAGCTTTCTTGTTTTCTGAACTGAATAAATGGTGGCTCCTCTGGACCCCGCCCTTTGCAGAGAAAGGGCTTTATATTTTAGCTGAGCACACATGGGGAGGCAGAGAAGAAGAAAAGGCAGAGGCCCCCTGCAATTCCAAAATTAGGTCTTTTAGAAGGTGGTGTGAGGGAGATGTGCAGATCCTGCCATGGTCTAGAAGTCTGAGTGAGGCTTCATGACTCAAGGGATGCATACCCAATGGCTAAAGAGTCCTGTTCCAGGTCAAGTCCCTGGCTCAGTTTTTATATATGCCTGTATAAACTAAATCCAAGGCACAATGTTCAATGATTCAACAAACACTTTGGCGAACTCACTAAGCCGTGAGTTATAATCTTGCAGAGTTTATAGTCTAGAGAGTAGACAAATATTTTTCCAAACTGAAAATGATTGTCTTCAGAAACAGCGTCGGGCAATGTGGACTTCCCTGCATTCAGATTCTAGCTCCACCCCTTGTTCATCAGCTATTGTCCTCAGGTGAGTTCTTCATCTCCCAAGGCTTCAGACTCCTTATCTGCAAAGAATATAAAAACAGTCCCTCCGAGGAGTTGTCCCGGTTGCTAAATGAAAGGCTACACAGAGAGCAGTGTCGGGCACACTGTAAACCTGAACAAATGTTTGCTCCTGTAAAAGATTGTCTGCAAATTTTAATGCATTGATCAATAAGTATTTGCTTCTCTATTTTTTCCTGCTCTTTCTCATTTGCCTTTTGCCCAATGTAATCTGTCACCTGTGCTGAAGAGGAAAGCAGTAGACTGATTAAGCTTTTCCCTGGATAAAACTTTGATAGAGCAAATCAATAAAGAATAGTTTTCAGACTGGCACTACTTTAATTTCTAGTTTTGTGCTGCTTTAGTCTGTATTAGAATCTGTTTTAGAATTGGAACAAGATGCCACAGGCTTCTAACTTCTGAAAACATTTTGGAGTAGCAGGACATTGGGTTAGAAGCTCAAAAAGAAGAAGAACTCATAAATGTTTTTTCGTGATCAGAGTTGTGTCCTTTGGTACCCATTTCTTCTTTGCAATCTATTCTCTCTGGTTCCTCGCCTTAGGATAGACTAGAAGTGTCAGGAACAACTCACTCTTAAAAGGGAAGAGCGCTGCTAAGATCTTGTCACATGACAGAATTTATTTTTTCTCATTTTTATTGTAGTAAAATATATTTTCACACTCCATTTTAACCATTTTAAGTATACAGTTAAGTGACATTAAAAAATTCATGTTTTATAATTATCCCCACTGTCTACCTCCAGAATTTTTGCATCATTTCAAACAGAAACTCTCAACACATTACACAGGAACTCCCTGTCCCTCCTGCCCTGGCCACCACCATTCTACTTTCTGTCTCCAGGAATTTGACTTCTCTAGGTACATGATATAAGTGGACTCGTATAGTATGTGTCCTTTGATGACTGGCTTATTTCACTTCACATAATGTCCTCAAGTTTCACCCATGTGAAAAATGTCCTTTTTTAAGGCTGAGTAATATTTCATTGATTTCCCACATCACCTGCTTCTAGCTCCTCACTCCAGCTCTGGACTCATATCCACAACAGCCTATGCTAATTCAACTTGTCCATTTGGATGCACCTGAGTCACCCCCAAGGGCAAGGGCCAAACTGAGCTCCTTCCTCTTCCTAGCTACCATCTGGCTTCATCTTCTGTCAGTGGTTTCTTAACCTTCCAGATGCTCAGGTGTAGGCTCTGCCTCATGCTGGTGCTCAGGACTTCTAGCCATAGTCCAAAGGCAGATAGAAAAGGGACTAAAGAATTTTAGGCAAGAGGTATGAACTTGGATGCACTTTTTCTATAGCAAGGATAGATAAAATTTAAGGGCAGATAAGACAGAAAACAAGGAGAGGTTGTCTTGTTGTACTCGAAATGGAACCAAACCAGAGCGAGTGAGGCCATAGGCCTGGTCTGGGGGCAGCTCTGCTCAGGAAGCAGCAGTAGTAACCAGGCATTTTGACTTCTGAGAATTCACAGGAATGGGGTGTACTCTAGACCAGATCTGAGCTTCCACTGGAGGTAAAGGCCACCTCAGGACCCCCATCCTCAACACCTACTTAGTGCAACACGTGTGTTAGTGCTGCTGCTGGGGCACATGGCCATGACAGCAGCTGGCCCGTCACAGTTGGGATGATGATTTTGAGATGGACAGACATAGTGGAAGAGTCCATGGGATCCCTCTGCTGTTTGGAAGTCAAGGCAGAGCCTCAGTTAGATCTGCATTCCTAACAGGAGAGAAACAGGGGTGTAGGACAGTGAGATGGAGGTGGAGGTGGAGAGATGAGGGCTAGGCCCTTGGCCCCACCTGTGTAGTGTGGTCCCTTCAAACTTCTAAGACTAGCCCTAAGCAGGTGGCGGAATCCCGAGGGCTGCGCTGGCTCTCCATCAAGCTAACACTGACTGCTGAAGGAGACCCATCCCACACCCCAACATTCTTCTGCTTTAAAAAAAGAACAGACACCTGACCTACTAAAACAATGCAAACTGAAAGAAAAGCTCAGAGGAAGAGCCCTGAGAAGGTAAACCAATGCCTGCCGATATCCTTAAATAAGCGCAGGGAAGCCCAAGGAAAGGGGCTGGGGTCAGCGATGCTCTGGTGGTCTCTGAAGTCCCTCCTGAGTTTATGTGTCCCCTGGACCAGAGTGAAGCCACTTGCCCCTCACGCTTATCACAACTCCAAACACAGGGTGTGTGTGTGTGTGTGTGTGTGTGTGTGTGTGTGTGTTGGAGGTGGGGAGGAAATAGATTACTTGAGTGTGTGCAGTGTCTCGTTAGTGGACTCATCTCTACCAATGTAAAGAAGTACCAATAGAGAGACAGAGCCATGGCTGAGGCTCAGAAGAGCCGGGCAGACAGAGGAGCGGCAATCTCTGGATTCAGGACCATTGTGCTAATTGCCATTGGTCGCCTAGACTCATTACCTTTCTCTCCCCGGCTCTCGGCAGGAGGGGACAATTGCTTGCTTTCTTCACTGACACAAATCTCTATGAAAGTCCAATAAAGGAAGAACAGAAAGAAGAGGCAGTTATTAAATTTCATTTATGCTCACAAACTCACTTCTTTCGAGCCCATCTCATTTCTTGGAAACACGGCTAGGGGAGTGAGCTCAAAGCAGAGAGCACAAAGTTGCTCTCCAGCCTTGGACTCGGTGTGTGCTTCCCCAGGTGGCCCCATCTGCCCAGAGGCCCTTGCAAAAAGGCATGACTGAGTCTCCATCCAGAACTTCATGCTCACTCTAAAAGCTGAGAGGACTCTAATAGGCTTGTAATGAGGGGGCTCAAAATAAATCTCACCCTGAGCTTTAAAAGCTCCCCCAGGCTCCGCACTAATCCCCTGTGCACTGAACCCCTTGGCCATGGCCCATTTCCCTAGGAAAACCTTGGGCACACAAACACATGTGAATTTGCTATTGTAGACAAAGCAGGGGACTGAGAGCTGGTGGACTGGGTTTCTAATTCTGAATTTGCCACTTGCCAGCTAGGGAATTCTGAGAAAATCTTGTGATTTTTTTGACTGTTTTTTTTAACCTGTGAAATAAAAGATTTAGAAAGATTCTCATAGGAGGTCATTTTTGGTCCTAATGCTCTGTCTTCCTGTCATTCTGGAGCCCAACCAGGCGTTAGGAAAGTCATGGGAGACACAGATGACTCAAGAACCATGGAGAGAGTGAGTGTGCTTTGCCACAGCTGGTGTGTCAAAGCAGGTGGTCACTGAGCGTCCTGCTGACAGTCATTGAACAAGACTCCTGTGGAAAGCAGATTTAGGTTACCACTGTGGGGAAGTCTCCACCTGGGCTTAAGGTCCAGGATGAGGTGGCTGGAGAGATGGGACCCTGGAAAATGGGGAAAATCATAAAGCAGAATTAAATAGGTGAGGAAGAGATGGCTAAAGGCACCGTACCCATCAGCCCCTCTCAGTGCCACCCCTAACTGGTGTTGCTACGCTGGATTTTTAAAATGAGAGAAAGCAGCCAGGCACAGTGGTGCATGCCTGTAATCTCAACCATTCGGGAAGCTGAAGCAGGAGGATCTCAAGTTCCAGACCAGCCTGGGCAACTTTGTGAGATTCTGTCTCAAGATTAAAAATAAAAGGACTGGGAATGTAGTTCAGTTGGTGGAGCACTACTGAGTTCAGTTCCCAGTACCCCTCCCCCCAAAATTAGAGCAGGTAATTAAGAAATTAATGAATAAGAGCTCCCTGTTCATTTTTGTTCCACATGGGAGTCAATAAATATTTGTGATATTTGCTTAGTGATAACCAGTCAGAGTTTCTTGTTTTAACTAATCTTTGAGAAAAGCATTTTAAGTATTATGAGAGATTGGTGTGTGCTTGTAAGTTTATATCTATAAAAAGAACCAACCTTCCTTCCTTCCTTCCTAGTTTTATTCCTCATTTTTATTTCTTAAATTTTGTGGAGGGGGATACTGGGGATTGAACTCAGGGGCCCTCGACCACTGAGCCACATCCCCAGCCCTATTTTGTGTTTTATGTAGAGACAAGGTCTCACTGAGTTGCTTAGCGCCTCACTGTTGCTGAGGCTGGCTTTGAACTCATGATTCTCCTGTCTCAGCCTCCCTAAGTGCTAAGATTGCAGGCGTGCACCACCACGCCTGGCTATTTCTTAAAATTCTTAACTGAAAATCGTATCATTTCATCATAGTTAACTAATGTCTCTCCAGCACCTATTTTGGACATCACTCTGTGTGTGTGTGTCCTTTAAATAAAGCCAACAGAAGGATGATGAGGGTTCCTCATCCGGGTCTCCTTCCAGAGGCCCAGACTCCCCTGGAGGGTGCTTGTGCCTGTGGGGAGGGTGGGTTTCAGCCGCTGGCAGCTCGGGTTGCCCACAGGCACCTCTGCTTCGGGAAGCTGATCCTCCCTTTGATGCTCATTATCCTGCCTGCTCAGTAACATGAAAGTGACCCCATGTGAAAGGCTTAGAAGAGATTTCTCTGTGGAGGCTTTCCTAAGAAGGAAAGTCTGGTGTTATTCTCTAATTTTTTCCCATGTCTCAGGTTTCCATCACAGTGTTTCTTACTCTTTACAGTGGAGCTGGCCTTCTAATCCTCATGGCTGGGGGTGGGAAGGACTTTTTTGGAAGTAGCATAGATGGACTCTCATTTTTTGAATGGGACAGATTATATGATGCTCCTTTTTGTCTTCTGTGCATTATATTAGTGTTCTCCAAAAAGCAAAACCAACAACAGTGTGTGTGTGTGTGTGTGTGTGTAAAGAAAGAGATCTAATACAGGGATGGCTCAGATGATTGCGGAGGTCAACAAGCCTGGAGATCAGCAGTCTTCAGGCTGATGACCCAGGCAAGCTGATAACATGTCCCCGTTTGAAGGCCAGCAGCCTGTGGACCTAAGAAGAGTTGATGCTTCAGTTTGAATCTGAGGGTAGGACAGGAAAAAGCCATCATCTCAGCTCTAAGGCAGTCAGGGAGGGGGAGGGGATGGAAAGGGTGGGAGAAAGAGAGGGGGAGAGGGGAGGAGGAGGGTAATTCTTTCTTAGAGTTTCGTTTTTATTGTATTTGGGTTTTCAACTGATTAGATGAGACCCACCCACATCAGAGAAGGGCGGTCAGCCTTACTCAGTCCACAGAATTAAATGTTAATCTTGTAACAGGAGTTCATTTGATGCTTTAACTGTATCCCTTATGTAAGGTGAAAAACAGCCCTTTTGTAATTAATTTTCACATCCCCTCTCTAAAAGCATGAGGCAGTCCCTGCTCCAGGGGGTTCCGCTCCGGAATCTTCCACCTGGGAAACAAAGCCTAATTGCTCAGGTTAGCACATCAGAAAGAAGACCGCCACTGCTTATCTGCCCCCAATTTTAAAGTGACCAATCCCTAGCTCGCCACGCGGTTTTGTAGTAGACTCTATAAAATCCCTCCCGCATGTCCCCTCTTTTTCTTTTTCCTCTTTCCTTCACCCGGGTGCCCACTCCCCTGAGTAAAAGATCTCCTGGCTGTACAGAGGTGTTCGTGTCTGGCTGGCCGATACCCTAACACCTTATGGCTTTGAAACTTACATGTTTTTTTTTTTCCTTTTCCCAAACTTCTCCTTCCTGATCTTCTCCTCCCTGATCTTCTTTTCCCTAAACTTTTCCCTGATCTTCTCCTCTCTGATCCTCTATTCCCTGATCTTCTCCTCCTTGATCTCATTTTCTCTGAATCACCTCTTTAAAACCTCCTCTGTTTCTGCAGATGGGCAGAATCACAGTCTTTGGGAAAGAAGTACCCTGTGCTTCCCCTTTGCTAGCAAAATAATAAACCATCTTTTCCTTTTTCTCAAAACCATGTCCTTGTTATTTGGGTTAGCATCAGAGACAAGGACCCAGCTTTCGGCAACAATCTCATCCAAAAACATTCTTACAGAAATACCCAGAATACTGTTCAACCAAATATCTGGAGACTCCATGGAATGGCCAAGTTGATGCAAAATTAACCGTCACAGTACCCATATTAAGTCAAGGAACCAGGCTGAGAAAGCAACTTCTTTTTCTCATTTCCTGCTAGGGCAGAGGTTTCAGGGGCATGTTTGGGTCTCTATATGGGTAGAGGATGCTAGAGTTGAGGAGGGTGCTGAGGATAACTAGTCATCAATATCAAGGAAGAGGCCCTGAGAAACACATTATAAAGATTTTCAGCTCATATGCATGTTGGGGGGACATCCTTAAAAATTTTGTTACTGGGTGCAAACCCACCAACTTACATACAGCAAAGCGACTTCCTGATCTCTGTTGGGGTCAGATCCCGTTGAAGGTGTTCACAGGACCCGGACTGATAGATTCTTTTTAAAAATCTCCTTCCCTCTGTCCCAGGAATGCTGCATTTGAAAGAGAGATTCTCAAAGTCCGAAGTCCTCACATTTCACAGGAGTGAAGATATAAGAGTGAAAAATACTTGCTGAATTGAGATTTAAGGGAAGGAGGCCAGGTTTACTACTAAATTCTGTTTCATACTGATCTCTGCCCACAGAGTATCAGTGGTCAGTTTGTACCACTTTATGCTTTGAACATAGCCCTTCTGCTCTACCCCTGAAACTTATTTTTAAAATGGACATTTTTTTCTCTTCCTCTCTCCCTGCTCCTCCCTAATCTCTCCCCCTCCCTAATGTCAAAAGAAACAAGATTACTTTTCTTTCCCATTTTAGGCAGATTTTTCTGTCTTTGAGCACACATTCACCCCAGGAATGAAGTATCTTAGACTCTGGGGATGGCACCAAAAGATCTCAGAAATGACTTTCTCCCAAATAAGCAAGTGAATTACAACTCCAACAGAGAACACGTGGAATGTAGCCTTTGAATCACCTCCTTAAAAGTCCCCTGTTCCTGCTGATGGGCAGAATCACAGCCTCTGGGACAAGATTCCCCTGTGTTTCTCCTTTGCTAGCAAAGCAATAAACCATCTTTCTCCTTTTACTAAAAACCATGTCCTCATTATTGGATTGGCATCGGGGATGAGGAGTGAAGTTTTGGCGACATATTCAAATAGGTAAGTGCCTGTATGTAAAATTCATCTACTAGTGCAAACTCAAGTTTTCATTGAAATATATACCCTACTAAGAAATTCTGCCTTTCGCCAGTTCTAACTTCATGTAAAACCACCCTGGCAGACAGAAAGCTGCTATTAATCTTTGCCAAGTTTGCCCTACCTAATGGATAATAAAGCCAAACATGGTTGATTTTTATCATGTTCCTTTATTAGTAGTATTACTATTAATTTTAAAAACATGCCTAAAGAACAGGCAACACTCAGAAGCGAAGGAAGTTAATGGAATTTCTCTTTCCAAAGAAGCACCTGGGGCCTGGTGTCTTCAAACTGCACTATCAGGAGGGGTAAGGGAATGAAAGCCATGTCACATTCTCCCAACGACTAAGCTGGCATGAAATCTATGCCTGGTGGAGATAAAGCCTCAACGTTATTTTTGTATTATTAGACACAATTATGAGAAGCCATAAAAAGGGGGAAAAATACACACTTCTGTATTCATATGGAAATAAGTGCCTCATTAGTAATAAAAGCTTCAGGTTATGTTACTGTGTAACCTTTTGTTCAAACACAATGTCTCAAATTTGCATAAGTAGTCAGCTGTGTATATCTCAGGGCTATTGAAATGCTATGACTCGCCAATCTAGGCAGCCTCATAAACAGTGTTTTTCTCTTTTTCTGGCGCCCTTGTTTTCACAGAAACACAGCTGTACTTCACTGACAGAGAAGTTGGAGAGAGAGGCAGCAGACAATAGATACACAGGATTCCTCCCTGGAGTCTCTGGATCAATGGTGTCCTGCTTGGGGCCACTTGGAATGAGCAGATGCCTGACCTGCAATTGCCCCAAGTTCATCATTTCATCTCAGAGTGGAAGTAAAATCCATAAGGGGCTGAGGTGGTGCAAACAGACTGACCATTCTGGAAGCCCCCTTGGAAACAATGGAATTGTTCTTTAATGTGGTCTTGGCAGCTATTGAACTTCCTGTTGTAAATGGCTGGAGAGGCTGGAGGTGGGAGGGGAGGTTCAGCAGCCTGCCTAGACTTCGGTGGGACTTACATAAAAATGTTCTCAGCAGTTAAGTATAAATCCCTCTGAAACATATGGAATGCATTTTCATTGAAGTCCATATGTGGAATTAGAAATCAGTGGGAAAGAACCGATGTGGAGCGGGTGGGGGTATAGAGGGAAAGGGAAGGGCATGTTATATGGAACTAATAAAATGCAAAAGGTTCCAGAAGAAGTTGTTTGGGTTTGCCACCAGCTCGCAAAGCTTCTGGGACTTCCATCCCTTCGAAAGTTCCATGTGAAATTAAAATCCTTCACCTATAAGTAAAGCAAGTGATCAGTAAGTATGTGCAGACTCCAAAAGGCTTGTGGCTCTTGAGAGATCCCGGAATCCACCTTAGCAGGATCTGCAGTCTACTTGGATGGAAAACCCAGTAGGTGGGCAGCCCTGGGAGCACCACACAATTTGTGCCGTGAAGCACATTTTCCAAATGAGGCTAAGACTCGCTGTCAACCACCATATTAGTCAGCTTTCTGTCACTGTGACAAAATGCCCCAGAGAATCAACTTTACAATAGGGAAAGTCTTATTTTGGGTCCTGGCTTCAGAGGTTTCCGTTCACAGTCTCGTGGCCCCATGGCCGAGGGCCTATCTTAGCACACTGCATCATGGCAGGAGTGTGTGATAGAGGAGGTCTGCTTACCTCGTGGTGGCAGGAAAACAAGAGGGAGAGAGAGAAAGAGGAGGGGGCTGAGGTTCAATAACCCCTTCCAGGGCACACCCAGGGACTTAACTTCTTTCCCTCCCGTCCCCACCCAAAGGTTCCACCACCTTCCAGTAGTGCCTTAGGTTAGGGATCACACCTTTAGTGCAGGGACCTTTGGGGACATTTCAGATCCAAACTATAGCAGTCACTTTGGGTGGGTCTGACGTCACAGACTCTTGTTTTGAATTAATGAAAAAAGGCCTTGGAAGGGAATCCCCCCCCCCCCGCCGAATATTGGCCTGGTTCCAGCACCTCTGCATGAATTTTTTAAAAAAATAATATCTGACAAAAATAGGAGATGTTCATTCTTGTCCCACTTTGTCACAGATGTATGAACCTGAATAGCTTACTTCGGTTCTTCTCAATGATAAAGTGAAATGTTTGGAGTCTTTGGTCTTTTTTTTTTTGGCACTAAATAGTGACCTCAATTGACCCAGATGTACAAGGCCGAGTCTTGACCCCTGAGGCCACCTGCCCATGTGGACACATCTGCTTTGGACAGCAGACGAAAGAGCTGGGAATGTTCATAGAAAACTTGGAATTACTAAGCGGTGTCATCACATTGCATTGTTAAGGCTGAGACCAACAGGACACCAAGAGGACTTGGGCTGTGTGGTTACAGGTAGGAGTGTCCCAGTTTCCAGAGACCCATGACCACAGGGCATCATGGTAGCAGGACGGATAGGTGATGCCCTCCTCTGCCTTCCACTTCCCCACAGCAGTCCTGGGTTCCAGGGAAGAACACAGCACATGGCAGAGCCGAGGGCCCCAAACGATGCCCTCCTCCCGACAAAGCATATGGCTCTCATTTCGTTTGGTGGTAAAAACCATCAGCAGTGACAGACTTGCCAAAGAAAACAGGTGCTGCATGGGGCAGCTGGACCAGGAACCCTTCCTCCTGCGGTGACAGATGATTTAGTGAGACTCCCTCAACTCTTCCATCAGAAGTAAAAATGTGAGTGAGTGTACCACCAGGAACGTCTGATTCACAACAGTGATTTGATCTCCGCTCAGAAGAACGCTCACATTTTCATAAGGAGGAATGGATTATATTTAATAAGGACACCTGAACTTGGCTAGAGTTGTACTGGAGAAGAATTAATACCCTGCTACACATGCAGGCATAGTTTCAGCATTGGAGGAGCTATTTTAAGTCGAGCTCTTGCCATTCTCTGATGATCTGACCTTGAAAATGTCACAGAAGCATTCTCTGCCCAATTGAATTAAATTACAATTTAATTAATGGTAATATAATTATCATTAGATTGCAATAAAAGCTCACATTTATTGAGCACTTTGCAATTCCTTTACATTTACTTTACATTAATTTGATCCTCATAACAATCCTCCAAGTAGCCTTAACGTCATCCATTTGCTAGATAGGAAACGGAGTCTCAGAGCCTTTGAGACACTTTCCCAAGTCACACAGCTGGAAAGAGGCAGAGCTGCAATTTGCATTCCATCTTTCTCATTCTAAAGCCCCAGCCTCCCACCGTCATGCAGTGTTGGGCTGCCCTCCCTATCATCTTATATGCAGCATGAACACAGTGGTACCTGTGGTTCCCATTCCCAGGCTTATTGTGAGGGTTAGTTTATATGTCTCCATCTGCAGGCTCCAAAGGCACTGCTGGAAAGTGTGCTACATCCTGCACGTAGGCCATGCTGATCCACCTTACCCGAAGGTCCAGGCTGGGACAGATGATCTCTAGGCTCTTGAGACTCTAAGACTCATAGAGGTATGCTGAGGGAGAGTTCATGGTAGCGTTCGAGTCCTACTCCTTCCTTCCCAATAACACTCTCGCCCACAGTTCTGCTTGGTTCCAAGTCCCTAGTCAGTGACTCTGAATACACTGTTTCCAGAAGAAACATGGCCAGCGAGTATGGTAGGAAAACAATTCAGATTAAAAAAAAAATAGTGACTAGCATTTACTGGGTAAGTAGAATGTACTGGTGGCTGTGCTCATCATTTAGCAATAAAAACAAAACAAATCCAACCAACACGTGCCCTGTGGTCCAACCTCCAAGTGGGGCTAGGCCTCCCTTTCTTCCAAGTTCCTACTTTTTCAGCCACATAAGCACAAATTCTGACCCACGGTTGTCCCATACTGCACATAGTGGCCCCGGATTTCGAACATGAAGCAGTCATATTCTCCTGCTCCAAAATGACCTTGTCCTTTCCCCCTTTCCTTTGAAATTCTCACTTCTTGAACACCAGGATTTCTGTTCATTAACTGATAGGAAAATGATAGAGTAAAACAACCCAGAGTGGACAGTTAGAAGCTTTCAACAGCTTAATGTGCTTAGAAATATTCACTTAAAAAAGGCTCCTCTTTTTTGGTGAGTTCACAGGAACCAATGCAGCTGTGTAGGAAGTTCAGACCATGATGGTGAGTTTCAGGCGGAGGTCTCCTGGGCACAGATAAGTGACATTGGAACTGGTTCCAGGTCATTTGGAATACTGAATATATTATAGAAACAGAAAATTCCAGGCTTATCTACAATGGTAAACATGCCTAAGAGAGAAGTCAAGAGGCACTGGAGACAGAAGGCCTGGCCCAGGACCCTGGGGGCCTCGTGGAAAGAAAACTAGGGTGTTGGATTCCCTCAGCCTCAGCCTCAGTGGGACCCATTTGACTTCCTGGACCTCAGTCTTTATCTCTGACTTCAATGAACTGGGCCAGGTGGTCTCTGTCACCCCTCTCAGTCCAGGTGTTCTAAGCTGTCATGTGTTTTTCCAAACCTTCTGTGCAAATGTGATGAGGGAAGACTGAACGTGCATGGGAATTGGATTTTAGAAGATATCGAACCTTAGAGATGGATTGTGAGGATGCATAGAAGAACTCCAAACCTGGTTCACACAGTCTGTCCACTTCATTTGGACTGTCTGCGAAGCACAGGCTCCAGAGAAATGGAAATCAAGATCACCTGCTAGGGCCTCACGTTGCTGTAGAAACAGGCTCCGGAGGTTTTACATAAATCAGTCAGGCAGTGGGGAGGATGAAGAGAAAGAGAGCGGTTGATACCACAGCAAGGTCCAAGTAAGTCCGTTTTCTAATTAAGATTTTATATTTTCCTACTCCTTTGAGACTAAAATTTATGAAAATCAAGGGACTGTATCCTCTTACTCCTTGTGGCCTGAGTACTTAATACAGAGTCCAATATAAAAGGACCATAAAAATATCGAATGAATGAGTAAACATAGGTCTCACCTGCTTCTGTCTATTCTCCACCTTCAGGCTGCACACTGGTTTTTTGTGATTTCTTTCCCTACCATTCCTCAGAAAGTTTCCCTCAGTGTGCACTTCCCAAAAGCTTCAAATTCATTAACAAATATATGAGAAAGTATGTGGTTTTGTATGCATATGAATTGGGGGTAGCAAACACATAATCAACTGCAAAACCCCATGGAATGGTCATCTGTGGGGAAGATAATGTGTCTGAGTCACTTAAAAGTAAACTACTGGAAAGGAATATTTTTATGTTCCTACAGACAGCATTTGTTCTTTGCTCATTTTTCTGAGAATTGATTTTGCCAAGACTAGATGAATTTTAACCTGGGAAAGCTTTAATGCCATAAAAAGCAAATAGCCTCTCTAAATATGTGTGTTGGGATGAGGGTGAGAATATCTGCCCCTGTACTTCTATGGGATCCTCTCCTTCACTCTTGGGGGGTCAATACAGAGGTCACTTCATGGCGGGGGTCTCCCTACCACCTTCCTCTGCTAATTTCTTCTCCGCTGCTCTTGCTACTCTGACATTTATTATTACATTTTTATTTTATTTGCTGATTTGTTGACTGTGTCTTTCTCATGAGCATGTACGTCGTAGCAGGGTTCCATTCACCACTGTATCTCTGGAGTCTAAAATTCTGTCAGCATCATGAATCTTTAATCATTTTTAGACGAACGAAGAGATATATGAAGAATCAATTGAACAAATAAAGGAATGAAATCAAGAAGGAGGAAAAATTTGAGGCAGAGGTTGTTCTTACTTTTCTCATTGTTAACAACTACGTGGCAAAAACAAGTAAGCAAACAAAAAACTAGTAGACTGGAAGGAAAGCATTGTTTCAGGAGTTGGGCCAGAGGGGGAGGCTTCTGTGTATCTTGGCCACACTTTCTTCCTCTTCTCCTGGAACTCACATTTGATTGCATTCTAGGGCTGCACGTGATTTAAGAGGACATCACTGGCTCAGCCCATCTAGACTCTTCTAGGGCTTGAGTCAGACAGTGGGGAGCTCAGCAATTTCCCTGCCTCTGAGAAAAACTTGGCTTAGCTTGCTTGATGAGCGTTTGAAAGGGGCACTGTGTTGTGGGAAAATGAGTGAGCTTTGGAGTCAGAGACCAGGCTCAAATTCCAGTGTTTACATCTAACAGTCATGTGGGGACCACTTTTTCTTATCTGCACAATGGGGTGCTCATACTTTTCTTGGAGGGTCACTATAAGAAATTTAAAGACATAATGTCTCCAATAGGAAGTCGAATGGAACATTAAGAGCATAGACTCTGGATCCAGATTGTGTGGGCTCCAAACTTAACTATGTTGCTGTGTTAGTCAGCTTTGCATTGCTGTGACCCAAATACCTGACAAGAACAATTTAGTGGAGGAAAGATTTATTTTGGCTCATGGTTTCAGAGGATTCAGTCCATGCTTGGCCAGCTCCATTGCTTTGGATTTGAGGTGAGGCACAAACATCATGGTGGAAATATGTGGTGGAGGAGAGCTACTCAGCTCCTGGCAGCCAGGAAGTAGAGAACAAGGGCTAAAGAGAAGATAAACCCTTCCAGGGTATTCCCCAAGTGACCTATTTCCTCCAATTATGTCCTACCTCTAATGGTCCATTCAGCTATTGATGGATTAATCCACTGATAATGTCAGAGTTCTCATGACCCAGTGATTTCCCAAAATCCTACTAATGAACACATGAGACTCTGGGGACATTCCAGATGCAATCCATAACAGTTGCTTGCCAGCAACATTGCTACCCACTCCAGTTTCTTCCTAGGGTTGTCGTAAGGATTAAATGAGTTAGATCCATGCTTGATTCCTGGCATGGAAACTGCTGTCTACACATTAGCAATGGCTATACTTATGTGAGGTACCTAATGTTTAGTAAGTGACCTTTTGATTATTTCCTTTAAGTATAATTAAGTTCTGGAGACCAGAACTTTCCATCCCACCCTAAGTTCCCACAGTCATGGGGGTAACATAAGGGATGGAGACTTCCTTTTCTATTTTCCAAATACAGAAAGGAAGTGCTCTGATGACTTTTCTTCATTTAAACAAAATGTTAGTAATAAGATGTATCAAATTATACCTTCTACTTATTTATGAAAAAATTGCAGGCTGATCACATCAACACTTTCAGTGGTCAAGGACCATTATATGACTCCCAGGAATATCTGGGGCTTGTCTATTTTGCTTATATCTCTGTTCAAGACATTACCGCCCCTTCATTTCTCCCAGATGACATTTATTTTAATCTTGGTTGACCAGACATACCCGGGGTCTGTTCCCTTGAAAAGGCAAAGGCCAAGTAAGTCCTTTATCTTGGAGTTGGAAGATCAGGAGGGGTAGAGGGGGCAGAGACTGTGGGTTTGAATCTCTGGCCTTTCTGGCCTCTATATCACTCAAATGAGACCCAGAAATCTCACTCAGAAATGAACTCAAGCCTGGGACAGGGTGCTTTAACAGGTGATAATATAACAGAAACTCTTGACCTGTCCTCAAGATTCTTTCCATCACTTACAAGTTTTATTTTATGAGATGGTAAGATGGTAAGATGATGGTGGAGAAGGTGAATGAGAACACTGTGCTAAAACCTTCCTCATCCCATACCTCCTTCCAATTAATCTCTTAAATTCTACCAAACCTATCTTACCTTTAGGTTGTCTGGGAAAATCTCTTGCTCTGTGATGGAGAAGAAGCAGCAACCTCCAGACAAGACCTGAAAGCCTCCAAGGTGGCCAAGCTCATTCCAGTGCAAGTTGTGGGGGGTCTGAGTGGGATACCTCAAAGATGTCAAATAATCAATACTCTTTAATCCAAAAGCCTATCTGAAAGTCTAGCATTAGAAATGGTAATTTTCTTTCAGGACAGTCCAATGATGGGAAAAATATGGCCTGAGGAATATCTATGAAAACAACTTTGAACTAACAGAATTGCAATTCTCCATAAATGTTTTGGCCAAAGTGGAGTATGCTGTAACATCTGTTTTGGAAAGTTACAGCTTTTCAGCCTTTTATACTCTTACAATGCAGGCGATCTCAATCCTCAACCCTCTAAATCGGTGTTGAATATTGACGGTTTGGGCAAAGGCAGGAGATTCATAGTAGAGTCTTCCCAGCAAGGGAGAGCTCAGCATCTTCTATAGCTGCACACGGTTGCCTCTTGGAGGGATGTCACGTTATTTATTCACATGTCTCCTTAGCACAGTGCAGCAGTGGAAAGCTGGGTCTCTGGACTGAAAATGCCAGGAATTTACCACTGGCTCCATGCCACACTGGATGTACAATTTCCCAGGCTCAGTTTCCTCATCTGCAAAACGGGACTAATAATGAATCCTGACTCACGGCGTTGTGGGGATTAGATGGAGTTCATCAATGCTTAGCAGATGCCTTATCAGAGAACCATCACTTGTTAAATGATATTTACTATTATGGTTGTATTTATTATCCCTTGATTTTGCAATTTTGAAGGTTTCACCGGAGGACGATGCAGAGAGAATCAGGAGCCCATATCATATCGACCTTGGCAGGAGAGTGTTTGCCTCTGTTTTGGCATTTTGTAGGGTTCTCCAAGTTTGGTTGGTGACCTCTGCGGCAGAGCCAGGCATCCTCTGCCAGGCACTCTCCCTTATGGGATTTAAATGTCTCTGTGCCCCAGGTCATATGATAAAGAGTAGTACTTATAATTCTTTCCCCTCCTGGAAGGGCCTGTGAGAGCCAATCCCTCTCCCTGCCAAGGAAAATCAGCAAACTGATCCTTTTTTTTAATTTTCTAAGACAAACCATGGCAGAAATCTTGGCACTCAATTTTTTAAAGACTTGCACGCTTACAATGAACTGCTTGGCCCGTAACCTGCTTGGCCTCCATGATGCCTGAAGAATAATGTGCTGTTGAGGATTTGCAGATGAATCTCAGAACACTTTGCAAGTGGCCTCTAGCCTGAGTTCTTCCAGTGGCCAGAGTAACCGATGCTCTTTAACCTTTGGCGTTACTAAGTCGTGCTGTTCTCAAAGACATTCGCATATCTTTTCTCTCTATGTCTTTCACTTAAAGGTAAAAATTGTTACATAAAGAGATGCTAAGTCCCTGAGAAATAGTATTTGAGTTAGCTCAGGTTCCATGAAATGGGTTCTAGACTTTGATGATTCATTGTCTATAGCAATAACTTTTGTGAAGAATCATTTTGCCAATGTGGATTTAAAGTCTTACAATGGTTGATACCCTTCAACCTAGGAAATCTACTTCTAGGAATTTATCTTATGAAAATAACCAGGAATCTATATTCCCTAGACATCCCTGCCCTAATTGATGATGAGGATGTTCATGATAGAAGAAAATGAGAAACAATCCACTAAAATGAATTGATTAAATTAATTATGGTTGAGCTGGTTTTGACTGATGGATTATTATGTAGCCATTAAGTGAAACAGACAGGTTGCAAAACAGTAGGGTCTCAGGACTGCAATAAGAAATAGCAGATACATGCTTGAACAAAGTAAAAGGTTAATGATTTTTTTCTGGTTGGTGGAACTACATAAAGCTTTGCACTTCTTCCATGTACTTTTTTATATTTCCTAAATATTTTTACTACAAATCTATATTAGTTTGTAATCCAAAAGAAAATAGATGCTATGTTAAAGAAGCAAAAGAGAAAATCTGTTGGACTCGAAGTTTCTGTCCTGTATCGGTTCCAGATATGTGATCTTAGACAAGACACCTGATGTCTCTGTCATCCCTCAGTTGCCTCAGCTTTCCAAATAGAAACAAAACATCGGACCATTTAATGGGAGCAGAAATATGTGCCTATCTGTCATCACAAAGTTATTATTAGGCTCTAAGTAAAAAGTAGAGGTAAAGGGATATTATAAACATTAAAAATAAATGCATCATATATATTTTATATATGTATATAAATGTGTATATGTGTGTGTATATATATGTATGTGTACATACATATACATATATATGTAATTATACCTGCATTATGAGATTAGAAGGACTCTGAAGTACCACAATAATAAAGTTGATATTAATAAACCAAAAAACTTTACAGCATTATCCTGAGAGGGTTCCTGTAGAGGTATGGAGTATTTTATTACTATGTAATGCCTGTTCTCAATGATAAGCTGTAAATTTGTTTTGTGTCCCAGACAAAAACAAAATCCTCTTTCTTTGAGTGAGGTGGGCTTTTGCTCTTTATGGCATAAATCTCTCTGATGCAAGCATTTGCTCTTTGACTAAGAAACATGTATTTTTGAAAGCTTGTCATTTCTCTTTGTCTTCAATGGGATATTCAACCACTAGGATGAATGGAGACATTTTCAAATGCTATGAGTTTTCTTTTTGAAGTTGCTCCTGTTTAGTGGGTAATTTGGATCCAGTCTTAGAGCATAAGGAAGCATAAATTATAAGCAAAATGGGACCATTGGAGACAATGAAAAAAGCTGCTATTATAAAGAGAGAGAGGGAGAGAAGCTGAGCAGGAGAAACATTTGGGGAATGGAAATTAGGGCAGGTTTTGAAATATTTTCAAGCCTGTTTACTGCCATCTGTTAGGAGTCTATGTTGCTAGGGATTTATCGTTTTCTATCTGAAATCCTCTGGCTATAGAAAACAAATTTGGTAAAAGATGATTAAACTTTCTTCTTAATGGCAAAGAGATAAGGAAGTGGACTGGGAACCGGAATCCTGAGGAGGGCTAAGAAGGAACACCCCTGATTACATTTTTAAAAGATGTCACAGGACCCTGGGAGGCTCCTTTCTGTGCTAAAACCTGTTCTACCTGTTTTACCTCACCTAAGACTGTACTGCCCCGGAGGACGCAGCTGGCTAGTTAGGAGACCAGATGACAGGAACCCAGTTCTGCTGGAGTACATGTACACAGGGCAGCTGCAAATCAGCCCAACGCTGAATAAGCCATGAAATTTCTGAAAAAGGAGACAGTTTTGCATTTGGATCCATATCTCAGATTGTAGAGTTAAAGAAAAATCTGTCAACGGAATGAAGCAGACCATGCTGCAAAAATGAAAATCAAGCAGAGAACAAGAAAGGTTTTGTGACAAAATGATGCTTTGTCTTGGGCCTTAGAGATAATTAATGAATGTATAGAACAAACAACTTGCACCTCTATATTCCCAAGAGGAAGTTAAATTGAAATGAAATGCTCATGAAGATCCCTAGCTTCTGTCCTTCTCTCCACTCAGTCACCCGCTCTCAACCCTCCACTGGTATCCTATCTCACCCAGATCAAGGTTGGAGGTCTCCTTCCTATCTAGTCCTCTAAGACCCTGTATGAGCTCACTGTCCCCCGCCATCCTCAGCTGCCTTGCTGTTTCTGAGAGATGGCAGCCTGTTCCTAACTCAGGGCCATTTTCCTGGCTATTCCCTACAGCTGGAAAACTGAACCATGACCAGTCCTTCGTTTGATTTAACTCTCAACAAAAACTGTATGGAACACCTATTAAATGAATGTCCCACCCAGACATGTCTCTGTGATTACCATCTGACTTTGTATTTATTTATTCACTGTCTGCTTCATCCTCCCAAACATAAGCAGATGGCAAAGTTAGTTTTGTTTACCACTGAATTCCCAGCAGGAAGCAAAGTGCACAGGTCGGGCTTTTGTAGATCAGATGCATTATTGTTCAGCAAACATCCCAGCTTCCCTTGCCTCCACAGTACTGTTCTGCCATGTTGATGTTGACTGTGAGATTGCTTTGACCTCATGATGTATGGGGGGTAGTTCCCCTGCCCCTTGACTTGTGTTTTGACTGTAAGACTTGCTGTGACTAAGGATGCTTCTGTGGACATGAGCAAGCAGAGGCTCCAACCATGCTTGCCCTCTGCATATCCAGTTTTGCCATGAGAACAGAAATCAGGTAGTTGCTCATACTAGGAGGATGAGCGGCAGGTGGAGCCCACCTCGAACCCAGCCTACAGCACAAAGCCTAGCCCAGTCAAGTCCATCCTGAATCAGCCACACCTTGACTGACCCCAACACTCACGAGCAGGAAATAAATGCTTTTTGTTGTTGACACATGGACTTCAGTTGTGTGTCACAAATGCTATTATTGTTTTCACAAAGTAAAAGGTGGACGGATGAAACAAGTCCATAATATTTATTGGCTGAATTAATCAAATTTTTGTGTTAAAAATGTCTATCCTATGAATACATAATGAAATATTTTAAATCTTAAAAAATAGACAAAGCTGGGAGTGGTGGTGCTATAATCTCAGCAGCTTAGGAGGCTGAGGCAGGAGGATGGCAAGTTGGAGGCCAGACTCAGCAACTTAGAGAGGCCCTAAATAACATAGTGAGACCATCTCAAAATAAAAATAACAAGGACTGGGGATGTGGCTTAATGGTCACGCATCCCTGAGTTTAATCCGCAGGACCAAACACACACACACACACACACACACACACACACACACACACACACAATATGTATTCATACATATTATGAGAAATAGAACAAAAAGGAGGGTATGATGGCTCTGAACTTTGGCTCCAGCGAAAAGAAGGCAAGTTGGGCGCTGTGGCGCACACCTGTAATCCCAGCACTTTGGGAGGCTGAGACAGGAGAATCGTGAGTTCAAAGCCAGCCTCAGCAACAGTGAGGCGCTAAGCAACTCAGTGAGACCCTGTTTCTAAATAAAACCAAAATAGGGCTGGGGATGTGGCTCAGTGGTCGAGTGCCCCTGAGTTTAATCCCCGGTACCAAAAAGAAAAGAAAAGACAAGATGACAAAATAAGAAACATTTATGATCATGGCATGATTGCTTGACTGCATAATTATCTTTTCAATGAGGTTTATCTGATTTCAGGAAAGGAAATAACACAGAATACCTTAGTTTTGGTGCTTCAATGCCTACATTTAAAATAAATATCCACCAGTTTCCAGGTTTTCTTTCAAATCTTTGACTGGTGTGTGTGTGTGTGTGTGAGTGTGTGTGTGTGTGTTGACAGACAATGGGGAAGGAACGGAGAAATCCTCAGACTGAAAAACTTCTTTTCAATCACATGCTTTAATCTAAGTTGAATTATACTACTATTAACCTTGGTGTCGATATTGGTGGAGAAAATATATTTGCATACTTTAACTACAGGAGAATACTTTACTTAGAAATAAAGTATTCCTCCAAATACATGCAAATGTACACTTTCAAAGCCCTCCAACAAAATCTACTAACTTTTGCTTAAATCAGAGAGAGCACGGTCTTTGCATTTTAAAAGAATTTTCAGTAGGAAAGGTACATTTATGACTTCTTTAAGACCATTATTTATGAATAGGTTTTTAAACTATTATGTTATGCAGTATTTTTTTTTTTT